>JAJMHL010000004.1:0-600000 GCA_030566065.1 Debaryomyces robertsiae
AAGAATCTAGTTCTGATGGAGAGAATAGCTGACATGAATTTGCAAAGAAAATATCTCAACAAAATTCTCCTGAAGTATCAACGTTATTCACAGATACTAAGTTCGCGGACGAAAGGTTCTGGGGAGCCCAAAAATTGCAATGAACTCAAGTTCAGTGACCAAATTTCCCTCTTAGCTGTACTTCGAAATTGGCAATTGACTTATGAGTCAAGGTATTATAGACTTGCTGACTCTAAAATAGAGTTTTTTAATGTGACCACTAGAAACCCCAATATGTTGTCCAAATACATCGTCTCTTGGGTCAACAGGTTCAATGAAGTGCAAATTAACAAACTTCACTTGGATAATGAATGCGAGAAATTCGTTAAAAAATCGCACTTGATGCAATATCCATTAAGGAAGTGGGTATTCTCAGCGCGTGAAAAGATGAGGTTGAACTCAAGAGCAGAGGTATTTACTGATAGGCTTCTATGCAAAAAATTTCTCATGATTTGGTACGATCAATTTTTGCATGTAAACAGATACTTGTCTCAAATAAGTGAAGATTTTTTGAATCAAAAGGAGTTTAACAAATTCAAAGATGCTTTGGGCGTTTGGTCAATGAAGTACATCAAAAATATTAAAAGGAATCAGCAAAGCTGTGACTTGTTTATTGAGAGATGGCAAAATGTGAAAGCAAGATCTATCCTAGACTTATGGTTATATAAATGGAATGAAAGATTAAACGGTCTCGGGGAATCTGGTGCACTCGCTCTGGCAGATGGGGAAAACAGCTTCATCAATAGTCAGTCACCGCTAGCGAAAAAGTCGAATATACGTGCCGTGGCGCTCAATAGCGTCGAGAATCAAAACGGTAACCACAGTTACTTGTATACACCTTTGAAAGTTCAATCTAGTGCAAATCCATCAACTCCTCAAAACTTTGGCGTTAGTCCAACAAGGTTGCAAGAGACAACTTTGAGATTGAAGAATGAAAAAATTGATGAGCTTAGAAGGCACTTTGGGAAGGTAAAGGCAACCTCAACGCCAAGAAAAATGTCTAAAGCTGTGATTGGAATGGAGAAGCCATCTTCGGAATCAAAATTATTGATTGATCATAATAACACCAGATTCATCAGACTTTCACCGCCTAAGACAAGAACTTACCAGCCTATAATTCCGCCTAAACCTCCAAACTTTTCTGCCGCTTCATATAAGGAAGAAGAACCTATCTACAGTCGAGGAAGAATAGATCACTCAAAAGTATTATCTAGTCCCACTACTGACGCAGATGAACAGTCGATCATTGAGACCGCAAAGAGACTAAGACGTATAACCCCGATTTATGTTCCTACGCGTGATGATTCGCCGGAACCAAGGTTTTCTCCGGTAAAAAAATTGAAAGAAAAACTCAAAAATAATCTTATCGATTTATCACCTCAAAGGAGAAATCCTGAATCATTCGAGATATAAAAGGTAGATTCGATAAATGAGTGTAAACTAGTTCAAGAATATGACTTTGCTATATCCTCTGAATTATACCCAGAGTAGTAGGTAGTACCGGTATTAGTAGAGGTATAATATATACTTATTATATTAATTTTAATACCCTTGCTGTCGACTCTGTCATCTTCCTCTGTATATCTGATTCATGGCAACTTACTCTTCTTCTTCAATTGTATCAAATTCTTGGCTTTAAAGTCATCAATGAGATCGTCGAGTCCTTCGTCAAGCCGAGTCCTTTTATATACATACAAGTAATCATTCATCACTATAATCGATTGTAAAAGCTTCAGTATCGTTTTGAATTCAGCATTTATGCATTCCCTGTAAATTTGATTAATAAGGTTTGGAAGAAATTTAGAATCTAGCTGCTGCTGTTGAACCAATTGTATGATAGGAATTAAAGATATGGCTTCAAATTTTTGAGATTTGTGTATCAATTCCCAATTATCAGGGTTATATGTAAGGGTAGGGCTAGCATGGTTCGTCTTCATGTTTTCGAAGTTGACTTCCGTAATCAAAAGATCAAAATCATTCCATGTGGTGAGCAATTCGAATTCATCTTCAGTTTTATCATATGTTAATAGCGAAGAATTATGAAGCTCGCCGAATCTACTTACCCCTGACATACAAGCAGCACTATCCATGTGAACCGATACTGTTTTCTCGTAAGTATTCTCCACTACACTATTCACAAATGTTAAAGCATCTCCCCCAGGATAGTTGAAGCTCGAAACATAACCCATCGTGATTGACAATACAATGCCAATGAAGATATTGGCGACACAGACAAGTATGAGAATTTTATTCCCAATAGATAGTGACCACTTAATAGTAATGTTCGCGAAGCCGTTGGCAGCTAGCAAACTCAATATAGGTACAACATAGATAATGAATCTCCATTCTTTATGTGGTTGAAAAGACATTCCAGCCACGTAAACCAACGCAGAAACGAATAGTAGACGTAATGAATTTTTTGCAGGATGAGACACTTCTACTGTATTTTCCTTATCGTGAACAGTTGAAATTGAGGCAGTCGAAATTTTGTCACTAGCAGGATCGGTTACTAGACCAGGTAAGACAAGAAAAAAGACAAGAGGAGTTTTGAACAATTGCCCCAAGTATTTGGTGAAGTATGCACCCCATGGTTCAGTTCCCCAATTGGCCGAATTTCCCGCTAGAACATTAAATTTGAATGACGCTAATTCGGGTACTACCCAGTAGCCCCAAAAGTATGAATCTACTAGTGTAGTAACTGCAAGCCCAAACACCGTGCCAGCAGTCAACATGACTATGTTGAGGACCAAATCAGATTGACGAAATACTAGACTCGATACCAAGGCGATAGTGACACCCAATAAGCCTACCTCCAAGCGAAACACAATAGCGGTGAACGCCAACCAAGTTAAACCTGACATGTCGCCGGTAACTATTTTGCTGATAGAGTACGAAACCAATGGCAATGCAATAAAATTAGGCAATGTACGGGAGGCATAATACAATAAATGAAATTGAGTCATTAGTATAATCGTAAACCAAAACCCTGTCAAGCCCTTTCTCTCAGAGATCCTATCACGCAATGTAATCCTATTGACACTATCCCGAATTTTTGATAGACCCCACCAATTGGCGAATCCCAATACTGCCCTTGCAAGCACCTGTAGGTAAAGCTGGCTGTGATCCGAAAATTGGATTTTCCTCAAACCAAAAAACATTAACACTGAATAGATAACTTTCACAATTCCACCAATGACCAAGCTTCCTATGAAAGTTCTTGGTACAGGCCCGGGAAAGTTGTTGTGGTCGTAATTGTACATCACGGTCTCTTTTGGCAGCACCCCATAGTTTACGACGTCATGTATGGCTTGAATATTAAAGGATTCCTCAACCTTTGTATACGGCGCAATTAGCAAATGGAACGTAATTAGCGCCAAAAGAATAGCATCCAATACCTTATTGTATTTGTACATTAGCCAGAAACTGCTGATCCTTCTTCAAAAGGGTCGAATATGTTAGTATTCGATAGATATCAAAGAGGGCAAGGGAAAAAAATCCCCGGCTTTCTCATGGGACATGATTGCCGCGTGATAGCTGGCTTTAAATTCTTTCTTCTTTTTATCAGTAGAAATCCAAAGAGCGGAATATGGATGAGATCCCAGAATTAGTCGAGGAATTACCTCAAGCATTTCATGGGACTACTTCGATGCCCAGAGATGAGACAAATTTGGTGAAAAGCACCAATCCATTTGACGAAGAAAACAGCTCGAGCGTCGATGATGTTGAGCGAAAGATCCCAATTACGATAGTAACAGGTTACTTAGGATCAGGTAAATCAACGCTATTAGATATGATAGGAAAGAGTTCAACGAAAAGGTTGGCTATCATATTGAACGAATTTGGGGATTCTACGGCCATCGAAAAATCTGTTACCGTTAAAGACTCGCAAAAAAATGAGGCCGTCCAGGAATGGTTGGACTTAGGAAATGGGTGTCTTTGCTGCACTGTAAAAGACAATGGTGTTTTAGCAATCGAGCAGCTAATCGCAAAGTCGAGAGGAAAGATAGACTACATATTGCTCGAAACAACAGGAATTGCCGACCCAGCACCAATTGCAAAAATGTTTTGGCTAGACGAAGGATTAGCGTCTAATGTATACATCGATGGGGTAGTAACAGTGGTAGATGCTCAGAATATCATTGAGTGTTTGAACGATGTAGGGGGGCATTGGCATAGAAGGCACAATCACTTGAAAATGAGCCAAAGTTTGAACGTGGACGATCTCACTGAAGAAGAGCTCAACGACGAGAAAGAAAAACTTGAGGAGGGAATAACAACGGCCCACCTACAAATTGCATTGGCGGATACGATCTTAATCAATAAAATTGATACTGTGGAAAAAGACTTGTACGACGAAAAGATCGAAGAGATAACCGGCAGAATCAAAGCTATAAACTCCAGCTGCCCTATACACACCACCAAGTTCGGCGATATAGATTTGAAGAAAATCCTAGACTTGCATGCATTTGAGGCCAATACGGAGAAGCTCACGACATCTTTAAATTACATTAGCGACTCGACCTATCACGATGAAAGGATTGTCACTGTTGGTTTGACTTTCCCATTTTTTGTGGATGATAAATTTGCCAAAGTGGAGTCATTCTTGCAGCAAATATTATGGGAGAAGACGGCCAATGGAAAGCTAGTCGACGTACATAGGACTAAAGGGATCCTAGTCAATCGACACGCCCTCAATGGCCCCGACGTAAGGGTAATTCAGGGTGTCCGAGAAACTTACGATATAATAGAAGGAGGGTCGATAGTTGAAGGTGTCATTGAAAATAAATTGGTCTTGATAGGTAAAAACTTGAATAGTGACGACTTGAACTCAGAGCTTCAAAAGTTTTTACCTTAAAGACCGCATGTGTACTTATAAACATTTATGAACAGCTCAATTTATGTATAAAGTTTAAAATAAATATATTACTTATAGACGATACATTCATCTTAGAAAGCTTTCAAAAGTTTGTCAAAAGTACTTAATTTTGTCATTGAGGTCTCAAAATTGCGTAGCCAAATGATTTTTTTAGAAAGGCTACTTCTGCCTTGGCTGTCAAATTTATAGATGAGTAGGTTAGCGACTCTATCAGAAAACTCCCAAGCCACAGGTACAGATCACCACCTAACATCCTGATTTCAGTTCATTCAAACCAGCCCATGGTAAGGTAGCTGCGAAAAAGCGACTTGCGCGAGTTCGCGCACGACTATACCAATCAAAACCTCATCGACAAACATAATGGGACATAAATCAATTATAAATTCAAGTTAAAGCCAGCCAGGTGATGACAGAAACTTCTGAAACACCAAAGGGGGCAAAACCCACAAAAGAAGTTAATGCAGCTTCTGGCAATAAACCTCCGGTCAAGAAAGGATGGTCTAATCCGGCATTACGAATGATGGGAATTCCTAGGATATCGTTACCATCTAGGAATTGGACGATTTTCTGGACCCTACTCGCTGGTATTGGGGGAGGCGTGGCATATGATAGATATGAGCAGAGACAGATAAGGAAAAAGTGGATGGAAAAGTTTGAACCACTTGGTGAAGTAAAGTACGGTCCCGATAGATTGCCCAGGAAGTTAACAGTTTTCATTGCCCCACCCCCAAATGATTACCTCGAAGAGTCTTTGAAGTACTTTAGGAAATTTGTGAAACCAATTTTGAATGCAGGCGCTATTGATTTTGATGTTTTCACTGAAAATAGACAGGGAGAAATCAGAGCTGCCGTGGCAGGAAGAATAAGGGAATTGAGAAAGGAGAGGATCGACCAAGAAAATAGGGCGAAGGAAGAAGATATCAAAGCGCAGTATGAGAAGTCATGGACCAAATTTTTGAAGCAAGATGTGCCAGGTTTTTTGGCTAAGGTTTTCAAAAAAGAGTCTGAAGAACCGGAAGTCTTGGTTGATATGCACCAGTTATATTCCCCGCAAGACGTTTTAGGGTACTACCATTTTTTCAAGCCTATTGAAGCAAAGAGAGAAGATGAATTGAACCCATTGGAAGCAGGTGGTGTAATATGCATTGGTAGAGGGGCTTATAAGGAGTATATGACCGGTATACACGAAGGCCTTTTGGGTCCATTAGAGAAGCCGGTGGAAGTAGAGAAAATTGTCGAGATTAATGCACAGACCGATACTAAAGGTGAAGAAAGCGGATCCGCAGACCAAAACAAGTCCCCACAAGAGGAGCAACCTGAGGATCTCGCTTCGAAAAGTGCAGCAGAAGGTGAGCCATCGAGCGATGAAAAGTCTGACGACGAACCTCCGGTGGAAAAGCCATACATAACGTCCGATCAGTATGCGACTGCTCCGTTTGCGCCCGAGCTAGACCCAACCCAGCTTATTGTGAACGCCAAAAACGTGCCTGTGCTCTTCGAACAGCCGGTCTACGTATTCGCGTTGCCTAAGCTCTCTGGACTCGCAAACACACACAAGAAAATCTACCGGTTTTTCACCCGAAGAAACCTTGCGGAAGATTTTGCTCAAAAAACATCGCACATTGTGAATAACCACCGCAGACCGTTTGCTTACAAGGACCAATTCATGGCTAAAGAGGAGGAGTTGAATTGGCCAAAAAAATGGGTCGCAACCGGAAAACAGAGAAACTCGGAGTGGGTCCAGGACCTTGTGGTTGACGACCGAGTCACTTCCAGGATGAAGGTGTTCACTTCGCACCCTCCAGGACCCGATGGATCCTCGGCCCCTGTTTCTGCCGATGCGCGCGAAGACGCGCCCCGAGATTCTGTCTAATAGATTGTATATAGTAATAAACGATCACTACGACTTCGTGTCTCTACTATTTATCCATGAGCAACGGCATTACCGATCCTATACCCTATAATCGAGTTATTAATCTTGAAACGTAACCTGGAATGTCTCTAACTATGCTTCCGAGACTTTCCTGAGACGCTCCTCGGCATCTCCAAACACCAACAATCCCTCCTACCATTTCTCCTACCATATTTTGAACACCACTCCGACTTCCTTCATGTACTTTTTCAGCCATGTCCCATACAGACCATCCGTGCCTCGGCCTCAACCGTTATTTTTTTGGTACACTACCGTCACGGAGTCCCCCGACAACTCTTGGCCGCTGGGGCCCGCGACATTTTCCTCTGACTCGTGCCGACTTCACCAAGCTCATAGGGAAGAACGGAAAAATGTCTAACCCTGTCCTGTACAAAAGCCATGATTCCACCAAAATGCGCACCGATGATTCGGTACTGATAAAGGGTTCGCGCTGCCCAATCATTGTAAATCAACCGTTAGTGCGGTGTCTTATGATTCTCAGCACTGGGCGGTCTCGGGGACACTCGGGGGCGCTCGGACAGTGGCCATGATTTTGTGTAACCTCCGCTACAGGCGAATTCTCGCCAAACCTGAAGCTTATTGGCCAGAGATTTGATTGCAATAGTAAGTCTTACATCAAGGGCTACAATCATTGATCGGAGGATGCAAAAAAAAGAAACAGAGTAAGACTTGGAGACGGCGATGGATATAATATAAATAGTGGAGGAATCTCGTTGAAATGGAGGATTAGAAAAAAGTTTCTTTATCCATTACGGTACTTGATAAATAAACCAGGTCAGGGAGAATAATATAGATACAATGGTCTTGCCACACGAACCAGAATTCCAACAAGCATACAACGAATTAGTCGCTGCTTTAGAAGACTCCACTTTGTTCTCGCAAAAGCCCGAGTACAAAAAAGTCATCCCTGTTGTGTCAGTACCTGAGAGAATTATTCAGTTCAGAGTCGCGTGGGAAAACGACAAAGGTGAAGTTGAAGTCAACAACGGGTTCAGAGTCCAATTCAACTCGGCCTTGGGTCCATACAAAGGTGGATTGAGATTCCACCCATCGGTCAACTTGTCGATTTTGAAGTTTTTGGGTTTTGAGCAGATTTTCAAGAACGCTTTGACCGGATTGTCCATGGGAGGTGGTAAAGGTGGTTGTGACTTCAACCCAAAGGGCAGAACCGACTCTGAAATCAGAAGGTTCTGTGTTGCCTTCATGAGACAGTTAGCCAGATACATTGGACTGGACACCGATGTCCCAGCCGGTGATATTGGTGTCGGTGGACGTGAAGTTGGTTTCTTGTTCGGTGCCTACAAGCAAATGCAAAACAACTGGTCAGGTATTTTGACCGGTAAGGGTATCAACTGGGGTGGTTCTTTGATTCGTCCTGAAGCTACTGGTTACGGTGTTGTCTACTACGTCGAGAAGATGATTGAAAAGGCTACCAACGGAAAGGAATCATTCAAGGGTAAGAGAGTCGCCATCTCTGGTTCAGGTAATGTTGCTCAATACGCCGCTTTGAAGGTTATTGAATTAGGCAGCACCGTTGTGTCGTTGTCTGACTCGAAGGGCTCCATCATCTCTCAAAACGGTATCACTCCTGAACAAATCAAGGTAATTGCTGATGCCAAGCTCAAGTTCAAGAACTTAGAACAAATTGTCAATGAATCTGCTTCTGTGTTCTCTGGCTCTAACAAGGTCCAATACATCGCTGGTGTCCGCCCATGGACCCACTGTGGCCAAGTCGACGTTGCTTTGCCATCTGCAACCCAAAACGAAGTTTCCGGCGAAGAAGCCAAGGCCTTGGTTGAAGCTGGCTGTAAGTACATTGCCGAAGGTTCTAATATGGGTTCTACTGCCGAAGCCATCGACGTTTTCGAAGCAAACAGATCTAAGAACGTTTGGTACGCTCCAGGTAAGGCTGCTAACTGTGGTGGTGTTGCTGTGTCCGGTTTGGAAATGGCCCAAAATTCTCAAAGAGTTACTTGGACCGCGGAAGAAGTTGACAACAAGTTGAAGGACATCATGTACTCTTGTTTCGAGAACTGTTACGACACTGCTGTCAAGTACTCGGCTGAAAAGGATGCCTCTGGGTTGCCATCTTTGTTGAAGGGTGCCAACATCTCTGGTTTCATTAAGGTCGCTGATGCTATGTTCGACCAAGGTGAAGTCTTTTAAAAAATTCCTAGTGCATTATTTAATTTACTGTCCACTTGTTTCACTTCTCTATGTCTTCATAAACTATCTATTTCTTGTTATATATTAGGATTATCTAAAAATTGTTAAATAAAAAATCTGGGTCTTAATTCAAATTAACTGTAGGACAGTAATAGTATTTTTTGAGATCGCTCGAAAAATACGTTATGATAAAGATATGAATCTTCAATAAGTTACACTATGGTTTACGAAGATATAGAATTTCTTAGAGATGATCTGGTACCGGGGATAGGAGAAGATCAAGGTACTAGCCTCCCGCTTGATTTAGAGCTTCAAATACCGTCATATCTCCCATTACACGAAACTTTGGTAATGGATTTTGAAAGAATAGCTCCAGTGCAGAATAGTGTTGATCAAACAATAAAAGAAGGCATAAACGATACAATAAAGCAAACGGAAGAGTACGTGGCCTTCACTCTAGATGAAGCGAGTCTTACCGGCTGTCAAGTGGACACTGAATTTTTGAACACCAATTTATCGACGTTAGAACAGCTATTGAGGTCGCAGCACGAACTAGACATTTGGAAAAAGTCAGTAGCGGAGTCAAAAAGCAAGATGCGGGCTGGAAGAAGGGCTGAGCCTAATCTAAGGCTTGTGACATTGGACGTATACGGAGATCAGGGCGATCGGCAGGGATTTGGAGACAATAGCATCCAAGAGTACCAAGCATACAGAGAAATCCATAACCAAGAGGCTACATTCCAGACTATCCTCAAGACTAGCGATTCTTATCAGTACTTGAAGAACGTGGCTTTGATCCTAAACGACCCCGAAAAACCGTTACCGGACGACGTGGAAGACGAAGAATTAGCAGTGGCAGGTGGTAAGATATCTTTGAGGGACCCCATGTCCCTCAATTACTTTTACAACCCCGTGATATCCAAGAAGTGTTCGCATGTGTACGAACAGGATACAATATATGCTTACCTTTCCACTGAGAACAAGTGTCCGATTGATGGCTGTCATGCCGTTTTGTCTCGAAACGATTTGAAACCAGATAAGTTGATGGCCTTAAGAGTAAAGGCATATCTTGCAAAAGAGAAGTCAGGGAAACGTCTGCCACACGTTGAGCGGTTGTAAAGTGCCTGCCAGTAGCACTTTGGCATAGTTTTCTAGTAGTGTAGGCTTGATATCTTCTTAGTCCGTCACGTGATACACGAGCTATTGATTTGACTTTAATGGTTGTCCGATAAGTATTAATACTTATTGTAATGGTTGTTGGGTAAGTTGCCGGGATGCCAGGTGGATACGATAAGCTACACAGAGCAGACATTCCAGTAACAGACTTGGATGATGATGACAATGATATCTTTTATCCACAAGCTTCGAGACTGTCTAGCCTTCAGGGCGAAGAAGGTCAGTCGTTCAATTCTCTAGACTACGAGTATGTGGATGGGTTGAAAGGAAGCGACAATTTCATGGCCAAAGCTAAGTTTATGTTCAAGATGTTGACCGCTAAAGGGCCGGGCGGTTATGATTTTTTGAATTCAGCAACTTCTAACCAACTCGACGGTTTTGGGATAGAGGATGATCATCATGGGCGCGACATCAGGGACTACAGGATAGAGCTTTTGTATAAAAAGATTAGGCGAGCCATTTGGTTGGGGGCCTCCATATTACTAGCGCTTATAATTGGTGGATTTTTCATTTCTAGAAAATATGGTGGTCTTGAGAAGTATGCCAAGAGCGTAAACAAGAACATTCTATCAAACTCAACTCATGATTTCTACCCCACGACCTTGGTGGTATCTTTAGATGGGTTCCATCCCCACTACATCAGTTCCACAATGACTCCGACATTACATAAAATGATGATACAGGACTATGGTGCTCCGTATATGATTCCGTCATTCCCGTCTTCAACATTCCCTAATCATTGGACTTTGGTCACCGGATTGTTCCCTTCAGAACATGGCATCGTTGGCAACACATTTTATGATCCTAAGTTGAAGAAGCACTTTATCAACACAAATCCTAATGAGGGGGGCGTGGATCCTGATTTTTGGGAAGGAGGCCAACCTGTTTGGAAAACTGCTTTTGATCAGGGAGTCAACTCTGCTATACATATGTGGCCTGGAAGTGAGGTTCACGGTGTGGGTATTGGTAATGGGCCATTAGAGGTTGACAGATACAACGGTTCCGAATTATTATCGTCTAAAGTATCGAGGGTCATGAGCTGGATAGATAGGGAAAATATTGAAGAGCGCCCCGAACTAATATTAACATATGTTCCCACAATAGATCAATATGGCCATAAATTTGGAATTAATTGTTCAGATCTTGAAGACGCTTTGAGATACGTAGACGATTTCGTTAATTCAATGTTGAAAGGAATTGAAGCACGCAATTTAAATGACATAGTAAACTTAATAATAGTTAGCGACCATGGTATGGCCCCAACATCTAATCATAGACTCATCTACTTGGATGATTTAATTGAGCTAGAGAAGATAGAACATATTGATGGCTGGCCATTGTTTGGCTTGAGACCGATTAAAGGTTATTCTGTTGATGAGATGAAGGAAGAATTAATGATAAACTTTGAAAAGCTTGATGAAGAGTTGAAAAGCAACTACCAGATACTCAAACTTGAAGAGATTCCCGAGGAATGGCAATTCGGAGGGAAACAGTTTGATCATAGATTCAATTATAGGTTGGCCCCAATTTGGATAATTCCACGCGTTGGCTATGCAGTCACAACTAGAAAGCAGATGAAAGACAACAACTATGACTATAGGCCTAAGGGAGTACACGGGTACAACAATACAGAGTTGCTTATGAGAGCTTTGTTTTTGGGAAAGGGCCCTTATTTCAAAGCACGACTTGAAGATGATGAGCCCTCTGGGCACCAGGATAGGAAAATAAAGCCCTTTCCGAATGTTGAAGTTTATAATATGATTTGTGACACATTGGGTTTAAAACCGGCTCCTAATAATGGCTCTCGTCAAACTGATAGTATAAGCACCTTGGTATCTCCATCGAACTTACTCCCCACCGATTGGACTGATAATTTAGAATATCCCAACTTGCCGTTTAAAGTTGCACACATTGTCAAAGATGCTACCTATGACTTGTTATGGAAAAAGCGTCGCAGATCTAAGCCAACAACAGTTTTGTTCAACACCAATAATCACCCGTCTGAATCTATGACATCACAAGAAACTTTGATATCTTCCATTACTCAAGGTTCAATCCCAAAACCCACTGACCTTTTAACTTGGCAAGAGCCTGGACAGGCCAATGAAGAAGGTGAGATTGGCGAGATGTGGAAGGATCTCAATGATAAGATAGACCAGGTCGAAGAGCAAGTGAGTGATTCATTCGAAGGAGCATTACATAAAGTGCATAATTGGTTGGACAACCTTGTAGGTGATGACGATGATCCTGATCAGTAGAGGGTTTGTGAATTATATGTTTAACCTATGAATTAACATGAATAAGAGATATAAATAGAGACACGAATAGTTTATAAGTTATATAAGTGATAGCTTACTCAGCTAAGTTATCGCTAAGAACATGTGATAAAAATTGCAACCTAGGGAAATAGGAAGTCTCAGTAGCGTCAGTCAGGTCTCTGTTCCGTGGTGATTGATCATTACTCATTTTCAAAAACGGTGAAGCAGAGTGTATTTCTCTATTACTGTTGCTATCGGGAGTAACAGCATTAGAATTGCTAACAAGATAGAGGTTATCGTGAAACGAATCACCATTTTTTTCAGTTGGGTCTTGAGAAGGTGGGGGAGAAAGCTCAGGCGTAGATTGGTTACCTCTTGCTGCACACTCAGAGGAAATAACAACGCATGCTTGACACAACCTTATTATGAAAGCTTTTGGTAAGTCCAGAAATGCCTTGGATTTAATCACTGCAGGCCAATGAATTTTAATAATACTGACAATTTTTGCAAGCAAAAGTTGTTCGTTTGATACTAATGCACTTCTCCAAATCTTGAGACCGACAAATATAGATTCTTCTGATTTCATTGTGAAATTACTCAATCTCTCATATAAATGCTTCAAAACTTGCGTTCTTAATTGCAGTATTTCGTACAAGTTTGACAAGACCAATACGCCGCAGTAAGTATTGAGAGAGTTCGGTGCAAAATTGTCCGGCTCAAGTAATCCAGTATACAAGTAAAAGATAATGCCTTTTACCCATATATAGGGCTCGGGAATGAACATTTTATTGGAAACAGCTTCGTTCATCCCACTATTAATAAGCCTTCGAAAATGACTCCACCTAGCGAATAAAATTGCTTTATGAGCTTTTATCATCTTGAACTTATCATCCGTTATCGGCGAACCGCTCATTGCACTATCAATTATACCACTATAGGTCTCAGGACTTTCATTGTATTTCTCCAAAGTTGTTTCATCAGCAAGAGTTATTATCTCAAAATCCGACTGTTCTTCACTTAGAAACATTTTTTTGAATTCGGTACCTAATGTATCACCTTTATCAAACTTTGAAGTGGCTGTGGAAGCTAAACCTAAATCGTCAAGGTTGATCTCGAGTAAAGTATATAGTTTAACACTATTTTCTTGTTCTCGTTCCTGCCCTTGGTTCAGTATCTGTTCTGGCAACAGTTCAGTTTCATCCATATCGCTATGAGTTGACAGCAAACCTTCATCATTTCCACCTCCATTATAATTAGCATTCTCTAAAAACTCTAACTGCAAACCCAAAAGATACAAACTCGACTGCGTGATGAATGCATGCTTCCATAAATAACAGCCACTCTTTCCAGACTGGGTCCTCAATACTGACTCGATTGTCATTCTATCAAGGAGAGAAACAAGTTCGCATTCTTTCAAGTCATAGTAGGAAACACGATAGTCACAATGAACAGTGACCAGAGGAATACAAACTTCTATCTCGACTGACGGATTTTCGGGAGAATCAGAATATACCCTTTCAAATTCCGAACCAATGTTAACGTAACGATTCTCGTTGTCAGGCTCCACATCGTGTGTATCACTATATAATTCATTTGATAATCCATTCAAAAAAGTTACCTTGTTGAGGTTTTGACCGCTTAAAGAAAGATATGTCATACACTCAGTGACATGGTTCATGTCTTTGTCCAAGCCCCCGAAAGTATACAATTTGTCGTCAAATACTTTGATCGAATGATCAAATCGGGCGACAAATTTTCTTGGTCCTTGCCATGTACCAGTAGTAAGATCATAGCAATATAAATCGTTTAGTGGTATAGAGTTTACTAAACCACCACTGATATAAACTCTGGTACCATCCTCGGATAAGCAACATGCATGGCGATACCTCGACGACGGAGCGTTAGTCAATGCAAACTTTGGGGCATTTGTCCACATCCTATCATGTATATTATATACCATCATCAAGCTATCTTTCCGAAACTCATATTCACTGCCGTTTGACTCATACTCTGCAGCCTCTGGAAATTCATCATGAGGGATCCCTCCAAAAACTAGTACATTCCCATGTCCAATATATACGGCCAGATGCCCTTCTCGGTAGAGCCCCATATGCTTATCATCGACCTCCCACCTCTTTGTCTTCAAATTCAAAAGGTAGACGTTACTATCTAAATTATCCAATTCGTCAAATCCTCCGAATAAAAACACATAATCTGTGTCCAGGCAATGCACTATAGTTGCCTTAGTATTGTATATGGGAATGTCCCCTTCAATCTCGTGTAGTTTCACCGCCTCAGGCCGATTGAGCTGATGAGTGGCCTTAGAGTCGGGATGAAGTCGCAACATGATTGATGATCATTGCGGGATTAAGAATGAAATTACGATACCACTACGTTCTTTGCCTGAATTCCTTGTATCACGGAGATGGTGATGATTGCAATTACCTCCCTAATGAGGTTCTTCTAGCTTTCCAGGAGGTATATGTCTATGTACTAAATACTGGGTCTTTGATGAGATTTTAAAGAATAATGTCACGTGAATTTGATAATGCTATGGATACTGAAGGATGCATTGATTTACCAAGTTTCGTAGGGGTCTTTATCAGATTCGCTGATGAGGATGTCTGAATGAGGTAGCTCACGTTGTAGCTGGGTCTTCATGACCGACAAAAACGCTCTCTCTGTATTGGAGTGGTTACAAGCGACGACAGACGCACCGCTCTCAGTGAAATATAACGCTTCATGATGGGACAATTCGCCAGTGTAGTAGAGGTCTGCATTAACACCCTTAAAAACAGACCCCCCGGAGCCAGCGCAAAGCGCAATCTTGGAAATCTGATGGTTTTTGTCTTGACCACGAGCTGGAGCGACTTGTACTGTCGCTATGTTCAAGTTAGCTTTGATATTTTCAACCAATGCAGCGAGCGGCGCAGGTTTAGCCAAGACTATTAACCTACCCATTCCACAGTTTTCCTCTGTTTTATTCCTTTCAATAGGTTCTCTCGAGATTTCGCCGAAACCGTGCGCAATGCCGTCTGCCAAAAAATCGTTGACACCACCTTGTGCGCTGTCCACCGCAGTATGTGGACTGTAGACGCTGATACTATTCTGAATAAGTCTGATCAAAGACTTCTGCTGTGGGTCTTCCGGTGTGATCGATTTGAGTCCCCTAAAAATAAACGGATGGTACGACATGATCAAGTTGGTTTTGGTCCGAATTGCCTCGTCCGCTACGGCTTGAGTCAAGTCAATGGTAAGCAAAATTCGAAGGTTGTCTGCATTAATGTCTTCAGAGCTCGAATCGACCAACAACCCCGTGTTATCCCACGTCTTGTCTGCCAACCTCAATGGGTAAAACTTCTGGACTACTCTTTGGTTAGTATACCATGCTTATGAATTGACACCCCAAGTATAGTATTAAATCACACGGTATTGATCCCGCCATACACATACTAGCATTAACAGCCAATTTCACTGCATTTTTGGACATTATGAGTTATTGTGAAAAAAATATAGTTGAATATCTCAAGAGTAAAGAGTAGAGTATATAAATACAATATAGTCCAAGAAGACCAAAAAAAATGCGCAAACCCGGAATCGAACCGGGGGCCCAACGATGGCAACGTTGGATTTTACCACTAAACCATTTGCGCGACTTCATGTTCTTTCTGTTTACCTCATTAATAATACTCCTCAAGCAAGTGATCACCCCCGCCATTTCGCTTACACTAGGTGGGCTACACTATAACCCTAAGAGAGTCGCTCACCTTATTTGAGTTTAAATCTGTCTGAAACATGGCATTTCAATGGTTATGGGTGTAGGAGCCACTCTCATTATGGAGAGGATAATCATCTTGTATAGAAACCGAACGGAAACGCATCTCCGAAATATGACTAATTGGTTTCCTCGCGGAGTCTACTCAGAGTAATTGTACAATATTCACCGAGATATCGCCCGTTGAGCCGTAACAACAGTGGAGATGTGCTTTGCAATCAAGCGAGTACAGGTACTCATTTCGTAAATGAGCAAGTGGAATATGCGTGGATATTGCTCTGCACGAGTTTGTACTGTATAATTCCGAATTAAGTAAAGGTTCCGTTCGATGAGATAATAGGATTGAAGATTTTGATGCTCCTTTTTTAGGGTGTAACTAGAGAATAACTGTAATTGTAGGGTTTTGAGAGCTTAGAAGACGACAGTCGACTATATTTAGAGTCAATCAGGAGAGAAAATACCAAGGAATGCACGAAAGTGAGAATGGCCGGAATTTGGAGTCTGAAATTTTGTTAAATGACGAAACCCAAAGCCCCCCGAATGATATCGAATTTTCAAGGACTCCTTTGCAGACAGCTGGGTTCACAGAGGGCGAACTGTACGGCCCAGAGAAATTTACTGTTGAGTTTGAAAATGAAACGTTGTTTTTCGATTCGCAAGATTGGAGGAAGAGTACGTTGTTGAAACTACAGATTATGGCAGGGTGGTTCATTTTTATTCTTTTTGGGTTAGCAGAACAGACGGTTGGCACGTTGATACCGAAATTCCAAGAGTTTTATCATATGAATGATGTCCAGACAAGCTTCATATTTTTGGCTTCGGTCGCCGGTTATTTCATCATGGCTTTATTGAGTGAAATCACGCACAAGCATTTAGGCCTCAGGGGGGTGCTAGTATTAGGATGCACTAGCATGACATGCGGGTATTTGATCATAGCATCTTCCCCACCATACCCCATATTCATTATATGCTATATCATGAATGGAATTGGTTTTGGAAGCTTGGATGCTGCTCTTAATACGTGGATGGGGTGTCTCGCAGATTCCAATCAGTTGTTGGGCATATTGCATGGCTGCTATGGCATAGGGTGTATGATCTCTCCACCCGTCATTACAGCTTTAATAGAAAGAAAAGTCCATCCATGGCATTGGAGTAGCTACTACTTGGTCTTAAGCTGTGTGGGGTCCACTTGCAATGCGTTTTTGATTATTTGCTTCAGATACGAGACGCCAAAGAAATATTTGTATGCGATGATGCTAAAAGGGAAGAAAGACGAAATGCTCGATACTGGTTCGGATGGGCTCGAATTGCATGAGTACGAAAATACTTCACTAGACATGGAGAGCCCCAATATAAAAAAGGATGATGAATCTTCCGCTTCTTTGAATGAAGCGTTGAAATCAAAATTGGTCTGGACCTTTTCCATCATTTTATTCATTTATGTTGGTGGGGAAGTATCTTTCGGTGCCTGGCTAATTACATTTTTGGTGAGGATTAAGAAGCTTGCATACAGATATTCTTCATATATGGCTACAAGTTTTTGGGCTGGCCTAACAGCGGGCCGTATAGGTCTCGGTTTTGTTACGGCTCATTATTTCAAAGACGAATTGATTGCAAACTTTCTGTACTTATTTTTGTCTACTGCTTCATATTTGTCCTTTTGGCTATTGTATTGGGTTCCGTATAATCCGATACTTTTCTTTATAGTCTTTGCAGCAGGCACGTTTGTCGGACCCATTTTTCCAACATTGATCGTAACGTCAATAAAGATATTACCTGCGAAGTACCATGCCGCCGGTGTTGGGTTTATATGCGCTTTTGGCGGTGGAGGTGCTGCAGCAATTCCATTTCTTATCGGCCTAGTAGCTGAATCAAGCGCTTTAGGGCTTCAACTCTTGCCATTCATAGTGATGTGTATTTTCGGTACTCTAACTGTGATTTGGATATGGATAATGAGGACGTATGGCCCTACTTTCGGTAAAAATACACTTCAGTAATATAAATAGTTTATATTAGTACAAATAAACTAGAGCTCCTGCAATTTGTTGCCTAAATTCATTCATGTGATACCGGCACCAGTAAAGTATGTATGATTGCATTAGTCTAACTGGTATCCGAAGCAGGCCAGTATATGGTGAAATGTTAAGTAGAATCTTTTTCCTTGACGCTAGTTTCCACCTTGGGCCTGCCACTCTTCCGGCGTAAATGCCTTCTGAGTAAAGGCGTGTATTGCTGCTATTTCATGCTTCAAAGAATTGTTCACTAGTCTGTGTCTCATCAATTTATTCTTACCTTCAAATTTTGACGATACAATTATCACAGCGAATGCTTGCCCACATCCACCGGACATATCTTCAACTTCTACCATGCTCGCTTCGAGCCTTTCCTCGATTATGGCTTTGAATGAATCAGCTGTTAATGACATTTATATGTGACCAATAATGGGATTTTGATTGGTGATAATCTATTTTTTTAGTGTCGAAAATTCAAACCGCTTAGTGAGAGATTTGATCAACGCTACAATACTCAGGTTTAATCATTAAGATAAATATACACGTATACATATATTTCTCGTCTTAGGATTATACAAGACTGTCCTCAAAGGTATGAAAGAATTTCCAGTATGCAAAGCACAAATCACCCCTATATGTTAGACGTTTCACCATGCGATTCGTTCGTCACCGTCGAGTGTCCTCGAGCGATTTTATTTGTAGGTTGTACATTAGAGAAATCAGTCCTTGATTTGCTCTTCTCAAAATTTAAGAAGAACGATGGATTATCTCGGGAAGTCTTCTCTAGTCTATTCATGATCTCTTTCGTTGAGATATGTTCAGACTTGTGGTCTGAGTTAGAAAATCCGCATTTTTCAAAGAAGACCATTAAATCTTCAGGGATGATACTCAATTCTTCATGGTACTCGATCAATTGGTTGACGACTTCAATGGCTAGGAAGTAATCCTCTCCCGTTTGGGGCGGTGTCAGCTCCGATTGAGAGGACTTCTTCGAAACGAGTATATTGGGCGAAATGACAGTGGCCAAGTTGTGTATGTCCATTTTTGAGCCGGTTTCGTCGTCGATTTCAGCAAAGGAAGCAACCCAGCTGAAAAAATACAACAATACTTCAATCAAATTACGGTGGCTTCTAGGCAACATGCAATAAGTCAATTGCAAAATACGCCGGCAATGTTGTGGGTCCTTTTGCTTTTGAGATGAAATCCATAAGTCATAGAGGTTAAAAGTTAACAATGGATTTGGTAACTCACGTAACCACTTCTTCATCAAAGCCGCTAATTGGATAGCCGTCTGGACACTGAAATCAGGAGATTTAAGAGGGTTTTTATTAATGTCGTCGGTTAACTCTCTTAATTTCTTGATATTACCATTCAATCGAAAAATGCCTTCAACGGACATATCCTTCTGTCTTAACGCATTAATGAGGTCATCGACAAGTATTGGGATACGTAGTTTTGAAGGTCCAACCCCAAGATCAGAATCTGCGCCGTATTTCTTTGTTAAATCTCGTAAATCAACGCCAAAGACATTCATACGCTTGTCTTTCTTAGGCTCGTTACTACCCCCAAACTTGAACTTATCCCAAAAAGTCGGCAATTTCCTAGTTTGAATCAATCCTAATAGCTCTTCTTTATTGTACTTATTATTCAGTATTTGAATTAATGCCTCTACCGCAATGTGTCTTAAGATGAAATGCTCGGCCTTTGTTAATTCAGAATAGTACTTCGATTTCGTTGAATTTATTGAATCGCTTGATTGATTAACATTACTTGTGGCTGTCTCGTGGAAACCATTACTCTTCCCCTTTTTACCACTTACATTACCAGCACTTGCAGCCGGGATGGTTTTGACTGACTGCATAGGCTTTTGTTTTTGATATAGCGAATGGTGATGTTTGAACGCATTAGGTCGCTGTTCTCTGGCTTGTTCAGCTGCAACTATGCGAGGAATATCGTCCAAAGTTAGAGACTTTTCATTTTGTAAAAGGTCAGAAGTACGGTCTAAATGATGAGTGTTTGAATATTTCTGGGGTTCCTCTTTGATTTTCAACGACTTTTTTCTAGCAAGATTGAACTGAGAACTTTCAGGATGATTGGTAGAGAAGGACAAATGCGAGGAAACGCTTGGTTTTCTTTCAGACCCATTTGTTCTGTCGATTTCTTCTTGGCTCGTGTCAAAGTCTTCTGTCATGCCTTCGTTGTTGGTAGCATCCTCCTTCGCTTTATCAGCTTGCGGAGCTTCCACGATGACAGATTTCCTCGCATTCTGCTTTATAGAGCTTGACAACATCTGGCTCTGTCTCCTCGTTCTCAACCTCGTCACATCGTTCAAAGTTTTAGAATAGTCGTCTTCCGTCGCGTTTCTCACTGCGTTTTCTTCATCGATGGATCCCATGCTCTTTTCTTTCAAAGTGGCATTTCTGGTTTGAGTTGCACTAGCACTTTCGAGCTTCATGACTGATTTGGAACGAAGTAATGCTATCTTCAATAAATAAGTCAATTGTGACAAGTCACTAACCAACTCAAATCCACCAACGAAATATTTGTCGTCTCTTGCATGGCAATCCACACAATTAAGCAGCCAGTTCGACTTATTTAATGCGGCACCGGAGATAGATTCATGATTAGGAGTAATAACCCTGCCGCAATTAGAGCATACAAAACAATGCAAATGCCACCTTTTGTTTTCAAACTTTATACATGACTTCTCAATACTCTTCAGACACTTGTGACAAGCGTCAGTTGCATTACTCGGTATCAATAACTTGGATTTGATCAAGTCCCGATTAACTTTGTTATCACTGCTGCTATTGAATTCCTCGTATAGTTTAGTCAAACGGAGAAAAGTGTCTGTAGCTTCGGTAGTATCCTGTATTTTGTTGACCTTCAAGGCATTATTAAGTCCAATTCTGATCAATAGTTTCAAATAATGAGCACAGCCAGTTACAACAGAAAGCAATTCCGTCGACAAGCTTCCCGACAGAGCGATTTGTTTAGATTTTCGCAAGACGGCCAAGTAACTCATAATCTTGCCAGATATGTTCCGAGGCTCTTTTCTGAGCGGCTGGAAGAGTTCTGTTTCCGAAAAGGTCCCATCTTCAGTAGGCCTAGTATTTATCGTTGATGTAGCGAAAACGTCTGGGTTGTCCGTACCAGAGGATCTTGCTGATTGCATTTTCACAGTAGCAGAAGAACAAAGACTCTGCACCAGATCAAGTGCATCGAATAGGACTTCTACGTTTAAGATGAGTTTACCTGTAGAAATCAAACCACAAGATTGATTGCTAGTGCAAGCATTCAAAAGCATATCGGAAATACAAGCCGCGGTAGTTTCTTCATAACCGGAAAGCGTCAACCAGCAATTCATAATAGTGCTTTCGATATGTTGCTCAATGGCTAGCAACAATTCTGGTTTAAGTTGCAAATCATTCATAAAGTGAGAGTCATTAGAAATTTGACCAGAAGGTATGTTGAAATGTTGTCGCAAACCGACAGAGTCTGCCAAAATGCACACATTCCAGAATTTATGAACCATGTAGCATTCAGGGTGCCACTGTTGATTCCTCCCTCCCCTGAACAACTCAACAAATTGTTTTACGATTGATGAATGACAACCTTCACAATGTGTTGCATATAATTTTGAGTAATGATAATGACAGTATATATTGCCATCATGCTCGTAATAGCTTTCGTCTGACTCAAACACAACTTGACATACAGCACACTTGAAATGCTCCAAATGATACTTATTACCCAAGGCTGTAATATAAGGACCTCTTAGGGCGCTATTACAATTGAAACATATGAGGTCCAACTTTTTGAAGTAATCGTACTCACAAAGAGCAACCTGATATTTGATGCCCGTGGAGTTATCCATCATTTCGTATGGAAAAAACTTAGTAGAACATTGGTTTCCACATTCATTGCAGCGAAAGCATTCGATATGAAATGCGCTACTCAACGCCCTTACAAACTGCCCTGTAATTTCTAAACCACACCCCTTACAAAATTTCTTCTTCTTATGCATACTTTTTTTACGAGTTTGCAATGGACGCGATAAGGTTTCACTTGTGCCTAGCGAATCTTTGGATACCTCTGCTTGGTTGTATGATAGTGTCCGTGGGAAAGGAGGTATTTCTTGAGTAGGTGCGAGAGGAACCCTTGGGTTTGACATTTGTCCTCGTAACTTTGGAGGCAGCAGTTGTGGTTGTTCAGGCAGCCTGTTTACCTTTTGAGGGGTAGGTAATGAATATTCTTCTTCATAGAAACGGGACTTCTCCGTACTTGGAGATACCGCTATGGAATGTCTCTGATTCGGCTTGCTTAAAAAATGATTTTTTGATTCCAGTTGAATCGACGAGTTCACGCCAAAATTTGATTGAAGCTCAGGCTGGGCCTGTTGAGATATGGGTTGAGCCTGACGATATAACTGATGGTGCGTTTGAAATTGAGCTTGAGGTTGTGAGGGCATTTTATTTTGAGCTGGAGCGTTGACCTGTGTGTTCTTCTCGGGCCTATAGCTCGGCTGTGGGTATGATGGCATGGGCGGTATTAACGTGGTCCAGTTCTGAGAACTTCTTTGTGAATAACCACCCATAGGTGCATCTTTTGTCCGAACGATGTCACTACTACTTCGGGTGTAGCCATTGCTGTGGCTTCGCAAGTGCGACCTGGGACCGTTGCGTTTAGAAGTTGGTCTGTTGATCAACGGGCTATCGTTGGGATTATAGATATCGCTGGCCTGTAACTTATACGGAGAAGCTTGCTCATTCTTGGAAGGCTTCTTGTTCACTGGTACTTGTTGGGACATAGTGATATCTATAGTTCACTATTGTATGCTTTAATTGGATCTTGTGTTGCCGATAATATTTTTGGTGTAAAAGAGTGACTATTGAGTTGGATTTCAAATATATTACGGATGTCGGACTACTGCTAGAAGTCTAAGAATTCATGTAATCGATCAGGTCCAGTTTCTGCGACTTGCAATCAATTGATCCGTGGGGTTATGGCAAAATTACTTTGATTCATGCGATCCACCGTGTCGACGACCGTGAATCTGCCAAATGTAATTCCTGTTATTCTTAGACCTGTTGATCTATTTCGTTTCTCTTCCTAAACGGCGTTATCCCACTAAGAAACACTTAATAAATAGACGCCCAACAACTAATTTTTATATTGACAAACTGACTGTTCCTTAGTCTCTCTGAGTTACTGAACTTTCTGTACTTAGTTCACTCCGCCACTTTGTACAGCAAAATTGTAAATATAATCTATTTTATGCTTGATAGACCTCTAAAAGAACTAAAAATGAGGAGGGTTCCCAGCGGCTAATAAATTTTTGGATGTTATTGTTTTGATTTTTTTGAGAGTATTGGTCGTGTGATGGTCAACTATTATTCCACATACTTCGAAAACCATTCTCACCGGATACAACGTAACAGTAGCAGGTGTAGGTGGAGTCCATGGCTCAAGACACAGTAGTTGGCGGGGTGTTTTACAAAGTGATTGTCTAAAGTAGGTGCGAGCTTGCGGAGCCGACGTAGAGACATTTACGAGAAGTAGTGATAATGTAGCACTTATTAGTTAGATGGAGCTTGATGACGCGGGCGACATCAGGCATATTAGGCTTTTTTTTCTTGGGGCTTGTTAGGCTCCAGTTCACTTGTGATGATCTGCGCTACATATATGCCGATAAGCCCTATAAAAGCGGTTAGTTCAACGGGGTCCAAATGCGCGCATCTCTAAGTGTGAAAATTTTGCGTCTATATTTAGATCTATGGAGGAATTGAAGAGCTTTTTGAAGCCTGTGCGAGAGTCTGAATGCAATAGGATTGAGAGTGTCCGAGATGAATCCTCGAAGAGCAGTCACAGGATTTTGGTTGTACAGGTCTAGTACTCGTGTTAACTGCTCAAAAGCACTCTTGGAGTCCTTTTCCTGGAACTCTTCGCCAATAGCGTTTTTTGTTGCCGAATAAGACAGTTCGGCTCTGCTTCCACACTGTCAAGAGAATGTCCTTACGAGGAAGGAACTGCGGGAACACAATCTGGATGACATTATCGTCTGCAACACCTGGAGGTATCAACTGGCCTGGCAGATTTCTGGGTTTGGTCAATACACACATGTAGAAAATTACCTGGCCGTAGCCATGGAAGCCCTCGTGTATAACCAAGTCCATAATGTTGTCTATGGGGATGAAGTGACTTTTGCTTGACCGGGGCAAAAATCGCCAGCCGGCGTGTGATTCCAATTGAATGCCGATATCAGCCATTATCAATATGCTGTCCTGCTTCTCTCGTTTGCTAAGGACCAAGATTATTACTGCTACCAACGCAGCGATAATACCGCCCCTAGTAACGATATAGTCGATCTTTGCGTAATCGGCGTTGAATAGATCTTGAAAACATTCTATCAAGAACGGTGAATAAGTGCGATTACTATTCCTTACCGGAAGAATATTAGTGCTCTGTAAAATCTTTAAAACATCATGGTGGTAGGTACCCAGGCTTAGCGAATAGCTTATCAAAATCGTCACCATAGCCAAAACGAAGGGCCATTGTAAGTACTTATAGAACGCACTTGGCTTGTGCTTAACAGTGAATTTTACCAAATTTTCCAGATCGGAAGAAGGCGAAATCTCTAAAAGATAATCTTTCGGTGAAGACATTTCAGACGACCTACCATGGGCTGCAGTAGCTATGTTTAATGCCTTTCTATTGAATATTTACTGTCTTTAATCGTACCTGTAGAGTCATAATCGAAAATTTCGATACCAAATCAACACGTGATATTTGATGATACTTTTTACTACGTCTATTATCTATAGATATAAACGCCTAGTTAACTTAAAACTCTGTTCTTTGTTTCTTAACATCGTCGATTGAGCCCAAAACCATTTCATTTCTACGCAACTCCTTGACCTTCTCGGCTCTTGTCATCGGCTTTGAACCAGTTCTAATCTCAATTTCTCTCATTCTACTGGCTTCTGCATCCTCCTTGATTGCCTTCTGTCTTTCCTCAACAATTAATGCCATATCTTGCTCATGCTTCACACGGATTTGCTTCAACTCTTCGTTGTAGTACTCCAAAGTCTCAAACTTGTTTTTAGAAGCGCTACAATACTTATCAAAATCAGCAGGTAACTTCCTTCTAAGCGCTATTTCAACGATTTCGGGATACCTCTTTTCTTCTAAGTTAAATTTCAGCTTAATTTGCTTCCTTGTTCTATAAGGAAAAAGTTGGGCAATGAAAGTGAAATCAGTCCCCCATGTACTCAAGGCATTATAAAATTGTTTAAGTTCATCTGCCGTCCAGCGATCAGTATGCTTTCTTTTGGAATATGTCGACGAAGTAATCGGATTTTCGAAAGGATTAGATTCTTCCCTCGATTTTCCACTCGAGTCATGATTGCGGTGCCTATTGACAACAGTAGAATCTTCATCCACAACGATACTTCCATTCTGCATGGAAAGCTTTATACCTGTGCTTTCATTCTTCGGCTGGTCAGTGTTCAACAAATCGTGCTGAGCTTTTTTGCGATCTTGCTCCTCTGGCTTATCTGCGACTCCGAATATTTCATCAAGAGCTCTTCTCTCTGTACGAGCCCTCATTCTATCAACGCGCTTTCTCAATTTTTGCTTCCTGATTTTCTCCTGTGCTTCTTTGACTAATTGAAAGTTCTCGCTGACTTCTCCTATAGGCAAGGATGGCTTACACAAATCGGCCATAGTTATAGAGTTGATGTGAACCCCGATCTGTGAGTACAACTCTAAATCTGAATCATCAACCTTGCGCGGAAGTTGTTTGATACTCGTGAGATGAGTCTCTAAGTCCTTTGGGGCGAGCGGTATCACCTCATCTGTCAGGACTGTCATCCTGGATGAGTCCGAACCGTTAATGTCGGCATCATCTTTGATTCCTGACTCGGACACCACATCCTGATTGGAGCTAAAACTGATGCCATCAGCGAAGTCTGCTCTAAACTTCCTTAGCTTGTTGGTTTTAGGGTCTATCCCTATCACATATTTCGAGTGCTCTCCTGATGAAGCGTCAGCACTGCCTTCCTCTGGAGTTCCCTCCTTAGACATTTCCTGAGGAGTCAGTATCACGGAAGCATTCATTAATAATGACTTTTTGACGCCAGGCCTGTTATGAGCAGCCAGAGACCTTCTCTTGCTCGGCTTGGTTACGGGTATGCCTATCCTCATCGGCAAGTTCTGAGTATCAGGCCCTTCAGGTGTCGCCGACCCAGTGGGTGTGGGTGTTATTGTCACCGAAGAAGAGCCTGCTCTATTTCGTATTATATTTGGCGTTATTCCAGATAGTCTTCTTTGCACGCGTATCGACGACTGTCTTCTGAACGAGGGGGCTTCCTCTGGCTTCTTGAAAATATCGTTATCACCATACTCACTACCCTCATCTTGACTGTTTTCGTTGCCTGAGTCAGATTTATCCACTTCCGATAGTCTTCTTGAAGCATCTTTAGGGTCAACGTCTTCCTCCACTAAATTGGAGATGTCGGGCCTATTGTTCTGTGAGAAGCTGAAAGATGATGTAACATCCGCTTGAGTAGCTAAACCATGAGAACCTTCCGTTTTTGTCGTGCTATCGACATCTTTCCCTCCCGAAATCGATTTCGGGTCATCTTGAGTAACCTGAGTAGCTGGTGGTGTAGGGATCCCAGACGCCTTAAGACCCGATCCACTGCTTGACTTGATTGGCTTCTTTTTGAATTTGGGTTTAAAATGAGACGATTTTTTAGGAACACTACTCATCTTGAACTACTACACTTGTTTCCGTAAATGGCTCCTCTAAAATTTTAAATACCTGTTAAATCATAATACGCTTCTGCTGGTGATGCTCTATAAAAATTATATTACACAAAACGAAAGAATTTCCATCTCTCTTAAGCTAGGCACCTTTTTCTATCAAGACTTAGTTCATCACCAGGAGATGCAAGCCACTCAAAAGCATTCCTGGAAAGCCAATGATAGTGAAGACTGGATATTAAGTTTGACCTATTTGCCAAATCTTCATAATGGCTCATTTGCATCGACCATAAGTAATGGAGCTATCAACCTATACCTGTTAGATAAATTAAGCGGGCACCCTATTTTCAGTATAAAAAAGGCACATGAGTCTAGTATAAACTCTATGAAGGCAATCGATGACTATTGCGTGGCTTCTTGCTCCACAGATGGCTTGAAAATTTGGGATTTGAGAGCAGGGTCCGTCAAACCGGTGCAATCCATGACAAATAGTAAAAACTCCAATTTCTTGTCCCTTGATTATTTCAACAACCTCGTTGCTAGTGGGACTGAGTTGGCTGGCGTAGATGCTGAGTTGCATATTTGGGACTTGAGAAATCCTTCTGACGTGGTGAGGTCTTTTATTGATTCACACAACGACGACATAACCAATGTCCAATTCCACCATAAAGCGCCTTATTTGATGTCAGGTTCGACAGACGGATGCGTCAATATCTACGACTTGAACCAGGACGACGAAGAA
Organism: Debaryomyces robertsiae; assembly: GCA_030566065.1. Lineage (NCBI taxonomy): Eukaryota > Fungi > Ascomycota > Pichiomycetes > Serinales > Debaryomycetaceae > Debaryomyces > Debaryomyces robertsiae. The sequence continues at coordinate 27,744 of JAJMHL010000004.1, forward strand.
GATGCTTTGCATCAAGTTATTAATTATGCTTCGGTTCACTCCTGCCATTTCATTCTGGACAAGCGCATATCGGTGTTATCTCATATGGAGACATTAGCATTTTATGAATTAAATAACTCCAATTACGAGCACATTGATGAGCCATTACCAAAAGATCTAGGTGACGTGAGAAGTTCGTGGAATGATTGCGAATACGTTGTTGATTTGTATCCTGGAGGTTATGTCGCTTATGGTGCAAATTCGCAACTGAAGTTATCTTTATGCCCCTTCAACCCAAAATCAGAAAACATAGACTTCACGAGACTTATCTCCTTCCCAGAAGCGCATAATACTGAAGTTGTTAGGGATGTCTTAGTAATACCAAATCAACAGTCAGCTTTGACTTGTGGGGAAGATGGCTCTATCATACTATGGGAACTTCCTTATCAATTAGAGTCGTTTGGTCACTACAAAACATTCGCCTCAGGCGAAGCCGATCAAGCAAATGATTTCAACGATCAAAAGGAGGTTAAATCTATCAAAAAGAAAGAGAAAAAGGATAAAGCTTACAAAATTGAAAAGAAGGCCAAGAAGGAAAGGAAAGAGAAGAAGGATAAATCCAAAAAAGCAGATGTCCGATTTAAACCGTATTAGAGATTTATATTCCCGTATGTAATATTAGACTCTCCTAGTGGCCTTTACTACAATTGGTATCATGCCGCCCGTTGGAATAGTAAATTTTCTGTGGCCAGTAACTGTAAGGAAAGACCTAATCGTGCCAGCATGTGATGTAATAGAAATAAATGTGTCGTTATTTTGCTTATTGATACGCTTCAGGCGTTCATCCCAGTCCACTTCAAAAAGCTCTTGGAGAAAGCCATTGATGCGTATGAATTGCTCGTATAGTTGCTCTCGCTTTTCACTATAATCCTCAAATAAGGTATCCTCTTCGGGGAAACCAGGCTCAAATGAAAAGGTCGGAAACTTCAGATTTATTTCTGATTTCGTGGACCGTTTATGACATAGATGAATCCCTATAGTCTCTCGCAACTTGTCAACCACAAGTGGACTCGGTATATCTACGCCGGCCCATGTATGTACTAAGGTTTGGCACGATCTTTGCAAAGGCGATACAAAAAATTTGGACGGAATGGGGGCCCCTCTTGCTAACTGCTGTTTCCAGGCTCGGTTGTTTTCTCTTGCCTGATCGATTCCGAGCTCGGTGAGCTCGGCGTCCGGGCCCCATGTCAATTCGCCGTCTGTACCCAAGAACCTCCATTTGCAAATCCACTCTTGAGCTGGGTATTTCAGCGAAGCTACGTTGTGCCACCCTTCACCATGCCGTGCCAAAAATAGTACTTTGAAAATTTCGTTTTCAGAAGCATGTTCGTTCAAGAGCTCCATTTTACGCAATACATTTTCCCACGATTCAAGGCACCCAAAATTGTTGGTCGCATAGTTGAACTTCAAATCATCTGTTTCAATATCAGCCTGCGCAAAAACATCATTTACTGCTTCGAATGACCATGCATATTCTGGCTTGCCCGTATCTGAAGTTCTTGGTTTTTGCAATTGTCCTATCTGCTGCTGATATATTTCATCTTGATCTAAATCGGCATGAGCATCAGCCCGGTCCCTAGCGTTTGGGATTAACAATGATTGCATTGACTGGTCCTTCACTCCATCGTTTTTCGATATTATGTCCTTTTTCGGTATATCTGGCCAAGCATATGTCGGTGAAGTTTTCACCGATCCTGTTTACTAAGGTGCGTCTAGGAACTTCTCGGTCCATCCTTATATGAGGAGTTTACAGTTTGGGTTCCGAAAATTCACGTTTGCAGGTTACGCGATTGATGTGTTGAGTCGCTCGAGACAACAGACAGTACCAGTAGTTTTTTGAGGTTCTTTATCATCCTGTCTGAGCTGAAGAGGATAAGTGGTAACAAAGCATCGATTAACAAAACATGCCAGAAAGTTTTCGAAGTGAGACGGATTCTTGGAGCAATTTGCAATCTGTTAGCGCAAATGGTGGTGTTGACGCCTCGGCCGATGAGACAACCGAGTATGCAAACGCAAGTGACCTAAATGTTAAAAGTGAACATAGCGACGAAGAAGAATTGGGGAATGGGCACCCAGCCAAGAGGCCGAAAACTGAGGGTGGACCGACAAATAAAAGCAGCATTATTGTGGTCCCGCCTACGAAGCCACAACTATTCTACAGTCCGTTGAAAACTGGGCTCGTGTATGATGTACGGATGAGATACCACGCCAAAATATTTACTTCATATTTTGAGTACATTGATCCGCATCCAGAGGACCCGCGTAGAATTTATCGAATCTATAAGAAACTCGCGGAAGCCGGGTTGATTCAGGACAGTTCGTTATCGGGCGTTGACGAAATAGGTCCCTTGATGGTGAAAATACCGATAAGGGAAGCGTCGGCTGAAGAAATCTTGGAAGTGCATTCAGAAGAACACTTGAAATTCATACAGGCTACTGAGACAATGAGTCGCGAGAGTCTTCTAGAAGAAACCGAAAAAGGCGACTCCATCTACGTAAATAACGATTCTTACCTATCGGCTAAATTATCATGTGGGGGCACTATTGAGGCATGTAAGGCGGTGATAGAAGGCAGAGTGAAGAATTCTCTTGCCATAGTGAGGCCACCTGGGCACCATGCTGAACCAGACGCTCCTGGTGGGTTTTGTTTGTTCAGCAATGTTGCTGTTGCCGCCAAAAATATCCTCAAAAGGTATCCCGAATCAGTCAGGAGAATTGTGATTGTTGATTGGGACATTCATCATGGAAATGGTACACAAAAGGCATTCTACGACGATGACAGAGTATTGTACATTTCACTTCACAGATACGAAAATGGGAAGTTTTATCCGGGGACAAAGTATGGCCATAGTACCCAAACAGGTAGCGGTCGGGGAGAAGGTTATTCTGTTAATATACCATGGAGATCGCCAGGGATGGATGATGGTGATTATTTTTATGCATTCAACAAAGTTATTATACCAATTATTACTGAATTTGACCCCGACTTGATCATAGTGAGTTCGGGATTCGATGCAGCCGATGGTGATATCATTGGAGGCTGTCATGTTTCCCCGACAGGATACGGACACATGACGCATTTGTTGAAAGGAATAGCAAAGGGTAAGTTGTGTGTTGTATTGGAGGGGGGCTATAATTTGGATTCAATAAGTAAAAGTGCTTTGGGCGTCGCAAAAGTGCTTGTTGGTGAACCGCCAGAAAATACTGTCAGATCGCGACCCCATTTAGAGACGCTCGAGGTCGTCGATGAGGTTGTTAAGATTCAGTCGAAGTATTGGGACTGTATGAAGCCAGGTAATCCTAAAAATTGTTTGGATGATGTGTACGATTTATCTACAGATAGCGCAGCTTACAAGCTCACCAATATAGCGGACCCAATAAGGTCTCACCAAGCTGAAGAATTGTTTACAAAATACTCGTTTATAAATTTGCCAATAGTCACATCAACAGGTTCTGATAGTGACTCAAACGGCGCACCATTTTCGACCGATTTACCTTCACGCTTAGAAGACTTGGTGGTTGCAAGTCCTGACATCTACGACTGTACAACAATATTAATTTCAGTCCATGATCCGCCCGAAATATGGGCCAACATTAATCCTATAAACGGTAACATCGAAGGTAGTGCTTCAATGGTTTTGGAGCACCCGTTAGTTCAAATCATCGAAAAAATCAAAGGCGAAGCGAATGAAAATTCTAATCTTGCCGAAGATAAGGTTGGCTATATTGATGTTAGCATACCCTCTTATGCCTTACCAATACCATCCTTAAGCAACGGGTCATCAGCATTGGGTTCATCCTATAACCCCACAATTTTTGCACAAGAGCTTCTTTTGTACATTTGGGATAACTATTTGGCTTATTTTTCTCAGTTACGGAAATTAGTGTTTGTTGGTTTCGGAGACTCATACCAATCAATCGTCCACCTATACGGGAAAAGGCCTTCCCAGGAGATAAAAAATTTGGTTCAGGGTACCGTGGTTTACGTCAACAGATCGTCCTTAAAAGCACTTGTACCTGTAATGGACGAATCAATGGTTGATTGGTACTACCAAAATTCGGTAATTTTCACTAGTTCATCCCACCCGTGCTGGAATGGTACATCTAATTCTAATGGCTCATCTTCAACAAGGCAGAATGGTACTGTAAATACTAATGCGGAAGCAAACACAAATGACAGCAGTAAAAGACCAAGGCGAAAGTTTGGGCGAGTTTTGAAGGCATCTACAGACGGATTGTGGGAAGTTATTAGTGAAAAATTTGACGAAGGAGTCGACTTCATCTTGGATTCAATCGAAGAATATAGTAGTAGCGGTAGCAGTAACTAATAGGCTTGTAATATTAAATGTACAATACTTGGATGGTGTATGTAAAATTGTTCTATTTCTCTAAACACAATGATAAGAGTCGTTAACATGCCAGGCTGCCCTCTATCAAAATTATTTAAACAAAACTTGGGAATCGCTTAGCAAATTGTTTCTCCATGTCTTCTACATCAGGCAACGACATGCCACTAGAACTGCTCATCCTTCGTTCCTGATTGAAGCGTTCTTCCAGTGTCTTCAAGTAGCTGGGTTTCTTAGGCTTCGGTGGTGGTTTTTTTGTAGGTTTATTGGCCTCCTTGTGAGAAAATTTATGCTTATGTGATATGGATGGCTCGGCCTTAAAGCCAGCCCTTGAGGAAAGACCTAGCGGAACCTTGGGTGGCACAGGTTTAGCATTTTTGGACGCATTCCTAACAAGCGGTTTTACCTCAGGAGTGAGTTTCTCTTCGCTCGAAGAAGAAGAGATGGTATTATTGGTATTTATAGCTGAAATATCATCTTGATCTTTGACATTCTCATCAGTAAATTTACCATAACCCTGGGCTGTCTTCAGAATCCCCTTCTCGCTGTTCTTCAACAAATTCTGCATTCTCCGCTGTATTGACAATTTCTGAACAGGCAACTCGGGTACGGAGGTTATATTGCGGTTCCCGGCATTATCACCCTCGTCCAGGCTGCTAGATTCCTTGGAGCCACCCGTAAACAACCGCTTCAAGGTCGTTATACTTGATCTTTTATTCCGCGTATTTCCTGTATGCTCGTTGTATATGCTGGAACTACTGCTTGCACTTCCGCCAGTACTAATTCTTCTCAATCCGTTTTGGAGTGACGCTTTGAAACTACCACCTGTATTTTGTCTCATACCAGCTGACGACTTAAAAGATTCTTCCTCTTTGCTTTTCAAAAAATTAAGCGTTCCGTCTTCTCGACTTTCAGCTTTGTTTATAGCTGTAAGATCATCATTACTCTGGTCTAGCTGCTTCTTAACGAAATCCTGCAAAGACGCTGCCGATTTTCCTGAAGGTAACGGCAGCGACGTCTTGTACTTCAGACCCTTTGAGTCATGGTCAATGTAGGAACTTGCTCTCCTTGTAGCAGGCCTTCCATTAGAGGTAGTGGCAGACGATGAGTAGGTGGATTTGGGTCCAGGTTGTAGCTTATCGACTAATTTATCAGGAGTGGATGAAAATGCTTGTAAGACTTTTGTCTTATCTATCGAAGCAAAAGGGTCTGCCGGTTTTAAGTTTGTTTTCATGTTGACTGTGGGACTTGAGGCTATTTCGGCACGAAGCGGTTTGGGCAATATCTTATTTCTTTCTTCAACGATATGGGATTTCTGTTTTGAGATGCGCGCATCTTGTACTTTCAACGCGTGAGGTATTACATTTGGAACCTTCGAAATACCTCTCATAGCACATATTTCTTCCAACAATTGAACAGCGTTCGGTCTACGCCTAGGATCCATTCTCAAACAGCACCTAATTACTGTTTTCAATCTCGTAGAAAAATGCAGACCTGGTTGATTGTGCGGTATAACCAAAGTGTTATTTGCATTAATAATAGCTTTTTCCATATCTTGTAGCGTAGCTTGGCTAGGCAGCTCAAATGGAGTAGTATAATAGCAAAGTTTATAAAGGAAGACCCCCAATGCCCAAATATCCAGTTTATCATCAATCGGAAAGCCTTTAGACAAATCAATCATCTCTGGAGCTCTATACTGAGGCGTGGTGTTTTGCATTAAATCGTCATGCAACTGTTGTAGTTCGTTGGGGCCCTTAGGTGCTGGTAGGTAACCCACTGCCGAGCCAAAATCACATAATTTATACTCCCCCATCGAATCTATCAACACGTTTTCGATTTTGATGTCTCGATGGATCAATGGGGGCCTCAAGTTATGGCACATGGCTACCCCAATCGTAACGTCGTACATTATCTTCAAGATCTCGGGCTCCGTGAGTTTGTGTGTTAATCGCGTGTTCATAAAGTCAATTAGCCCATTTCTAGAACAGTATTCCATTAAGAGGAATACCTCGTACTGCTGACTCGCTGACCCGCCAACGCTGCATTGGAGCCTCAGGGCATGCGAGTCGATGTACGATACTATGTGCTCGTTACCCTTTAGCCGCTTCATGGCGTCGACTTCTTGCCTCAAGAGATTCAAGAGCCATTTATTCGGGACCGCCACTCTCTTCAAACATGCAATACTAGATCCTCTGAACGGTGGATCAATGTCACAGGTATAAACATGGGCGAAGCCTCCTTCTGATATATACTTAACAATCGTTATATTATGAGTTCCTACCGTTAGTTTTGTTCCTGGAGTGTAGGCATTAGGTGGGGGAACTGGCATAATGCTCTATAATACCTTAGAATCCTTAAGTGGACGTAAAAAAGTTATATTCACTTAAATAGGTGACGTTAGAGTCTGAAATTGGCGGGAAACCTTATAATGACACAAAATCGCAATGCTAGCCTCACTAGATAAACCTCATCGATAAAAATTAACTAAAAGAGGTTTTTTCGAAGGTAGATGAAGCTATATTTCGAAGCTGAGAAGTTCCTTAGTCCTCGGGGTCATAAGGGTAGTTTGCAAAACCGAATATTTAATGAACCAAAACTTGTCAATTCACCAAAACATATATATGCGATCGTGTATTCTACATTGAAATATAAAGAGCATATCGAGCACATAATTAAGAAATCTAAGATAAAACAGACTCTCCAGACGAAAAAATTGAAGATCAGCGATAACTTACTTTTGCTCTTGGTACATGACTTGGTATTTTCAGCGAAAGGCCGCATTCAGCTGGGGAAACACCCAATTAAAGATGCGATATTGCAGCACCGGACTCGGCTTCAGGCAGAGTTTACCAAGCTCAAATTGAAATACAAGGTAAAATCCGCTGAAGGTCTACCAGTCTCGATTGTAAGCGAAGACGAGACCCCTATTCGGTGGTTCCGAGTCAATAGGATCAAGACCACGCCAGAAAAACTTTTCAAGGAACATGATTTTTTCCGTAACTTGCAGTGTGTCGATTCGATAGATATTAAGGAAACAGGCTACATATATGTGGATGAGTATATTCCCGGTTTGTATGGAATACATCCTAAAGAAAAACTTTCTTCCACACAAGCGTACCAGCAGGGAGAAGTCATTATTCAGGATAGGGCCTCTTGTTTTCCAGCTCAGATCCTCAATAATGATCCCAGCGAGATCCACTCAGAAGTTATAGATGCCTGTGCGGCACCGGGAAATAAGACTACCCATTGCGCTTCGTTGTTGCTGAGTGGGCCAGGATCTGTAGTGTACGCATTTGAACGAGACGCAAAGCGTGTCGAGGTATTGAAAACCATGTGTGAAAAAGCTACGGGTACTAAACACAAACACTTGATCCAAATCACCCGCGCAGACTTCACTACTACTAATTTTTCAGATTTCCCTAATGTAACCGGCCTTGTAGTCGATCCGTCCTGTAGTGGATCAGGAATATTTGGTCGTGCTATTGAAGATGCTCAGCAGGAACAGGAAAAGGAAGAAATAGATACCGATAGACTTAATCGGTTATCAGGTTTCCAAGTCAAGATTATGAAGCATGCCTTATTGTTCCCAAAGGCCAAGAAAGTGGTCTATTCTACATGCTCCGTCCATGCACACGAGAACGAAAGAGTCGTTGTCGACTTGTTATTAGATCCTGAAATAAAAGCACGAGGATGGGTTTTAGCACCTAGAGATATCGTTATACCCAAATGGCCACGAAGAGGTTGGAAAGAAGAGTTTACTGCTATCTGTAATGGAAATGAGAAAGAATGCGAGAAAATGGCTGGTGGGTGTGTTAGAGCGGTACCGAAAGAAGATGGTGGGATTGGGTTTTTTGCCGCTTGTTTTATCAAAAAGTCACAAGATTCTTCAGAAAGCAACATAGAACGTAAAGTACAGTGTGATGAAGACGACGATGAAGAAGAGTGGACAGGATTTGAGTAAATGATCCTCTATTTTATGAGATATACTGTATATATACATCATTTAATTAACTAATAGATCAAAAACGTCTAACGATGTCGTTAACCACCTCTTGAGTAGAAGAGGTACCACCCAAATCAGGTGTCTTGATCTTGTTTTCGCTCAAGTTGGCGTCAACAGCTTCGTATATTTTAGCAGCTGGTTCAGGGTAACCCATGAATTCCAACATCAAAGCAGTAGATCTGATTGTGGCGATTGGGTTGGATATACCTTTTCCTTCGATGTCAGGAGCTGACCCATGACAAGGTTCACCAATGGCGAAATTGTCACCAACATTTGCAGATGGGACAACACCCAATGACCCAACTAAAGCTGCTGCACCGTCACTTAAGATATCACCATACAAATTTGGAGCCACGACGACATCGAAAATTTCTGGTTCTCTGAACATACGATAGACCATCGAATCGACAATCTGCTCTTTGTGGGTGACTTCGTGGTAAAGCTCGGAGTTAGTCTCGTAAACCTTGCGGCAAACTTCACGGAACAACCCGTCAGATTGTGACAAAACGTTCGATTTGTGGGTAACAGTGACACTTGGCTCCGTGTGCAACGATTGCAACGAGCTGGAGCTGTTTCTTATTGCTTGCCTTTGTAAAGCAATATCGTAGGCCATTTTTGCAATTCTAGTTGTTGCAGTCTCGGTGATTCTCTTAATAGCTTCTGCCACCTTAGTTCCATCTTCTTTTTTGTATGTCCTCTCTTCTTTGATATACAAGTCCTCCGTATTTTCACGGACAATGACCATATCGACTGGTCTTCCGGTACCTTCAACAGACTTGACTGGACGCACATTGGCATACAACCCCATCTTCTTTCTTAATGCCACAATTGGCGAGGAATATCCTTCAACCTTGGTACTTGGAGAAGAAACGGCCCCAAACAAGGCCCCGTCACACTCCTTCTGCAACACGTCAACAGTTTCTTGAGGCAAAGCAGTGCCCGTTTTTTGAAACAATTCGAAACCGGCGTCCAAGTTAACAAAATCGAACTGCAAGTCGTATTTCGATGGCAAGCTTTCCAAAACAGCTTTCCCAGCTGGGATAACCTCACGGCCAATTCCGTCCCCTGGGATCAACCCAATCTTCAAATTTTTCAAAGCAGCACTGGATGTGGAAAGTGTACGACGAATAGTGAGACCAGCTGGTGACATTTCGGTGAATTCTAGAGGTTTACCTTCTTGTAGCTAGAAGAAACTTAGTCAATCAGTCGCCGATATTTCACTACCCTATATGACTCACGTCACGTGATAGATAACACCACCGTCTTTCGGCAATGGTCGATCCTATACCATTTAGGAAGTTGAAGCTACTAGTATTGTTCTATTGACACGAGGACATAGTGAAGTCAACGCAAAAAGCCTTGTAGTAATGATAGAAAACATTGAAATTATTTACAGGAATATAAAAATGGAATACTATTGCACCGATAGTCGGCTAATGCAAGAGAAGCATTCGACAAACCACGGAATCCAAAAACATCAACGAATTCAAGCAAAGTTCTAGGTCGACGCATTGAAATCAACGTAAATACAACAAACTTAACACAGCATTAGTATCGTACTCGCTATGAGTAATGTGCGATATGTACAAAACATGAGAAATCATTAATTTTCAACGTCCTTAACAACGCCGACCTTGGCTGGCCTCAAGACACGGGAGTTCAAGGTGTATCCTGTTTGTTGAACATGGAACACGGTACCGGGCTCCTTGTCAGGCTGAGCAATTTCGAAAGTTGCTTCGTGCTGATTTGGGTCAAATGGTTCGCCCATAGGGTCAAGCTTTTCGATACCATGCTTGGCCAAAGTCTTCTCGAAAACGTTTCTGGTCATATCCACTCCTTCGTAGAGATTCTTGACCTCATCGTTGGTCTTCAAGGTGTCTTCCTTGACCGCATTCAACGCCAAACTAAAGTTGTCGAGAGACTCCAACAAGTCTCTGGCAAACTTCTGCAACGCAAAATCTTTAGCTTTCTGCTTCTCTACCTTAGTGGACTCCTGCAAGTTACGGAAATCTGCCACAGCCCTAGCATAGTGATTTTTCATGTCTGCCAATTCTTTATCTTTTTGCGACAATTTGATCTTCAACTGTTCCAATTCGCTCGCTGGCTCTTCTGTACTCTCGGACTGTTGCTCATTCTCTTTAGTGGCTTCGTACTCTTGCTCTGGTGCTTTATCCTGCTTGATCTCCTCGTTGTTCTTATTAGCGTCCTTCGATGCGTCCGTGGCGGCAAAACGGATTCCTGCTATCCTTGGCGCATAAATGGCGGGTCTGGCAATCCTCACAGAATTTAAACCACTCCTTGCCGTGGCTGTTCTTCTCAACGAGTTTAACAATGCTCTTTGCATATTTATGAACGGTATTATAGCTGATGAAGTGGTCGAGGAGTGTCATTAAAACAAATTTTTCATAATCGTAAGAATTCGCCAACTTAGTGGATTACATAATCGGTACCACAAAAGGCCAAAGTATTTAATACGCTCTACTTTGAAAGACTCTAAAGATATTAGTATATATATTATTAAGACAACTAGTATTGGCCTCGAAAAACTATGTATTTGTAGAAGGAGAGAAACTTGAAGAAGGTAGTCCTTTGACTACCAGCTTGCTGGGCCGAATGATTGGCCTGGCTTCAAGGGATGTCTAATGGCAGTTGCCTGGGTATCCATCGTACTTGCTACCACATTGTTGCCCCACCAGCTGGGGGCGTTGGTGTTTGTCAAGTAGATGGTCAAGAAAATTATGACAGAGCACCATGCCAAACCTATATCCAAACCAGCAGATAAGGAATAGTTGTACTTCGTCCACCAGTGGAAAAACTTTCTCTTAATCCAATAGTTAAATCCTAAACCGACTGCGCAGTAGGCAGCATAGTTGTAAGGGGTAGCAGGTGGAATCATACCGGTACCTGAGAAGAAAACGGGCCAGTTCAACCATTTTATAGGACTGTTGGGCCACTTCCTCAAAATCAACCAGTTCATGACTGGTAAGAGTGCACCAACAATGAAAAAGAATAATAAACCGTAGTAGATCTGACCGTGAGAGAATTGACGTTGAGGACCAATCACACCCCAGATGATACTGGCATTGAAGAAGACTCTACCGTTAGGGCATGTGTAACTATCTTTTTGATCAGGTTCGCACAAATTGTCAATGGCACCGTATGACCATCTCAAGACCGCAATTTGTACAAGGGAGCCCCAGATGGTAGCGATGAATTGGGCGCTGAACAAGAGACGGGGTGCAAGTTTCATGTAGTGACCCAACTTCATGTCTTGAACAAAGGTGATAGCTTGACTATTAGTGATGTAACCAAAGGTCTTGAAGAACATCATAGCCAATGGCTTACCTGGAACCATGTACCCAATAATGAATTCTGTGACAACGTTCAAACCAACAGCAATATTAGTCAACGCAAAGATGATACCAACGGGAAGCAAGAAAACAATCGCGATAAGTAAGGCAATAATCAACGCCCAGACAGGCATTTCAGTGTTCCAGCATCTGATGGTAACAATAGATAACGCAAAGAATACCAAGAAAACTATCAAGTACCACCAGTCAGGAACTTCTTTATAACTCTGTCTCATCAATCTCATGTGAACATCAGGTTGCTCCTTCTTTTTGAACTGTTTAACCATGTCCTTTCCATGGAATAACCCGACATGAATTAGCGTGGCTAACATTGAGGCGAAAGACAACCCGTAACTGATAGCAAAGGTTGTGGATAAGAAGAGAGGTGAATACTTGGAATAAGCCTCCTTGTCAAAGGTCAAGGTCTTGATATTTATAATCTTCTTGACATCGTATTCAGCTGCAGTGTTGTCGTAAGAAGTAGAACTAGAAATTGGCAAGTATTGAGCATACCATGTGTTCGAGTAGTGAATTGCAGGCACTATGATCCAGAAAATAAGAACCATGGAAAGCATAATAGTTGCAAGTGTACCCGCTGGAGGAATTAAAGGAGACCCAATGTAACCTGTAATTTGATTCCAGTCAAATGTAAGAGGAATCAAACCTAACCCTGTGGAGGCACCGAAAATTTGATTTACCTTGACGTTGTTTGGAGCAATCCACGTAGGGAAGGCAAAGTAAGACAAAGCCTGGAAGAGGAAGCCGGGTATCCAATACCAAAGGAAACCAGCCGTTCCTACTATTCCGAAAAACGCTAATCTTGAAATTTTCCACCCGTTCACACGATGGTTTTCGTTGATATGCAAATTGGTCAAGAAAGTTGTAGTAACCAAATTTTGAGGCCAAATCATGGAGGCTGGGTCGACCAAAAATCGACGACTCAATCCCCCTAAAGCAAAACCGATACATTGGGTAGACCAGATTGCAACCAAATCGAAACCCCAGCCAAAGTCTTGGCCGTAAAATCTATTTTGAGCCAACAAAATATCGGTCGCATAAGCAGCACCACTTGTACCGCCGTACGCCACGTTGGCCATAATAACAATCAAGGCGTGCTCCTTGATGTTGAAGGGACCAGGATTCAAAGGTGCACCGAAGATTTTCACGTTTGGCAAGTATCTTCCCCAAGCAATACCAAAAGGCCATGCCAAAATGGATGTCACAAGAGTGGTAATAATGATTTGAGGCGCGTGTAAAGAGAACAACAAATTCAAAGCAGATCCAATAGCTGTCATAACTAAACCGAGGACCCACATTCTGATTGTATTTTGTGGCATCGATGGATCATCGGTACTAGGAACTGCAGCTCTGACCTCAGCATAAGGAGAATCGTCCTCAACCGTTATAGCTGCATACTCATCAGTACGAATTTCTTTATCGAGGTTAGACGAAACAGGGTCGAATTCCACCGACTTGGAAGTAACCAAATTGATGTTTTCTTCTCCGGACTCACCCGACTCGAAGTCCTGGATGTGTTTATCCTCCACCTCTACGTCAGTGTTCTTTTCCAAAGCATGTCTGATTTTTTCCATGATGAATTGTCGTCGGGAAAAAACTCAAGCAAAACTACTATGTTTCTTAATATTAGCCAGTTGCTGATTCCGGATTTTGAATCGTTTAAATACATCCAATATCTTATCGCGTAATTGGAGTAGCACTCGATAGCGACTTATCGAGCGTTCGTGATCTGTTTTTACGTGATACTATCGACGCAGAAGCCGCTAATTGCCATGGGTAAAAAATATCCCTGGCTTTGTCCGTTCAACGTCCACCACAGAATGCCCCATCATGCCATAGATAACCAGGGAAGGCTCTCTAGAGCCACTTGATCCAAGGTACGCTTTATCTATTCATTTGCTATTATTGGCCCATAAACTAGGCGAATGGCTCCAATCTACATGTGCCGTACCTCCACTAGTCACTCACGGCTCACATTTTACTCGGTATCTACCAATTTGCTATTTTAGTCTTTCTATCTCTAGTGCTTTTTCTATGCTCACAAGATCATGCATGGAGCCGGCATCTGCACGGCATCAAATGATGCATGGCGCACCTCGCGAAAGGTTAAAATAGCTGTCAAACATAGAATCAAATGAGTATATTGCAACTTAACTAATTATACTAGGCACGGTTCATGGAAGTCTCTCTGCTACCATAGCGATTTATTCGTTAAGCCGTACGGCATTGCAGCTATCTGTCCAAGATCCTTAGAATTTATGAGAAAAAATGAAAGGCGGGCAAATATGCGAGCCGTTTCAAATATGAAACCACCCTATTGTTCGGTGCAGCGACAACAAGACAAATAATAGCTACTGAAAATTGCTTATCTTAGCTACTAATTAATGAACGAGGCAATTGAATTGCTGGTGGTGTCAGCCGCCTCCGAAAATCAGGGATCGTAATATTACGAATTGAAGTAAATCGAACGAAGGACACAAACGGAAAAAGAAGAAAAACGACTGATTATTCTCGGAATGAAGGGGGTTAAAGAAGGGACCAGTCATGGGTGCTAAAAATGCCCGACTTGTAGATGTCATCGGCGCCTCACTAGACTATACCCAGCAAAAATGAGGAAATGGAACCGGCTGTAATTATTAATTGTCTGCTTGTATCTTGTATTGCATACAAGCAGACATATACGCCCGGCTTAAGATTGCCCCCATCTCCCTCCTCCTTCTCCAGGGTCTCTACCACTTGGATGGTCCGAAAGACTCACCTTCCTTTAAAGGATGTCTTATAGCGGTCCCAAGCATATCCATGGTGGTGTTGATAACATTGTTGCCCCACCAGTTTGGAGCAGAGGCATTAGTCAAAGTTATAGTTAAGAAAATAATGACTGAAGCCCAGGCCATACCAATATCTAGACCAGCTGATAACGAATAATTGTATTTGGACCACCAGTGGAAAAACTTTCTTTTGACGAAATAGCCAAACGCTAAGCCAACGGCACAGTAGGCGGAATAGTTGTAAGGGGTGGCAGGAGGAATATAACCTGTGCCTGAGAAAAAAACTGGCCAGTTCAACCATCTGATACGACAGTTGGGCCATTTTCTCAAAATTAACCAGCTGATGACGGGTAAAGCGGCACCAATGATGAAGAAGAACAACAAGTTGTAGTAGATTTGACCATGAGAAAATTGACGTTGAGGACCAATGACACCCCAGATGATACTGGCATTGAAGAAGACTCTTCCGTTGGGGCATGAGTAATCATTCTTCTGAGCAGAATCACATAAATTCTCGATAGAACCGTAAGACCATCTCAAGACAGCGATTTGGACAAGCGAGCCCCAGATTGTGGCGATGAATTGGGCAAAGAAAAGAACACGGGGGGCAATCTTCATATAGTGACCCAACTTCATGTCTTGCGCAAAAGTGACGGCTTGATTGTTGGTGATATATCCAAATGTCTTGAAGAACATCATTGCTAATGGCTTCCCTGGAAGCATATAACCAGCTATGAACTCAGTGACCACGTTCAAACCAACTGCTACATTAGTCAAAGCATAAATCACACCCACGGGAAGCAAGAAGACAACCGCGATAAGTAAGGCCACAATCAACGCCCAGACAGGCATTTCAGTGTTCCAGCATCTGACGGTAACAATAGATAATGCAAAGAACACCAAGAACACTATCAAGAACCACCAGTCAGGAACCCCTTTATAACTCTGTTTCATCAATCTCATATGAACATCGGGCTTTTCCTTCTTTTTAAGTTGATTCATAATATCCTTCCCATGGAACAAATAGGTATGAACCAAAGTGGCCAAGATCGAAGCAAAAGACAAACCATAACTAATTGCAAAAGTTGTCGACAAAAAAAGGGGCGAGTACTCTTCGTAAGCTTTCTTGTTGAAAGTTAAAGTTTCCTTGTTGATAATTTTAGTAACATTGTATTCCTGAGCATATCTGTCGTACGAACTCGAACTGGAAATCGGTAAGTATTGGGCATACCAAGTGTTCGAATAATGAATAGCTGGTACAACGATCCAGAATATCACCACCATCGATGTTAAAATGGTAGCGATGGCACTTGCGGGAGGGATCAATGGTGAACCGAGATAACTTGAAATCTGATTCCAATCGAAGGTGATTGGGATTAACCCCAACCCCGTTGAAGCACCAAATACTTGATTTACCTTGACATTGTTGGGGGCAATCCATGTTGGGAACGCGAACCATGATAATGCTTGGAAAATGAAGTTGGGAAACCAATACCAAACAAAGGATCCTACCGCCATGATTCCAAAAAAAGCTAATCTGGAAATTTTCCAACCGTTTGCTGGATGGTTTTCGTTGACGTGCAAATTGGTCAAGAAGATAGTTGTGACTAAATTTTGGGGCCAAATCATAGAGGGAGGATCAACCAAAACCCTCCGGGCCAAACCTCCTAAAGCAAACCCTATGCACTGGGTAGACCAGATAGCAAGTAAGTCGAAACCCCAGCCAAAGTCTTGCCCGTAAAATCTATTTTGAGATAACAAGATATCTGTAGCGTAAGCTGCACCACCACCGTAGGAAACGTTAGCCATAACAATGATGATGGTGTGCTCTTTCAAATTAAAAGGACCCGGATTCAAAGGAGCTCCAAAAATTTTCACGTTTGGAACAATTTTTGCCCATGCCATACCGATGGGCCATGCCAAAATAGCGGTGACAAATGTTGTGATAATGATCTGAGGTCTGTGAAGAGAGAATAACAAATTCAAACCACAACCAATGGTATTCAAGATCATACCAATTACCCACATTCTGATTGTATTTTGTGGCATCGATGGATCATCAGTACTGGGAACTGCTGCTCTAACTTCAGCATAGGGCGAGTCATCTTCGACGGTTATAGCTGCATATTCATCCGTAAGAATCTCTTTGTCGAGACGGGAAGTAACAGGGTCAAATTCCACCGACTTTGAAGTTACTAATTGAATGTTTTTCTCGCCATACTCGACGTCGTCAACCAGCTTGATTTCCGCTTCGTATGGCTTTTTTTCCAAGGCTCTTTTGATTCTATCCATGGTGAGTAAAACGATAGCTGCTCAAGATCGTGGCTGCTCAAAGAGGTACTTGAAATTATGATCTGGATGATACCAGTCATATTTATACATCTCCAACTTCAAAAATGGGGCTCGAGATAAGATCAATTAGCACTATTTCACTGTTCTGGTGACAGCTAATTTTCTGGCCGCAAGCTTCTGTGGCCCCATATCAGAGCCATTGGGATAATGTGAACTTATCTCAAACGTATGCTGCCAAGTGCTTGCATTAAACTCGCAGATAGCCGGAACATGAACTCCTGTATGTTTAATGTCTTGCGCTTATTTTTTTTGTATTGCCTATTCTTCTACCGCTTCCTCTTTATGCACCCAATATATTGCAAAAGTCTTGACCTGGCTCATGTTCTCTGGATCATCTTATCTACTTTATCCAGTTTACCACTGAATGTCTGGAACGGACAACTAGTCCCAAGTTGTGTGTTCGAAGATGTGCGACCATAAGGCATCATAGCGATGGCTTCAAAGGTACAGTATCACGCATGAACATTGCGTGGAAGCTTATAAAATTCTGGTATTCTTTGTTTTCAGTTTAAAGAGAGAATTTATTGCCGATGCCGATAGTTGCTAGTCGACGAGTTTTTTTTTTGGAATAATGTGATATGAGTTCCGAACCTTGTGAAGCCTTTCAACGCATGGGTTAAAGGGTGGTTGTAGGGATGACTCGGAGTCAGGGATATGGTTCTAACACTCAGTGTTACAGCAAAAAAAAAGCCAATCATGTACCCGAAATAAGCAAAACGCATTTGACGCATCTATTTGGTGATGGAATTGACTACCTATTGTCGCACTAAACAATTGTGCAATTGTTGGTATTTGTGGAATACCCGAGCGTTATCAGGCGGGCGTAAGACATCCTGTCATATTTGGGTATCCTGTACTGGTGAGGTAGGAGGGACGTCTGCTGAAACAGTGTGGTTTGATCCATGGAAGTAGTCTGGCGGGACCAAGGTATGGCATCACACAGCATAAGTAGGTATCAACCAAAATAGTCCCGCCAAGCTTTGGTAAGGCGCCCCACTAATCCAAATACTCATTTCATTTCGTCAGATAGCTTATTTTCCACACTATTGTTAGGTATCTTTACTAGTGTCTGAGAATGGTATTCAAATGAGGCCTTATCGCATGCCCAAAACCCACAAATGAGTTCTATTCGTAGACTGGTCGCTGACAATCTGTAGTGAAGCGGGATAAAGAGACTTTACAATCAACAAAGAAGAAAATATCTAAGATAAAAAATATACTGGAGATCGAAAAAACGCCGAGGATATTGAACCTCAACAGAACTAGTTTGCAATGGGCACAATCAACTGTGAAAAAAAATATAGTATAGTATGATAAACGTAGATCGATCACGAAAAGTAGGTTAAAAGGTGTCGAGATTTACTAGGTCCTTTTTCCCCCGTGAAATGAATAAAATCACCACGCTGAACCGCTTATTGTCTCACTCTATTACAACTTTCTACCTCATTGAACCGAGAAACGTCAAGAAATCCACATGCCTGCTATCTTACTCATCTGCGATTAGAGCTACGAGATCCATTTAGCTTTATGAAGATCGTCGAAGACGTAAGTAGAAGGAAGTTCAATAGTAGAAATTAAGTTATGAGCCCTGGGCCGAACTTTTCACTACTCATCTCTCATAAAGAGCTGAAGCATCGGTACTATATACTCTAATACCTAAAGCCTTAATACCGAAAGATGAGACAGAAGAGAGCTAAAGCATACAAAAAGCAGATGAATGTCTACGTTCATACTTTTAAGTTTAGAGAACCCTTCCAAACATTAGTCGACGACAAATTAATCTTGAATTGTGAGAAAGCATCATTTGACATTGTGAAAGGACTAAATCGTACAGTACAAGGTGAAACAAAGCCAATGATTACCCAGTGTTCTATAGAGGCTTTATATGCTACGAAAAATCAGAATGCCATTGACATAGCCAAACTGTTTGAAAGAAGACGGTGCAATCATCCCCCCTCCGACCCGCAACCACCATCTGAATGCATAAAGTCCATAGTTGACATTGATGGAGAAAATAAGCATAGATACTTGGTCGCTACACAAGATAAGGCATTAAGAAAGGGCCTTCGAGCGGTTCCTGGTGTCCCTTTGGTTTACATGAACAGATCTGTCATGGTTATGGAACCTTTAACAGAAGCAAGCGCTGCTTATTCAAATTCACTTGAGCGTGCCAAGTTAACTGCTGGTTTGAATAGCATTCAGGCGAGTAAACAGGTAAGCCACGAAAAGAGTGAAGATACGACAGATGCGCCACCCGCAAAGAAAAGGAAAGGACCAAAAGAACCAAACCCTTTGAGCGTCAAGAAGAAGAGAACTGTTGAGGCTCCCAGCAGTAAAGACACATCGAAAGAAAAACCTAAAAGAAGGAGGAAGCATCACTCTTCCAAACAGGGTAACGAAACCGAATCCCAGAGCACCTAGACGCATAGGAACGAGGACCCGAAGGTATATACTACTATTATGCTTACGTGCAAATAAATTAATGTTAGTGCATGCTTAAAAAGTTTATCAAGACCTATTCACATTGAATTTTGCTCCACACAGAAATTGCTATTGAAATTATATCCCGTGGTTTGAATCTAAGGACAAAGCTTCAAACTTGTTAGCGTTCGCAACTTTTGGAGACGTTGCCGACTCATGTTTCGAGAGATGAGAATTTTTTTCATCAATTTTTAAAATAAAATTAGCCGTTTCGTCAATCAAGCATAATTTGCAATTAAATGCTATTGAGCTTTCTCTCAAAATTTTGCGAAAAGATTTCATCATCAAATAAAGTTCATTTTCTCCGTTAATATCCATTGATTGATAGTTTGATTTCGAGTAAAATACGTAGGTCGACTCCTTCATCCATTGTAGTACCGGCTCACTAATACCGAAAGAATCCACTATATTTTTCAACTCCTTGTCTAGTTCATCTTTAACGATACCAAAAAAGACATCTTGTATGACTATAGAGTTGAATAGAGCATCCTCTATCTCCGCTTGCTTCAACCTATCCGCTTTTGCGGCTTCCAACATAATTTCTTGCTTACGCAAAATGGCTTTGCCGATAGTTAAGCCTGGTAATTCGGTCAATGTCGTGATAACGATAAATATGGATCTCTGCGGTTCCGGATCTTGATGCTCAATGTATAATTTGTATACCGAGGCTAGCTCATGTACAAAAGCCCGCTGTTGCTTATTCATTGGAGGAAAATGGTATGACTTCTTACTAAAAGAAACGGCACCGTCGCCTTCATCCGCTTCTTTCTGATATCTAGCGACAAAATCTCTCATGATGTTTTCGATTCTTGAACACCATGTAGTCTGTCTTTCGTAAACATTCATAACAGATTCAGGGTAGGGTGTTTGCGCTAATTGAGACGAGTCAACTTCCAAGTTAAAGGCCTCTCTCAAATCGAGTTCCTTCTTTTCTTTCTCACACAATTCATCACACTCTAAAATGTGACCAGCATTCGAATCGGAAGATGAAGAGCTACCACATGATATGGACCTAGAGATCCTTCCGCATCCGCAGGTCACCTCAACAGACTCTGGACATACGTTCGTGTCACAATTCGAGGATTTCCCAGCTTTGTTGAAATGACATTTCAATTGACAGTAATGAGGGCAGGTACTCCTTCTTTTTCGGCAAGCCGATTGGCATAAAGTTGAACTGGCATGAGTATTACGCTTAGTGCAGGCACTCGAGCAAACCTTCATACAAGGATGGCCGCAATGTTTAGGTACATTGCATACTGTGCCACATGAGACATTTGCTTGCGAACATAAAATATTAGGTATGTCTTTCTTAAGCCCACATTCGCATTCTTTCAAAACTAATTTGGTACACCTAGGACAGCTCTTTGAATCATCATGACACTCATGGGGTTCTGGTCTATGGCCACAACTTGTGGGTCTAACGCATTGTTCATGACAAACAACATTTGTACCACATCTAACAGGAGCAGGTACCACGGTCTTGCCGCAATGACATATTAGGTCTTCGTTGGATGATTCAAGACAAACTCCACATGATCCACTATGACATAGTGCTTCGCAGTAGTGTTGACCGCACAGCTTCAAACGGTTGCACGTACGCGTGCAAATATGGACTGGCTCCATCGTCATTAGTTCATCTTCTCTGCTACCATTGGATCTGGTTCCGTTTCTGATTGCTTTCTTTTTGACTCTCTCTCGAGCTAACGCCGTCTTTTCATAAGCACAGCAGACCTCTCTATGGAAGTGTTTACGGCAGTTTAGTAAAACCGGACACTTATGAGTACATTTGGGGCGTCTTCCTTCTTGAAGAAAACGGCACGGAACAAGATATGAATAATTTTCGCAAGAGCACTGAGCTTCTATGACATTGTAGCAGACGCATTCGCCTGAGTGGCATTTTAGTTTACACTTACAGCCACATTGAAGAGCTTTGCCGCAAGTCGCCTCACATTCTGGAACAGGATCTGTGCAGTTGGTCCTTTTAGAGGAGTCTATAAGTGTCTTCCCACAATAGCAAGTTTTGATCCTTGACGGCGAAAATGGACACACCTGAGTACTTGTAGGTAATGGTTGACACGAAATTTCTTCAAAATGGATACCACAGTCGTAATACACCGTCGTGATCTCTGCACAGCTTGTCTCTCCAATCCATTTTGAATCTTGGCCTTGAGTAGAGCACTGCTTCGGTAGCCTGTTATGACACTTGATGTCCAAGATATTCTGACTACAGTAACACTTGGCTTGAACAACCTGCTGGCATTTTCCGCATAAGCCCAGGTGACACCCCCCAATCGAACATTTGTGGCCCAAATTACATAGTACTGTTTCGCAGGGAGTACCACAAGTCCAGCTGTCTTCGTAGGGGGTGATCAAACAGGGGAGCTGCCTTTCAAATTTACCACATTTACATTTCATGACGGGGCCAATCGCACCACAGACGGGATGTTTACCAGGATGACATGCTGCGCCACACTTATGTATACACCCTTCGTACAGTTCGTTACAAGAGTTTCCGCAACTGAACGGTGACAAGGTGTTTGGTTTCGGATCGGTAACTTTGCCACACCAGCAGGTGAATTTCTTAGGTATTTTCTTCGTCTCTATATTGCATGCTGGACACTTCCAGGTTTTTTTGATCTGATCTTTTGAAGATCCTCTAATAGCCCAGTCTCTGATACAATCCAAATCATACACTCTGTAACAGTTATGACATGACCACACCGTGGAAAAGGGATCTATCTCTGATATGCAAACCAAGCAGGTATAGGTTCCCTCTTGGATCTCTTGCATGATGGTTTCCGACAAAGACTCATCTTTCTCAATATCTTCATATTCGTCAGAGGAAGATTCTTCATCTGATTCTCCTATATCAGTTGCTGGTAGTCTTTCTGACTCATCTGAGCTCGAATCAATATTTTGCAGACATCTCTCAAATGTATTTTTATCTCCTCCATTTTCATCAAGACCGGTTTTTTCAAGCGACATAATCGTCATCGGATAACTGCTCATTTATCCTTCTCCTTTATCCAACAAAAAATGAGATCTAATCTAGATATATATCAACAAACAGAAGATGAAGATAAACCATTCTGAAGACCTTTTTTTCATTCGACGTTACACAAAATCGCTACAGTCTTGAAATCAAGGAATGAGATCTACATTGGCGTGAACTAAAAATCATGAATGCACTAAAGAGAGTTTCCATCATTAGATAATGTTGTAAAGCATTACCCCATGCTGTCAAATTGTATAGGCGTGAATCGAAAGCAAATTAGTTGATGATATATTATCTTGCAGCGACGGTTCTTTGTGTTTGGACTTACTAAAACAATAAAGTGAAAAACTGAAAGTAATATTGAAACCGGAACCAAAAAAACGGCAAGCTCAACCAATCTTAACACTCCTTCTTTTGAAAAAGTCCATCACTTTTCTAGCGGCACTCGCCTCTTTTCCGGAGTTGGAGGAGACTCCGGCGGAAATGGAAGTCGATTTCTTGGAGGAAGATGATTTCGAGGAAGAGCCAGATTCGATCCTCTTTTGATCTTTATCTGTGCGCGAGCTCGGGCTGTTTATTTCGGCCGACGGCTCTAGTATTTTCTTGGATGGACCGGGGTTACTGGAGCTGGTGGGTGCAGGCTGCAAAAAGACATTGGAAGATGAGTTATTGTAGTTATTGTAATTGTTGTAAAGGGAAATTAAACTGAATCTATTGCGCTTCTTATTGTCTTTGTTTTCTTTAGTATGTGGTCTGTACTCTTTATTCGCGTCTCGTTTCGATGATGGTCTGTTTTCAATATTTTCCTTATCCTCGGTTTTGGAGCTTTTAACTGTTTCATTCTGGTACACAGTTTCTAAAGAAGGAGCAAAGTTTGAATGAGAGGCAAGTTCTTCTTTCGTTTGCGATAGTGTATCGGTTATTGGCAAGTCACCATTCTTTTCGGACGAGGCATTAGTGGCCTCACTTTTGGTTGAGCGCTCACTATTTTGTCGGGTCTGGCTCACTACTGATCCGTCAGCATTATCGCCGTCTTCAATTTGATCGTCTTGAAGCGACTTCGGTGTGACTTTACCTGCCTGCTCGACTTGGTCCCCTTCCTTTTCATAAAACATTGGTGAAAAAGCCTGCCCCTCGAACACTGGCTGTTGATTGATCTGTGGAGTGATATTAGAATCAATCGTAGGCTCACCGAACACTGCCCTATTCGTCTTCAGAGGACTGTGCAGTTCTGTTAATTCTAATGCATCCATCTTGTCTTCCAAATAGCTAAGGACTGAATTCCGTTTGTTTTCATGATTATTCAAGTTACTCTCACTGGTTAGCACGCCATTAACATGCACATGAGTGACAACTGAATTTCTCCTAGAGTGTATGGAGGCAGTTGATTTTATCGCAGACGTTGGACTCGAATTGTTCGTATCGTTATAACCGGGCAAGAAAGTTTCTGATACTGGAGACCCTTTTGTTGGAGAAGTTGATAAGAGTTGTGGAATTGGTAAAAGTGGAGCAGGTATTTTGATGTAGTCCGATATGCCGGAAGCGTTGCTTGACATCAACGAGGCCGACATTGATGAAGGGTGATAAGACGTTGGTCTTGGTTTTCGGTTGGTATGGGGTAATCTAGCTGACTCGCGGGATGAGCCAGTACTTGGTTTCACGCTGACAGTATTAGAACTCGATGAGATATGTTCACTACCTGTGGGTAAAGAACTATCCATGATTGGAGATGAAGGTGATAAGGGCTTGCTTGGGCTTTCGGCAATAGTCGAAATAGCTGACCCGGTGTAAGTTGTAGACCTTGGTAATTGTGGAGTTGGAAATTGGTAAGTAGGTTTAGATGCAGAAGGATTTGTCCAACTACTAGAAGTACTAGAGTCTAACGAGATCATGGAGCTTCTCTTATTATTGTGTTCATCGACGACAGCTTTCAAAGCATTACTTGCTGAGGAGTAAGAATTAGAAACCGACGAAGACTTGAAATGGCCCTTATTATACTGGCTAGCACTGTACATATTTGAAGCCGGTAATTGTTTGACAGGAACCGATGAGTCTGGCTTATCTGGAGTGCCATCTTTGGCTTTATGTAATGCTACTGCATTGGCCAAGGAGGATGAGGTTGTTGGTGCAGAAGGGTTTGAGTAAAACTGACCAACGGCATTAGACGAGGAATAAGAGCGGCCCGGTGTTGGCATCATCAATGATGAACTATTGGTCTGCTCGTTAATCATGGAGAATCTTTTATTGGTATTATTGTTGATGAGGTTGTTGTAGCTACTTGTAGCTGTAGCGGCTGATTTCGTGGTCGTTTTCTTCTCTGCGTGAATCTTATCCCATTCCGGCTGCGAAACCGAGAGTAAGTTAACATACGGGGTAAGCCACGGGTGATTCTTTATATTCTTGATGGATATTCGTTTCTTGGGATCAGGGACAATGATTTTTCTGAGCAAATCTCTTGCTAATGGAGATATATATTCTGGGAATGTCAAAGGGGTCTTGCAAATATAGTGATATAATCGCACTATATCTGACCCGTCTTCGTTTTCAGGGTCATCATCAAAAGGGAGGTACCCAGCCAACATGGCATAAAGAATAACTCCTAAAGACCAAGTATCAACCTTGCGGCCCTCGTACGGCGATTGCGTAAGCACCAATTCCGGAGCCGCATAACATGGTGACCCGCATGACGTTTTCATAAGATCATTCTTCTCCTTGTTATAAGAGTTGACAAATCCAAAATCTGATATGATGACATTTTTATGCTTATCCAAAAGCAAGTTCTCGAGTTTCAAATCCCGATGAATTAGGCCCTTTGAATGCATATAGTCCACACCGCTAACCAATTGAGCAAAGAGCTTCTTAGCCACGTTCTCCTTCAAGTATTTATGCTGCAAAATGTAGTCAAACAACTCGCCCCCAGAAGCGTACTCCAACACGATTCCGATGTACTTGCCGCTCTTCATGACCTCGACAAGGTTAACTATATTGGGGTGGTTTAACATCTTAAGAGAATTGATTTCGCGGTGGATCTTGATCTCGCTCTCGGAGTCCTTCATGATGGTGTCGCGCTTAATCAACTTGATGGCCACCTGGCTCGGATGACGTCCGTCTTTGCGCCATCCGAGCTTCACCTTGCCGAATTCACCTTCTCCCAACGTGGATCCCAAAATGTACGACCCAAACCGCACCTCTCGGTGTATCCGCTTCACCACATTTGCGTTGTTTACTGCCCTACCGGGCCCGCTACTATCACCTTGGGGCACAAATTCCGACATAGTCGTCATTGCCAGATGTTTTACTTGGTGTTTCAATCGCTAATAGCTTTCTCTAGCCGCTGATTTTCGTGTCCACTGCTTGTCCGCCTGCGATTTTGTTCCTGCCAGCGTCAATTATAAGATGGTCTCCGGTCCGTTGTAAATGGCCCTTTTTCTCGTTAGCGACTGTTATCAATAGTTCCCTAAATTTCTATGGTGTTTCACCAGCTGTTGTTAAGCTTGTATATACTTGAATATCTGTAAAAACACCCCTTTTCTTGAGAAAAAGCCCTATAATGACCTAAATAATGAGTTTTACAGCGGTTGACAAGGTGTTTTGGAACAATATTTATGTTTACGTTTTGTGTGACGCACGCTGTTTGTCATTTTTTTC
Organism: Debaryomyces robertsiae; assembly: GCA_030566065.1. NCBI lineage: Eukaryota > Fungi > Ascomycota > Pichiomycetes > Serinales > Debaryomycetaceae > Debaryomyces > Debaryomyces robertsiae. The sequence continues at coordinate 53,744 of JAJMHL010000004.1, forward strand.
GATTTTTCGTTTATGTGGCCTGATATGGTCGAAAAGTAAATAGGGCCAGGCACAGCTATAGCAAAGCCTAGCCGAGTGAACAAGAGAATGGAGACAAGGAAACGAGAGAACAAAAGGAGAGAACAAGACAGGCCAAAACCAGAAGGCTTGTAGTGGAATAAGCCGCAAGAAAAATACAAATTTTGAAAAACCGACATGACGAGATGACAAGGAACTCCATCACAGCATTATAGGAGGGGATGGGAACTGTGTGTGTTTTTATGTGAGGCAGGCTATCAGAGCAAGACCAAAGGGCTCAGGTGGGATGCTATCGGCCCCACAACCACAGTAATGTGTAGAGCAACTCTTGCGCAAGATAAGCGTAGCAGGGTATGCGACAGGTGTACTGTGCGACTTCACCCCGTGTAGGGGCTCGTGTAGGGGTTCGTGTAGACCGGCTGCGCACCTTTTTACCGGATCAGGACCAAAATGCACTATGAGAACGATACAACAATTACGTCGTTACAATGTTTATTGTAACGGCGACAGTCCATGGTGAAAGAAGTCTTTACGAGAGATAATCGTAGCCGTTGTGTATTGTGAAAGAAGGGCCTACAATTGACTACACGAGTCTGACGATGCAGAATGTTTGTGGATGTAGAGATAGAGGAGACAGATGAACATTCGAAGAAAAGTATCCAGTTGAGAGACGAGAAGTCGTGATGGGAATAGTGTCTTATCGCATTCTTCCAAGTACTACCAGAGGGTATGGAGCTGATGGGGAAGAAGTGTGCGTGAAATTGTAAATAGAGGTGTCTGGGTTTTTGTCAGTTGTGTTTGGGTCTTTGTTTGGTGCACACCCGCGTCGTTGTTGTTTATTTCTATACGCGTAGTAATATTTGATCTACTGATAGTGGCGGTAGCATTTTAGCAGAAAGTACACCGTAATATGACACAGCCAGAGGAAATGGAACGGCCGGCAGCGGCAGCCGCAGAGCCTGGAGTTGAGGATGAAGAAGAAGGACTCAGCGGACCCTTATTGATCGAACAACTTGAAGGTAATGGCATCACTGCTGGAGACATCAGAAAGTTAAAAGCCGAAGGATATCACACGATAGAAAGCATCGCATACACTCCCAAGAAGGCTTTGTTGACGGTGAAGGGCATTTCGGAAGCAAAGGCGGATAAGGTGTCGTCTGAGGCCGCCAAATTGGTGCCTTTGGGGTTTACTACGGCGTCAGAGTTCCACAGCAGGCGGTCGGAGCTCATCTGTATCACGACTGGGTCCAAACAGCTAGACACGTTGCTCGGCGGAGGGATCGAGACCGGGTCGATTACCGAGGTTTTTGGTGAGTTCAGAACCGGTAAGTCGCAGTTGTGCCATACGTTGGCGGTGACATGCCAATTACCTATCGATATGGGTGGGGGTGAAGGTAAGTGTTTGTACATTGATACGGAGGGCACATTTAGACCAGTGCGGTTGGTATCGATTGCCCAGCGGTACGGGCTCAACCCGGAGGACTGTTTAGATAACGTGGCATATGCTCGCGCGTATAATGCGGAGCACCAGTTCCAACTTTTGAACCATGCAGCCCAGATGATGGCCGAGAGCCGTTTCTCGTGCTTGATTGTCGACTCCATCATGTCTTTATATAGGACCGACTACTCTGGCCGTGCAGAATTGTCGGCGAGACAGTCGCATGTCGCCAAGTACATGCGGACGTTGCAACGGTTGGCGGACGAGTTTGGAATCGCAGTCATTATCACGAACCAGGTGGTGGCCCAGGTTGATGGGGCGAGCGCCATGTTCAATCCAGACCCTAAAAAGCCCATTGGAGGTAACATAATCGCCCACAGCTCTACCACCCGTTTGTCGTTCAAAAAGGGCCGTGCCGAGCAGAGAATATGCAAAATATACGACAGCCCCTGTTTGCCAGAAAGCGAATGTGTGTTTGCTATATACGAGGATGGTATCGGCGACCCCAAGACTGAAGAAGACGACGCCTAAATTAAAACCTGAAAATAACGAATCCGTAGCAGACGAAAATGATGATGAAACTAAAGATGGCAACCATTGAGGCTCCATAGAGGTTCCACTGAGGTTTTATGGAGGCCCATAGACGCCCAACTGACGCTAGCAGAGGCTCAAACGAAGCTTGGCATGAATGTATAGTTTTACTGGTTTCTCACTCTGTTCTTTACCTGGGTCTGTATTCCTCTTTACCGATTTTCCGCTCCCTGCTTTATTTCTGTCCTATTGTTTCAAACGCACCCAACCTCCTCGTATTTTGCGAGTTTGGTTTTTCCGGCTCTGGAACATCGTTTCTATAGCCTCTTCAATATAACATATTCTTCCGCAATCGGAACAAAACGGGCATAAGCCAAGCTTGAAGTCAAGTATAGGAACAAACATAGAACTGCGCCGCATAATCCTAAAAGGGTAGTCCACTTTTATCTAAACGATCAACATCAGTACCGCGAGGCGTAAATCAATAAAAAAATTTTATCTTTTCCATCAGCAGCCGGGTAACCCTTTTTTCGGTGTGGCCACTACTTATTCCCGTTGAAATATCATACGGGGGACACAATTATGAAAAAGCCGGCCATATAAAAAAGTTATTGCTGGACAGAGTATTGAAAACAGTCAGTGCTGGGTATTGTTCTTGTACAAGAAAAAGATTGAAGGCCAACAGCTAGTCAAATTAATTATATACCGAGCAACAGACGTGAAGTTCGATCAGAGTATAAGCGAAAATTGTGCTCCGAGATCTTTTTGATAAGTTAAATACGAACCCATTTCGAGCAACCAGGCTGACCCGAGTCCAAGCGGCGCTGCCCCCGAGATGGAGAAATCCAAGATCAAGTCTATTCTTCCCAAACCTTCGCATGGCGTGAGTCCTCCCACGCCAATGAGTAGCGGAAATGCCGGTGGTGTCGGTAAGCGAAGGTCGCTAGCAGGAAACAGCGGCATCAAAAAGCAAAAGGCGCAGTCAGAGAGTTCGTCAGCCTCGGCGATGGTTGGCGAGAGGGTATCGAAGCAGACGGGTCACCGACCCGTCACTTCGTGCACTTTTTGTCGCCAGCACAAGATCAAGTGCAATGCGTCAGAGAACTATCCCAATCCATGCCAGAGGTGCACAAAAATGGGGTTGAATTGTGAGATTGATCCTCAATTTAGGCCCAAGAAGGGGTCGCAAATACAGTCTTTAAAGAGCGATGTGGACGAGTTGAAGGCCAAAATCGAGATGTTGACCAAAAACGAATCACTTTTGACTCAGGCGTTGAATCAGCACAACCTCAACTATTCGCAGCACCTGCAGCAACCACCCGCAACCTTTGGTACTACTGCGCAGCAGTCTTACGACAGTACACCTATTCAAAAACCTTTGACAACTGGCTCGGAATACTCAACCAACAGTAATACGCCAGTGAACATCTACTCGGATCAGTCCCCCCATTCCTTTGCTTCGAGTTTCCCTCATGTCACCTCGAACATCTCACCTGCTACTACCTTGCAACGTAGCCAATTATCAGGCAGCACAATAGCACATCCACCCACCACATCCTTGTCCCACATACTACAAGAAAACTCTGATAACTCACCCGCAAGTTATAAGGATGGTTATTCCAAGGATAAAGATGAAGAATATCCTCCAATGTCTGAATTTGTTCTTGGGGATGTTTGTCTTCCCCTAGAGAAAGCTAACGAACTTCACCATAAATTCATGACTAAACGCTTGCCATTTTTGCCTATAATAGATTCCAATTCGGCTACTGAATTGTATCATAAGTCTCAATTGCTTTTTTGGTCCATCATTTTGACTGCTGCACTTTCAGAACCCGAACCAACATTGTACATGTCTTTGGCATCTCTAATTAAGCAACTAGCTATCGAAACTTGCTGGATACGTACTCCAAGGTCGACACATGTTATTCAAGCTCTCGTTATTTTATCTATATGGCCACTACCAAATGAAAAAGTGTTGGATGATTGCTCTTATAGGTTTATTGGTTTGGCCAAAAATCTTTCCTTGCAATTGGGGTTACACAGGGGGGGTGAATTTATTCAAGAATTCAGCAGAAACCAAGCTAGCTTGGGGCCCGACGCCGAAAGATGGAGAACAAGGACGTGGCTATCTGTATTTTTCTGTGAACAGTTTTGGTCGTCTGTGTTGGGATTACCTCCGCTGATCAACACAACCGATTATTTGTTGGAGAATGCTAGAATTGACCAGAGTTTGCCCAAAAACTTCCGGTGTTTAATATCACTATCTATCTTCCAGTGCAAGTTAGTGAATGTTATGGGGATTTCGGTCACTCGCCCAGACGGTCTTTTGGAGCCTCTGAATAGAGCTGGATCGTTGAACATATTAGATAGAGAATTGGATCGGCTCAAATTCAAGTTGGCCATTGATAATGAATCACCGATAGAAGTGTATTATTTGTACATCAAACTAATGATTTGTTGTTTTGCTTTTTTACCGGGGACCCCAATCGAGGATCAGGTTAAATATGTCAGTTCCGCTTACTTATCAGCTACAAGGATAATCACGATCACATCGAAAATGATCAGCAGCAATACCATTTTGCTAATTGAACTTCCCATATATGTGAGGCAGGCCATGACGTATTCAGTGTTGTTGTTATTTAAATTGCATTTGTCGAGATATCTCATCGACAAGTACGTTGACAGTGCAAGGCAGCTGATTGTCACAGTTCATAGATTAATGAGGAATACGTTGTCGTCATGGAAAGAGTTACAAAACGACATATCAAGGACTGCTAAGGTCTTGGAAAACCTTAATATAGTTTTATACACATACCCTGAGGTTTTCCTGTCCGAAAGCAACGAGATCGGTGGCAGCATTATTTCAAGAATGCGCTCACACTTGACAGCGTCTCTCTTCTATGACTTGGTATGGTGTATTCATGAAGCAAGAAGAAGAACCTTGAGTGACAAAACGAGCACCGGTGACAAAGATCTTGCTGAAGAGCAAGATAATGAGAGAGAAGAGTCCGCGGACCAAAGAAAACCAGTCCCTTTGCCCTTCTATAATCAAATCACTAAAGACGATTTTAAGACCATCACTACTACCACCCCAAACGGTACTACTGTCACCACCTTGGTCCCTACCGACCAGGCTTTGACTCAAGCTAAACTGAACGCTAATGCTAATGGTTCAAATAAACCCTTGGAAATCAATGGGATTCCCCTTGCAATGCTTGAAGCAACGGGTAGTGTGAAAGATATCGATTCGAACTTCGACAATAATGCTGGTGCGACCTCGTCTCTTGCCAACGTGGCACTCTCGCAATCCTCGTTGCCCGAACCATCAAAACAGCCTTATCCTCCCCCCATTGACGCAGCTTCCGCGGGCCAGCCAGTAATATTCTCGTCTGGTGATGCCATGAACGATATGCAAAACTTACCAACACCTGATCCCTCTAACTCCGTGAATTTCCAGTATAACATTAACGGGAGTCCTCAGGCTCCCAACGGAGTCGCCCTTCAAATGGATGACTTCTTTCAAAAACAGTCCGACGGCTGGCTAAATAATGACAACTATCAAGACGATGATTTTCTAGGCTGGTTTGATGCAAATATTATCCCCGATAGTTGATCGTTTTACGTTTAATGAATCCTACTTACGTTGTAAATATTTCCCTTGGCACTCCTACTGCTTTATGTATTCTCTCTGTTCTTTTTTTTCAAGAAAACCTAGCTTGCGATTGTTCTAAAGCTTGTCTGCTTGTATTTTATACGTACATAAGTAATACATATATACATGTATGAGTATCTCACCTAGACTTATTCATGGGTAAGACTAAAATTTTGCAGCAAATGTTCCAATTACCTAATCACGTGCTGAGCTGTAATTGCTCTCGTCATTAGATGGACCTTAATACCTACTTTTTCATATATAACTATCCTTCTTCTTGTCCATTAAAGTCAATTCATATCCAAATCAACTGAAAAATGTTTAGTAAATATTTATTGGCATCCTCTGCAGCTAAAATATCTTTGCCCGTTTCAGGGTCCTTACCAAGGCAAGTTTTTAGAGCAGGAACTCAATTGACTCGCTCTCAATTGTATTCCACTTTCAAAGCTGAAGATCAACCAAGGATTAGGATCGGAACCGAAGCACCTAACTTTGTTGCCGAGACTACTAAGGGCAAAATTGATTTCCATAAGTATATTGGTGATCTGTGGGTGGTTTTGTTCTCCCATCCAGCAGACTTTACCCCCGTTTGCACCACCGAATTGGGTGCATTTGCCAAGCTTGAGCCCCAGTTCAATGAACGAGGTGTCAAATTGATTGGGTTATCCACCGAGGGTGTGGAAAGTCACAATAAGTGGATTGCGGATATCGAGGAGGTCAGCTCTGATGGGGCCAAATTCAACTACCCTATTATTGCAGATGTTGACAAGAAAGTTGCGTTCCTTTACGATATGTGCTCCGCAGACGATTTCAAAAGAATGAGTAAAGCCATGGTACCAACCGTGAGATCTGTTTTTGTGATTGACCCCTCGAAGAAGGTCAGACTCATCATGACCTACCCTGCCTCTACTGGTAGAAACTCCGCTGAAGTATTGAGAGTAGTGGACGCTTTACAATTGTCTGACAACAAGGGAGTGGCTACTCCAATCGATTGGAGTGTTGGACAGGACGTTATTATCCCCCCAACTATGTCTGATCAAGATGCCAAGGCCAAGTTTGGTGAATTTCAAACCTTGAAGTCCTACTTGAGAACTACCGAATCTAACTAGATGCATTTGATTGCCTGGCTTTCCATGGAGCCGCGATGTGTATATGTACGTAAAATATATGAGCTTAGTAGTCTGTCTCTTCTATCGCACAACCGCATTCTTCGAGTTCCGTGCTCTGGCAGTAGCCGAGTTTTCATCGGATGTCTTAAGGGGACATTCGGTCCCATCATCGGTCGCGTACACCACTTCCCCGCTTCCATTCGTCCTCAAGTAGCTTTGTATGTTCTCCCAAACCTTCGTTTTTAGCCGTGCTTGGTGCTCGTTGGATGTGAAAGGATGAAAGTACAATCGATCGCCCACCTTGGCATTAGAAGGTGGATCGAGCAATTCAACGCATACAGCCCCGTCACTGCTCAATTTCTCGGCCGCTAGTAACATTGCCTCCGACTTGACTCCTCTTTGCTTAGAAGCTTTTAAATTAGCCAACACCACAACCCTACGGTGTCGCATCTCTTCGATTGGAACATGTCCCACTAACCCCGAACAGATTTGGAGGTTCTCGCCCGGACTATCACCATGGGCCTCTTCAACCCGCACTTGGCTCACGTACAACTTCTCGGCATTCTGGTGCTTCTCACATTGCGAGACTTCTCCCACGATAATTTTCAACAAACTTGGGGGAACTGGCTTCGTTAATAATCCTTCAGATTTCAAATCGTACCTTCAACCCACACCCAGATTCTCTGTACATACAAACAGCCTTTCCACTGGTAGAGTTGAATCTCACAAATAACCTCGGAATCATACTTATTTGGTCCAACACCGATGGTGTTATTATGCTCATCAGCTCATCAATCGGGAAGTGAATAATTTGGCCGAATGCGGAAAATTGATTGAAATTCCACAACGCGTTAATTAGTATCTTTGTAAATTACATTTTATTCTTTTCGACACATAACATTTTATACGAATAGTCTCGCAGAAGAGTATATATCACATCTAGTTTAGTTCCCGGCTTACAGAAGACATTCAGAGAAAAATGGCCAATTTTGTTTCGTCGCCAGGGCGTATTCCATCCGATGCTGCTCGTTTACTACACTCGTCACAGCCGCCATCATCAATTGGACGGTCGGGAGAATTCCCATCTCAAAGCAACAACGCCGGCTTGTTTAGTGAAGCTAACAGTATGACTCATAGTGCTTCGACTCCACAACCTAACATTCCATTGGCGTCAGCTAGAAGAAGGCAAATAGCCGTGCCCAAGGTGATAGATGTCACTGGTGAAAAAGTTAGAGAGAGCTTCGAACAGTTTATAGAAACATTTGTTGACGAGGAAAATGCTAACGAGGACGACCAGTGGCACGGAAGAAGCTATTTAGCCCAAATAGATGCTATGAAGACTTATGAGTATAGCACTTTGTACGTCGACTATCAAAATCTAGTTGGAAGGGAAAATGGGGTGTTAGCTTCAGCTATTTTGGAGCAGTACTACCGTTTCTCCCCTTTTTTGTTGAAGGGATTGAGGAGGATATTGAAAAAGTATGCCCCCGCGTTGCTACACACCAATTTATTGGGTAACCAAAATGAAGGACAAGCCGGTAATCACGACCACACTGACGCTTCCTCGTCCACGACTTCTTCGGAAGCGAATGAAAGGGTGTTCCAAATTGCCTTTTTCAATCTTCCCACAGTCAGCAGGATTCGTGATATACGTACCGAGAGAATAGGCTCGTTGATGTCTATCCTGGGGACTGTCACAAGAACATCTGAAGTGAGGCCCGAATTGTCGAAAGCATCTTTCACTTGTGATATGTGCTCTGCCGTCATTGAAGGTATTGAGCAAACATTCAAGTATACTGAACCCACGTCTTGCCCCTCGTGTGAAAATCAGTCATACTGGACTTTGAACGTGGCCAAATCCCAATTTGTCGATTGGCAAAGAGTCAGAATTCAAGAGAATTCTAATGAAATTCCAACCGGTTCTATGCCGCGTACTTTAGATGTTATCTTAAGAGGAGAAACTGTGGAAAGAGCTAAGCCAGGTGACAAATGTAAGTTCACAGGGACTGAAATTGTCATTCCCGATGTGTCTCAATTGGGTTTGCCAGGGATTAAAGCCCAATCAATAAAGGAAAATAGAGGTACAGCATCCTCTGAATTGAACTCTGGAGTCAGCGGTTTGAAAGCGTTAGGGGTCAGAGACCTCACGTACAAAATAGCATTCTACGCCTGTCATGTAACTTCTCTTGTCAATAAGATAAGTGGAACAGCCGAAAATAACGATAGCAGTGAAATTGACTTTCAAGGTCCTGGCGATCAAGAGCTTTTTTTGACATCTTTGAATGATGCCGAAGTTGCTCAATTGAAAGAAATGGTTAAGGACGAGCACGTTTATGACAAGCTCGTTCAGTCAATTGCACCTGCTGTTTTCGGTCATGAAGTCGTTAAGAAAGGTATACTATTACAAATGCTTGGAGGTGTTCACAAACAAACAATTGATGGCATTAACTTGAGAGGCGACATAAATATTTGCGTGGTCGGTGATCCTTCTACTTCAAAGTCTCAATTTTTGAAATATGTTTGTGGATTTTCACCAAGGGCCGTGTATACATCTGGTAAGGCCTCTTCTGCTGCGGGTTTGACTGCGGCAGTTGTGAAAGACGAAGAAAGCGGCGAACATACGATAGAAGCGGGTGCTTTAATGTTGGCAGATAATGGTATTTGTGCCATCGATGAATTTGACAAAATGGATATAGCTGATCAAGTAGCAATTCATGAAGCTATGGAACAACAGACCATTTCGATTGCTAAGGCAGGTATTCACGCCACCTTGAATGCGAGAACGTCCATTTTAGCTGCTGCTAATCCTATCGGGGGTAGATATAATCGGAAATTGGGCTTAAGGTCTAATTTGAGCATGACTGCACCTATCATGTCAAGATTTGATTTATTTTTCGTTATTCTTGATGATTGCAACGAGAAAATTGATACGCAACTTGCCTCACATATAGTTGACTTGCATATGCTCCGTGATGCAGTGATTAATCCCCCCTATTCAGCTGAACAACTTTCTCGTTACATTAGGTATGCCAAAACCTTCAAACCCAAATTAACAAGGGAAGCAAGAGATTTCTTAGTCACTAGATATAAAGAGCTAAGAAGCGACGATGCACAAGGTCTAGGAAGGTCTTCCTACAGAATTACAGTTAGACAATTGGAGTCGATGATTAGATTGTCTGAAGCTATTGCTAGAGCGAATTGTACCGAAGAGATCACTCCGACTTTCGTATCCGAAGCTTACGACTTATTAAGACAGTCTATTATTAGAGTTGAAATGGATGACATAGAAATGGATGATGAGGCTAATCCAAACGGTGATGGTTCCGGAGATGGTGAGAATGGTGGAATCGGAGAAACTTCTCAAGACCAATCTACTGCAGAAGTAAACTCCGAGAATTCTAGCCAGCGACCCAAGGCTAAGAAAGAATCAGTTTCCATTTCTTATGATAAGTACGTGGCTATGATGAACTTGTTGGTGAAACGTGTGTCTGACGACGATAGTTCAGGGGGTGAAGGCTTGACTGCAGAAGAGATAGTAAATTGGTACTTGACTCAAAAGGAAGATGATATACAAAGTGAACAGGAGTACTACAACGAAAGAAAATTGTGTTACAAAGTTTTGAAAAGATTGGTCAAAGACAGAATTCTCATGAGCGTAACGAATAGTTTAGACGATAGTGAACATGATGAGTCACAACAAAATACCAGAACCGTGTATATTTTACACCCAAATTGTGCGATTTTAGATTTTTTTGATCAAACAAGAACCCAGGAGCCGGATCAAGAGATGAGTTGAAGTGAAGATATTAATGAAGTTGTATATTAAGTAGTTATATAGTATAAATCATTAAAGGTGTATCATGGACTTGCGAACTTAATAACTAGAATTTACATGAGAAGCTGAGTCAAAATGCTTGTTGAAGACATTGAAATTTTGATTCGAATTGTTGCTCGACATCTTTTCTAGGAAAAATGATTCGTTGTCTTTACCCTCGTTTGGTACATTAGAAGACAGTTCATTATTATTATTAGGGTGGGAGCTTGCAGTGTTTGGGGGTGGTGACTGTAGTATATTAGTTGCATCCTGATTATTGATCTTTGAAATCTCCGAAATTTGATATACTGATCCATTGTCAGAATGGCCCTGCGGATTGCTGCTCAGTATGTATTGCTGACTCAATTGTATACCCTCATTGTTATTATGATGGTCTGATTGGGCCTGCTCAGGTTTCAGTTGATTATTTGTTTTCCACTCTGCTGGAGCTAAATGCTGAGCACACTCGAGGCAGTGATCGATAAAAACTTTCGAAGTGGCAAACATTCTTTGACACGCTCTGCACCAACCGGGATCATCCTTGGACTCCGGTACAAACTGCTGCTTATCTTGCACGTAATGCACGAGCTTCAAATGTCTCTTTAACACATCCAACCGATTGAACGCACCTCCATTGCGATGACATGTTGGGTCATTTCTCCAGTAAGGACAGTGGTAGCTTGGGACCGAGTGCGATTTGGCATGTCTTCTCAAGTCTGATTGCCTGGCAAAGGCCCATTCACATCCAGGGAATGTGCATACATAGGGTCTATCATTACTGACCTTACTCTTGAACTTCGTGTTAAATTTGTGCTTGACAATTTTGTCATTAGTTCTTTTGGAGACATTTGTTTTTAACGAATTTGCGTGCTGATAGTGGGATATCTGGAAGCTATCGACGGCGGGAGTGTGTGACGGACTTTGGCGGTCTTGGCCATGCGCATCTATTCGTGAACGTTGCTGCTGATCAGCAAACAGTGTTTGTGAATTGGGCAGGGGCATTTGCTTCATGCCAAGTGAGTTTGTTTGTGACGCCGGTTGACTAGTGTGGTGATTATAATACTTGTAAGGAGCACTTGGGGGATTGGGATAGGGCAAAGAATGTGAAAAATTAGGTATGACATTATTGTAGTAGTTGGCGTACCCTGTTATCTGTGGAGGGGCCTTTTGAGGCTGCTGCTGTGCCAATGCTGCTGAAGCCGTTAGCTGATTATCGGACAGGCTTGTTTCGGGCTTTGCCAACTCTGGCTTCGTGTCGCCCGCATGTCGGTTACTTCTTTTGAGCGGCGATCGCACTTGTTCCTGGCTGTCCGTTTCGGTCATGATTTCACTAGTATTCGTGTTTTCATGTTCATGCTGTTTTGCCTGTGTGTGCTGAGATTGGGACATAACCGTTTTCTTTATGTGAAAAACCTTGACTCCAGAATCCTCTATTGTTTTGCTGCGCATATAACACCAGTTGACGATTCGACTATCTAAAGTATAATATCTCACCTTCAAGTCGGTATCGCAGATGAATATAGATAAAGCCCTTAGATTTGAGCCGCGTAAAGTGTGGTTTTCATTTGTGTATGGTCCAGGTCTCATCGATAGTGCGATTTTGTGTTCGCAATCTGGGGGCTCAACAACTGACTGCAAAAAGTGCAAAAAAACAACGACAAACAATTTGCGTAGGTGCTAGAGGGAATAGACGTACCTATAAAGGTATACATAAAGCTTGGAGTATGTGGTAACAGAAAGCGACGACAAAGGCCAGCAGATTATTTTTTTTTTGATTTTTCTGGTTTTTTCTTATTGACAGTTATTTTTTAAAAACGAGCAAACTTAAGAGAATTTATTACATCGTCACCATAATGACGCTGGTGGAGAGCCAAAGGCTATGTAGCCCAAAGCTATTAAAGACTCCAAGCAATAGAAGCCACTGTCACCTAATTTTAGATGGCCAACGAAACAGCAATGCACGGGGATAACCTTGATATCGTATTCCTGTCACGCAAGCATACCTAATCCTTCTATGTGTTTTGAAAACTTTGCCTAGCAATTCTAAGCCTTAACTAACTTACCATTTATCTAACAAAGTAGTAGAACATTCTTCCTTTATTTCGAAACCTAGGGATAATTCACTTCTATTTATACTCTGATTTTTGCAACCACTTTTGCTGCACGGTTTTTAAGCCGATATAAGTCACAGATGGGCGTCTAGGGAAACGATATGGTAAAAATGCTTCTACGGCTAAGCATTCCATCGATTCCAGCACATTAGTTTATATTCAACTATATTCGAAACACTGGTTCGTATTATACATTGATGACTTCCAAAAGATTTTGGACCCCGTCTGGGAGCGATATCAGCGGTCTCGGAACGAATAGCGGCTCAATTGACGAACTCGTCCAGGGCTAAATGGGGTTTTCATTATCCGCAGCAAAGTTGTCTACTTTGTATGTCGAAGCATTAAATCGTATATACTAGATCTCATCGAATCTTATCACTACGGCGTCCATAGAGATCGATACTAACGGTTTGGTCTACTTCCTGGCTCCTAACCAGGATTAACATTTCCCAGCCTTTCTGGTGAGTTTCCTAACCCTGGAAGAGCGAAGCTAAGTCAAGTTCGGCCAAGTTAATGCTGAAATATGCTAGGATATGGCTCAGAAATGGCTCAGGTATGGCTAAGATATGGCTACAATCGAGAATGGGCCTTATTAACTAATTAGTAAAAGTGATCGAGAGCTTAGTAGCCGCTTACTCATTTAGTGCACGTGACCTGTAGAGCAACTAACAGGCTCTCCGGGTCCTTCTCCCACTCCCTTTCCTCTCATGGGTATTTAACAATACGCTGGTATCCGAGAAGCTTAGATTTATACTTTGCAAGTCAATTGGACGATCAATTCAGTGGAATAGATTTAAACGGCCAATACACAGCTACAATACGTTAAACATGTCTCAAGTCAAAGGTAAGACGCCCAAGGAGATTTTGAAGTTCGCCGACGAGTCGGGTTCATACAAGAGACAAGCGTCGCAATTCCGTGACTTTATCTCCAACGCCGAAAACGCCAAGTTCAAGCCGGAATTGAACCGTTACCACTTGTATGTGTCGTACGCATGTCCCTGGGCACACAGAACGCTCATTGCGCGGGTATTAAAGGGGTTGACCCAGGCGATCACTGTCTCAGTGGTGCACTGGCACATGGATAACAACGGATGGAGATTCATCAACAAGAAAGAGCAAGAAAGCAAGACCAGCGCCAGCGATGACCTGAATGGCACAGAAGACCATTTGTACGGGTTTGAGAGAATTAAGCAATTGTACTACAAGGCGGACCCCAACTACGAAGGCAGGTTCACTGTGCCGGTGTTGTGGGATAAGAAGTTGGAAACAATCGTCAACAACGAATCGAGTGAAATCTTGAGGATGTTAAACAGCGAGTTCAACGAGTTGCTTCCCTCGGAATACGCTGACTTGGACTTGTATCCTGAAGCCAAGCGGAAAGACATCGATGAAATCAACTCGTGGGTGTACGACAACATCAACAACGGTGTGTACAAAACCGGGTTCGCTACTAAGCAGGAGGTTTACGATAAGGAGGTGAAGAACGTTTTCAACCATCTCGACAAGGTTGAGCTGATTTTGGCCAAAAACCACGAAAATTCGGTGGAGTTTTTACTCGGGAACAGCATCACCGAGGCCGATGTCAGGCTTTTCACTACCATTGTCAGGTTTGATCCCGTTTACCACCAGCACTTCAAGTGTAACATTAAGATGCTTAGACACGACTACCCTAATATTGACAGGTGGTTGAGGTTGTTATACTGGAAAATCCCTGGATTCAATGAAACCACCGACTTCCACCATATCAAGTCTCACTACACCAAGTCGCATATTGGAATCAATCCAAATGGAATCACTCCACTTGGTCCTATCCCCAATATTTTGCCTTTATAACTAGCGACTAACTTTAGTGATTCGGGCCATGAAGGGTATCACCTCTGATCCCGAGCATATGTAAGTATGTACTAGGTGGTAGATATAGTTTTAAAATGAGAACTGTCTGAAGAGTAAGAGCTTTTGTTTAGTATTCGTGTTAATTAGTAAATGTATGAATTTGAACGTTCGTCTCAAACGGTTTTACATAATCTCGTTTAGTGACACGTTAAGTCGAGATTTTTGTTAGGTTTATTTTTCATATTGGTGACAGTGACGATTAGTGGCTTATATAGTGCTAACTGATCAATTATCAGACTAATTGAAAGCACAGACAAAGATAAAGATGAGAGGTATGTATTGGTAGTAATTTGGAAAAAATGGGCCTGTTATTCACTAACACACGCGACAGACTATAAAGTAGTAGTGTTGGGAGCAGGTGGAGTAGGTAAGTCTTCAGTCACAGTTCAGTTTGTTCAGGGTGTGTATGTGGAAAGTTATGACCCTACTATTGAAGATTCTTACAGAAAACAGATTGAGATCGATGGTCGGGCCTGTGATTTAGAAATTTTGGATACGGCTGGGGTGGCCCAATTCACAGCCATGCGAGAACTATACATTAAGTCCGGTAAGGGATTTTTGTTGGTATATTCGGTGACGGACGAGAACTCGCTCAAAGAGTTGTTGGCGTTGCGAGAGCAGGTGTTGAGAATCAAGGACACCGAAAATGTGCCTATGGTGTTGATCGGGAACAAGTGCGACTTGGAGGACGACAGGGTGTTGAGTATAGACGACGGAGTCAAGGTGTCACAAGAATGGGGGATGGTACCTTTCTACGAGACTAGTGCCATGTATAGAACCAATGTGGACGAGGCATTCGTCGATGTGGTAAGACAAATCATGAGGAAAGACGCGGCTATCAGCGCCGAGAAAAAACAACAAAAGGAAATGCAAAAGCAAAACGAGGCAGCCAATGAGCCGGCCGAAGCCGTGGGTGCGGGCGCTCTCGAGAAGTCCTCGTCCAAGAAAAAGGCTCAAGCGACTCCCGCCCGGGCAAACCAATCTCAAAAGGCTTCCGCCGAAGAGAAGCCCAAGGCCAAAAGCAAGTGCTGTGTGATCACCTAAATCCAGTTGGCTCACCAGCCTGATATAATGATATGAAAAATGCCGGTTATGTGGATTTGGGTCAGTTTGTTCCTTCCTTGTTCCCCAACTCCACTTCACCTATTAATTCATCTACGCAATCAAGGACCATCCACAGACCCAAAATGGACATTTTTCTTGTAGTTTTTAATCAAATATACACAAACTATAATAAAAATTTTGCCGAATGTATTGGACTAGTATCAATCAGTATATAACGAGCCCCAACTACAAAACTGGAGTAGTTGGTGGCTGCAATATTAGTCTTAGGTCGTCTTGGTCAGTGTCAGAGGCTATTTCCATATGCAGTCAGGTGAATCGCGAGTTTTTAAAAAAAAAGGAATTGCTGGTGTGGATAATGATACCCGCGAGATTCGAACTCGCGCCTCCGAAGAGACCAGGACCTTACCCTGGCGCCTTAGACCAACTCGGCCAGAGTACCCAATTCCTGATGAGCAAGCAAATTTACTCGTTTATACCGTGAGGCATACTCTACAGCGACTATGATTGTTGAATCCGTTCTCCCTATCCTCCTATTGTTGGCGAGTTGCTACTGTATCAGGTCATGTTCTTCATCCCAATATACCTTACATTATCTTTCAATTCCTGAATGTACAAAAAAAAAATAGTCAGAAGACCTAGATTAGTCGAAATTTTGCTGTTCCAGCTGCTGGAGTTGCTGCATTAAGTTCGATTTCAAAGCCAATTTCAGTATTGGTCCAGTATCAATTCCTATTCCATTCCTATTACTAATTTCAATTACGATCTCTATTAAAATCTCTATTACAATCCCTATCACAATCCCTACTACAATCCCTATTAATTACGATCCTACCGCTATTTCAAATACAGTCCAAATCCAATTTGTAAACTTGTAGCCTCTTCCCTCCGAGTGCCGTTAGTGTCGGCCGACGGAGCGGCCCACAGGACGTTTCTGCACAGGGCAAGACCGAACTAGAGCGAGCGAATGGTCCGTACAATGGTACGGTGAATGGAGGTCCCTGTATACACCAGCCAGGGCCACGAGGACGGGAAAATTACACCAATATTATATGCATTGTGATATTGTCTGACGATTTGTTCTTAATGGTCAGAAGAGCGTAAAAATTATTTATATAAAATTTGCCCGTCGATCAACATTAACTCTTTTTGATAATATAGTATCGATTATACCTTGTAAGTGCACCTAGATTGGTACCATAAGGAACGTATATCGGGGTAGAGGACAGGAAACAAATTTCAGGTTTCTTTGTGATAATTGGTTCCATTACAGGGATTTTTCCGGACAGAAAGTTGTAGATTTTCTGATTCGACCAAATCGCTGGAATTAAGGCTATTGCAATAGCTGGAAAAAATAGGGTAGGATTTCCGTTACCGCAGAAGACCAAGATCAAGGCCGAGAACGGGATCAGCAGGTAAACACGGTAGATCAATCAAAAGATGCTTCAATTTCAATACATGGCGCCATGGGTGCCCACATTCAAGTCGGCAACAGAGGCCGAATTGACAGCCAGTGAGAAGAACCCGCCGTTTATTAGCTTTCAGCTAGCCACAGTGGACAGCGACGGGTTCCCCCATGTCCGGACGTTGGTATACAGGGGGTTTTTGTTTGAAGACAAGACAAACAACGTGCTTACGTGTGTCACAGACAAACGTATGCACAAATACAAAGAGCTTTTAGCCAACGACAAGTTTGAAGCGGTGTTCTACTTTCCCAACATCCGCAAGCAGTTTAGATTTCGGGGGCAGGCCAAGGTCATCGACGACTCGCACAGACCGACGATTGATTTGTCGAGTATACAGCCCAAAACTATAATAGAAAACAATATCAGCAAGGTCAACAGCAGTGATTCGGACTCGGACTCGTCGGACGACGAGTTGGAGATCAAGGTGACCACCAGTGCGTCCTCATCTACCGCATCGGGGCCCTCGGATGGCCCTTCGCCTCAATTCCAGCCCGTGAGCCATAGTCTCCTTTCGCCATCTTTGCTATCTCATGTTCACCAGCAGAAATCCTACGAAATATCGTACACAAACTTGCAGGACCTCTCGGACGTCGAGTTTTTCCCTCCCACGGCAGAGGAATGGGACGCGGAGGTGAACCGTCAGTGGCGCAACCTCAGCAAAAATCTAAAGAAGTCGTTCAGGAAACCCACCCCTACTACTCTCATAAACTCAGACAGCCAGAAACTTATAGACTCCATCAATAGGGGAGTTGATGGCAAAAAGGACGAGGACGGCCTCAAGAACTTTGCTGTGATTGCCCTCTTCATAGATCGCGTTGACCTTTACGAGCTCGACAAGGACAGACGTTATATCTACACTAAAGATAGCTACCAGCTGTGGACAGAAGACGAAGTTTGTCCGTAATGACCCTGTATAGATTGTAAATATAACGACTGATGATATTGCTTTTGTCTCACATACCTCGTAGAGTCACTACAGACCTATGTTGGAGATCACGATTAATCACTCGCTTATCTGTAGTTGAGTTGAGAAGAATTAAGGAAGGTACTAATGGCCTTGAAAAGTTCAAAAAAAAGCACCAAAAAAAAAAAAGCCTTGAAATGGCTTACAGGATGGTCTTCCTACTCTGACTTAGCATCTACGGCGTCTTAAACCACCGTGTAACCATGAAATCGTCACTATTGTATGGCGCACTAATAATTTGCAATTTGTTTTGAAGTCATTCGCTATATAAATTCCTATCCGCCCTTGTTTATTTATTTTATATTTTAGTGTTCTTCAACGAAACAATTATTAACAGCTATTCACAAGCACCAATGGCTCCTAAAACCAAGATATCCAAGACGTCTGCGTTGCCAGCATCGAAATTGACTTACAAAGGTGTGTAGTTTCGCAACAAATGAGGTGGACGTTATGATGGCCGCAAATGACAACACACGGAGGCCCCTCTCATGCAGATAGGCCATAAATGGGCCCTTCAAACTCAAAACTATACTAACAGCACTAGATATGATCAAGTCAGCTATTGCGACTTTGAAAGAGAGAAACGGTTCTTCGTATGTATACAAATGGGGAGCAAGAGCATATGGTTCGCAATATTAACTGATACAGACGCCAGGGGTTGAAAAAATATGTTCAATCGAACTATAAAATCAAGGCTGCCAACTTCGACTCGTTATTTAACACTGCCTTGCGTAAAGGTGTTGAAACAGGAGACTTTCTGCAACCCAGGGGTCCTTCTGGACCTGTCAAATTGGTCAAAAAGGGTACGATCGCCCCAATCGAGGCCAAGATCGTCAAGCCTGCTACCAAGAAGGCTCCTGCGAAAAAAGTTCCAGCCAAGAAACCGGCTGTGACGGGAAAAGTGGTCGCTAAGAAGACGCCTGTCAAAAAGACAAAGCCTGTTGCCGCGAAAGCTGCAGCACCAAAGAAGGCCACCGTGACTAAGAAAAAGGTCACCAAGAAGGCTCCCGTCAAGAAAGCCCAACCTGCTGTGGCAAAAAAAGCAGCTTCAAAGAAGACTGCTTCGAAGACTGCCGCCTCTAAGGTCACTAAGGTCCCTCTCAAGAAGACTACGACGAAGAAAACTGCCAAGAAGTAAGTTTCAAATCTTTATGTCCCGGGTTGCCCTTTTGGCTTCACCCAATTGTATACTAGCATTTTTATTAAAGTTCTGTGATGTTTTATTAATGGTTATTCAAAGGCGTCGTTTGACCCTGTCACTTCTGTGATGTGTTCTGTGTATATTGATGTGTATAATTTACGTGCTTGATTATTTACTAACAATCGCGTGGTGCGTCTCTAAGTGTCAATAATTTTTCTGTTAATTATGTCCCCATCGCCATAACTGAGAATCGAGATCAGGATAAAAGAATACGAAGAACGAGAATATGTCAATGATTGGTGGAAAAGCGGGTCCCCCCATTACGATGATAGTAGCGGCGCTTTTGCCTGATTTGGGGATTGGATTCAAAGGGAAAATGCCGTGGAGACTAAGACAAGAAATGAAATATTTTAAAGACGTCACAACTCATACCCAAATACCTGGGAACATAAATGCAGTTGTAATGGGAAGAAAGACATGGGAGTCGATCCCGACAAAATTCAGACCTTTACCAGGACGATTGAACATAATTTTATCACGGGGACATGTTGATAGCGAATCTACCGATAATAATATCATTTTTAGTAATTCCTTTGAGAATGCTATGACCAAGATTGAAAGCGACAATAGGAAGGTAGAAAAGATATTTGTCATCGGTGGGTCAGAGTTATACAATAAACTAGTATCTGACGACAGGGTGCAACACTTGTTGCTTACGGAAATTAGAACGGATAGGCTCGTGGAAATGGACACATGGCTCAGGATTCCCATCTATGACCAACAAAGTGACTGGGTGAAGCAGTCGAACCACAGCTTGCAAGAATTCACAGGACAGGAGGTCAAAGACCTGAATATTACCGAGGGTGACTTTACCTACAAGTACACCTACTGGAAGAAGACACCGGGGGTCTAAATATCGTCATGCAAGGTTGCAAGGTGAATAGATATAAATTCGAATGTGTATAATAAATATTGAGAATGTCTAATGAAAATAGTGACTATTAAGTTTTGATATTTGGTGACAGAGGGTAGGCCAACAGTGCCTCTTCTTTCCGCCATTCAAGTGTTCTTCAAAGAGGAAGAGTTCGTAAAAAAGACGCAAATTCGGCTGAATGATAATGTTGAACCTTCTGACACGAACATGCATGTATGCTTCTAGCAACGACATCTTGCAGAATTTCATTGCCAGGGCGATTGCCAATGTTGCAGAGCGAGAAACACCAATCCGGCAGTGTATCAATGCCCTTTCGTGGGAACTATCTGGATCGATTAAATACTTAGACTGAATGGCCTGAGGGCAGTCCAAGAGTAATGGCAAAATGGAATCTTTACCATCGTCTTTGACATTATGTATGTAAATAACCTGTCTTAGGGCGGAACATTTTGGGAAATTGACATTGATCTCATAAACTTTCGCTTGATCGTCATTAAAGGAATAAATGGGGCTAACAACGTGCCTACGAAACTTCTTCTTATCGGTTTCATAAAGTTCGTGTTCTAGAGTGACACCAAGTTGGTCAAACCAAAAGGGCTTTTCCCCAATGCTTATCACTTTCGTAATGTTCAAGTTTTCCAAAATCGAACATGATGACGCATGTCTCACAGAACCCAAGTATAGGTTAGGTAATATCCCTGATGGAACGTTATTGTCTTCATCAAAATCGAACCAGTCGTAAGTCAATGAGGGTAATTTGGCCACACTTGAATCATAATGTTGATTAGTAGCAGCGTAATCCAAGTCTTGTAAAATCTTCGGCTCTTGTAGCTGAAATAATTTCATCCAGTGAATTAATCTTTCAAATTTCTTCAAAAACACCAAATCATTTTTGAAGTAGTATAGGCGAACAGAGCTATCTCTGCATAATAGCTTTAGAATAACTTCCTCAATGAGACCAATCTTGCCATCCACTTCAAATAGGCAGCCCAACGACAATACTAATAAGGAGATGTCAGTGTAGCCGTCTAGAGAAAAAATAAAGACTTTAGATTTATGCTTTTTGACATAGTGATAAATCAATTTCAACACATTCAAAAAACTTAATGTCTGCCTAAACGATATTGAAGATGCATTCAAGGTGCCAGAAGAAGGAAATTCAAAGAAAATAGGACTTCCCAAATCAGGCTTCAGTAAGTGTTCCTCCAAGTCACTTAAATCAGGGAAATAGGCATCCTTATGACAGTTTATGAATAGTTTAAAATCGCCATTTTTCTGATACAAGTTCTGAAAATCTGCGTATGTGCCAGTATAGACATCCTCAAGCGGGTTCTTCATCGAGTGCAACTCACAGATCATATCCATCTCCGTATTAAAAAGCGAGTCCGGACCTAGGCTATCAAAGTATGTGCTGTCTAAACTGTTCCAACTGTTCAAAGGCACATCGACTATGTATATGAATTTGTTGTTTGCTAATTTGTTTATCGTCACTGCAGAGTTCAAATTGGCCAAATAGTCCATAGAGTCATTGTATACAACAAAGTTGGAGAACGCAGCCGCTAACTTGATCTGATGCGAGTAGTTTCGATTATCCAACTCTTGCAAAAAGGGGGACAACTCATTAACGTGGTCAAATGGTTCATAATCGATACATTCAGTGAAATCTTCATTGAATACTTCGGTTTCAGTAGAGGATTTCGGGGTTAAGATGTCATTTAAACTGCACAGATTGACGAGCTGTCTCGTACAACTATCGTCTGTATTCACGAATAACAAATGAATATAGTCTTTGAAAGAGTCTGGCAACGTGATTTTGTCGATTTCAGTCATGTCAAGCTTGTCAGAATCGAATCCTTTACTGAAAAAAATCCTCTGCCTCAAATTGCTTAGTCCGTGTAAGTACGGGAAACATTTATCAGACGTTTGTAGTCTGTTTCTGTTGTAGTAGAATTGAAAAAGTTCTTTCAAGTCGTCAACGCAGGTAATTCGGAATATGTTGCAATGGCCAGGCACTGTGAAGAGCCTCTCGTTGAATGAAGTCAACCATGTTTCGTTGTCGCGTTCACAACTGCTTGGTGTTCCTTCCACACCATTTGTAACCCTCGATTTCAGGCCCTTGAACCCACCAGCTGCTCTATCAAAATCCACAACCAGTTCTGCGACTTCGGGCTCAACCGAGCTGATACTATCGAAATTCCATCCTTCCTGATCGATGCTCACAATAGACAAATTAGTAAATCGAGGCAACCCCGGCTCCACCGGCGATACAGAATCATCCCTAAAACCACCTCCGGACTCTGACTTCGTGCTTTTTCCGTGGATCTGACTACGCACTGCGTAGTCGACCATGCTCATTTTGATTTCGGGCTAGAATCGGCTCTGTCAGCAGTTTAATGTCTATGTTACTCGATCGCAGTATGGCAGCAGCGTAGTTTGAATACCTTTGTCGGCCTCTTCTATGTACTTGTGGCTTCTGACTCGCGGTTCACATTCCCAGGGTCTCAGGCACCACCTGGCTTTTATATTGCTTGAATCACAGCCTGTGGATCAATGCGTTTCGAGTCATGGCTTTACAATAGGCCCAGGACGCTAATATTAGCCTGTGGCTCATCTCTCATGGCTACCAACAAACCTGAAATTGCTGTTTCTGTTGAATAGAATAAAATTCTAAGCGACTATTATCTTTGTCGCACGCATATAGTTACATTGTCTTAACCTGTTCGGCAGGAATTACTTGACACCTTGCATATACCGGTTCAACCTCCAGTTCGCATCATCGTGGGCCCTTCTAGACACGGTAGGGTAAAACGGAAACGGAATCAAGAGAAGCTGCACCGAAAAATTTGGTGCACTATCAAACTATCAAACTTATCAAACTTGCTGCAGCAAATCAAAAACGAACCAATGTCGAGATTCTTGCCGCAAATAAGATAAGAAATGATTTTTGGAGGGCAGGTGCATAGTTTGACAATAGTAGGGTAAGACAAACGGTATAACACGCAGAGAAATGCATTAGGGCGGATAGGAGCCGGTGGATGAAAGAATTTTCAGTTCTGGTGATCTGAGGAAGTTGTATGCCACCACTCGATGGACTGAGCCACAAAACAGTTTGTGCTTGTAAACTGGTATGCTGGTACACAATACAAAAGTTGGAAAGTATAAGAGCACAGCAGTGGAATGGAGCGGTTGATGTTTCAGATGGTGCATAATAACTCGTCAGCAATCTAGAGATAGGCGAAAGACACAGCCAAAACGAAATGCTCACATTTTACATTTTGATATCGATGCTTCTATTGTTAGTATTGGCCCACGA
This sequence comes from Debaryomyces robertsiae, assembly GCA_030566065.1. Classification (NCBI taxonomy): domain Eukaryota; kingdom Fungi; phylum Ascomycota; class Pichiomycetes; order Serinales; family Debaryomycetaceae; genus Debaryomyces; species Debaryomyces robertsiae. The sequence goes on from JAJMHL010000004.1 coordinate 77,190, forward strand.
TGACGCTCGTATAGACGCGGAAGGCCCCATCCTCGAAATGGGGACCCTGGGGGTCTGGATGCACGAACAGACGACGGTTGCAGGCACCGGGGCAGTGTGTACTTCGATATTGACGAAGACGGTTACCATTTCGACGTGCATATGTCCCCCGGTGTCGACGCAAGTAACGAGGAGTAGGATCACTCCGGACGATGTTCGTCTGTCGAATATGTGCACCACAGCTGGTGGATGTCTGTCGGTTGGGAGCGGGTCGCCAGGCCGCCCAATTGGGTATGAGACCACAGGTAGGGCTATTCTTGGGCCTTTACCAATCACCGGCAGTACTGGCGTCAATGCCCCATCGGAAACTTTTTCAAAAAGGGTAACGCCAACTGAAACGGAGGCAACTTCGGCCCGAGAGACTTTGTCCAACACCAGTCGAAGCTGGCCTAATCTTCCTGAAACGACTCGGCAAGCGCAAATTTCATCGAAGTATCCTTCTCACAACTCAGGTGTTCCCAGCACGATGAAAGGCCCTTTTGGGAGCACCAAAACCGATCGTGTTTCGCATGTCAGGTCAAAATCATCATTTGCGCTTTCAGAAGGTACCAGGACCCATAGCCGCAGCCATGGCTCGGGGAGTAGCGTGAGCGCAAGTACCATCACTTCTCAGACATCGCTGACAACCAATACAGGCCCTAGAAGTAGTAACATACGCTCTAATGGGCGGACTTCTGCTTTGAACCCAACCCATCGTGCTTCGAAGTCTGAAATTTTTACTACTATTAGTGGAGCCCGATCTGGGGCTTTGCCAACGACTACCAGTGCAGCCTCAAGGGTCGAGACAGCTCCCGTTACCAACAGTTTATCACCGGAGACGCCTTCCAGCACCAGTATCCAAAAACTGCCAAATAACTATTGGAACGACGATTACTGGAACGGTGATTTCTGGGACGAAAACGATTTGAAAGACAACGAAAAGACCGCTACCGACCACTTAAGAACGACTGGAGTGAATAAGATCCCTGGAGTCAGTACCAGCAGACCTTCCCACCCGCAGCCAAACTCCACCCTACAAAGTCTGCTGTCATTATCTAATAAAGCTCCTAACAATAGCAAGACTGACAATATCAGCCACATCACTACGAATATCAGAAACAGCAGTCGTAATTTGAAAACATCTCGTTTCTCATCTTCTACAAATACCGACTCTCGGAAGCTACCTGCGGTAACTACGAGTTCCACAGGGCCAGTTGCTACCACCGCACTTAGTCCAATAAGGGCATCCTCGACTAATTCAGCTTCTGGTGAGCATTCGAGCTCCGCAGTCAGGATCCCAGAACTCTCATCTACTTCTATTTCCGTGCCAACTTCTGTTTCTACTGGTCTCGTTGGTACCACTGCTCTCTCCCTTAGAGTGCCAGGGAAAGAAAAGACCCAATTACACAATACTGACTTTTCCACCGTGATTACTTCACCTTATTTGAGCTCAGTCGCAAATCCAATTTCAAGCTCAGCTGCAAGTTCAGCCGCCAGCTTGCTTCATCCTTTCGAGTCCCATCTCCATAATCCAACCTCACTCATCAGCACACCTTCAGTCCTCGTTTCCACACCTGTTCCCACACCCGTTTACACTCATAAATCTCCTTACGAACACCCTGTGACGTACCTGGTATCTGTCATCACTTCAGTCCTTACTTCTACCGCCCCTGGCCTGTCTCAACCTTCTGGCTCTTTCCATTCAGCCAATCCCCACACCAAATTGTCCTCTAATCTCGCAAAACTGTGGCTAGTCGTTCAACCCAACAATAACACTGTCAAATACATGTCGGGGGCTTCATACATGACACCGATATACTGCTTGTTGGTTCCATTTATCACTCTTTTAGTGGTTTAATGGTCTTTTAGGGCCATTTAAGTCCCGTTCAGTTTTGTGTAACTTAATCAGTTGATAGTTTAGACTAGTAAAATTTTCTGTTATTGACAGGAAACATTGACAGTATAAACGTGTATTTAATAGGTATAATAAACGAATAGTTGTATTAGAATGTCGGAAGTAAGTTGAATAGGATATGATATTGTAATAAAAGTTAGAACTAACAGAAAATTTAGGTTAAAAGAACTATAAGAATCAAAACTCATCAGAATATCTTGAAAGACGTACCACCTGTGGAAAACTACCCCATGAGAGAATGGTCGATTGAAATCACAATGTTGGACCAATCGGGCAATGAGATAGCGGCCAATATTTTGGATAAGGTGACGTACACGTTGCATCCTACGTTTGCCAATCCCATAAGAACGGTGAAGGCTCAGCCGTTCCGAGTAGAAGAACAAGGATGGGGTGAATTCGACATTCCCATCACCGTGCACATCGTAGGGCTTAGCGGGAAACAGGGGGAGCGGAAATTTAACCACGACTTGAATTTTTTACAAGAAGACTACACAATTGACCACACCGTTTCCATTCCTACTAATAGATCACAAGTATTGAATAGCTTATTGTTGGAAAGCGGCACGGTGCCTAGTAGTAGCACGGCGGATGGAGCAAACAAAAGAAAGAATGAGGGAGACGCAACTAATAAATTGAAAAAGCAAAAGAGTGCCGGTGGTAATGGGGCCCCTATGAAAGGGCAGATCGACTTGGAGAAGTTGGCCAACGGCTTGACTAAGCTAAATGAGGACGACTTGATAGTCATAGTACAAATGGTGACTGACAACAGAACCAACGATATGAATATTAAGAATGACATCGACAACGGTGAGTTCACCATGGATTTGTACACCTTACCGGAATCGCTCTTGAAGAGTCTTTGGGATTATGTTAAAAAGCATACTGGCGATGCATGATTGTATCGGTGCTTAGTCGAACCTGTATTCAATATATGCTATATAATCGTCTCCAATGAGTTTCAAACAAATTATGAAAACACGCAAAGGAGCGGCACTTTAAATGTCCCAGTGCCAGTGTCTCTTGTATATCTAAGTAGAGCAAAACTATTCCTATACTCAGAGATCCTGTGATTCGTAGTGTTGTCATTTTCAGGGAAAGCTAACGTTCATATCGACCAAACTTTGATCGTCTGGTCCCACGAAGAAGTACAAATTCCAAGGCCATCGGGACTACAGCTGACTTGATTAACCTTGTTCAAATGGCCTGCAAGTCCCAAAGTACCAATTATTTGCCCCTTTAAAGTATCCCACACAATACACCCGTAATCGGAATAGCAGCTGTACATTAGTCTCCCAGAACTACTAAAGTCAATTGAGGTAACTCCCGGACTATCGTAATTCGAATTCACCGAATCTGACTTGCTTTTCTGATCAGCTGGGCTGTCTGGATACGAGCTATGTATTGACTGTTGATAGTAATGCATATCCAATTTGTGGAGGTTCGATGTCAATGAATAATTTGCCATTTCACAATCGGATCTCATGTCGAAAAGCCGAATGATACCATCGTCTGAGCCTGTCATGAACGACTGCTTATTCGGGAACACCTTTATGCAATTGACATCGCTATTCGATACGGGAAAGTTCTGAACTGACAATTGACATCGGTGGTCCCATACCTTCGCAAACCCGTCCGAGCTGCCTGAGACGAAAACTGGGGCCCCATTATTGACCCCATTATTGACCCCATTATTTGCAAATTTCGAAATAGCCAACACATCCCCCACATGATCAACGAAGTCTCTCACCTTTCCTCCTTTTGTCATGTCCCACATGGAGCAGGTCATATCTCCGCTCGAACTTATCAAAAGCTCGTTACTGACGAAATCGCAGTCCGAAACGTATGCCTTGTGCCCCTTGAAAATAGATTTGATTGAGTTCAGGTAAACGCTCTCGTCCCCGTAACTGTTTTGCCGTGTATGTAGGCTGTACACCGTCAAGGCATTATCTAGGCCCCCTGTTGCAGCATTCTCCCCATTTGGAGATATTGCACAGGTCAAAACCCACTGGTTTTCCAACGCTACCGCCTTTTTCTTGAATCCAGTTATCGTATCCCACAAAATCATGTACCCATCTTGGCTTGCCGATATAAGATGTCTTGAATCCGAATTCCACCTTATTTGGGGAATTTTGTTCTGGTGACCCTTTAGGGTATTATACAGCTTTAATTTGAACTGATCAGGATGTAAGGGTTCGACCCTGCTGGTAACATTGAATAGCGTAGTGTCTTGCACTCTAGCATGAGCATCTTCCAATTCGTGATATAGAGCTCTGGTTTCCTGCCTGGCTTCTTCAATTCGTTTTTCCATATCTACTTCCTATTCCATTAGATGACTTAGTATTACTATATTACACTATTAAAATAAAGATTATTTGAAACAACAACTAGAGATCAACAAGACAATAAAATTAATTCACCTTTAATCCTCACCAGCTGAGGCTCCAACTTGTGTTAACGGATTAGCCCCATATGTCTTAGGCTAAGCGTAGATCTGAAAGCTCCACAAAATAGAAACTACCACATTTCATCTGCTTAATCAATAGTTACCAGATAGTGTTCGCTTAAGCCAATTTGGTCAGGGCGCAGGGACCAGAGCCGCGATTTGTCAACCGCAATTTCTTATTATAGACAGCAACAGGCGTTTCAAGTAATTCGAGTGCATAACAAGATCGAAGCTTTAGTGCGAAGGGAGGAAAAGGGAAATCGGCGTCACCGGTTCTGAATTCGGTTCCAAAAAAGTCTATGTTTACTTATTATTGGCTTGCAGGGTTCTGATTTGAGATCGGCGTCGGTACAGGAGCTGCAGCAGTCTTTCTATTCCTATTCATCCTCTTGTTTGCTCGCAGCCTATCATCTCTTTCGAGATCACCAGTGACTTTCTGCAAATAATTGGGAACTGGCAAGCCCGACTTGAGGAAGAACATTTTCCAATTCCTCGCCTTGTCTTTAAGCTGAACTTGAGACCGATTTTTCAAGGCTTCGGATATCTTACCGCCTGCTCCAAATAACTCGAGAATATTGGACCACAGAGGACCTTTCAATTCCAATGCATGTCTAAGGGCCTTTTCTTCTTCTCGGGTCCAGGGACGCCTTTGTAAACTTTTGAGGTTTGAACCAGGGTTCAACCTAAGGTGTATTTGTTGTTCTTGAATCTCAGATGGTAACAACGACTTTGTGATATCATTGATCTCTTGACTGCGGACGTCGTAAGATGTTTGTTCGTTGAGGGAGGATGTAGAATCGGGTGTAGCATTAGATGCTGTCGCCAAGATCTCTTCACTATGCGGCGTGTTGGATTTGCCGACTTCCTTGGCGCCGGCAGCCCGTTCTCTTGAGGTTTTTCCTTTCTTGCCCCAAATCAAGAAACCCATGTTTTTGGCTGCATACTCAAAAAGCTCTTTCAAAAAAGACAACCAATCATATTCTTCACTCAAAGGCTTATCGCTAGGGTAGTTGAGAAGGATTTCTTTCCGCGACTTACAGCGGTCTATAAAATCACTTTCAGTTGGAGTCAATATTTTAGTCTTTCGCCTCTCGAGCAAAATGTCTTCCAAATTATGAGGTAAGATGTCCTCCAATATATCTTCCCTCGACCTTCCTCCTGCTTCTACGGCGGATATATAAGCTTGAGTTTTCAAATCCAAATACAAGACGGTTTGTGGTTTTAATAATTTGCCGATTTTGTCGCCTATTACGGTGTTGACTCCACTCTGTAAGCTCATATTGTGCGGGTTCATGTTAGATAGGGTATTGGCTGGATCCAAATTATTCGCCGGACAAAATATATCCAAGAATGATTCATTCAAGTAGAAAAAACCTACTTCAATAGTACCCAAAGTCGCTCCCAAGAAGGTTGCCAAATTGACCTTTCTTAACGTCAGTTCAATCAGTTGTTCTCTATTTCTAAATATGCTAGGCGTCCTCTCGCCCTCTTTCCACATACCTGGGGCAATATGTTCAACAGATAAAAACGGGTCTTCTTCGGAGTATAGTCTTTTGGTAAATTCAAACAAAGATGTCAAATCTCTGAAAGTGGCACCGGCAGGTGTATCGGGGTGTGCGGCCAAGTCTAGTATCTTTTGGTACGGACCTAGAGCTACTACTCTTAGCAATTGTGATGCTAGGTTATCTAACGTGGGTAATGTGTTTATCAATAGTTGAATTCTCGGAGGAAGGTAATCAGCTGCTACTATTGGTAAGGGCAATGCTGCTAAATGAGGATTCGCCAACATAGACAATGGCGGTAATTGACTAGATAATGCATTGTATGCAGCAAACGCTGTGTTCGTGTTCAACAATTCTGAGTTTGCTGGCACATTTATTCCATCGTGAAATACCTTTTCCTGTTTATTCTCAGCCTCTTTTCTGGACGACTCTTTGTCTACTTCTGTAGCCTTTTCAAGTTCACTTGCAATCATTTGCAAATCACCCTTTTCGCTGGTGGTTAATGTCTGTTTATCGTGAGGATGTTGGGGGTCAGATAATTGGCGGTGGTGATCGTTAAGGGCCCTTTCAATGTCAAAATCCAAGTCTTTGCTAGCATTTTCATTAGAGGTATCAGTAACTCTATCCGATGTTCTTTGCGCCGGCAGTTGTTGTTGCAGGTCGAATAAATGGTTTTCATCCCCTTGTGTCAGTCCTTCGCCCTCTGATGGCCCCGGTTCTCTGACCGCTTCTTTCTCTGCATTACTATCTGGGGCCAGATTCAAATTTTTACTAATTTCTGGCTCATTCGGGCCCTGAACCTGATCTGTAACTAAACTTTCTTGTCCATCTGCTGAGTCTTGACCTCTATGGGCAAATTGTTCGTTACCCGAGCCTGTCTCGTCTATATGCTGGCGCTTATTTTGGTTCTCAGCATCCACAGCTGCGTCCAGAGGTCTTTTTGCTCCTCCTTCATCGCCCTCGCCATACCCTCCGCGATACGAAGCATGTGCATGATCTTGACCAATAGACTCAGATATCACCTTATCAATCTCATCCATGTTGATATCAACTTGGTCCGATGCATGCACCCGCTGGCTCTCCGAGTCTTCATGGTCCCGTATGCCCTCCTGATTGGCTTTTTCGCCACCAATTTCGTCTCCAGCAATCTCTCGTGGTTCCTTGTCATCGAACTCGCCCTTGATATTTGCACTCATCTTCTTGGCGTCGCAGTAGCTACAATAACAAGCTAGTATCAGTTGTTTATAGCCAGAATTTTTTTAACTAGAGCAGAGCGCGCAGAAATCATCTTTCAGAATTGCCATAATAAACAACGCTGATGAGAGGATGATGAGAGGATGACGAGAGGATTCCGAGCTTGCAACGACGAGGAGCTTAAGGAGACTCGTAGAAATAGAGTAGGTTGTTAATATACAAGTTTATGGTAATCGGCTTTTTCTCTTCTGCTGCTTATATGTATTTTTAGTGGTGCCTGTTGAAGACGTAGTGCGGCACTGATTAGTTCTTGAACTACGAGAAGGCATGGTCGAAGCAGAAGAGTAACCATCCACGTAGACAGAAATAGTAGGACAGTTAGGCAATAGAAAACAGTAACCTTGGAAAAAGAGCGATGTCAATGCTGCTTAACTTTTCTGTTGGTGCAAAGTTTGGTTTAGTAGTACACAAGCTCGCTGCGGGGCCAAGCCATAATCTGCGTCGCTCCTGCCACTTACTAGCTGACTCAGTTTAAACTCCAGATAAGGTGCTGAACATCAAAGAGATAGGTTAAACTAATGTATAGTGGCTAAAAACATCTAAACATTTAGCTATTTAAGCATTAAGCATTCGAGCATTCGAGCTCTATTCTGCCTATTTATCATTGGCCCCTATTCTGAAATGAATCGGAAGCTTATATTTCTCTTATATAGCTTAAAAGAGCCAACTGCAACAAGGCACGGAGCCATCGCCCTCCCAAACTCGAAACGGGAAGGTCCACTCGGTTGCGAACTTATTATGTACGGGGTAGATTCGGACCTTATCGCGAACAAGAAGGCTGCTAGTCAAAAAGAAAACCGGCTCCTGCTGTATCCATAGTCTCCGAAAAAGCAAGAGCGATTCCCTCCTCGACATTAAATAGTCAACCAGCCCTAGACCATAAAGCAATAGCTAAATGGTCGGATCTCACTACTATCTTTACCAAGACTATGCGCGAACGCAACTTGTTTAGCGCAACTTCTAAATACACTCGAAGACAACGTGGTTGAGTACGAGTAGGGACAAAAGAAACATCCAGTATACTTGTATCCTGGTTCACGGAGTTGGAGTCCCTCCAGCGCCGTTTCCTAGCCCTATAAGTGGCGACGAGTCTGGCGAAGAATTGCAAAATCGGATTTGGCGCATTTACTGAATTCGTCCAAAGCCGCTAAGCGCTTGACCCCATATAAATAGCGCTAGGAATCCTTGGGACCACCAGAAACATTTTTTTAACTCTTTCTATCAGAATTGTGAATTGAATCATCATAAGTATGTCTATTTCTGAAAAATACTTCCCTCAGGAGCCAAAGGAGCCGGTTGTGAAAAGCTCAGAATTTCCAGGGCCTGAAACTAAAGCCGCCCTCAAATCATTGGGTGAGGTATTTGATAGCAGACCCGCCTATTTCGTAGCGGATTACACTAAGTCACAAGGAAACTACATTGCTGATGTGGACGGAAACGTATACTTGGATGTTTATGCGCAAATTGCTTCCATTCCGTTAGGATACAACAATCCGGCCTTAATTGAGGCCGCTAAGTCCGATAAGATGGTGAGAGCAATCGTCGATAGACCAGCGATGGGAAACTTCCCTGGTAAAGATATGGAAGAAATAGTGGCTGAATTGTTGAAGGTAGCACCCAAGGGCCAAGATAAGGTATGGTCTGGGTTGTCCGGAGCTGATGCCAACGAATTGGCGTTCAAGGCAGCATTTTTCTGGTACCAGGGCAAGAAGCGGAATTTCGCAACTTCGTTTTCTAAGGAAGAAACGGAATCCACAATGAAGAATCAGCTGCCTGGGTCTCCAGACTTGGCCATTTTGTCATTCCAGAGATCATTTCACGGCAGATTGTTTGCTACTTGTTCTGCCACCAGCTCCAAGCCAATTCACAAGTTGGATTTGCCAGCATTCAAATGGCCCAAGGCTGAATTTCCTTCGTACAAGTACCCCTTGGAAAAGTACGTAGATGAAAACAAACAGGAGGACAAGCGTTGTCTTGACATTGTGGACGACTTGTTCAAGAACTGGAAGGTGCCAATTGCCGCGTTGCTCATCGAGCCGATCCAGTCGGAAGGGGGAGATAACCACGCGTCGGCCGAATTTTTCCAGGGATTGAGAGACTTGACCTTGAAACATGGCGCTTTGATGATTGTTGACGAGGTCCAAACCGGTGTGGGAGCAACAGGAAAGTTCTGGTGTCACGAGCACTTCAATCTCTCGCCCGCTCCAGATTTGGTGACATTCTCCAAGAAGTTCCAGTCCGCAGGCTACTACTTCCACGACCCAGCGATCCTTCCTAACGTCGCATACCGTCAATTCAACACTTGGTGCGGTGACCCAGCAAGAATGATTTTGGCCGGAGCTATTGGCCAAGAGATTGTCAAGCACGACTTGCCTGCGAAGGCCCAAAAAGTTGGTACATACTTGTACGATAAGTTGTCACAATTACAGTCCAAATACCCCAAATATATTCAAGATTTGAGAGGTAAGGGCAGAGCGACTTTCATCGCATGGTCTTTCGCCGATGGAGACGCCAGAAACAAATTTTTAAGTGATTTGAAGACCGTGGGTATCAACATGGGAGGGTGTGCCGAGGCTTCGGTTCGGTTAAGACCCACCTTGGTTTTCGAAGAAAAACATGCCGATATATTCGTTGCGGCTGTAGAAAAGGTATTATCCTCTTATTAGTTTGTATACTAGTCTACTTTGCTGGCAAATTGGCTACTGTCTTTTATAAGAAGACACATTAATCGAGCCCCTTTAAAAAGTAATAACAAAACCAAGCTATATTGTATGCTGTAGCGCTTCTGTAGTGATGGCTGTCGCAGCGTTCTGGAGAACGGCTGAGAAATCGTTATCGGCTTTAGTCGTTCGCTTCTCAATACAATTTTTCACAAGACTTCGAAATCATCATTTTTCAGGCCACAACCCAAAGTTCCAGACATCACCAGCGGCATTGACCGAGTATCGCCATCTGCTATATCTTCTTCTTGACCTGAACCTCCTCCATTATCATTTTGTTGACGTCTCGTGTCCTTTTTCCACCTAACCATGTCAGATTATGGAACCACAGATGACATCCGCTACGAGGTCAAACAGTTCATAAAGCGCGATTCCAATGCCTCCCTCATCTCCGGCGGCATTGCCGGAGCCATTTCGCGTACGGTGGTATCACCGTTCGAGCGAGCCAAGATCTTGTTGCAGTTGCAGGGCCCTGGGTTTCGTGCCTACAACGGTATGTTCTCCACGATTCTCAAAATGTACCGAGATGAGGGCTGGAGAGGCCTTTTCCGGGGTAACCTTCTCAACTGCGTCCGCATATTTCCCTACAGCGCCGTCCAATACGCCGTGTTTGAAAAGTCCAAGCACTTGATTACGGCGTCCAAATCCGAGCCAGAAGACCTTCAAATGCACGAACGGTTCATCGCCGGCTCCATTGCCGGCATCGCCTCGGTCGCTGCCACCTACCCGCTAGACCTCGCGCGCGCCCGAATCACAGTGCAAACGGCCTCGCTAGCGCGGCTTAACCGCGGCAAGTTGACCCACGCTCCTGGCGTGCTCCAGACGTTGCGCAACGTGTGCCGCTACGAGGGCGGCCCCGCCGCCCTCTACAAGGGCATAGTGCCCACCACCTTGGGCGTGGCTCCCTACGTGGCTATCAACTTCTCCCTCTACGAGAACATCAGAGACCGCATGGACGCTTCCCCGGCTGACTACTCTAACCCGGTGTGGAAGTTATCTGCCGGGGCCTTCGCCAGTTTTGTCGGAGGGGTCCTCGTTTATCCACTAGACCTTTTGCGCAAACGGTACCAAGTCGCGGCCATGGCTGGCGGCGAGCTTGGGTTTCACTATAGCTCGGTGTCGCGCGCACTTGTGTCTATTTTCACCACCGAGGGGTTTTTCGGTGCCTACAAGGGATTGACTGCGAATTTATACAAGCTCGTTCCCTCCATGGCCGTGAGCTGGTTTTGCTATGATACCCTTAAAGATATCATTGCCCGGTGGTGATACAACTACTACTACTTCTACTATTATTTCATCCATTTTCTTCATTTCTGCCATTACTTTCCCTTATACAATATTATAGACCCAACTTACCAACCTTGGACGTTTTTACATACATATTGCTGCTTATACACTGGTGATGGCCTCTTGATAGAAGTTGCTCATGTCGGTTCACGTGAGAGTCTCGGTCTAACCAACCAAAGTTGAGGTTTTGGGGCGACGATGATGGTCGCGAAAAAGTCGTGGGAAGACCAAAACCACAAGCTGATTTTTCAATTGACTCTTATTCTTGGGACATAATTATGGAGCTAGAAGGTAGTTTTAGGTATAAATAATCGAATTGATACATTATGAGAGCGTCGAGAGTTTTGTTGAATGCGTCTAAGAACAGAAACGCTAAGACGCCTGTTCCAGTGGAAATGTACCCCTTATTTGCTGCGATGGCCGTTGCGGTTGGGTCTGGGTGCTTTTTCACCTACAGACACTTTGCCCACGACAGGCAGTTGAGATTGTGGAAAAACGCCGATTTGTCGAAGTTGGACGATGTTTTGAATGAGGCGAGTGCCGAGGATGGGAAAAAGGAGTAGATGCTTGGGTTTGAGATGTCGAGGAGCCCCAGCTGGGGGACCCAGCTGGGGATCCAGCACGAGCTCAGTGGATGCGCCCGATGGGGGGATTAAGCCTCGAGCACCAGCGCAGGCCCGTCTGTTTATTTCTACTGCATTATTCTCCTGCTGTAATGCGGGAAATACACTTGTTTAGGTAGCCCAAGTATTTCAACTATAATATTATATTTGCGAAAGTCTGGCACGTATTTACAGGAGCAACTGGTGCCTGCCGGCACCTGCCATTGAGGGCCAATGCGGCCTGCCATGTAAAAGACACTAGTCCTCCTTGATATTAGAGTAGTAGTTGGTAAGTTCGGGAATCTCGTCGAGGATTTCGAGGGCCTTCTTTAGGCCCTTTTCGTGAGGCTCTGGGAACAGCACCGCCGAGTCAGGGTCGGCGATAAACCCTGTTGCCGAGTCCTTCAACTCGTACCCGCGCGATGAGAGCCGGTTGGAGATGTCAAATGTGTCGTTGGAACTGGTAATCACTTTAAACAATTTCTTTTCGCTGTAGTCGTTATCGACGTCAGCATATTCCTCGACATCTTCGGCCCCGATATCGATGGCCACCTCAAGCACGTCGTCAATAGTCTCCGACTCGTTGCGCGGCGCAAAGATGACCCACCCTTTTCTCTGAAAAAGATACTGGCATGGACTTAAAGAAGCATTGAATTTGGACATCGCGTGCTTCACCAACCCAATGGTCCGGGTCCGGTTGTCTGTGTTGGCTTCAACTATAAATGCAACGCCTCCAGGTCCCATAAATTCGTATGTCACTTCCGACAACTGGCCTTCGGCGCTGATTTCTCCAGTACCTCGCTTGATGGCATTCTCGATAATCTTTTTGGTGACATTCAATTTCCTTGCTTTTTCCACAAGCGTTGCTAGCTGTGCATTCCCATCCACACCCCCTGCTCTCACACTCGATGCTATCCGAGTGGCGATGCTGTACGCCTCTCGTGATTTTTTGGCGTCGTTCTTCGCTTTATCATGCCTGATATTAGCCCATTTAGAGTGTCCTGCCAACGCTAAACTGGTGGTGTGAAACTGGTTTCTGGCTTTATTGGAATCCAAAAACCTCCATGTTCTATTCCTCTGCACCCTGAAGCAATTCATCCCTCTTTATAGCCTTCTGCTAGACAATATCGAAATTTTTCATATCTAATCTGCTAGAGCCTTTGATCAATTATTTGTTGCGTGTAGCACCCAACCATTTTTTAACCTTTTTGACCCGTTAATTATCATTATATCAGGGTTTATAGAGAAATTGTGTTGGGGTTTTGTCGATACGAGCCTAGTGAATCACCAGCCAATAGAGAGGTTAGTCTGATTGAGCAAGAAAAAGTTTAGTAAAAGTTGTTTCACATTCAGTATTAAGGAAGAAAGAATCATCAAACATAATGAGTTCGGGAGCTGAGGCCATGACGAAACGGAAGTTGTTAGCTGCTATTGCCGACGAAGACTCCGTTACTGGGTTATTATTGGCCGGAGTGGGCCAAGTTTCGGGCGAACTGGGTAAAGAAACCAATTTTTTGACTGTCACTCCTGGCAAAACATCTGTCGAGCAGGTAGAGGAAGCGTTTGACAACTTTACCGAGAAGAGAGACGATATCGCTATTCTTTTGATTAATCAACATATTGCTGACATGATTAGACATCGAGTGGACGGGTTTACTAATGCTTTCCCGGCGATCTTAGAGATTCCATCGAAGGACCACCCTTACGACCCTGAAAAGGATTCTATATTAAAGAGGGTAAGAAGGTTATTTGGCGAGTAAACTAAGCTTGATCTGATAGGATATTTAATTTTCCTGACAATAGAGTCTGTTATGGGGCGCTACATTTAATTTTTACTTCTGAATTTTGAATTGGTTCGTTAACTTTTCATAGCATAGTATAGACCAACAATAGTGCACTTTGATCGTGCTACAAAAGAATAAATATTTCGTATATTACAAAACTTACTTTGACTACCAATTATACATTTGAGAAATGAGAGATAGAAGATGGGGCTGACTTCATTTCTTCTTATTCTTCTTCTTGTTATTTTTCTTTTTCTTATTCGAGGCCGTTGACCTACCGGCTGGTGTTTCCGACTTTGCTCCACCGTCATTTTCTTCTTCATCGTTGGTACCGTCGACATCAGTCTCCGTATTCCCCATATCGGCCGCGTTGGGAGATTCTGGTTTTTCTACTGTTGAGTCGTCTTCGCGAGGTACTCCCTTCGCAGGTTCGTCGGCTTTTAGACCATCCTCCACAAAATCATTTTGCTCAGCGTCTGCATTTGAGCCGTCGTTCGTGGCATCGGCCGGAAGTTTTTCTTCACTTTCTTGAGCGGCGCTTTCATCAACGTTGGCGGCCGCAGCGTCGTTTTGGACTTGGTCTTTCGTTGTATCGCTTTCCTCTTCCACATTGGCATTTTCCGATACAGTTTGCGGCTTATCGTGTACTGCGTCTGTTTCCGGCTCGTTCTCCTCGAGTGTCGAATCATTTGCTTCCGGAGAAGGGGCCGTAAGTTCGACTTTGATATTTTGGGCTTCGTCTACGGTTGGTTCTTGTTCGATCGTGGGTGCCAGAGTATCATTTGATTCGTTGATGTCAACCGACTCAAGTTCCTTGTTCAGGGTATCGTCAATTTGAGGCGCGTTTGATTCTTGAGGCGCTCCTTCCTCTTTGGCATCTATATCGGTATATTGGGGCTTCTCCGATGTGATTTCAGGCCCGCTGGCATCGTCATTTGCCATGAGTTCTTGCCCCTTGTGTTCATTAACTTCAGACTGTTTGGTTGCAGGACCATCAGACATGGCCTCCTTCGCTTTTCCATTCTGCCAGTAGTTTTTTGCAAAGATATCTGGCAACACGCAATCTTTGACGTAGAAATCTCTAACCCCGACAATTCTTCTCTCTCGTTCGCAAGCCTTCAACCACTCAGGCCTGATAATAGGTATATTCATGTCGCTGGCTTTCAAAAACTCTGGGTTCTGCTTGTTTTCTCGAGTGCAGATGAAATGCGTCGTATCAACCTTGATTTTATCTTGAAGAGGGTTGGCTCCAATATTTTTCAACACTTTCTCAATGTCCTCCACTGAAAACTGCTCGTTGGGTGAAATGTCTCCTAAACACACAGTAATGCCCGACAAATCGGTCATTTTGTGTGTTGTAACCTCCACCACGTCCGATGGATACACCCCAGCAGTTGTGTCGAGCCTCAATTGGAACTGGAAAGTCTCGTTTATCGGCAAACCAGATAATTTGGTGGTTTTGCTAGTCAATGGCTGTGGAATTGCGCCCAATTTTTTACCGTCCTTGAAAAGTATCAAGTTTTTCAAGTTCGCCGTGCCCAACTCCAACGTATCCCACTCGAGAACGCACGATGTTTGCGTTACGTTCTTGATCTTCAAAACGGGCGGCATCGGCAAGTTGGTTCCGAATGTCATCAAGATCTCATCTTGTATCTTGTGAAACTCCTCTTCCTCCTCCTTTTCACCCTCTAGATCCTGATCACACCGAATCTTAACGATCGATCCTGCCCTGACTCCATTTGGCAATAATATCGTAGGAAATTCAATCAAATGATGGTCTTTGGTGAGTAATAATGCCAACGATGCATCGAGCTTGCCTACCGTCAATGATACTTCAACCATATTAACCCAATTCTTGTTAGATTAGCTCTATCACCATATACTGAAGTACTTTACACGTAGAGTATTCGATATAGCTTCAACAGATATCGTGCGCAGCTCAAGTTTTTTACCAAGGCATATTGCAGCCTAAGTTCATCTAACCTAGAGTGTTGATTATGGTCGGGTTTGACGTAATAGGGGTGCCTATCGTAAGGCAGAAGTGATAGAGTTGGAAACAAAAATTTGTTCCAGCAAAAATGTGTGCCAATTTGAGCGAGTGATTCTGCTGGTGATTTGGTAGACTAGTGTAGCAATATTAGTTATACTAAGACGACAAGTAGGACGATAATAGGCTATACTTAATCTCCTGAGGGTTAAAGATATTCACATTAATAACAGGCAAAGAAGGATAAAGTGGGGCCTAATCGTTTTTACGTGAAGATTGCGTAGAAGGATGGGTTCGGAATGGGTGGGTCGCAGCTGGTGGGCATATGTAGACAAGCCCGAAAGCACCAGCCTTTGGTCAGACAGAGGAGCTAACGTGGAGACGTTAATATATCAATATCGTGCTACGAAACCATGGAGTGTCACGGTACACCAAAAAATTACGTTTTATTGGACTAGTGTTTAAAGTCATTGGTGCTATACATGTGTTATATCGGTATTCCCATGGCTTTCAAATCGTCGTTTATTTCGTCCTCCGTAGCTTTACGCATGATAAGGTCCTGGGTAGCGCCAACGTCGGCGTCAAGAGTGGACGCGCATAATGCAGAAGGGAACCCGTGAAATTGTAAAAGGCCATTCAATATGCCCAACTCGTAATTGACATTATTTCTCTGTTCAACCAATTCCAAAATCGTATTTTGCTTTATAGCCTTCTTGCTTAGCGGCGCAACCTCAGGTACGCCTTGCATGCCGTTGGGCTGGCTGAGGGCATTTTCATCCGGTGGGACTGCGACTGTATAATTAGGGATCAGCGGTATGGCTGTGAAGTTGTAGTCTGGAACAAGCTGATCGAGCTGGTTGCGTTCTTTATTAATTTTATACCATAGTGAGGTGGTGTCTGTGATCATATCGCTTTTGCAATCCATTAATTTCTTTAAGAAGTTTTGATGAATGGCTGTCCGAGAGGCAATCGTCTCAATGTCTATGCACTTTAATTTATAATTCAAATTTGAGTTAGCCTGCTTGAGGCTGTCCTGATGAAATTCATTGATTTTGTAATAAATCTTTGATAATTCCGGATGCGAACCTTCCAAGCACAACTGCAATTCGTGTTCTAGCAAGTCCAATTTATCCTGGTACAATTTATCCCTTAATTCGGCGAATGATGACTCAATCGCCATCAATTCCTCAATCGCTAACTTGCGCTGCTCGTTCATGTCTATATCAACTTCGTTTTGTTCCGTGTCTCCCATATCGTCTTCATCCTCTTCGTCTGCTTCCTGTCCATCGGTCTTTTCGTCATTATTACCGTCGGCATTATCTTCATTCTCTCCGCTGAGGCCATTTTCTTCATTATTCGATTCTTCCTTTATCGAATCGTCCGCGCCAGACTCCTCTTCCAATTTTTGGGGATGCGGCTTGCTCGTATCTCGGTCCGCAACAGACTTCTTGGCATCATAAGGACCGTCTATGTCTTGCTCGCTGCTTACCTTTGTTTTCTTACTAGCTTTCAAATCCTGGTTTTCGCTGGTTCTCTTTGACGTCAGCCGACGGCCTCCTGCACCTTCAGTGCCCTGGCTTATGTTTTCCAAGTCTTTCAATATTTCTTTGTTAGCCTCGGCATTTTCTTTGGGATTGAGTGACATCTCGTTGTCTGAGGAATGAAGCTCATTTTTATCATCTGTTATCTCGGGCTCTTCCTCTTGTGGAGAGCGGGCATTTTCTGCTGAAATTTCATCCTTGGAATGCTGCCTGCTTACGACACCCTTGTTCTCAATCTCAATCTCGTCTTTGCTCTCATTCCCATTCTTGTCCTCATTCTGATTCTCGTTCTCGCCCCCCTTATCATACTCGTTCTCATTAGTGTTCTCAATTTCAGTGTCGGTCCCGTCTTCACCAACATCCAATTCCTCTGAGTGGGCCATTTGAGTAAGTTGCGAAATGGCGTTCAAGTCCAGCACCTTTTCGGCACTACTATTGGCTTCTTCGTCCAAAAAGTCCATGCGGTCTGTTTCGGCCTCCGATTCGTCTTCTCCCAAGTCGCTAAGCTCCGAGCTCTCGTAACTATCTCGCTCGCGGCCCCCGGTACTACCTGGTTCTACTGCTGACGTATCGCTACTTCTTGCCGATTCTTGTACGCCCTTCTCCCCTTGATTCTTGCTTCCTAACGGAATCTCGAATGGCGGCGGCGATGTAGCAATGTCGGTTAAGGGAGAGTCTTTGTTGTTTGTTTCTTCCTTCCCCATCGGTTGTTATCTCTTCTCAAGCACGATAAATTGTCCTAACCTTTCAAACCTGAGTAGCTGCTGCAATATACACCCACAGTACTAGCTAACTCAATTTTGTCTTCAATATGCCGTTTTCGATGCTTTTGATGTTGAAATCTCCATCTATAGGAGTACTGACGGGATTTTCCCTGATATCTATGCTTCATTATGTGCAGGATTATTTTTCAGTCGGTTTCTGCTCTCTCATCGAAATTTTTTTAATGAAGAGATGAGTTAAAAGGTCAATAGAGGGATAACTGGTTAATAAGAGCAATTTGGGATGTCAGTGTTCAGTGAGATCTTCGGATCAGGGTCAAATGATGCTAAACATGATAAAAATATGGATTCCTTGTTTAAAGGGTCGTCAGGACCTGTTTCAAGGCAGGACTTAAATACGACGAGGACAACTATTGAAGGCCCTACGAGGGAAGTTCTGGCAGTTGCTGAGGATGAAAGCTCAGAGAACAGTAGTTCTGATAGCAGTGATTCAGAAGAGGTAGAAGATGTTGCGGCTGCGGCCAAAAAGGCGAAGAAACAGAGACAAAAGCAGGACTTGAACGAGGATTTGGAATCAAAGTATTACGACAAGTTATTGAGGCACGAGGAAGACGGTGGCAGAGGTGCGAAAAAGGCAGATAAAGTATCTGAGAATGAAGTGGCCGGTGGCGATGACACGGCCAAGGAGGGCGTTGGATCGGCCGAGGAATCCAGCCTGGAATCAGACTCATCGGATGACGAAGATGCCGCGGAAAGTAAGGCCAAGCGAGCAAAGACGATTGATTTGAAAGAAGGCGAGTTAGAAAAGGCCGAAAAAACTGTTTTCGTCGGAAATGTGACGGCGGCGGTTGTGAATTCGAAGCAGGTGTACAAACGGTTCAAGAAGCTTTTTTCTCATTTCGGTAAAGTCCAGTCCATTCGGTTCAGGTCGATTTCGTTCGATGATGCCGTTCCTAGGAAGGTTGCTTTTGCCAGAAAGAAGTTGCATAGCTCGAGGGATACTTTGAACGCGTACATTGTGTTTAAGGAAAAGGAACCTTCTTTGAAATGTGTTTCCAAGTTGAACGCGACTGTGTTTGAGCACTCTCACTTGCGGGTGGACCACGTCGCCCATCCTTCTCCAAGGGACAACAAAAGGACCATATTTGTCGGTAACTTGGATTTCGAGGAAAAGGAAGAAACGTTGTGGCGCTACTTCAATGCAAAGACGGATAACGACGTCGAATCGGTCCGAGTGATTAGGGATTCAAAGACAAACTTAGGCAAGGGCTTCGCTCTTGTTCAGTTTAAGGATACTCTATCTGTTAACAAGTCGTTATTGCTCAATGACAAGCCTATGTCGGACGAAAGGAAACGGAAGCTTCGTATCTCGAAGGCGAAGGCCCATGCCAAACCGTCATTGATGTCACCAAACCACATAGAAAACTCCAAAAAGAACCATCTGGGCAACAAAAACAAGCCTAACTCCAAGCTCACCGATATCCAGCGTACAAAGCTCGGTAGAGCCCAGTCGGTGTTGGGCAAGAGCGACAGGGCCACCGCCGGCAAATCAAGAGTCATCGAAGGCCAGAGAGCCGCCAAGGGCGATCTGATTGCTGGAATCAAGGGCCTCAAGTCCAGAAGAGATAGGAAAGTGAAAAAGCCCAGAATTAGAGATCGGTCTACAAAATTCAAAAATGAGAGAAATTCTATGGCTAAAGAATTAAAGGGCGACACCAAGAAATGATTCTGTTAGCTTTCTTTTAGCTTTCTGTTAGCTTTCTGTCACCTTTATGTCTGATCAGACTCTGATTAGAATTTGTACAATAGTTTAATGTCATAGCATATGAGAATCTATAGTAATTTGATAGTAGTAGCTCGTAATTTTAGTGTGGACGAGGGTGGCTCATAGTTCGGCGATCGGCTGATAACTCCAACGGTGATTTTTTTTAGGCCCCCTGATAAGAGGCAAAAGGCTCCTTGAAGACTTTTTTTCGAATTTGATACGGCTATAATCCTTGAGATCACGACAAACACTCGTATATGATGGGATTGATAACATCCAAGCAACAAAACGATAACCAGACGATTGAATCGCAATCGTCTGTCAATAATGAAAAGTATTCGCACCCAATTGAAGAAGGGTTAACAGGGGCTTTAAGAGGATTGAAAGTGGATAAAAACGCATCATACGGATCGAAGGCTATCACTTTGGGGTCATTGAGTGAATGGGATGTGGAGCTAGCAGCAGAGCCCAGGAACAGATTGGCCCAGAACTCGTTTGCCAATCACGATATCTCATCAATTGTTCAGGTATCAAATGTCGATGCTAAGGTAAGAGACCAGTATCTTTTCAACACGGAGGTTAAAACCATCGGGTCTCCATCTTTCTTCAACAACCAAAAGCTGTCTGGACGGTGTTGGATATTTGCTGCGTCTAATGTGCTCCGAGCACGAATTATCAAAAACTACAATTTGAAGGAGGATCAGTTCCAGTTGTCGCAAAGCTACATATTCTTTTACGACAAGCTCGAGAAAGCCAATTTTTTCTTAGAAAACATTCTCGACACTTCGGAGGAGCCTTTGGATTCAAGATTAGTGCAGTTTTTTCTCGCCAGTCCTGTAAGTGATGGTGGTCAATGGGACATGATTATCAATGTGGTGAACAAGTATGGGGTTGTTCCCCACGAGTTTTTCCCTGACAATCACCAGGCTTCCAACACATCGCAATTGAACTACGTCCTAAGCGAGAAGCTCAGAGAGTACGCTTTGATTCTCCGAAAATTGAAGGGCCAGGAGAAAGCCAGCCACTCTATTGATTCTGTCAAAGCGTCCATGATCAAGGAAATATATGGTATCATTTCCTTATCTTTAGGAACACCTCCCAAGGCCAGCGACGAGTTTATCTGGGAATTCAAGGACAGAGACGGCAAGTACCATCACTTCTCTACTACTCCAAAGAAGTTCGTGGAGGATCACATTCGCCTTGACGTTAACACACAGTTTTCCTTGATCAACGATCCAAGAAACCCCTATAACAAGTTGTACACTGTTGAGCGGTTGAACAACGTCCATGGTGGGAAGCCAGTTGAATACATAAACACGGAGATTTCCACCCTCAAGAAGGCAGCGATCAAGATGTTGAAGGAAAATGAGCCGGTATTCTTTGGCTGCGACGTAGGCAAAAACAGTGATCGAGCAACAGGGGCTCTTGATTTCTCTGCTTATGACTACTCTCTAGGATTTGGCACCTCCATCAACACTACCAAAGCAGAAAGACTTTCGACGAGCTCCTCTCGAATGACCCACGCGATGGTTATTACTGGCGTCCATCTCCACCCCACCTCCGGTAAGCCTGTCAGATGGAAGATTGAAAACTCCTGGGGCGATGAAGTTGGCGATAGGGGCTACTACATGATGTCAGATAAGTGGTTCGACGAGTACGTCTTCCAGATTGTCACCAGCAGGCAATATGTTGACAGAAAGATCTATGACTTGTGGAAAGAAAAAGCTTATAGCCTTTTGCCTTTTTACGATCCTATGGGCTCCTTGGCTTAGTCTGAAAGGTATCGTTGACTTATCTGATTAGTTATATATGTTTTAATGTAACTCTTGTTTAGTTGAAAATTTTTGTATGAAGCGCCATATATATTATTACATTCTGTGATAAACACGCAATTAAATGGACATCTTTTTTGCACCATAAATAAGTACTTACGGCTATAGATTTCATTGTTGTTAGAGAGAATGTCAGCCAGTGATTCAAATCAAGTACTGGCTTTGTTTTCGAAGCTCACGGATTTCGAACTAACTAAAGAGGTGCAGAATTTGAGTCAAAGGTTCAACGAGGCAAGTACTACGAATGATTTACACGGGTTGATAGCAGATATAGACGCTACTGCTGCATCAATAGACAAGTCATTGAATCAATTCGCTGCCGTGAAGCTGAAGAAACATCAACAGGAGAGCACAAATATCGAATTGAACCGGGCAAAGCTATCTTCTACAATACGGAGTTCGAGTGAGATGACGCAGTTACTCTCGTCCGCCAACGATTTGGGTCATTCTCTTACATTTAAGATTAAATCGCTAGACCAGGAGATAGGTAATGTCAAGAAGACGTTGGAGTTCGTTACTGACATCAAATCATTGAAAAACAATATCAATCAAGCTAGCTACGCTATTGAGCATCAGAATTGGGAGTTGGCAGCCCAATGCATAAATACTATCACCTCCAAATTACCGAGTGATTTGGTCAATGGCGAATTTGCATCGGTAGTTATTCCTTCGGCTGAAATACCAGAGCTCCCTGCCACTACTGTTGACAAATGGATAGGACACCTCACAGAAAAGTTCAAAGAGGAGTTTATGGAAGCTTCAAAAAATAAAAATGTACCTGAACTAACCAAGTATTTTCAGTTATTCCCTTTGATCCGCAAAGAAGATGTTGGGCTCAACTGCTATTCCCAGTTCATATGCCTGATCATAACAGATACACTGCGTACATTAATTAACTCGGCTTCTGGTGGAAGTAACGCAGCAACAAAACACGGTCTTTACTTAAAGATCAGCATGCAATTATTTGAAAGCATATCCATGATGTTGTCTCTGCATGGTCCCTTGATAATAAGATACTACGGATCAACATACAGCAACGCCATTACATATGTAGTGACTAAAATTCAACATGAGATCGACTCTCAGATCGGTTTAATCACTGATACTTTTTATGACGCAAAAAGAATTGACAAGATTATTCAAGACATAGGCCTTTATCACTTTTCATTGTCGAAAGGAAAATCGGACTCCGAAGAACAAGCCAACAATGTGCAATACAATGGTAATTTTGAAGACGATGATCTTGTCTCTGTGGTTGAAGTTGGAGATTTGGTAAATGAATTTGCTGGCATACTTCATAATTGGACGCTATACTGTAAGTTCATTACCATAAAATACTATTCAGATAAAAACTATGACGTGAACGAGGGCTTAAAACTACCTCAGTTGATCGCTGATTCAAATTTTACTGATAAAATTCATAGAAAATACTTACCTGCATTTGAAAGATTATATTCTTATTATTTCCGCAGATCCCTAGAGAAGGCCATAGCTATCGAGGAATTACCATCTTTGGAGCCACTTCTACTTGTTACGTCGGCACCACACTCTCCTGAACAAGTTCCTTGCTCGTCAGTCATAGAGGACACTACATTGGTTTTAAATACCACCTTAAGGAATATAATAGAGACTGCTCAACCTGTTACCGTTAAACAATTCATTAGTAACGATTTCAAAGCCATCCAGAATGACTTGGTCAATAGTCTCTTTATAAAGAACTTGAACGAAAATCAGCCCAGGTACAATGCAGTCTTATCATTAGTCGCCGCTCCTTCAAATGGTGTTTTGAGTGGTACAGCTAGTCCAGGGAATTCGAGAGCAAATACGCCCGCCCCTGATACCGGGACTAGTACGATGGGATTTTTCAAAGGTGCATCAAGTGCTTTAGGTAATGTCGTGGGGACTGGTGCATCATCCGTAAGTGCTAGTCTCATTACTGCTAGTGCCAATTCCAATAGCGCTAAGCTCATAAATTTTGTATTATATTTGAACACAGTTGCAATGGGTCAAGAGTATTTCACTAAAATTTACGAAAATCTTACCATCAAGAATCCAGAATATTTAAGAAATAACTTTCCTTTTGGTAAAGATGATGAGAAGATTGGCAACATTCTTAAAACTGAATTTTTAAATCCTTTTGTTTCCATCACTAACAAAATTATTCAAGAAAGTTTGATTAACTTTTACAATCAATCGCTCAAGAATAAACTATTGTCTTTGGTCAATGAATGCTTCCCAGATTCAAATGATTCACATTACCTAGTATACTCGGTAAATTCTTTAAATGACACTTCAACAGTATTAAAGTTCGCTACCACCTGGCAATCCTTAATAAGACCATATAAGCAAACGTTCCACAAATCCCTCATATTTAGCAAGCTCTTGCGGCTTTTGGTCATTAATTTGGCCAATTTGATTGAAAAGAAATTATTGGCAGTGTTGAAAAGGTTTAAAATAAATGAATTGGGGTCTATCAAATTGGAAAAAGATATGTCTCATATAATCAACGAAATGTGTGAAGATAACTATGAGTTGAGAGAAAAGTTTGTGAGAGTTACTCAGCTAGTCTTGTTGGTCGGTATGGATGACGAAGAGTATGAGATGAGCAACTCCGGCGGACACAATAATGATGGTGAAAATGATGATGAAGAGGGTGTGAATTGGGTGCTCACGCCGCAGGAAAGAAGACAGGCTAGAAAATTTAGAATATAAATACATAGCTTACAAGATCACAGGATTGATATAATATATAAACATTTCGCATTTAGCATTTCATTAAAACTATTTATATCGAGGTTTAACCTTGGCTGCAACCTCTCTGCAGACTATTTGATATACAAATCATGTTGAACAACTGTTAATTGTTTCCGTTGTTTTCCATCTGTTGAATATCAGCTGATGATGCCTTGCTCTCGGCGGAAGTATCCTCCTTACTTTCCTCTTTCGTTTCTTCAGAATTTTCGTCTGGCTTTATTCTCAACCTGTCTATTATAGCTTCGAACCTAGGGTGACTGAAATCGCATTCGGCACCCTTGGGGCAAAAACCTGTGAGCCACAATGGGCACATTATCTTTCTGATATGTCTGTTTGCGCATTTAGGGCCATCAGGACAGAACCCTTTTTCATAGCTTGAGCATGCCGGTATCTTCAGCTGCGGATCGACGTGCAAGTACAAACACTCCGGTGTCTGAGTACAAAAACCATTTTTCGAGTAAAACAAGCACTCGGGCATCTTTCTCAAGTTGTACTCATGCAAGAACTCGCAATGGTCGTTCTTTTTACATAACCCTCTCAACCAATGCTTGCACACAATCTTATTGGAGTACATGGATGAAACGTGCTTGTTTGGACAGTTGGAGCCGTTAGGGCATGAATTGTTGGGGTTGGAAGGATTATAGAACTGGCATACTGGCCGGTCTGGATCTAATCCGAAGTTGTATTCTCTACGTAAAAAGTTTTCAAACTTGAACCTTTTGTTTTTAGTGTCTGGATGTATTACTGGGTTAAGTTGCAACATTATGATGTCTCCACGGAATCTGGCAATTATTATATAGTTTACACTTAAAAAAGATAAATATTATTAATGATAGTTATAACTATTCGAAACCATTTCTGATATTGGAGTTGTCACGTGATGTATAAATTATTATTTGCTGGTGTAGAAGAACGAAGAGTGTTCAGCAAATTCAGCAAAGGAAGGAGATGAACATCTTTCCGTCTTACAGAGATACGAAGTTAGCGAATCTCGTCTAAAAAGGGCTACAGAAACAATTTAATAGAAACAATTCGTTATAAATACATTACTATTAAGAATTGAAAAACGACCGCGAAACTGTCAAGACTATCGCTCGTCCGTTTTGTCAGCTGTTTGCATGCCGGTCATTCCAGAACGATAAGGCTGCAAGTACGCAGAGTCAAAGTTGCCGCCCAACTTCTTCAAGTTTTGCTCGCTTAGCGTAGTGGTGGCGGAATTGGCGCTCGATTTTCGTCTATCCTTTCTCTCTCTTTTGTCTTTCTTCAACAACTTGTTCTTATCCAAGACACTGTCGTTCTCGTTAACAAAAGCCATCATGTTTCTACGTCTTCTGACACCTTCATGAACCCAGAATTCGCTTCTGTATAATTCCCAGCCTTCTCTGATGTCGGTGTTGAAAGCTCTGGCGTTGAGAACTAGTTTTACATCAGCCACACCTACTCGAGGCTGGCATTGCAGCTGGCACGACACCAAAAATACTTCCAACTTCGAGTGTCTGTTGTTTATCATGGATGGATAGACGCTATGCAAGCAATTGAGACACATGGTAGCATTGAATAGGACAAACTCCCTTATTAAATCGGTAATAGAATCCGTGAGAGGGGTTTTAATCTTGATGAGCCGAACGTTGAATTGTCGCAATCCCTTATTTGTCGACGAGAGAAACTTCCTAGGGAGCACGATCGTTTTCTGATATTCTCCCGACACATGATAGAGCATAAGCGTCACTAATAATGCTAGCAACGTGAATTGTAATATAACACGAATGGTGCCGTCCACGGGCGAGTCCATCAAGTATAAATGGTGGGTTATAGATGCAATCAACGAACATAGAATGGCTAAAAACGTCAAGTATTTTCTGCGTAACGCCTTTTGCTGCACCACTTGTTCTCTCAAACTCGCCTCGAGAATCAATAAGTTCCGAAACACTTTCCCGGTCGACGGCGTCAGCGTGTACCCGCTCCCCATCGCATGGTCACCATGTTTCAACGATGATCGGTGTGATCGCACGCTGTTGTCAGACTTGTGTGACTTCCGCCGTATTCTCTTTTTGGGTTTAGGGCTGGGCGTCGACTCGGTGCTCTCTCGCCTGCTTGAGACCGCTGGTCGCGAAGAACCTTCAGATACCCCTGCCTCTGCTGAAACACCCTCTATCGTACCGTCTCCCCTGCTGTGGCTCAAGTCTAAAGAGTTCTGCGACCCTCCCTCCGAGTCTGAGTATAGGACAAAGTCGTCCGTTTCTTGCCCGCGAGACGAATACGGCGTAATATTCAGCATCGAGTCTGACGGCGAAAGCACCGGAGACTTTGGTTCCTCTTCCAAAAAATCTTTTGTTTCTTGCTTGTTTGTCTCGTTATCGTCGCCGTTTCGTAGTGTCGTTGAGCTTCCACTAGCGCTCAGCTCTTCGGCTTCTTTCGTATCGGTGTCGCTGCTGTAGCTTTGTACCAGCTTTTTCTCCTCGTTTTTAGATTTGTCCTGGTCTGAGGTCATCTTTCATGCGCTCTTTGCCATCCAATTCTCTCAGCTTGCGTTCAGACGGTGAAGTAGCTTTCTTCAGTATGCTTCTGGAGCTAAGTATGAAAAAAAAAAAATAGACGTGTCTAGTTTTGTGTCACTTAGATCAATATGGTTCTTAATTTGGTGATAATGGTGAATACATAGTGATTGAATAGACTTAAACAGGAATATGGTGGCATTAAAGGAGAGAAAGGAGCAATTTGTGTCCAATTTGCTAGGAGGATCAATAAGCGAAATCTATTATGTCACTACAGTTTCTCTCAGTAGTTATTTATTGCATCGAACGATCAGTATGTACTTCGCATCCACGGTACCGTTTGCGGTGGACTTTACGTTGAATTGTATGACGATCCTCTTATCCATCACATTGTACAGTGATTACCCAGGAATGCTACATTTGCTTGTGTTGGCGCCGGCGGTGCTTGTTGCAATTTTTGGGATCTTAGGTCTGAAAAATGGCAGAGCTAGGAAAGTGCCAGCCAAGGCCAAGATGGGAAAGGATGGGCAGAAGCCTTTGTTGGTGAGAAAACCCTTTTTGACAGCATACAGGGCCCATATGATTATCATAACGAATCTAGCCATTCTTGCGGTGGATTTTCAAGCGTTTCCCCGTCGCTTTGCCAAGGTGGAAACATGGGGTACGTCGTTGATGGATTTGGGGGTTGGGTCATTCGTATTTTCAATGGGATTGGCTACATCGCGGTCCATAATTCGGCAGCGATTTGACTCGTCTAACTCGAGAGACTATAAGTTCAAGCTTTCCCAGTACTTACGTTTGGTTGGGAAAAGCGCCGTTAAGACGCTTCCCGTGTTGGGGTTGGGGTTCATCAGGCTCGTGAGCGTTAAAGCCCTTGAGTATCAGGAGCATGTATCCGAGTATGGCGTTCACTGGAACTTTTTTATTACTCTTGGACTCTTACCCATTATTTTGGCGGTGGTCAACCCTATCTTGAACTGGGTGCCTCGTTTTTTTGTGGCATTGGCGACCGGATTAGGGTATGAGTTTTTGTTGCTGAAGCGGGACGTGTTAGAGTTCATTCTCAGAAGTGATAATCGAATGGACAATTTGATCACGATGAACAAGGAAGGGATTTTTTCGTTTATCGGATACTTTAGCATTTTCTTATTCGGCCAGTCCTATGGCTCATTCGTCTTGACAGGTTTCAAAACTCCCAACAACTTGTTCGGCATGTGTTCCTATGAACAGCATAAAAAGAGGTCCCACAAGCCGGGTCGATTCTCCGTAAGTACTACCCAAGGCTTAGTGGTGGCATCCATACTTACTCATCTCATGTCTTGGTACGTGCAGAATTCCTTTTTTTTTGGAAACATCTCCAGAAGGATTGCCAATTTGCCATATATCTTGTGGGTCGTTGCGTACAATTCGACCTTATTACTAGGCTATAACTTGATCGAGTCTGCGACAATAACAACGTCTGTCAGAGATTCCAAGTTGTTGAATGCAGTCAATAACAACGGCTTACTCTCTTTCTTGTTGGGAAATTTATTGACTGGCCTCACCAATATGTCAATTAATACCTTGGATTGTTCCGATACGGCTGCATTTGCGGTATTAAGCACTTATGGCTTGTTGTTAAGCGCGATTGCAATTATATTAGACAATTATGGAATATATATCAAGATATAGGAAAGTATTTCCCTCGAGAACCATAGAGACATGGCAGTAACATAATAAATCATTCACTATGGCTCTTTTGTATATGTGATAGTTTTTGTCACTTGGATGCAAAATATCGAAAAAGATAAAATGTTCGCCTATCTATTGATTCGAATTTACCAAAAGCCCCTTAAAAAGACCCTATCAGGAAGGGCCAGGGGGATGTATTAATAGTAAGGGGACTAAGGAGTCACATAGCGATTGCTAGTTTGGGTTATATTCAAAGATGTAATAGTTTTTTAAGAAGCATTCTGTATCATCCACCAATCTTGCTTGAACAACTGAGTTTTTCGGGATCCGTATTCAGAATGCAATAGTAGTTTGGCTTATGTTTGGCAATCATCTTGAACCTCTTGAAAGACTCATAGCTGTCACCTTTCGCCACTATTCCTCGAAATCTTCTGTAAGCCACTTTCCTGCGCGAGCCACTAGGAATATCAGCATAGAACGGCTCTATGAACATCTGGCCATACAGGCCGTTGGCCACATTGCAGCTAAAAGAACCTGAAAACAGGAAACTCGGCGACACTGATACCCCAAGGCTAGCTCCTAGGGTTATTGGGGAAATATTGTAGGAAAGCTGCGGCCCTAGGGAGTTGGCAATGGAAACCCCAACTGAATAGCTATTGCCCACAGAGCCCCCTTGTCCTTCGCTGCTGTCCATGCAAGGGCTTACAGGAATCAACTCCGGCAAAGGGTTTATCTCGACACACTCATCGGCATCAAGCGAATACTGGAACCACTCCTTTTCCTCAAAATCGTAGTAGATCGAACTCTGCGACTCGCTGAAGTAGAATACGTTCTGTGGATTGTCCATGAGCCCCGCCTTTCCCCGACGCTTCATGTCCTCTTCCAGCTTCATCAAGTACAACGTTTGGTCCCTACTGATATCGTTACTTTTGATTTGATCCCAGATCTGTGACCGTAACAGGTCTGCCTTGATTTCGTGATTACCCCCAATTCCATCCTCCTTGGCTCCCTGGTTTACCTCTTGTGTGGCCTCAAACTCCTCCAACGTGAAGATCCTTGTTTCCTCACCTCTCATGTCTACAACCATCCCATCTAGCTGGTTGTTGCTGCTGAAACGTACATCTGGAGATGCTGATAGACCAATTGCGATGATTGCGAAAAGCGCTAATACTGAACAAACTGAATTGACTTTGGCCATTTTTGATTGTCTGAAAACTACAGACTCTCACAAACCTACCAACTATAGGAATAATAACCCTACTTATACTATTTGAGACTAGACTAGCTAATGCTGCCACAAATTAAATCACTATTGGCATACGTTTTTTACACCCAAACCCAGCAGAGCAGTAAAGGTTGCAAAGTGGCCGCGGGCTCAGGACCGCAGACGACCGAGTGGTTCGTCATATACAATTTGGCTATGTTTGCACATGTTCTATACGATACTACCGATAACCAAGAATAAATACAGTAATCAATCGTCTGAAGGTCTATAAACGGCAATACAGGGCAGCGAAGGGAACAAACTAAGAATTGACGAACTCAAAGGCACCAAAAAACGAAGTTGTTACGGTAAAAATATGTCAAGCGCAGCACAGTCTAGTTCATGGACGTCGTTCCTCAAATCGATTGCATCGTTTAACGGGGACTTGTCATCTTTGACGGCACCTCCTTTCATTTTGTCGCCTACATCGTTGGCAGAGTACTCTCAGTACTGGAGCGAGCATCCCCAATTATTGGTCGAGCCTAATACTTTGCGGGAAACCGAGGGAGCCGACGGGCAGGAGAAGGAAGCGATGGCACTCAAAAGAATAATTGCGGTAACCAAATGGTTCATTTCGACGTTGAGGTCGCAGTACTGTTCGCGGAGCGAGACTATGGGCACAGAAAAGAAGCCCCTCAACCCATTTTTGGGCGAAGTGTTTGTTGGCAGATGGGAAGATGAGTCTCCCGACAACCACGTCGGAGCGACGGTATTGTTATCGGAACAGGTATCTCACCATCCTCCAGTGACGGCGTATGCCATCTACAACAAGCAGAACAATGTGGTTTTGCAAGGCTACAACGGGATCAGGGCCACGATCTCGGCGACATCCATTAACGTCAAGCAGTATGGCCATGCCATCTTGGAGTTTAAGGACTTGGACGAGTCATACTTGATAACTTTACCGCCATTGCATATCGAAGGATTGATTACCGCATCGCCTTTTGTGGAATTGGAGGGCACTTCCTACATTCAGTCGTCAAATGGGTTTATTGCTGCTGTTGATTTCTCGGGTAGAGGATACTTTTCGGGCAAGAAAAACACGTTCAAGGCCCGTATCTATAGGGATAAGCTCTCGAGCGGCAATAAGGCCAATGCGTTAGTGTCGGTGGCAGGTCAATGGTCGGGCAAGTCGTACGTGGGCAAGGGTTCGACCACCCCCTCCTCGAGCGACGAGTTATTCTACGACGCGCAAAATACCCCCTCGCAAAAGCTTTTAGTGAAGCCAGTAGAAGAGCAGCACCGTTTGGAATCTCGCCGGGCGTGGGCCAAGGTGGCTGATGCCATCAAGAAGAACGACTACGAGTTGATCCACCAGGAAAAATCGGCCATCGAGAACGACCAGCGTGAGCTCAGGAAAAACGAACAACAGGCAGGCGCCCAATGGGAGACTCGGTGGTTCGATTCTGTCGATTACGTTGCATCCGAAGACCTTCACGATAGCTTCAAGAATTTGACCTCGTTGGCCAACTTATCGCTTCACAACGCCCCCTCCGGATCGCTCAAGAACTCCAAATACGACCATGGTGACGCAAAACACTGGCGTATCAATTTTCTGAAGTGGGATAATGAAGACGAAATCAAACTCTAGTGGCTTCGATCTGGGAATGTTCATCTTATATAATACGTTTAATATTCAATTACGCACGCTTTTGTAGGGGTTTTGCCATTCTTGCTACACTTTACATCTTTTATTTGCTTCACTCGTTTGCTGTTTTACGACAGAGCTAGGCGTTGTATCTGCAGCTATGAGTTCTGTAGCTTTCTACAGCTTGGATGCAAAATAGGTACAGCAATGGCCCTGCATAAAGCTAAGGTCAATTTCCAAAGCAAATACACGTGAAAGATATTAGGGCTTCCTAACAAAACGCACGTTATTCGTGACTGTTTTTACTCAAACATAATAGCCAGCGCACACCCTTTTCAAAAACACCCAGACACCCACATTCGCGATAACATGACACAAAACCACTTTTTTTTTCTCGGTGAGTGCTAACGCCTGGTCAGTTTGGGCTAGCACTGGGCAAAAGTCATAAAACTAAAAAAATTTTCGAAGTAACATCTTGTCTTGTTATTAAACATTGTATTAAGAAGTTAAAATGGCTGAATCTCACAGATGTATGTAAATCGAGAAGAAGGAAATGAGACCGGTTGTTGAAGAGGTGTAGTGGGCAAAGTGGTTGTTGAAAAATTTCACCAGTGGGTAGTAGAATGATGAGAATGTGATGTTAAGTCCCGAGGGGTATATGGACGTATACGTGAGTGTATGGTGGTCATAGGAGCATTGAGACTACTGCATTTTACAGAGAATGCAATGGTCTGCGAGGAAGCACAAATATCATGGTGTTCCTGAAAGGGTGAGCAGCGGGTCTGAAAATTTTCAGCACCACGGATGCGAATTATGTCCCAAAAGTGGTGGAAGAATGTGTTCAACTTTCGTTATGAATTCGTACAGCGGTTACATAGAGGCTTTGAAGGGACAGCACTCCATCATATCAGCACTTTAGCACTTCAACAGCCGGAACAAACACGCGAAATCGAATATTTGATACTAACAATATTTTCTAGTATACGTTAAGGGTAAGCATTTGTCATACCAACGTTCTAAGAATGTCAACAACCCAAACGTTTCTTTGATCCAAATTGAAAACGTCGGTAACGCACAAGACGCCAAGTTCTACTTGGGTAAGCGTATTGCCTACGTCTACCGTGCATCCAAAGAAGTTAGAGGTTCCAAGATCAGAGTTATCTGGGGTAAGGTTACCAGAACTCACGGCAGCAACGGTGTCGTCAGAGCCAACTTCAGAAAAAACTTGCCAGCTAAAACTTTCGGTGCTTCCGTCAGAATCATGTTGTACCCATCTAACATCTAAATTAACTCCGAAGAGTGATTAACACTATATATATTATTCCAACTTGCAAGAGGGGGCTGGAGCTGTATGCTTTCGGCGTGTTTATTTGTCAAGGTGTATAAATGATTTTTTCTCTAACTGCTCTTAATAAAACGTTTAATGTTCAATGTCGCTTGTTCCATTAATGAATATAGAGTTATTGTCGACGATTTTCTTTTAAAAACAATCTGTGTAATTGTAGCACTAGCTGCTCATGCCTCCCATGTGTAGGCTTCCAAACTACAGTTTTCTTTTATCACCATCGTCAATATTTCGTAGTTTTATAAGGGACCATTTTCTGCAGGTCCAGTATTAATTACACCTGTTTTCATTTTTTCCTTTGTAAATAAAGGCAGATTCATACAAAATACCAGGTTCGAGCATACGAGGTCCAAGGTACAATGGCCAAGAGCAAGAAGAAACAGGTTAAGTCCCCAAAAGCCGATCAAATTGGGTCCACTGCGCAAATCGGGTCTCTGCAAGAGAAGAACAACGAGACACCTGAAGATTCAAGTACATCAGCCACTACAGAAGATCACGATGACAGGACAAAGATTGATGACTTGCAAAAGAAGATCGATCAATTGAAGTTGGAGTTGAAAGAGAAGAATGAAAGATTGGAACAAAACGAGAATGACTTGCAGACTGCCAAAGAAGAGGTTCCATCAAGTAATGGTCACGAAGCCACTTCAGATACAGTCAAGGAGTTGAAGGAGCGGTTGTATAAGGTGGAGCAGGAGCGTGATGAGTCAAAATCGTCATACGACACGTTGTTAAGTAAGTTATCATCCATGAAATCGGTATTTAGCAAAATGAAAGAATCCCAACAGGAGTTGGAGCATACAAAAGAGTCATTAGAGACATTGGAAGCAAAAAATGCCGAATTAAAGACTAAAAATGAGTCGGCTAACGGCGAGATCGAAAATTTGACGTTGACGGTCAAAAAGTTGTCGGAGGAAAGTTCTGATTTGAACAACGAATGCGACCGATTAAGTAACTCACTCATGCAGTTAAGGCGAGAGTACCTGATGAAAGACGAGTCACTTCAGGACGAGAAATATGATTTAGAGAACACGAACTCTAGACTCTTCAAGAAATTGAGCGAGTTGAAAGTTGAGATCAATGAAATCACTTTGATCAAAGACGAGACTGGCATGGAAAATAAAAATTTGACTCTCGCTATCGACGAGTTGAAAAGCAAAATAGACGTGAATGAAATAACAATCAGTGGCCTAAAGGAGAAAGTTGTTGTGCTTGAAACGGCAGCAAAGAATAAGGAATTAGAGATCAAGTCCCTCAAAGAGACGTACGAGTCGAAACAAACGCACACACAACAGAAATTGGACTCTGTTACACAACGAGCAACCGAATTACAGGCCATTGTCGACGAAAGAGATTCTAAAATAGCACAGCTCGAAGTCGAAGTAGCCAAAGTCAATCGACTAGAAACCGACATAAATAACAAGCAGCTCATTATCGGCAAGCTTCGACACGAGGCCATTATCTTGAACGAACATTTGACGAAGTCGTTGACAATGCTCAAGCAACAGCTGACCAACCTGAATAACACTATCGACAAAGAGCTAATCTCAAACGTAGTGATCAGCTTCTTGCAATTTCCACGTGGCGATACGAAGAAATTCGAGGCTCTACATTTGATTAGCGCATTGCTAGAGTGGGATGAATCTCAAAGAGTTAGTGCTGGTTTAAGCCATAGACAACAATCACGGCGAAACCAGGACGACAAAGATGATCAAAAGCCGGTGCGAGAAAGTTTTGTCTCTTTATGGACTGACTTTTTAGAAAAGGAATCTGAAAAATAGACCAATTTGCATAAGCATTGCTGTCCTCAGCATTTATTATATATCAAAATCATAACGTTTCATCTTCTATGTAATTGAACTGTTTAATCATTATAAAACTAATGAAGTCACACCAGCTCAGAAGCTCAGAAATTCGCAAGCGCGTACATAGTAAATTTTGACCTTGTAGAGAATATCATAGTTATCAACTATTATAAGCAAGAATGGTTGATATAAGGGAGTTTTTTGGGAATTCGTCCTCGACTAAACTGAAGGGAGGAGTGAGTAGTGATCTGAACAGGATTTCAGCCAACTATGAAGTATACTAACAGCCAGGCCAAAAAAAAAGATCTCCCTAGTAAGAGGACCAACAAATCGGAAGACGATGTAATTGAGATCGAGGAAGAACGGCCTGCTCCTAAGAAGGCCAAAACGAGAGCGCCAGAGCCAAAAGATGATAAGCATGCAAAAACACAAAAGGATGAGCATACGAAATTGCCTAGAGACCGTAAGCAAAAGGCGAGCTATATTAATCTAGATTCTGAGGACGACGACGGCATGGGTGGCGCTTACAAGCCAGACCCAAATGAAGACAACGAGGATGAAGATTTTGAGAATGGGCAGAATGGAGATGACGACGATGACTTACAGGAGGTACAACATCCCCAGTCACCACCAAAGAAGCGTACGAAGGCATCGTCTGCATCACCCAAGAAAACTTCGAAGGCTGCATCTAAGTCACCTAAGAAAACGACGAAAAAGGAAGAACACATAGAAGAGGCAGCAAGATCACCTAGTGGAAAGACAGCCGATGACATCCTTGCCACGATAGCCGATGCCGAATTACCAGAGTCGGAGAGCACTAAAGACAAGCCATTTCAATATTTTCAACAAAGGAAGGAAACAGGACCGCAGCCCACAGGGGAACAATTGGAGATACCAGAGGCACAGCCAAATTGCTTATCAGGGTTAACAATCATCTTCACCGGCGTCTTACCAAACCTTGAGCGTATCACCGCAGAAAATTTGGCGAAGAGATACGGAGCAAAAGTCACGAAATCAATTCTGGGTAAAACCAGCTTGGTTGTTATTGGGGAAGAGGCAGGCCCATCGAAAGTGGATAAGATTAAAAAAAATAAGATCAAAGCTATCACAGAAGAGGGGTTTATTCAACTATTGAGTAGCATGCCTGCTGAAGGTGGAGATGGGCTGTCGGCCATAGCGGCACGTAAAAAGAGAGAGGAAGAAGAGCGTAAAGTGCTCCAAGAAGCTGAGGCCGAAGAAAAAAAAGCTAAAGTAGAGGAAGAAGCTGCAAGGAAAGCCAACGCCAAATCCAGGATTGGTAACAATAGTGGGCCAGAACCTAAGAGAGAGATACCCAACAGCGAGAAGTTATGGACCGTCAAATATGCGCCTTACGAAATCTCGCAGTTATGTGGTAACAAAGGCCAAATACATAAGTTGAAAGTCTGGTTGTCTACGTGGTTCGAAAATGCAAAGCATGACTTCAAAAACCCTGGTTCAGATGGCTCTGGTGTGTTTAGAGCATGTTTGCTAAGCGGTCCTCCGGGAATCGGTAAAACGTCTGCTGCTCACTTGATTGCGAACGAATTGGGGTTTGACGTTCTAGAGAAAAACGCATCAGACGTAAGATCAAAGTCGTTATTGAACAGCAATATCAAATCAATGCTAAATAACACCTCGGTTGTTGGATTTTTCAAACATCGAGACGGTTCTGTTTCTGAAAATGATAGGAAGTTCTGCCTCATTATGGACGAGGTAGATGGTATGTCCAGTGGTGACCACGGGGGTGCTGGTGCTTTATCAGCATTCTGTCGTACCACCAGAATGCCCATGATCCTAATTTGTAATGACAAGTCTTTGCCAAAAATGAGAACTTTTGATAGAGTAACTTATGATTTACCATTTAGAAGACCTACGGAAAC
The DNA here is from genome assembly GCA_030566065.1 of Debaryomyces robertsiae. Taxonomy (NCBI): domain Eukaryota; kingdom Fungi; phylum Ascomycota; class Pichiomycetes; order Serinales; family Debaryomycetaceae; genus Debaryomyces; species Debaryomyces robertsiae. The sequence continues at coordinate 113,385 of JAJMHL010000004.1, forward strand.
GGAGGTGAAGGCAAGGTTGATGACCATTGCGCATAGAGAAAAGATTAAATTGGATCCAACAATTATTGGTCAGTTGGTTCAAGTGACGAACAATGATATCAGACAGATGATCAACTTACTATCGACAGTTTCAAGAACTCAAAAAACTATAGGCCATGATGCTAGCAAAGATTTTTCCAAGAGCTGGCAGAAGCACACTGTGTTGAAGCCGTTTGACATCACGAGCAAGTTGTTGAACGGTCAGATTTACAATCCAAACTCCAACCACACTTTGAACGATAAGATTGACCTATACTTCAACGATATAGATTTCACTCCTCTTATGATCCAAGAGAACTATCTTTCCACCAGACCAACCAATTCAAGTTCGGCTCTAAACCACTTAGAAAGGGTTGCCGCAGCTGCAGATGATATCTCGCAGTCAGACCATGTTAACTCCTTAATAAGGTCGAGTGAGCAGCAATGGAGCTTGTTGCCATTTCACGCGGTAATGTCGTCTGTGAAGCCATCCATGGAAGTAGCAGGGAGCTTCAGCCAACGAATCAATTTTGCCGGCTGGTTGGGCCAGAACTCGAAGGCCATGAAGTATCAGAGATTATTGCAGGAGTTGCAGTATCACACCCGACTCAGAACCTCCACAGACAAGGCCCAATTGAGGCTTGACTATTTCCCACTTCTTACCAAAAAATTAGTGGATCCGCTTATCACGGACGGTGAGGCTGGCATAGACGATGTCATGGGGCGCATGGACTTCTACTACTTAACCAAAGAAGACTGGGATTCTTTGCTCGAATTTGGTGTCGGGCCTTCCAAGACCGAAGTTCTTATCAAGAAGATACCAACTAAAGTCAAGACTGCATTCACGAGAAAGTACAATGCCAAGTCTCACCCAGTGGCCATTTACAAGACCGGAAACTCAGTGTCTAGTGGAGGTCCTGCAAAGAAACAACAGGTCGACTTCGATGATGTCATCGAAGATGACACCAACGTCAAGGATGAGGATCCTCCCGAAGACATCTCCGATAAGATCGACACCAAGAAAGATAAACTTATCAAAGAGGTAAAGCCAAAGAAGACTGCCACCAGGAAGAAGCAAAAAAAATAATGTACATACTCTTATCTATGTATTTCAAAATACTTCGCTTACATTTGTCTATATCAATTAAATGCCACGGCCCCATACTCATCAAGTCTCTATATATACCTTAGCGAGACGCTAGGAAACATTGACCATACGGCACTATGAATTTTTTTTCGCATTTGAGCCAGACCTCTCACTCATATCAAAATGACTAGTCTATTAAAGATACTTATTGAGGGAAAAGATCTTTAAATTTTTTAAATAGCCACTTAATGGTTCAAGACCAATGTCGAATCAGGGGCCAATATATAGCATACCAACTAATAAGAAAAGCAACGATAGTCGGTTGCCTAATCTATCAATACCATCGCCGGTATCAATAAACAAGCCAGATCAATCACACAAGCAACTCAGGCGAAAACCGCCACCAATAGATTTCCTGAGAATTCAAGGGGCCTTCTCCAATACACCAGAGACCGCTTCTCCCAACCCGTCGAGTGGCACGTACAGCTCCAGTAGTGATATCGCCGAGAAGGCAAAATGTCTGGCCAGTAGCAATGTGCCCGAAATGCCCTCAGAGACAAAAAAGTTGGAAGAATTGACACCCGAAGACTGGAATAAGATCGCTAATAGCAAACAGATTGTGGAATTGAACAAGTTGGGTGAAGGGAACGGGGGAAGCGTATCCAAATGTAAATTAGTCAACGGATCACAGGTTTTTGCGTTGAAACTTATTAATGCCGACCCCAACCCCAATGTACAGAAGCAAATAATACGAGAGTTGCAATATAACCGGGTGTGTGACTCGCCCAACATCGTGAAATACTACGGAACGTTCTTGGTGGAGACTCAGCTGATGATCGGCATCTCGATGGAATTTATGGGTGGCCGGTCGCTTGACGCGATTTACAAGCGGGTGATCGAGCTAGACCCTACCAATAGGATCAACGAGAAGGTACTTGGAAAGGTTGCTGAGTCGATTTTAACGGGATTAAATTATCTTCACCAGCAGCGCATCATTCACCGCGATATCAAGCCATCGAATATTCTTCTTGATCGGGAGGGCAATGTCAAGTTGTGTGACTTTGGTGTCAGTGGTGAAGTTGTCAACTCTTTAGCTACCACCTTTGTGGGCACCCAATACTATATGGCGCCAGAGCGAATCATGGGCAAGCCCTACACTGTGAGCTGCGACATCTGGTCTTTGGGACTCACTTTACTCGAAGTGGCCATATGCAAATTTCCTTTCGCAACCGAGGACAACATGCTAGGCCCCATTGAGTTGTTGTCTCTCATTTTGGAGTACGAGCCTACCCTTGACGATATTCCTGAGGAGGGTATCTTTTGGAGCGAGTCTTTTAAGAGCTTCATCCAATTCTGCCTCAAGAAAAACCCCGACGAGAGACCAAGTCCCCGCCAGATGCTTGGACATCCATGGTGTGTGGGGCAGAAGCGAATTAAAGTACGAATGGACAAGTTTGTCGGAAAATTATGGGGCCAATTGGAATAATTCTACACTTTTCTGCCGCAATTTATAGACTAGCGAATCGCTAATGAACAGGGACAAAAATATTTATTAAAATCAGCTAGATTGGGTTTAAACGGCCATTTGAGATGCTAGAAAGAATAAAAATTCTAATATATGACTACATCGTAATCTCTATAAAGTAGACTTACTTCTGCTTCTTGAACCAGCGGCCATTCCATATGGCCATAAGAAACTGGAATAATGTGACACAAAACCGGTTTGTCGATGTTTTGTGCAAAAAGCTCATTTATCCAATCAAAGAATTGTTAATGATACTTAGTGGTCATTGAAAGCCCATAGTAACAATTAAGACAAGATGCCAGTTCCATTCGAAGGTTTGTTACCTTACGGCATTATGGCCGCCTTCTTCGCTGTCGCTGGTCATGGTGTCGGTTTCATCAGATACTGGGATAACGGTTGGAAGAACGACAGATTCAATTTGGATTCGTGGGATGAGAAGATGATGGAAAGAGACTTTCTACTTACGGGTGTCAAGCGAGGTCAGAGTAGTGAGGCTGTAGCACCCGAACATTTCAAGACAGCGGACGTCCAATTACAAAGATACTGGACCCCATACAGGGACCAATACTTCATTCTCAGGGAAAGATTATACAAGGGATACGTCACTGGCGTGTGGGATTTTTCATGAATTGACAGAAAAGACAGCGTATAGTCCCGATTTTTATTGTGCATTATCCATGAAATATACATTTTATTAGAAAATTGTGTAGTGCGTCGGGCTCGCTGGAAAGCTATGGCCAGACGACAAGGAACTGAATATACATAACCTAGCAAACGTTGAGATGCGTTGATTTACATAAAAGCCGTGTTCAAGTCTATTTAAAATCCTTGTAAGTCCATTTTTCTGTGATTTTGGGTGAATACCTTCTTCTCTTGGCAACAGGCACTCTGGTTTCGATAAATCCATTCTCTTGCAAATTAATCATCGAGTCGTAAAACAAATTTCCTTCAGGCTTCAAATTCTTCAAGTTGTTTGTGAGTTCATCTGATAACTTCACCTCCAAAGGCCTACTGAGCGTATCGTATTTGTAGAGTTTCTTCAGCTTTTTAGTCTTCGGCTTTTTCTGCTGCGAAGCCTCAGTTTTGGCTGCTGCCAATTCATTGTACTCGTCAACCTTGGCCAACTCTTTTATGTGTTCTTTCAACTCTTTCAACTGCTGTTCGAGTTGCAACTTCTGCTTATGCTTCGCTTCTCTGTTTCTTTTGGCCTTGGTCTTGATCTTAACCTTGGTGGGCATGTTTATCGATAACCTGTAATCCTCACCTGCCTCTTGATCGTCTTCGGACACATTTTCGTCTTCAGACGAGCTATCCTCCTCGTTAGCATCCAAGGTCTCGATTAGATGCTTGATTCTCTCTTGATGTTCAATGATCTGTTGACGTTTCATCTCCTTTTCGTTTTCAGACGAGAATTCTTTATTGATCAAGGATTTCCAGGACTTCAATGATGGATTATAAGATTTACCGGCATCAACGTCTTTTTCCTGCTCAGCGATCTTGAGAGGGTCGACTTTCAAAGTGCTGGGTACGTGTTTGGCCTTAGTGAGACCCATAGAAGACCGGGTCTGCAAAATCTCGGGTCTTTCATCTACAGGCTCGGCACCCCAAAGATCTTCTGCCTTGGCATTGAAGAGACCATCTTTTTCAACTCTGGTCTTTAATTTCGACTCTCCGTTCACTCGCCCTGATAACTTCATCAACCGGTGAACTTCTCGCTTGTGCACACCCTGAATTTTCTTGGTGTTTCTTTCGAGAGTCAACGGCTTGACCTTGGACCGGTTGGCCAATATTTCTCGGCTCTTGAGTGTCTTCACCGGCTTGTTTCTGATGGCCGAGTCTCCTTCGGTATCGATCACGAAATCGTCCCCTTCGTCATCCCCCACGAGCCTTTGCCTGTCGTTGGCCGCTTCCAAGCCCTTTTCCACGTCATCGATGTCGATATTCTTTCTCCACGACTTCTTCCCCTTTCGAGTTTTCTGCAGCAACGTTTTGGGTCTATTTGTGTCCATATTCGTGCTATGAACGGTCAGTCCATGATGATAGCGGTATAGAGCTGAAAAAAATATCCGATGAGATGAGGCCGGTCGTGCCGATGCCAAAAACTTCATTCCCTCTGTCGCCGAGCGACTGTCCCTATTTCGCAGCCGGTCGATCTCAAGCTATACCATCGCCCATTTACCATCAGCAGTTTCCAGCTCGTGTTTGGAGCGTGTACACTGGCTCATGCTTATGGCTCATGCTTATAGATCGGCTTATGATTGCAACATTGTCATCAGAAGTTCACCCGATCTCCATCCGGGCCTACACTCCCTGAGGGGTTGCTTCGGACACCGTCGGACATCTTCTTGCACACCGACGACGGTAATTGTCGGCAACCCCAACTTTTACAAAATCATATGAAGCTATGAACCGCCGAAACGGCCGAAAGCTATTCCAAGCAAATGTGCTTACCAAATTGTTGCTACACTGGTTTCACAAATGACTGCCGGCACATTGATCACAAAATGAGAATAAACCGACAAAAACTGATAATATAAGACAAACGACAAACGACATACGATAAAGGACAGATGATAGTAGCTGTCCGCGCGCGTAACAGTCAGTCGTCGTACCTTATACGACCCTGAGCCCTCCGGGCGAGCCTACGAGCACAGCGACTGCGCGCGGGCGCCCCACAAAATGATAACCGGGCCGAGAGGTGCGAAGAGCAAGAGCAGCCGAAATACATTGTAGCCGCATAGACCGTAACTATTTTTAGGCCGCAAACACCAAATAGAAGGCTAATGTATCAGGTGCACCGCGACCAGTGAAACACGCCCTGGGCCTAGATTTCGATGCCGGGGCCATTAGAGTCAGTTTTTATGACCTTTTTTGGTCGGTTTGTTCAGTTTAGCTTGTGCAGCTTGGTCGGTCACTATTTATTAGGTTTACGGACCAGCCTATTTTGTCCGAGTGCCGCAAGGATTGGCCTCAGATGCACCCAAAGACCGGAAGGCGCCAACGGCTGTGCGGCAGATAAAGGGGAAAGGTTATTCTGTGACGGAGAGTTTCCATGGCGGTCGCTGACCGCGCACGCGGTGACTACGACAGGCAGAGGATGAAGTAGGGAAAACGCCCGTAAACCGCACTGCGATTTCCGCCCGCAAGCGTCCGTATGCACTTGAATGTGCCTTACATCAGCTGGTCCACATACGACATACAACCCATAACGTACATTCAACCTACATTCAAGGTACATTGACTACCGATAGGGGTAAGTGGTGCAGCAGCGTGTCAGGCCCATTGGGCCTGACATGCCTGCTGCGACCACTATTGCGACTGCTGTTGGGACGCCACTTCGTCCACTATCTTGAACACTGTTTGCGCTAACAAACTGTAATTGGATACTTGCCCGTTGATGTTCGTGTACGCGGGCCTCCCATGTCTCTTAACTACGAGGTATCCGAGGTTTTTCGCTTGCTCCGTCATCTGACTGGCACCATGGTCCTGGAGCACACTGGAGTACACTTGGTCCCCGCTGCCATCTCCAATCGAATACACGTAGGCCCCCATCGTATGATTGCCCTTCTGGTTCACGTACACATTGATGCTGCTGCGAGGCCTCTGATCCACGCTCACTGCAATGTCATATTCTTCGCCGTTCACAATCTCATGTCTTGTTATGATCATCGTTTTTGTGCGGGTATGCCTGATGTTGTGGTCTACTGCGGCCACTATATATGTCAGCCGAAAGAGTGCCGGGGGTCTTGCCTCTCATGGTCTAGGCATAAAGGGTCTCAATAAATTTTTCACCAATTAGTACCGCGCTTACATAATCACAATATCAAACGGCTTCTTGTCTATAAGCTACTGCTATATATATATATATATAAAAATAATGTAGTGCTGTAATATCCAACGTCGGCGGCTGTTTTGGGTGACCGCAAATAATTGTTCGGTAATTAGACTTGTCGACATAGAAGTAGAATTCAAGTGGCATGGCAAACGAAAATATGGCAATCCAGTACAGGGATAGGGATGGTTCCGGATTTGCCGCTACCTTGGGGTCCGGTGGTGGCAAGAAGCTACAGGAGCCCCATAAGGACGGGAAAGAGTACGGAAGGTCCGGGGACGATGCCGTAGATGATGCTGTGGACGAATTGAGGGAGCGGGTAGGTCCTAGCAAGATACAAGACGGCGAACAGAGGCAAAATGGCCACAACAAGGGGAAGACCGCCGGAAAGGGTAAAGCAAGCGGAAACGGGCCAGACAATCAGCAGGACGAGAAATTCATACTGGCGCTTAATTTGTGTCTTTTCCTGGCGGGCGGTGAGAAGTCGGACGACTTTCCGTTGAAAATCCGGGTGGTAGGCGGCAATCCTGAAGATGCTAGTGAGATATTGAAAGAGAAGGGCTTGGGAGCTGACAGCGATGCAGAAATCACCTTCACATCCAAAGCTGTTGCGGATGAGGTGGTGGCTCAATTGTTGCACCTGGGACACGAGGTTGCATTCAACTATAGCAACTTTATCTCGCACCCAGGAAATTTGTTTATCAAGAACCTCTCAGCCAAATTGATCAATTACGACAAGCTTTTTGACTTCTTTCAGCTGCACAGCAGGTACAAATCTCTCACTGATATCAATATCTTCAACAGCGTGGAGGATGACATATTTGCCATTTTGAAGTTTCAAAATTATCTTGACGTTGACTTTATTATCAGCAACCTCGACCCCAACAATAACCCTTTCAACATTAACAAGGAGGTATCTCTATACTTGAACAAATACATCAGCAAGAAAGAAAGGAAATTGAAGAGTGCCGACAACTCAATGGTATCAGATAATTTGAACAGTTACAACACCATTATTATCGAGAATTTGGGAGAATTTATCAATAGGTCCGATCCTACGATTGGTTCGATTGAAAAATTCTTGTCGAAGTTTCAACTTTTCAATGAAATTGAAAGTATTTATTTTCCTATAATTCCTTCAAATGGAAATAGTTTCGAACTATTGAATTTCGGGTTTATCAATTTCGAAAGCAACGACAACTTGAACATTAATGTTTTAAAATGCTTATACTACCTCAATGATTTATCCTTCGAAGAATTCATGAACTTTGGGCCCGATGACATTTACGATATCGAGAAAGATTTAGGTGAATCCAATGCGCAATCGGCTAACACAAAGGCAACTTTGAAAATATCAATTGGCCAACACAAACATAATCACTATCTATATCAATATCAAACTAATCAGCTATTATTATTCCAGAATCAGACATTATCCATTAATTATCGTGATGTTTCTTTACATAATAGTTTGTTAAATTCATTTTCAAAATTCATCAACTATCAGGAAACAAACATTTATGTTAATAACTTTCCCATTGTGTTCGAAAATAACGATGCTTTGTGGGAAAAGTTTTGGTTGCAGTTTGGTCGATGTATCAAGTCAGCAAAGATTATTAAACCTCAGTTTTATTCGAAAAAAGATGACGTTGAGTTAGGCAAAATTGGTTTTGTCTTTTATCGTGATTTCAAAATGGCTTTGAGAGCCATATTACTTACGAACAATAAATTGATTAATTTCAACAATTTCAAGAAAGTATTCATACAAACATCATTTGCAATTCAAAAGAACAATCATAGTCATTAAAGGTCTTCGTTACCAACAAACTATTTTCCTATGCACAACGCGTCCAATAACTATTCGAAGCGTTACAGCCTACCCTTTTTGCATGACAACAATTACTATTTCCAGCCACACCCTTCACTTGTCGCGACGCCCGTTCCGGCCCCACCACCTTCAGCCCCGTCAACAAATAGTGCTGAGTATTTTGGATATTATAATCCATACTTATTTCCGTACAATTTCCCGACTTACATGCCAACTGAGAGCGATAGTGCAAATGATTCTTTGGACTCAGATATGTTGTCTCCGCCAACAAACAATTACTTTTATCAGCCATACTATCAGTACCCTTCAAACAATCAACAACTGGCTTCACCTCCATCCTCTCCACATTTGAAGTCACAATCTAGGAAATCATCAAAAACGAAAAACAGGTAATTGTTGACCACATTACCTACCTGTTTGTGATCGTTCAACAAACCTTTTTTGAAAAGAGGATGCTTTGTAAAGCATTCAACCCCAAAAAAAAGAGTGTATCAAAACTTGTACATAGTAATCCATCTATAATTGTTCATATCCTACAATTCAACCATAAACCTTGAAAATCGACTTTGATATCCTGTCCGAGAAACTTGTAGTCTTTTACTATATACATATTCATAAACTATTAATTACAAATTTGGAGGAGTCTCAGTCCGAGCACTTGGAGTCAAGTGCAAATCCTCCTTGTTGAATTCCTCAACAAATTCGGTGGTGTTATCGTCGTTCACTTGTTCAACGGTTGTGACCTCTTCAATGTAGTGCTTCAACATACTTTCAATCCCATTTTTCAATGTAACAGACGAAGAATCACACGATCTACACGCACCCTTCAACCGAAGGTACACCGTACCATCATGTTCAACAAATTTGACGAATTCAATATCTCCTCCATCATCCTGAATCGCAGGTTTGATCCGGGTGAAAATTAACTCTTTTATCATGGACACAACTTCGTCATCATCTTCACTAATCCCTATATCTTCGCTGAGCTCTGTTTCTTCATTCAATATAGGTACGCCATTTGTCAAAAACTCTGTCAAAATTGAAAAAATCTCGGGCTTTAACAAAGACCAGTGTAACTCATCGCTTTTCTTCTCAATAGTAATAAAGTTCGAACCGAACATAATAGACTTAATTCCATCAATAGAAAATAATTTGAGAGCTAGGGGGCTACACGCTGCCTCTCTTCCGCTTAAGAATTCTCTCGTTTCGTTCTCCTTCATTATCTGCATCGAAGGTAAAAACTTCAAAGCTTGTTCGTTGGGTGTTTCCATTGTTTGAATGAATAAGTTGCGGCAACTATTCAAAAATGCACTGTTCGACTTGGGAAACCGAGTAAGCTGAGAACCTAGAACTCTCCTCATCGAAAACATATTCTATAAGTATATCTATTATTTGATAGTATCTATTTCATAAAGCTAGGAGATTTTAACCAATTTTTAAAAAGATTAGAGCAAACCTCATTTGCTCGGTTTTCCAATTCCGGACGAAAGTCGGGATAATATTCCGGTTATCTATTCGATCAATAGATGATACTAGTTATCGAACAAAAGCTTCTCAAATAGCGAAGCAGCCTTTTCCTCGAACTTTGAGTCACTCATTTCGCTACTGCTAATGGATTGGTCTAGTTGCAACTTATTTTCTGCCAATTGTAGCATATTTTCCTCGATGGTATTTTGTGCAATCAATTTGGTAACTACAACTTCGCTTGTTTGGCCGACTCTGTGGGCTCTGTCTTCTGCTTGCTTATCGTCGTGAGGGTTGAAGGATTGGTCAAAAATGATCACATTGCTTGCCGCCACCAAGTTTATACCAAAACCCCCTGCTTTAGTAGATAAGAGGAAAACGGGGATAGACTCATCGTCGTAGAATTTATCTATCAAATCTTGTCTAGTGTCCACGCTCGTCTGGCCATCTAGCCTAATGAACTTGATGCTGTATATAGAAAGAACTTTCTCAAGAATGTCAAGCATTTGCGTGAATAAAGAAAAGATCAACACTTTTTCTTTGCGGTTGATGAGCGCATCCACAATTTCGACAAGCTTCGCAATCTTCCCGCCGTTGAGCCAATCGTCGTCCTTCAATACAAACTTGCCCAAAGTTTTGGGAAACTTTTCACATAGATTATTTAATTCATAGTCAGCCATCACCTTCATATCTTCAACAATGTAAGTTTGATTGGCATCGAAGTACTCTGGTTCATTCATGATTGCCTTGGCCATCTTGGCAACTTTTTCATCAGTGTAAATAGTTCTGAATAGCAACGGATGCAACGAGGCTTTTCTCAACGACATCATGACGTTCGAGCTGGAGGGAATCTGGTTCTTTTTGGCTTTGTCGTGCTCTTTAACCGAAAGTCTTTTTCTCCTTTCCCTCTCTATTCTCGTCTTCTTACCTTGGTTTAAATATTCATCATAAATAACTCGTTGCAGTGAGGTTAATTTACAAAATTCTATTTTATGGATCTTGCCTGGCAAATGCTTAAGCACTTGTATCTTCTTACGTCTCAATACGAAAGGTGTCATCATGGTCTTGGCTTTTGTTATAGCCTGAATTGATAGCAAAGGATTGTAATTATCCTCGGAAACATTGACTGTAGAAACCTTCTGGTTGAACAATCCTTGTAAGTCTTCACGCTTGTCGTTGAACAAATCGGGCAACATAAACGCCAAGAGAGATACCAATTCCTTCAAATTGTTTTGTAAAGGAGTACCAGTCAACAACAAACGGTAGCTTGCTCTCAATCTCATTAACTTGTTATATCTCTCGGAAGTCGAATTTTTCAACATATGACCTTCATCGTACACAATTATATTGAAATTTTGAGTTCTTAAAAATTTAAAATCTGGAGCTGCTCCAGTAGCCAAGTTATAAGTCGTCACCAAAACATCGTACTCATTGCTTTGCAAGTCATATCTGAGTTCTTCTCTTTCGCTTTGAGATCCATAATAAGCCTGAACTATTAAATCAGGACAGAACTTATTGAATTCTCTGAGCCAATTTTCCAACGTCGACGACGGAACGATAACCAAATGAGGTCCTTTCTTTTCCTCCGTGGCTTTCAAGTGTGCCATAAAGGATATGACTTGACATGTTTTACCCAACCCCATCTCATCTGCTAAAATACAAGAGAGGTTATTGCGATACAACAAATTAAGCCAATTGATACCTACCTGCTGATAATTTTTTAAGACGACATCTTCAGCAAGTAGCGAAGGCCTATCCGTTATATATTTCAAGCTCTTCCCTTTGTGATGAACGATGATATCTTCGTCTTCTTTGCTATAATCATTTTTGTCTTCTACCCCACTCTCAGTATCTTTGGGTTCAATGTCAACCATTTCGAGCTCACCATCGCCTGTTACTGTAACTCCCCATTTTTCCATTTGCTTGGAAATTAAATCACCGTATTCAGAGCACTTTTTGATTAACGAGTCGACTGCCTTATAGCCTTTCAAACTGAATTCAGTATTCTCAATAATCTTCAATCCCAAAGCCTTTTTGAGGCTTTTTCTCTTCTTTTCCTTGAAATCTTCTTTCTGTTCATTCGATGCCTCAAATGTATCCTCAGAAATTACATATAAGTTATCAAAAGGTCTTTTACTAATCAATAAATCAGCAGTGCTGGGTGGCACTTTACTGATTTCAACAATGTCTTGAGTTGAAGCATTATTCAAGAACTCCAAAATCTGAGAGTCGATCGTTGTTAGACCTGTCTTGTAGGACCCTCCTTCGTCCTCCTCTGACATATCATCACTCACATCGTCGTCTTCCAAATCATCGTCGCTAACCCGTACGACCTTGTCCTTTGCAGCCCTTGCAGCTCTGCGATTAAGCTTGATCTTTTCTTCCAATTTCTCCAAATCATCATCGTCGACAATTTCCTGATCGTTCTCATGCTTAATGTCTTTGACAATCTGACCACTAAGGGTCTTTTTTAGTTTCGGTATGTGATTGTCTTGATAATTGAAAGTTGCTGCCAAAGGTGAGGCCGCAGTTGAGTTTTCACTACTCGAGACGTTCGATGCACGCACAAGCTTCCTTCTTTTGGGCTGGGAGTCTTCCTCAACTTTGAACACATTGTCAATTCTGGGTTGCTGCTTGGGCTTATACTTATACTTGTCTAGAATGGACACCTTAGGCTTTATAATTTGAACCTTCGATGATTGCTTTTCTGGCGATTCAGCTATTGCTGCCCTAGAAATCGAACCAGGAGCAGAGGCCTTGATTCTCGCTTTCCCTCTGACTTTGATAGGCGACATATCCTCATCATCAAACTGATTTTCCTGTTCCTTCTGTTGAATTTCTGTCTTCATTTGTTCCTCTTGTTCCCTCTGCTTGTTTAACTCTTCCTGGCGTTGAAACTCCTTCAATAATCTCTCTTTCTCTTGTTTCAATTTCTCTTCGTTACTTAGCTCTCTCTGTCTCTTCATTTCTGCCTCGTGCTTGCCCAATATCTCACTTTTATTATAGTTGTCGGTCAACCACTGTGTTATGTCTCTAAGATTGCCCTTCCCTTTAACAAAACCCTTGAATATGTCGCTCTCTTGCAAATAAAAGAACCTTCTCTTCACCATGGGGAAATCTTTGTGATTGCGAATGGACTGCCTTTTGGCCTCTAGCTTCCTTTCTTTTTCTTCGTCCATTTCGCTATTGCTTATCTGCGTTCTGCTTGGCGGCATCAAATCATTAGGTTTAGACGGTGATGACTGGACGTGAATAGGCGATGAGGTCGGAACTTGCACATATGGTCCCTCTTTTTTAGTCGAGTTTTCAACTTCAATACTCGAATCCTCCGCTGGATTCTTATACCAACTCATCTCTACTGTTCTTACACTAACAACTAACTTTTCGCCTTATTTAGGAGTTATTCAATATAAAAGAAAGATAGGATTTCTGCCGAGACGTTTTCCACGCGTCAACAAAAAATTGCGTATCGAAGGTTTAGAGCAGTCTAAAACACTGACAAGATATCTATTTTAGTACATAAACGGTGTTGACATCTATCTAAAAGCATATGTAGCTTTCGAAACGAGCTTATGATTCAGTGTATTTTTAAATTATGGAGATTTGCTATTTACGATAACAAGCTATTCAGCACTGAGTACGGTACTTTATTATATTAAAAGAGATAAGGAACGATTTTGTAAGGCACTCTTCTTTCGTATTCTTCCCATTGCTTTCCGTATTTTGCCCTGCATTTACTGTCGTCTCTCATTTGTCTGTGGATCAAGAGAACGCCAAAGTAGATCACGTAGAAATAGGTTAAGACGGTCTGAAACCCAGTAGACAAACACCAAGACCAGCCAATCAACCAGTCACCAAAATAATTTATGTGTTGCGAGACACTCCACCAGCCGTCGCATAGCAACTTGGATCCAGTTTTGGTTTCGATGCTCTTCAAGTTCAAGTGGTCCAATTTACCCATCCTGAAATCCGACTTCTGTTTGTTAGCGGAGTGGAAAATGTAATATCCAGTGAAGCTCAAGGCCAAGATCATTATCACATTGACATATCCTAATTCCAAGTAGTTCTCAGGTAAAGATAAATACCGACACTGCAAAGAGTAGGACCAAGGAAGCCACGCTAAATCTCCAAAACACAACATGAATCCAAACCCGTCGGTGGTGATATCAATCATGGATAGCACACCTTCCTCGTTTAAAACACCATCAAAGACGTAGAATGCCTGCAAAAAAGCCACTAGTGCCATCGAGTCAGTAACCTTACCTTGCTTGTGGTACTGACTATGGACGCACGAGAGATTTATCAAAAGCCACAACAACATCCCCGGCCTCAATTCACAGAATAGTTTTATATCCCAGGGCCCGATACGAGGGTTCAACTCTCTTCCGATAAACCAATCATAAATCGGATTTCCCGAGTTCCCGTTTACCGACAAGATTCTTTCTTGGGTCCCAGCTCTGTTCTTCTGTCTCAAAGGAACAAACGAAGAGAAGTAAACAAAAAATGACAATAAGAAAGAAAAAATGGTAGTCACCAAGGTCAACTTCAATTGATTGTCATAGATGAATTGTAGCTCAGGCAAATAAAAATTATCCGCCTGAACAAGTCTGCCTACCAAGATCGCCACTAGCGACCCAGACATCGCCAACCCATTGATCTTGTAGTCTAATCGGCTTCCGTCTCTCAACTCAATGCCTTTCAATTTCTTGCCAGGTAAAATAAAGTCCAAGAAAACCAACCCCCAGAACCAAAGCAAATACGCGGTCCAGCACTTGTAATCGAAACAAAGTTTCATCCATTCCTTGGTGCTGGAAGGAATTTGCCTCCTGACTTGTGCCCAATCAAGACTTATTCCTTGCACAGAGTAGTTTTCATTCGCAAGAAGAGCAAATAGCACTATGACGAGAGGTAAACAAGTAGCAATTCCCAATGCTCCTGATACGCCCAGAAACTCCCTTTCAGTGGTAACAGGGTTGAGTTTCACCATTGGTGTTATTTGGTGATGCTCTGACTTTTTATTGACCTCCGTACTAAACAGTATATATACGACTTTCAGACCTTTCGTATAAGTGCTGCACTGGTTTAGTTTTTGACAGTGACACAAAAACAATTTTTCTGTCGCTATGGTTTCGTCGTTTAGCTATTAAAGACTTAGTATATGATAGCAAGCACGAACCAATACGGGAAGCGCTCGTAGGAAACAAAAGCGCATTCTTTAATCTAAACTTAAACGAGAGGAACGACACTACGAAGTGGGGATGAAAAGAATAGAGAGAAAAGTAGGGTAGGAGTGCCAAGAGCCGTTCGAAAAGAATGCCGAAACTTGGGGTGGGTGGTAGCAAGCATAAAGAATCACCCGGTCCGAGTAAGCTTTGCATCATTTAAGTAAAGCTAAAGAGACGAAAATGGGGTATCGCTTGAACCCGCTTTTACATGCAGCGAAGAAGAAGCGATGATGCGAAGTAGTTGCGATTTTCTTCTGCAGACAGTTGTTTCCGGTCCAGCTTTGGCTGAAACTTGGCCTTTTGCTATGGAAATCCAAATGGTTTCTCATACCATGTCAGTTTTGCGAACCTGGCCGCAAAATAGATCAAGTTTTGAGCCAACTTTATAGCAATGTAGGTTGAATTTTTTAAATTCAATCGTAATCGAGCTTTTCAGCTGTAGCTGGGGTTGTGACTTTCTGTCTCATTTGGTTCTTCCGTCGACTCTAACATCGTTTCTGGTAATCTGGCGAAGGTAAAATATTAAGCGACTGGCGAAAAGTACTCGAATATCTACTTCTTTTATTTGTATACTTACAAACCTTATAGATTTCTATTTTGATTCGCCTTAAATTCTACAGGCATCTTGACCTAACCAGATCCTCCCCACACTCTTGCCTCAGAAAGCGGTCGATTAGTTCAAGTCAGATGTAATCGAGATCGACTTGAGCGTGGACACTGCTTTTACTTATGTCTGTATATAATCGCACTATTAGTGATTAAAGATTTGAAGCTACCAAGATATATCGTTATCCCAGATTCGTGTTTTTCATGACCTACTTCAAAGTACTTTCGTGCGGTTCGAATGGTAACTTTCAATTAGGGATTCTGAACGATGATGACCAAGATACCTTGCAAACGGTGCGGTTCAAGCAAGAAGACGGCACGATAAGCGAAAGAATTAGTTCAAAGCCAGTCAAAATTAGTTCGGGCGGAAACCACACGTTTGTCCTATTGGCATCGGGGTCACTTTATAGCGCTGGAGACAACAGTTTTGGCCAATGTGGGCATCCGATCGATCGTAAATCGGTACATATTACGGAGTTTACTCCGGTTCGAGGTTCCAACTGGACAAATGTGTGCTGCGGTTGGGAGTTTTCGATTCTCATGAACGAATCGGAAGAAATCTACGTATGCGGGCAAGGGCTTAAAGGAGAATTAGGCTTAGGGCCTGAGACAACGCAGAGTGAACTAGTGCAACTTTCATATAAGTTCCCGGCAGCGGTAGTGGACATGAAATCATCGCTAGGTCATACGATTGTCCGGTTGAATAACGGCGAGTTATACGGATGGGGGAGCTGCAGACGGGGCCAGTTGGGAAAGCAGCCATTCATAGAGATGGCGCCGAAACCTCGCCCTCGTTCGATAATATGGGAGCCTGAACATATAAATCTTGGCTCAGTAAACTTGAAAACTTATGACTTGGGACGTGATTGTACAGCATTTGTGGACCATACGGAAAATGATGTGCATATTCAGGGGAAAGGAGCTCAGAGCTATCGTGTTCAAGCGCCAATTATAGAGTTAAAGTCGATGTGGTCATCCAATCACTGCTTAATAAAAGACATAGATGGCCAATTGTCCATAAAATCAACAGGAAACAATAGTCATGGCCAACTATACCCACGCGTGTCTGGCGAGCCCATAACCGTCAAATCGTACGCAGTGGGTAGCGAGCATGGCCTCGTTTCGACCACGGATAATAAGGTGTATGTGTGGGGCTGGGGAGAACACGGTAACTGCGGCAAGCATCTGGTACCACGGGACCCCAAAAGTGTAGACCGCAGCGTCACTTTCGACTACTTAAACTGTCTTTACGATGGCTTGCATCCTGTAGTGCTTCTCGAAGGTGGTTGTGCCACATCGTGGGTCGGGCTACAAATTGAATAAATAAGCTAATACAAAAAATGTCACGAAGTATCTTTCCCATATTCATCTATTGCACCTTTCGAACGCCTCCAGCGCTCAAACATGCTCAAAGATGGAAAATATGTTCGACGTGGTTACTATAGGATGACTGTATCGACGATGAGCCAATTGCCGTACAACTACACTGTATAGTGGAACTCAAAAAGTTCCCAGCGTAGTAGTGGCTGTTCCATCATCTTCTTTGTCACCCATCCTCATCTGATGAACCAATAATCCTTTATCGATACACCGGATAATGTAAAGACAACTGTTATACTAAAGAATAGAATTTTCTCGATACTTATATAAATTCTGATAGTCCGGGTAACAAATGGCCATGATGGCTCCAACACCTTAGCTTAGCTCCAGATAAGCTGCTTTTACCCTAAGAAAAGGATCTTAACATCTATTTCATATAATCAGGTTAAAAATAACACATCCGGAAGCTATTCGAAAAGTTTGAAAACATGTTTGGAGCCGTTTGTTCAGGAAGACCTCTACAATTGGCCAGCCAAGTCGAAACCACCAAGTATGTGATATCATTCCCCAACGCGTCGAACTTGTCGCATATAGCCATCTTCCTCTTGCCCCAGGCTGAATTCACTGATCCCGGCTTCACGGCATTGGTATACTTTCAGCTCCCAAACTCGCAGGAATTTAAATTGCTTGGTGGGTTGAACCCTCAGAAACCATCTGCAATATTCAAATTGAACAACGGCACCCGGGTGGTCGAATCGACCGCCAGCGCGACAGGACAACTTGACGACGTTGATATGAGTGTCGATGCTGGAGTGGACGCTACCGATGCCGTCATCAACATTGGCATCTCCATCGAGCCCACCCCGCAGGCCGAGGCGCTATTGGCGGAAGAACGACAAAAACAGGCAGGAAACTCGCTGTCTCTAGTGGCAGTCCCTCGTCCGCTGCCAGCCCCCCGAAACGCCAACGATATTGCCGTTTTGGCCAATAAAATCGTCTCGCATGCCTATAACTTTTTGGGCAGTTTTATTGATGATGCTGGAAAAGTGCCCATGAAAGCATTTGACAACTGGTGGGACAAGTTCAAAGGAAAATTAGCCAACAATCCCGGATTTCTTGATGAAATCACCCAGTAGCCGCTACATACCATGTCATGTCCCATCTAGGCCTCTTTCTACGTCACTACCGTCTACGCCTCAAGTTTACATCGCATATTGGCCGACGCTCGGTTGTCGCTGTCACAATCCATGCGATTCCAGCGATCCCGAACCACTAGTTTGTCTACTGTGACTCAATGAAAAGTTCACTACATAGAGCATACTAAATGAGCATCGGCTGCTTAGTGAAGGATGACAAATATGGGTACGCACGGCTGTTGCGCAATTTGCAAGCGCAATCACCCAATGCGCTCTTACTGTTTGCATTGCACTTTTGTCAGCTATAGTTATCGATGTCACTGACAGATCTGTGGACCAAATCCCTAAGCCTGAAAGACCCTTAGAGGGTGCAAATTATTGATAGTCCGAGAACGCTTCGGTTTCTTTTTTTTTTGGTTGCGCAGCCCTGTCCGCGGCCCATCTCAGAAAAATTGTGGCCCATTTGTAAGGCATTATAGGAATTCTGAAATGCCATATATAAGCACCAAATTCAGCAAAGGTTGGTATTTTCATAAGGGATTAGTGATTTCAACATCAAAATCATATTAATAAACTATAGAGGTAAAATGACTATTGATTCAAACTCAAAAACTGAATACGGATTTGGTACCAGGGCAATTCATGCGGGTGCACCAGTAGACCCAACTACCGGAGCCGTGATTGAACCACTTTCGTTGTCGACCACTTTCGCTCAAACCGAGCCATCCAAACCTATTGGTATCTACGATTATTCTAGATCCGGTAATCCTAACAGAGATAACTTCGAAGCAGCCGTGGCAGCGTTGGAAAAAGCCAAATATGCAGTTGCGTTGAGTTCGGGGTCTGCCACCACCGCTTTAATTCTCCAGTCATTGCCAGTCAACTCGCACGTTGTATCTGGTGGAGATGTGTACGGTGGTACGCACAGATATTTCACCAAGGTGGGGAACACCCACGGAGTCACGACGACTTTCGTGCAAAACTTGGCAGAAGACTTGGAATCGAACATCCGTGAAAACACGAAATTAGTGTGGTTAGAAACGCCATCGAACCCTACTTTGTATGTTACCGACATTTCGAAAGTCGTCAAGATTTTGAAAGACCACGAGGCCAAGACCGGCAACAAGATTTTGTTGGCTGTAGACAACACGTTCTTATCACCTTACTTGTCGAACCCATTGGAACACGGAGCAGATTTAGTTATCCATTCCGTCACCAAGTACATCAATGGTCACTCTGACGTGGTGATGGGGGTTTTGGCTACCAACAACGACAAATTGAACGAGCAGTTCAGATTCTTGCAAAATGCCATCGGTTCTATCCCATCCCCCTTCGACTCGTGGTTGGCTCATAGAGGGTTAAAGACCTTACACTTGAGAGTGAGGCAGGCTGCCACCACAGCACAAAAAATTGCCGAATTCTTGGTCCAACATCCAGCAGTGACTAAGGTGAATTACCCCGGGTTAAAGTCCCATCCAAACCACAACGTGGTTTTGAAGCAGCATAGAGATGGTCTTGGTGGTGGTATGATCTCTTTCAGAATCAACGGTGGCGCTAAGGCTGCTGCTGCATTTACTTCATCCACTAAATTTTTTACCTTAGCTGAATCTTTGGGTGGTATTGAATCCTTGGTCGAAGTTCCGGCCATCATGACTCACGGTGGTATTCCAAAGGCTGAAAGGGAAGCCAATGGTGTCTACGATGATTTAATTAGAGTGTCGGTCGGTATTGAAGATACTGACGACTTGGTTGAGGACGTTAGACAAGCTTTAGAGGCTTCTACTAAATAGACATCTTGCCTCATGATAACAATTTTGTTTAGATCTTAATATAGTATAACGATTCTGTTAACTTGTAGAGTCTACTTCGGGTCTAGTTTGCCTTTGGCATATATTAGTGCATTTTGTTTCTGATGACGTGTAGAGAACGAGCCAGTCAATACATATATAAATATTCTACACATTTTTCAGCCAATTTTAGCCTTTACTTTTTTCAGTCATTCTATGATAGATGAAGCTCCCAAGCTGTACATTTGCAGCCATAGCGTTAGCCCTATTGACAGAACTAAGTAAAGGCCTGATAGTGAACACCGGTAGCGAGATTATTTGCTCGCCAACTGACCCGACCGATTGCTACCCCAAAGTATTTGAGGCGACCAACGAGTGGCAGGACATTAGAGAAGGCCAAGACATACCTCCAGGACTTCACGTAAGATTGAATATTGATACGCTTTCTAAGGAGGCAAAACTAATGGATCCATCCGAACAGGAGAATAACAATATAATAGCTGTAAATTCTGATTTGGCACCACAGGACACGAGCCAACAGGTTGAAGAGCAGAAAAATAATGAAATGGCTAACGAAATACAGGAAAAGATCAAACAGTTCAAACAAAACAAAGGCAAGCCAAAGGTCTCTATGGGCGATTTGAACAATTTCCAGTCATCGGTTGATGAAATTCAAGCATACGGGAAGGGTGACGATAAAGAACGATTATCTCAAGCCCTTGACACGTTGATCGAATTGAGTCACGATATTGAATTCGGAGCCAAGTTGACACATGAACCGGGTATATTCGAAAGCCTTGTTAGAGTAGGTACAACACTGGAAGATGATAATGTGGAAGAGAAGGCATATAGGATTATGGGGTCGACCTTAAGAAATAATCCTGAAGCCGTGAACAATGTGCTTAACAATCAAGAGCCCGAATTTGTGACTGGATTGTTTGCTAAGTTGCAATCAGATGCCACCAATGTAATCAAAAAACGTGTTTTGGGTATAATCCAGGCCTTGTCGCAGGACAAACATTTCAGTGCTAGCTATTTGAATATGAAGCACCCCGATACCGGTATTAACACTTTAGTTGATGTCTTTCCTTCTTTGGACACACAGTCGCAAGCTAGGTTGATAAATATCTTCGATGACTTGAATTTACTAGAGATTTCCCATTCAAACGAGAAGAGGGCGATAGAAGAATCGATGGACCCTGAAAGCCAGTACTCAAATTTTTTGCAACGTCAATTATCCACCCAAACTGTGGCCAGTCAGCATCAGTTTAAGTTATTCTTCAATAAACTTAAAGAGATGCATATAACAAATAAATCGCTCAAGCCTTCGAAAGAGTTTATGGAATGGTTGGCAAACGAAGCAGAGGCAAGATCTAAGAGCAAGCAAGAAAGAGATACTGCAATTTCAGAAGAAGACTCGCATTTCAACGAAGAGCTTTTGCGAGCAAGGCATCTTGTGTTTGGCAACCCCATGGCAATGAGGAAAGCCCTTGCAGATGAATTGTAATAACTACATAGAAATGTGACATCAAATGTACACAACATCAAATGTACACAACATAAAAACGTATCTGTAAGTTTTTTTATTAAGGAGTATTATACAAAATCATCAAATGTTTAAAGAACTAATGTTTTGTTAATCTAATCGAATAAGCCCATACCCATATCTTCGTCAGATTCTTCAGCTTCTGGAGCAGCTTCTTCTTCAGCAGCTGGGGCGTCAGCGGCAGCAGCACCACCGGCTGGAGCAGCAGCACCACCAGTTGGGACAGCCGATAATTTTTCGTTACCCTCAGCGATCAATTCTTCGGCATTCTTACCTTCGACTTCACCTAATAACTTGGTGATCTTTTCTTCTTCAACTTCGATAGAAACTGATTCCAAAACGGACTTAATGTCAGCAGCAGATGGAGAAGTGTTACCGGCGTTGACTAATAATAAGTAAGCAGCTAAGTATTTCACTAAATTTGTTAGTACTATTTTCCTGCGGCGATTGCGACCTTGAACCTTGAACTTTGACCTGGCATGAGTTTAGCCCTACATATACTTCAATTTGTTGCCCATTCGTCCTGCCAATCATTTGCCCAGTCCTCTCCTGAATCTCTCAAGCACACAAATCATTCTTACTCTCCGATACATCTCGTAGCATCCGCTTTGTGAACTCTATCACATCCAAGCTTCTCTAGATATCCAATCTACAAAACCTCCAAATCCAAACCAATGCACTCCTCAAGGTCAAATTCAAAAATCACCGGTTCGTAGTTCGTCTTCGTTCATCACTCATTCAGCACTTTATTACATACTTTTTGGTTATGTATCTGTAGTTCAAACGTAAAAACTAGTCTAATACTTAACAAGGCCTTCATTTTTCATGCCCATAGTATCTCGCGGTGAAAAAATTCCGGTGCTAAAGTTACACAAACCCAATCCGGTTGTTTTTGTGTGATTCGGTAAAAACGCAGTCACAATCACCACGTGCTTGTCTCTCGCCATCCCTTCCCCTCTTCTTAAAAGACCTGTATCGATGTATATATATAGCTCTTATAGCGGCCAATATACTTTTAGTCTCTTTAGAGAGGCTAAAATGGTGATTCGGCTGTGAAACACATAACGCTCGCGGGTGGTAGTTATTTGTAATAGATGAGAACCACTCTCAAGGACATACTGATACCCTCTACTAAAAAAAAGGACAATGTTGATGTATAGGCTCTAGTCAACTAGTGGTTGCAACTGACCTCAGCGATAGTGAGAATAGTGTTTGTATTATATGCAGTACTCTCTCAGGTTTGTCATCGTGGTGGTGAGCCAAATAGGGACATAAACAAAGTCAAGTAGCCATATATACCCCAGCAAGTACAGATTGAAACCGTGAGAAGCAGCGCAAAGCCAGGATGAGCATGAAATCGTTTCCCGAGCTTTCTGAGGGCCAAGAGGCCGAATTGGTCGAAGATTTGACCCATTGGAGCTTGCTGAATGGTCTAACGATGTACCCCCAGAATTTCCAGAGTCATAGTGCCAGCCATGCTCCCGTCACCCTATTCCCGACACCACTTCCTCGCGGAGCTTTCAAGAATGCTATGGAAGTTCAAACACTCTTCAATGAGCTCTACGCGAGCGTGGTGAGCAAGTCTAAGGAATGGCTCGTGGCAATATTGAAGGAATTGGCCGAGATGGATAAGGGGTTCACAGGAAAGCTTTTCGAGACGTACACCAAGGCGCTCGAGATGAACAACGGGAAATTGAAACAGCCGCTTTCATTGGGGATTTTTAGGTCCGACTATATGCTCAACGACGTTGGCTCCGACCCGGAAATCAAACAAATTGAATTCAACACGGTTAGTATTTCGTTCTGCGGATTATCAACAAAAGTAGGTGAATTGCACAATTACTTGAATCAGACCGGTGCTTACGACAACAGCTATGCTTACAAATACTATGATGATGGTGAAATCCCTGTGTCGGATTCGGCCACAAAAGTGGCCAAAGGTCTTGCAGACGGGAACTTTTACTATAATGGCAAACAAGACAACACCAAGACCGTAATTTTGTTTGTTGTCCAGCCTAATGAACGGAATTGCTTCGATCAAAGGCATATTGAATATGCTTTGTTGAAAAATCACGGTATCAGATCTGTCAGATTGACTTTGCAACAAATTGCTGACAAGACCACTATCAACCTGGGAAATCTCTATATCAAGGCTACAATGGATGAGGTATCGGTTGTTTATTATAGATCTGGGTATGCTCCTACCGATTATGACATGGATCCTGATGCAACTTGGAATGCTAGGCTTCGTTTGGAGATTTCTACTGCTATAAAATGTCCATCTTTGTTAACACAGTTGTCAGGAACCAAAAAAGTTCAGCAAATCTTAACTCAAGAGGGTATGGTCAAAAAGCTTTTACCTGATATATCAGAGGATGACTTGGCAAAATTGCTTTCCACGTTCGTATCAATCTACCCATTGGATAATTCGGAAGAGGGTAAAATTGCAAAGAAACTAGCATTTGAATCACCTGAAAAGTTTGTATTGAAACCACAAAGAGAAGGAGGCGGTAACAATGTTTATAGAGGACAGATTCCGGGTTTTTTGAACAATTTGGAAGAAAAAGAATGGGGCGCCTATATATTAATGGAACTTATAAAACCTCCAAAGCACAGAAATAAGATAATGCGTGAAGGAAAGATATATCAGGAGGATATTATTTCAGAATTAGGAATCTTTGGATCGATCGTGTTCAACGAAGATAGTGGGGAAGTGCTTTCGAATGAGAATTCTGACTGGTTATTGAGATCTAAGTTCAGTTCCAGTGACGAGGGGGGAGTTGCCGCGGGTTTCGGTTGCGTCGATCATACCTATTTGTATTGATTTATAAATTTGTTACTAGAAGCTTATTTAGAAACTTAATTAGAAGTTGATTCTTTAACTTTGTTCCGAGCAATTTCAGATTCTTCTGTTGAACTCCTTTCGCTTTCAGCGCTCTCGGCTTCTTGTATCGCTCTTGATTCTTTAAGTTTAAGACTCTTTTCGATGTCAATGACCCATAATGCAGCCCCAATGGTATTGGTAAACATGAAAAAGATGCTCAACACTGGAATTGCTTCAAGGAAATTAGCCACAATACCAAAGCCCATATAACTGCCGGTGTTCCTTTTGTACATGGATTTAATTTGCTTTTGGTTATACCCTTTCAATGCAAAGTATCTTGAATGTGCTCTCAAACCTCTAGTGGGGCCTTGTACCAACACTACTATAACAGGGCCTATTATTGGAATTGAACTGAGGATAAAGGTCCCAATAGTTTTGGCTAGCTCGAAAGGAAAAATAAGGATGTTTGGCAACGCCCAGACTGCCTGGCCACACCTAACTAAGAATGGTACCTTAACTATCCGCCGTAATTTACCGATCAACACCACGTCGTTTGCACATTCCTTGCTCAAAACTGCATCGAACGCTACTTTCTGAATCTCAGGCATCAACATGAAAGTCACGATAAACGATGACACCACTCCCGCTTGCTGGAGGACCGTGAACCACGTAGTTACTAGCCCAGCGGGCCCATAGAAAAGAACTGCAAAAAACGCTTGGAGCGGATAAAACGTTAAATACATCAATACATAAATGAATAACGTAAGTACCAATTGAGGTATCAATATTGTCAAGTAGAATGGCCATATGCCTGGATGACAAACAAAGTACGAAATTCCCTGTTAATGTACTGGGTTAGTATTTGAAACCGACGTTCGACAAGTTTTTACTTACATAAAAGGGATACAAGTATGTGCCTGATTGGGCTAGGGTAAAAGGAATCGCTACTGGTCTGGTCATTCTGAATGTTAATCTCTTGAAAACTTCAATAATCATAGTACGTCAGGAAGAAACATAAACAGTTAGACGCCAGAAGTTGAGAAGTTGCAAAAACAAAAAAAATGAGTTAGACTGTAGCAGTAACAAATAGAATACTGACAGCACACATTAATCGCCGTGTATACGAAAAACAGGTCAACATAGGCTTTGTGTATTGTAAGATTGGAACTCTTCTATACTTAAACTAACTAGCCATGAAGGGGCTAATATCAAAGTACATGATATAAAAAGAGCAAAAAAAAAAAAATGGACGAGTCCGGAGTCGAACCGGAGACCTTTCCCATGCTAAGGGAACGCGCTACCAACTACGCCACACGCCCGGTGTTGAAGAATGGTCCCTAGCAGGATCGAACTGCTGATCTTGGCGTTATTAGCACCACGCCTTAACCAACTGGGCCAAGGGACCTTCTTGTTGAATGTGTTAGAATGTCGGGGTGGATATGTGGAACTTTACTTATACTGAACTCCCGCTCTCTGAACACCAGGGTTAGCGGTTATACTTCCCATATTTATACTATAAAATATGAAACAAGTAATAATAATGTGTAACTTTCATGAGAAGGATGATACATCGTCAAACATGATGTTACAGATATGAAACGAGTCTAATCATACTTGATTATGTTTATACGTACTCGTTTCCTAACAGAATGAAGATGTTTCATGCTATGTACGTGCAGAGATGCTTCGCTTTTAGTAACTATGTACAATAGTTCAAGTGTCCAAGGGGATACTTATCCTGTTTTTCTTTACATATCCATTGTAACCTCAGCCAAAGAACTCTTACTATTTCTTTAGATACTTGAGGTGTTATAACTTTTATAGAATCTGAATATAATTTTGAAATTGCTAAAATCTCAAAGTTCTACTAAAACACTTATGTAGGTATATTCTTTACGGATTCCAAGATTTTTAGATTGTTAACAGTACTCTATGCAATTATTCACTATGTTTACTCAAGCGATACATAAGCGAATTGCATAGACGAATTTATCGATATTGCTATACATATTAGCCTTTTACCGGTAGGAAAGTTAAATAGCAACAGGAAATAACACCTTTATAACATTTACGATCAGCATTGCATTCATGTTAGGTAAACCTAGAAGACGAAGCATGTAATACAAACACTCATATTTGAGATATCAGTGTGCTACGATTAGAATTGGTAGAGGAAAAGCCTATTACAAGTTTTCGCAACCGTATTGATTTGACGATACGCTAAAATCTCAAATTGATGGGATTCGTTTTTCTAGACAGCAGCCATATTGGCGATATGGAGTCGGCAATAGTGTAACTTGCAATTGCAAGGGTCACCTATTCATCATTACTTCCCGTCCAAAATGCAATGTACAGTTCCTCTACAATGATATTAAAATTTAGGGCAGTAGAAGAAAAATCAGCCTTATGCATTCGAGCACCCCGTGGCTTATCAAAGAAGACATGGTTTCTTGTACGAACATTAACAATGGAAAGAGGCCGCAGTTCTTAGTTGCTACCAAAGCATTTGAAAGCTTTCTATGTGCGGATCCCACAGACCCATATAAAATAACAAAAAGCATGAAAGGAGGGCTTCGGAATTACGAGCGAATAAAATACAATCTTTACCTCTGTAAACAATCTTTACCTCTGTAAAGCTTGAAATTTCTAGACGAAACAGAAGCATTTAATCATCTTCTGCTGAAATATCTCCTAAAGTGGTAACCATATGGAAGAATTCAGCAAACAAGGCACTTGCATCATAGAAAACAAGAACATTATGGTCAAATATAATCGTCAGATGGCTTGAAGAGAAGCTTACGGAAAAATAATCGACTTACGGTGTCTGGTGACTTCATCAGGTAGTCGTCATACATTCATATAAAGCTGTCAGGCTCTTGGAAGTATGTTAACCCTGTATTATATCTTGGAACAAGTTACCCGCACAGTATATTTTGTTTTAAAAGGCATCAAAGCGAGAACACTTTTTCACCATATTAATTTCTTTCTACTAGTAAAACTATAGCCAAAAGTATGTATGAATGAATAAGTCATAGTATTTGAATGATGATAAAAATAACACAGACCTGTACTGATTCTATTAAGTAGATAAATGCAGATAAAATTATTGCCTAACTCTGAGACAAATTATGACAGCCAATTCATCTGAATTAATCGATACTAACAGAACAAGAAGGTAATAGTCTCAATAAACAATCTCATTTACATCTAAACTGTAGACACGCGAACAAAATTGCCCGTAGAATGTTACGTATTGAAGAGTGAGACCACAGAAAGTTCATTCCCATATGAATGGGTGGTGGCCCTTATAAGAGACATCTTTGGACACTAGCATGCTTTTCAAACTTCCATATTGTAAGTACATTGCCTACACACAAGTAGTATACACGTATATGTTCAATTAAAGCTAGTAGAAACTAAATAAACTATTTTTTAGCAGTTAATCTTCTTAAGTAGAAAGCTAATTCTTCACCTTCTAAAATGTAACCGTCACATCTTCCGGATTGACCTGGTCTAGAAGAGATAGCAGCGTATAATCTACCGGCACCAAATTGGTTGTCGACGGCAGGTTCAACGGCAGCAGCACCAGATCTTTGAGCCAACTTTCTTTCAACCTTTCTAGACTTCTTAGTTTCTTCTAAAGCAGCACCAGCACTTGGGTTCTTCTTCTTACCTAAGGTTTGACCGTAGTGAGTTTCGTACCATTGCTTGAAAGGAGTAGCATCAATTTGAACAATAGCGGACTTTGTTAAAGTGTTGGTTCTAACCAACTCGTTGTTGGATGGATGGTAAGCAACACTAGCAATTCTGGTCTTTCTGGAAACACCTTCAGAGGCCCACGAAAAGTTACCAGTGTCAATTCTTAAAGCTCTGAACTTTTGGTTACCACCTCTGGTTCTGACAGAGTGGATTCTCTTGGCACCGATTCTGGTGTTGGCACTTTGTCTACCTAATTCGAACTTTCTCTTCTTTCTGAATTGGGCTCTTTTGGCACCAGTAGCAGCACGCTTGTGACGAGAATCTCTAGAAATACCCATGTTAGCTGTATATGTTAGTATTGTTTCTGGAAAAGGTGTCTTGTGCGCGATGCGATCAAAAATTTCATCGCAAAAAGTCTTCGGCTAATGTTCACGGTGGGATCCTGTCATTACTGGTATATTACTGTCGAAATCAAACCCCTTTAGTTCATACCTCGATTGTGGCTAATTAATCCACTACAATGCTGGAACGTTTCTAATTGTTGAAAACTATGCGGACCATGTTCGATGATAAAGACTCTCAATTACTTCTTTTTGTTAAGCACCAATCATTGATATCCGTTGCTAAAATCTCCCTCACATCTGCACACCTCGAGCGACGGATGGCAAGTAGTACTAACCCCCGTATTGCTGTCATACATACTCTAAGATTTGCTTTATTGAAGAGTAGAAAGAAGTAATGAAATTTTTTCAGTTCCCTTATTTTGAGTGGGCCAAGTTTCCGCACCGGGTCCATCACGTGCTTAGGCTTACTGGGACACAAAAAAAAGCCAGGCCCTCAGTGCGGGCAAAGTGAGACGGGCTAGGGCCGGTCACAGGGCTCGCGCCCTAACTTGAGCGCTCGCGCACACACATTATCAGTGTGAAAGGCGCACGACCTTCACCGGTTCGTCGCGCAACGCTTTCCTTAGCATTCGTAACGGACATCGTGCGTCACCCTTACACCAAACGAACACCGAACGAACCCAAATTGTCGGCGGCCCCGTCGATAATTACATAATCAGATGACGAAGGAGAAAAAAAAATAAAAAAAAAAAAAAAAAGAAATGAATCCATGCAAAACATAAGAAGCCTTCGATGGCCTTCGTGGCCGTCGGTGGCACTGCTTCTCTCGTCATGGAAACGATCTACGACGAAATAGAGATAGAGGACTTCACGTTCGACCCTCTGACCCAGTTGTTTCAGTACCCATGTCCATGCGGGGACCGTTTTGCCGTGTCCATCGATGACTTGGCCGACGGCGAAGACATCGCAGTGTGTCCCTCATGCTCGCTCATGGTGAAAGTGATATTTGACGACGATGATCTCCGACAATTTTACGCGCAGCTCGAGTCGTAGCACCGTTAGGCCTCGCCACTGCGGTGCCACCCTGTCTTGGGTGGTTGCCACGCGTGTCTAGATGTCACCTTCGTTTGGCCGATGGGCTCCCCCACGCCCGACGGCCCTGACGGGGCCCCGTCGAGGCTTCGAAAAGACCCGGGCGAACCCGAGGGACGCGGCTCACCTTTTCCGCTGTACATACGCATATAGCACCTTCTACATAGTTAATGCTAGGCTTGCACTTGTGTCACAGTAGCCCGCGCCTTAACCGGCGCCGGCACCTTCAAAACGGCTACCATCGTCCCCGGACCACCTCACAACCAACCGGTGCCCAACCGACGACAACTACGACTTTTTCCGTGCGCCCGCCTTCGCTCCTTCGGTCCCATCCGCGCTTCGGTTTGTGCCTTTTCTCGTATACCACTATTCCCTGCGCCGCAGCATTCCATCTGCTGATACATTATTGTTGGCTTTATGCGATGCACAACCTCTTATGTACGCTGAGTTCATCCTTCGTCACCAGTGGGGGACCTCAATCGTCCTCGGCTAAACCGGGTACGGACCACCGTATCCCACCGTGTACGGTGAGGTACGGTATACGGTGTCCACCACGTCGTCGCTACAGGACCGTTGGACGTCCTTTCAAGTCGCATTGCAACTTTCCGAGTTGTAGATCATACCTTCATGTGTTCGCTACTCCCCCTGATCCACGAATAATATCATGCCAATTGGGTGTCGCGAACAATAGAATCTAAAAATAAAATTTAGTTTGCATTTAACGATCATTCCAGCAGCCTATAGACTAGCCTAGCCTATGGCCTATAGGAATACAACAAATGCCACCAAATACCACCGAAGATCACAAATACACTAATACACGAAAACACTAGAACTAATACTTGCATACACTCATACTCTGTTACACAAAATACACAAAATACACAAAATACCCTAATACACTAATACACCAAAACACCGTTATACAAGCACCTTCAACAACTCCCACACAAAAAAAGTGCAATAGGCGGCTGGCAGGCTTAACCTTTGCAGGTTTGCATATTTTGCATGTTTTGCATGTCTTGCAGAATTGCAGAATTGCGCATTGCAGCATGCACCTACACAACTAGCTTCTCTGTTGGGAGAACTTGCATAGAGCCCATACACCGCATACACCGCGCCCACTGTGGGTGGGTCAAGGGATTACTCAAGCCTTTTGAGGCATTATTCTAGGATTATTCTGGCACTATTATTATTCTGGCATTATAACGAGCATGAAGGTGAGGCCTTTACATTTAATTGCTTAATTAATTAAATGTAAGTGAACAAAATAGCACAGGATGGAAATTAGGATAATAAAAGTTGGATTTTTTTTACACCAGGGATATATATACACAATAATTACCTTGAAGGTATAGGAAAAGACGCCATTGGGACCAGAGGTGTATTAAAGATAATTAAAGTGAGCGCGGACATAGATAACGGGGGCAGAAATGAATTACACTTCTGATCAGACACCGTATTATTCGTATGACCAACGCCACCAGACGTACCCGCAACGGCTGTACCAGCCGTTGGGACCGCCGGCGGGGCCCCAAGGGATGGGGGGCTCAGGGGCCGGAGGACAGTATGGCGGCAGCCACGGGAATGTTCCTGGAAGCGTTCCTGGGAGTGTTCATGGAAGCGGCCATGGTAGCGGCCATGGAAGCGAGGAGACGGCGAGCGGGATGTATGGCCAGGTGTCGAGCAACGCACGACGGGGATTTTGGTCGCCCGAGGAAGATCGCAAGTTGATGGAGTTGATTTCGGTGTATGGGGCGTCCAATTGGGTTAAGATCTCGAATTCGCTCAATACTCGAACGCCAAAGCAGTGTCGGGAGCGGTATCACCAAAATTTGAAGCCGTCGTTGAACCGAGCACCAATTTCGGCGGAGGAGGGGCTTTTGATCGAGAAGTTGGTGGCCAAGCATGGGAAAAAGTGGGCAGAGATCTCGCGACATCTCAACGGGAGGTCTGATAATGCGGTCAAGAACTGGTGGAATGGCGGCGCCAACAGGAAGCGGCGCGCCACAGGCCAGGTCCATAAGCTTGACTCCAACGATACCCCGGATGGGGTGCTGGTGCCGTCGCACGAGCACCAGCGTCTGCAGGAGTCTGGCGACCACTCAATGCTCCAGCCGCCCCATCATATTGCATTCAATACTTCTATATTTGGCGGATCGGATTCCTCCAGCACCCCGCCTACCTCGTCAACTGACTCGGCCTCGCCTTATCGAGCCTCGGGCCAGAGACTGGCCAGCGTTGACATGCATAACTCGGGCCATTTGATGAGCCACCCGCATGGCGGCCACAACACCCACGGTAACCATAATCACAATATTGTGCTCCCGCCGTTGAACGGGGTTAACACGTCGTTGCCGTCCTTGATCTTACCCACGAAAAGAAGGCTTTTGGACGAAAACAATACCATTTCCAGGAGGCATTCGTATGCAAACACCATGTACTCGGCTCATAATCATAATGCTCCCGCCAGCGCCATGACAAGTAGCAATCCGAATTTGTCAAATATATTAAACGGATCGAATCAGCCCAATTCATTAACTAATAGTGGCCAAAGCTCACCCTACCACGGATCTCCCTTGTTATTGAGTAACCAGGCGTCCAGAAACAATTCAATATCCATACCAAGCCTTGAATTTTCCACGCTCAATAACTCTAATACGACTTCATTGACTGAATCTAGAAGATCTTCCTACAACCCGGATTTTTTCCCAAACCCTTTAAAAGACAACAGTCAAGCAAACCATAAGAGAAATATCTCCCAAAATTCTTTCAATTCGCCCTTAACACCATCGTACAGATATTCAGTGTCAAGTGCAAGTTCTGCGAACAATAGCAGTAGCAGCCATAATCACAATAATACTAGTTCCCTCGCCAATACTACAAGCCTGATAAATGGCTCTACTGGTTTAAAAAATGTCAATTCCGCTGATGCAGGTCTCGAGTCTTCAACTAGGGACAAAAAACAAATAGATAATGCAACGATAGATGAGGACCAAGAAAGTTCTGATCATAGCGAGAGTGGTAAACCTGAGAAGACTAAAATCTCTGTATCAAGTTTGCTTGATTGACGCTTCATAACTATTATTTATTCATTTCTTCACTGTCTTTATTAGTTAAACTCATCTTAGTTAATATAACTCACCAATACGCTACTTTCAACACAGGTAAGGTACCTTTAGCCGAAGGTGCTACTCTACAGTATCATTAGTCAACGGTCGCAGCACGTGATTTTGGTGATGCCGATCAGATTTTAAAATTGCACCATCTACTATTTCATTAGGTAGGCATTATGACATCGCCCGTCCTACTACCTCTATTTAATGACACTGTATTGATTTTCGATTTAGAAGATGTGAAGAAGCTAAGAGATTTGGGTATTTTAGGAATACTAAGTGGAACCTTGCCTAGGGCCCCTCAGCAAAATCTATTTCTTGGAATACCATTGCGCTTGAGTACTAATGAAGTACTATGGCTAGTAGAACATAAATACGGGATAATTGTCGATAGTATCAAGTATCACGAGAATGCTCAGCTGGTGATTCATCAAAAGCATGCCAAGAATGATAATCACAATAGCATGATCGAGGTAGAAAATACAATCAAGCCCAGTAAAGAGATTAGACCAGTTAGTTTGCAGGATTTCCTCAGTTTACAAGGTAGCACTCATGACCAAACACGCGAAATAATTGCACGCTATCAAACCTTCAAGATGGTTAAGAATAAAGGATACTATTTACTACCAGGCTTGAGGTTCGGTGGTGAATTGATCGCATATCCTGGAGATCCGTTGAGGTATCATGCCCACTTGATCATTAATACCGCACGACATAGCCTTAATTTGCTAAATCTAGTGACCGGCGGTAGGCTTGCAACTGGTGTAAAGAAGGTCTGGCTCATAGTTGGAGAAGAGAATAATGATGAATTTTCGGGAGAAGTACAACTTAACGAATTACCGCAAATGCATAAGCCCCTAGCATTTTCTATTGAATGGGCTGGTTTTGGATAAATGGACCTTCACAAAATACTTGTATAATCATAGATAATTTACTTTAGCAATAATATGCTTCAACAGAGGAAAAACTATAACAGGTCACGTATATATTAGGTCGCCACGATCACGTTTGTGACGAGAAATAGCTCTTGACCTTTCTCAAGTAGGGACTCGTATAATAATCAGCGTTAATCAAGACTGTATGTATCATTCCTTTGAAGTTCGTTTTTTGTTTAGACTCGTTGAATTCTTTCATACGGAGCTTCTTCTTGGAATGCGAGCAGTGGCCCCGAACGTTTGCTGATACATTTGCTTGCTCCTCACTCAGCCGATGCCCATCTTTCAATCTGGCGCTGTCATGGACTTTAGGGCCTTTGACATGGGGATGTGATTTTTCCTGATCATCTGATTCCTGCTTTACATCGAGTATCTTCGAGTCGTCTTGCATCACATATAATTTAGGGTTGAAATTGAAAACATTCATGTGATTCAAGCAATCGCTTATACCTTCAGCGATGGTCCTATCCATTGTTTTGAATTCGGGAGACCCAAATAAGCTTTTCAAGAGTTGGTCACGATATCTGCCTTTTTCATCTCCTTTGCCGCCTTTGCTAGGCTTAACAAACAGCAGCAATCTATACCAGGGAATGTCCCGCACGTCTGTGTTACTTTCTTTGCTTTTGTCTTTAATAATAGCCCCATCCTTGGCCTTGACCTTTCTAGAATAAGTATAACCTCCCGATGGGGTATGGGTGTTCAATTTATACTTTGTTTTCAACTTACCATAACCATGGTTTCCGTTGTGAGATAACACATACTTCGATTCACCGCTTTGTCCTACCGATACACGCATTACTTTAGTGTCATCAACATTAACTTTAGCATCTTTAGCATGATTGATAGAAACATGATACTCAATATCGGAGCCTTTGGTTCCTGATAAGGTCTTTTCTTTCAAAGAAAGCGTTAGCGGATAGCTCAAATGCGATTCATATTGATGAATTATATGTTCCGCATCAGAATCTCTCTTCTCGTTGTCTGAAATAGAAAATGACTTCGTTGAAGAGCCAACGTGAACAAGAGCCTGATTATCGCCGTTATTTTTATAGTTTTGAATGTTGGATATTTTGGATTTTGACACGGCCGTGAATGTAGTGTTAAGCAGAGATCCATTTTTTAACTGGAAATATAGGTTACTTGTTAATTCGCCTTGAAAAGAACCCTCAATAACTTGTTGAAAACTGCCCGTGAAAGGTGGGGCAAAGTCCACAACATTGGCATGCCCATCGTGATCGATTTTTATAATCTTTCCAGAACCAAGCTTCACGTTGTCGTTTTCATAAGTCAACAAATTCGCAGTCGTAATCCAATTTTCACCTATACCGGAAATTGGTACCTTCTCTACCTCGTCTAATCCGTTATTTATCTCAATTTCCAAATACTTATCTTCAACGTCGGCATTTTCCCAAAGGACTGGCAATAAACCTGAAACATCGAGATCAATACTTGGCAAATCGAAAGCATTCGTAGATACAACAGGGGACCATAAGGCAGGAGAAATACCACCAGTGAAAATGACTGGCTGAGGTGACTGCGTTGCTATTTTCCCGCCGTTGAAGTAGACGTTTACGTTCCGCACTGGGCCGTGCCCTTGCAATGGCCTCCCGTAACTGTCGAATTTATGAGTATATTTATCCAACACGTTAGAATACCAAAATTCCTCCCCGGCATTTCCAGACGTGAAAATAGATAAAGTTAATCGAGTGGTATTTCTTGCAACTTGTGGTAAGTTGACTCGTATCTTGTCCGAAGGCAAATACTTTACAGGTGTCTTCGAGGTATCCTCACTTTTGACAATCGGGTATATTTGTGATGCCGCCTTAGCAACCGAAAATATTCCTTGGTCATCCTGCTCCTCAACGAGAAAGAAGTCGGCGAAGAGTTCGACATCGAATTTTCCAGTGAGTTTTCTAGAGAGAAGATTGTCCAATTGAAATATGATCTTCGAATCTTGCTTAAATAGCTTCAAGTAGGTAGAAACATCTTTTTTTGCGGTTGATGAAATGGGCCTACCACCAGGTTCAGCTGTGGAAGTTCTCCAGATTTCCACTCCGTTCACAAAAATATTGCCCAACCTATCGTACTGTACTCCGTTGGATGACGTATTTAAAGTCAATACGACTTTGTTGTACTCAACACCTGTTGGAGGATTAAAATCAGCCAAAGCAGGAGAGCCCCAAGAATTACCAAATGTGTGTTTAACCAACCTGGTACGGTACACCGGTTCGCCGTAATGAGGACGAGGTACGTTGGGATTAGATACTTCAATCACCTGTCTGATGGTACCATTCAAGTCAAACCCTTGAGGGATATTGTAGCTCTCGTCAACGAAAGAACGGAGACCATGGTCGTCACCTCGGCCAGGGTGATGGCATACACGGACTCCGAAACCCCTAAAGCTATTCCAATAGTTAAATAACAAAAATATCCCCGAAAGCAACCCCACTAAACCCAATACTTGGTTCCTGATTAGGTTGTTTCTGTATTGAGTTCTTTTGAATGAAATTGGCTTTTCAATGGAGTTCTGATTTTCATAGTCATACTCGAATTCTTTCTTCTCCTTATCGAAAGACATCATTTCCTTATCTTCATAAAATTGCCCTTTTGCTGATGGATTCCTAGGATTGCCATGGAATAGCCTATTCCAAAGAGACTCTTCACGAGCTCGATGCTGACTCATGACGGGACAACCAAATTGACTTCTTTGTAAAAAACAAAATAAAAGTATTGCTCAGTAATACCCTCCCCTAAATTAAAGGTCATTTTACCGTTAAAATGGAGCGCACGGCTAAGGCCACAGCAAAATTCATTTTGATTGAACAATACATAGACTATAACTACATAGGTACTGAAAGACAAATGAAACTAGATATCTATTTGCTGAAATTTGTCTTCCGTAGCTTTCTGCTCTTTTATGTACGCCAATGTTCTGTCGAAATACTGTTGTACTTGACCAAGTAATTCTGCCTCATGATCGTCATCATCTTTCGCAACATTATCGTCCTTGAAGTTATCCAAGTTGGTCTTGATTAGTTCAATTAAGCCGTTGATATACCGAGAATTTATAAGGTAGTTGCCGTAGATGTTGAAAATTAAGCAGCGATTTAGCAATTCGACAAACAACTTCAAAGAGAGATATGGGTCCATGCATGAGTCAGCCACGCGCAATGCTTTCTGGAGGCACTCCAATACTCTTTTCGGGTCCCTGTATAGGTTATTTTCTTCAGACAAGGACCCATCTGCTACGGTGGGAGAAGCTTCTTCGATGAAGAGATCACACCACCACCAAAGGTGAGCACAATAGTAGACGGCCCGGCACTGGTTATGCTTTTTCAATAGTTTAGAGCCGTACAATGTCAACTTTGTGATTAAGTTCTCGTAATTTTCCTTGCCGAAATATCTCAGGGTTATTAATCTGTTGGCAATCATGATAATCAGCTCATACGGGAGTGATCCCCCAATTGAATCTTGAGGATTCTGTTGATGAGAGACATTGGCACCAAAAATCAAATTCTCCTCGTATACGATGAAGCACTGTGTAAATAGCTCATAGGCTACTGATTCGTGCTTTAGTTGGTCAGCAACTGTGGCAGCATTCAAATATATTTTGAGTATGAGCTCCAGGTTATGTTGATGATGATGCTGATATAATTCATCGATGATAAGAGACAAATTTTTGAAATTACTTGTGATGAGCAAATCCTTATTTGAATCGCCTTTCGTGCTTTTTGGACGAGCCATACCGACTATTCTCAAACAATTCAATATCTTCGAGATCAATGTAGGATATGTGTAAATTATGTTTTCGGGCATTTTGTTCAAATATTTCTTTCTCAAATACATAAGATTTGATATGCTTTTGAAAAGATCCTGGTTTTCAACCAAATGGATAGCTTTACATAACTTCTCTTGAATATTCAAAAAGTCTTGCGTTATCATTTTCTCTCCTCCTTCAATTTTAATGGTCTTGGTAATACCCAAATTCTTCGAAGTGTTCATATTACTGTCAGTATTCTTGATGAGTATTGCTAAGTATCTGAACACAGTGTCGATTTCCTCAGTGGTAGAAAAGTTACTGTACTCGGATAATAACTTATCTAGAATATCCAACGAGATTTTCTTTTTGTAGTGCTCGTGTGTTAATTTTGAATAGAACTCATAGAAAAATGGAATATTCAAAAGGTGTTTGATAGAAGGAAAATACTGCAAAGGTGAAGCGACTAAATGAAGCCATAATTTTTGGTCATCTTCCGACTCTTTGTCTGATAATTTCTCGCTTGCAAATTGGAATATTTTGTTCAAATTGTCATAGTTTTTAGGATCGAAATTTAAAGACAATTGAATCAAAGAATCTAACATGATCGAATGCTCTTCCGCTGATAGCTCAGAATCGGTTAAAAATAACTTCATGTAGAATTCCCAGAACAAAGAAAATAAATTAGCAAAAGGGATTCTGTCCGGTTCCCTTGAGTCGCTTATAACCAAGTGTTCAACCTGAGAATTCAAATCGGTATCATAATTGTGATTCTTAATAAATCTCTCTATCAACGTAGAAACAAGATCCGATTTTCTCAACATCGGGTGCAAATTGAGAAACACCTCATTCAAAAGTTTATCCAACGTGGAAAAATGGAAAACATCAGGAAATATTTGGATCAAAACATCAATTAAATAGCTTTGAGCCAACGGATCCCGAGATTGAATGATGTGCTCTGTGATAACTGGGAAAATGTTCTCTTTATAGTAGTCAATACTTGAGTAATTCTCATCTCCGGTGTAGTCATCTATGATTTGTGATAGCCTCACCAAGTTCGAACCCACCAAGATTTTCAACTCCTTCCTTTCTTTGTACCTAAGCTCCCTTTCAGAGGAATGTCCTTGATGCTGTAGTCTCACCCAAAGTTTATTCATCTCAATGAAGTTAGCTATCAAAAAGCCTACCGTCTCGTCGAGATCAGCTTTAGTAGACAAAGGGAGCAAATCCTTCGTTCTTTGCGATAAATAGTATCTCAAGAATAAGCCTCTAATGGGGTGCTGAACGCCTCTGCACATTTCAATCATCTCATGCATTAGCTCCTTCCTGGGAGACTCTTCTGTCGCCATGTACGTTGTGCCGACCACAATCATCATGTACAACCTGGGTACAATGTTTCCCGAATACTGTACTAACTCGTACAAATCTGCCAAAAATGGTGTTGCATCAGCCAGTTGTCTTTTTCGCTGTTTAGACTTATGTGATGCCAAAAGATGAGTCGAAAGGGTTTCTAACGAATCGAATACTGCAACGTACATTTCGTAGTATTGCTTGGGGCTCAATGAGTTAATTCGGAGTTCATTCAAAAAGTTGGAACAGTGCTTAAGGCCTTGTAATAAATAACCTTGATTTAAACACTGTTTCATCAAATGTGATTGATGATTTATATTATTCAAGCATCCCTGTAATGGGGATTGCTGTTCCAAAGCCATCGAACCCATCTTAACAATGCAATTATATCGATCAACTTATCGTTAAGTATTATTGAATAAAATTTCAATTTCGGTGTGCGCTCCTTATCATATTCGACGACGACCAATTTTCAAGCCTAAGTAAGGATGTCTATTAGATATTTACAATTGATACAAAATACAAGTGTATTCACTCAGTTTGAAATAGAACATATACGAAGAACAATCGAAAAGGAGACCATGCAAAAATAAAACGAGGTTTTTCAATTTAAGCTGAAAGCATTTAAATCATGAATAACCATACTAGCTATGGCCGCGGAAGTGAGGGTAGCAATACCACCAGTAAATAAAGCAGACATGATAGCACTGGAGATGTCTTTGGCCTTGGCATTATTTGTTAAAGTATTCAAAACACCCAAGGTAATGCCTAGGGATCCCAAATTGGAAAATCCGCAAAGAGCATAAGTTGCAATCAAAGTCCCTCTTTTAGACATCTCCTTATATGGGGAATCATGTATAAGCATACTGTAAGCCACAAACTCATTTTGAATGAACTTGGTTGCGATCAAGTTTGATACATGCAATATTTCATTCCGAGGGGTTCCCAAAAGAAACCCAACAGGGTATAGAATATATGAAAGGATGAGTTCCAAAGTCAAGCCTTTGATGTTCCAGTAATTGCCGAACCATGTTAAAAGACCATTACACAAGGACACTATACCGATGATACACATACATTGAATCATCATGGTACCTGCAATCCTTAAACCTAGCGTGGCCCCGTTAGAAAAAGCTTGCAAGACATTTTGCGGTTTCGACGCATCGTCTTCCAAATGCTTAGGAACTTCCACTTTACTGTTCGAAATGGGAACCTCCGTTTCAGGGTATCTTAGCTTAGATACAGCCAACGATGCCGGGATCGACATAACGCAAGAACTAACCAATGCTTGTGGGTTGAGTCCAAGACCAATATATCCGACTAATACAGCACCTGACAAAGTAGAAAAACCTGAACACATGATCTGGTGTAACTCTGCCTTTGTTAAAAATGGCATCAAATCCTTAATCAAAATAGCACTTTCACCAATCCCAACAAATGGCGAAGCAGCAGCAGTAACTGCTTCTGCACCAGACACTCTAAGTGACCAAAAGAAAAAATATGCAAACTTCCCGATGAACCATTGGACTACTCCGAAATAATACCAAATTTGAATGAAAGCAACAAAAAATGCAACTGATGGAAGGACTGTGAAAAAAAACATACCCAATTGAGAGATGTGAGCATCTGTCAAAAACGCTACGCCGTCCTTAGCAAAGCCAAGAAGTTCTCTAGCCAAAGTGGAGATAAAGTTGAATATATCATAACCACATTTGGTTCTCAACACAAACAAGGCTATAATGAATTGCATTAATGTTCCCCCGATGACCGTGTTCCACTGGATTTTGCTTCTATTATTTGAGGTGGCATATAATCCAGCTATTGCGACAATAACTCCAAATAGCGATACCGCCCTATCTTTTCTCTTTGAATCCTCCGTCTCAGCTGGCACGAAAGTGCCAAGTAAAACAACACCCACGGTGATGATGGCACCAACTAACAACCTAAGAGGTCTTGTCCACAACAACTTTGTATAAATGAGATCAGTAGTGAAGTACCATGCTTTTTGGCAAAGACCAAAAAGAAAAACCAATATCCTGCTATGCCATGAAATCAACCTAACCATTATCATACCCCATAAAATAGTGGGAATCAACCACTGATGTCTATGCTTATCTTGAATGAGTATCGAGAGCCACCATGCCGTGAAAAAGCATCCGACGAGCACATGGAAGGCTAGTTTGTAGTATGGAAACTTCCGTTTAAGTCGTATGAGTAGCGGAACCTTATTGTGGGACTTAATGTCCGACTCCGATACCTCTATTTCCTCCGACTGGGTTCTGTCCTGGTCGGAGTGTGTATCCACGTCTTGTTTTTCGGACTTGAGCTTCATATCCGAATTATGCGTGCTTCCTGTAACTTCTGGTGCCGACATCAAAAGTAAGTGCCTGAACTATGATGATTTTCACCTAATGGTCAACAACTGAATATGAAAAATCTAATTAAACTTGCTTTCAAATATCTTTTTTGAGAAATGGAGGATCTAGGGCAATAATGAAACACTAAGACATTGGCTAAATCAGAAAAAGTGGAGTCAACGAAGAGTCTCTAGTAGACTCAAATCGGAAGACGAAATTTTTCACCTCATCAGCAGTTTTGTGTCACTAGATAAGGCTATTCATTCCTCCTACATATTGGGACAAGTAAGGCATTAATACCGTGCACGGCTTCTTGAAGACAATCACAATAACAAAGAAGGTGGAGATTAGGAATGAATAGTTAATGGAGATATTATATGAATGTGTATTCACAGAAACTAAAAAGAAACAAAACCAAAAATAAAAGGAAAAAAGAGGAGCTCTTATACATTAAGCTAATGCTGGGAACTACTATATCTATATTTATCCTTTGATTCGACAACTTGATTCGAGTCGATTTTGTTACTAAAGCCCATTAGTGTTTTCAGCAAAGCTTCCGTCGTTCCTATCATAGGCCTGATGATAAGTATGGGAGACGTTTTCATAATGGATTTTAGTGATTCTTGTATATTGGGAGATTCGTTGATCTCGTCACGCAATTTGTTGATAGCTTTTTTAGTGGTTTTTAAATTTTCGCCTATGGATTTGTAGGCAAGTTTTAGCCCTTCGCTGGCACTTTCGGGCTGGTTAGAGTACAAACTGACCATCTTGATGCTGCTATCTTCCTCTAGCTCACTTTCCTCGGAAACGCCCTTCAAAATCTCCTTCTTAGCTGGATCTTTGGGGTCCATGAGTAACAATGAGTTTTCCAAAATGTTATAATCAATATCGTCAGAGTCATCTAACTCTGCGTACGAATATAGCTTTTTGTTGCCATACTGATCATTATCAGCCGCAACGTTCTTGTTTAGTAATCTGGAAGACGCCAACAAACTTCCCGTTCCTCTTGCTTCGCTAACTTGCTGCCCTGGATACACATGATCATAGTCGTCATTATCATTGTCATAATCGTCGTCATCGTCGATGCCATCATTTTTCTTGATTTTTTGAAACTTCAGAGACCTTGCAGAAGAACCCTCGCCACCGAAGACTTCCTCAGAATGTTCTAAGATTACTTGCGTACCAGAGGCTAATTTCGCACCGAAATTCAACAACTCATGTCCAGTAGTCTTAGCAAACTTGGAAGTACCCTTTTGTAAGCTGCGAATGAATCTCCCATCCTTTTGGTATTCTTTGATAGGTATCGCGATCAAATCTTTGAAGCCCCCACCAATATTAACTATTGGCCTCAAGGGTGAAACCCCTGACAACAAGCCTGATAATTGCGTTTGTTGAATACTTGGAGTCCAGGCCTCCTTCAACTCCGCAATAAGTTTAGGAATACCCAATATGCCATATAATTTAGCTCCTGGTAATGTTAGTTCTGAGCCATCCAAGATAAAAAAGTTGACAAATTCAGAAATTTTGCCTGATCTTATCCCGGCATAATCTATTTTCTTCGGCTTGTAGTCCAACTTCAACCTTATGTTACCCATTTTAAACAACTGAATGTAAATAATTTCATCCACAGGTAATTCAAACCTCTTGTCTTTAAACTCTCCAAAACGAATCAAAAAGTCCAAAGTCTCTTGATCGATATGAAGCCTAATAGGCAATATAGACAAATCAATCATTGCTTCGGTTGCACATAAATCAGGGGTAGGTCTGATGTTAGTGAGGGACAATTTTATCATACTTGTTCCTATTTCTCTTTCACCCAACCTGTTCATGTAACTTAGAAACTTATTCCATGTTGAATTTGGCAAATTGTCATAAATATTAGCATCCTCAATTCTCAAATCTATAGTATTGACAACTTCATATTTAACACTGGGAGAGGACTTTTCTCTCCTTGGATCCCGAGTGGTCATTATTGTAAGATTGATTTCTATATTCTTCAAATCGACCATAACTTTGTAATTTTTAGACCGACGTAAATTCAAATCTTTGTAATTCTTTCCTGTTTCAATGTTATAATTAATGAACGGCTCATTCAGCAATGGACCATTTGGTTCATTCTGGACTGATTTATTAATATTGTCTGTTAGGTTGGATGGATTAGAACCTTTTGGCAAGGTCAAATGAATTGACTTGAACAAAGTTTCACCCAAAATTTCCTGGGAGTATGTTCCCTCTTCATCACTGATTGGCCCAGGATTAGAATTCGTTTCTTTCGGTTGAGTAACATCCTCTGTTTCGTGAGACTTGACTTCAGTCCGAGATTTCTTTTTTCTTTCGATATCTTCCATGTCTTTTATAGCCTGCGCTTCCACTCTCTTCACGGCGCCTCTGATTGCCTTCCTTGTATCTTTCCAGTCAAACCCATCGTAAAGGTAGATGCGTGTCTTCGAAAGATTGATGTTAAGTTTAATCGGATGTATCTTCACTTCAACTTGGCTTCTATTTGCCGAAGAAAAATGGCCTTCGTCAAAAGAAATATTAGACGATGCGCTATTCGGGTCCATACTCAGATCGTGAAAGCTCAATCTATCAAATGCACTCTCAAGGTACTGAGAAGATCCCTGCGGATCCTGGTAGTATTCATCGACAATGTTAATATCTGAAGAGCTATTACTGTTGTAGTTTCGTTCTTTAGGAAATCTCACTGAACTTTTCAGGAATTCTGTTACATGGGGAGGTGTGGTGTTACCTTTCGGTGAAAACTCATATTCATCTATGTCTTCGAAAACATTTATTTGTTCTTTTAGTTCAACTTTCATTTTCTCCTCATCAGTGAAAGTTATAGGAGGCTTTAGATCGTTAACTAGCTGCGTTAAAACATGAGCAGAATCTGCACAGAGGTCCAACTGATGCTCATCCGAGTTCATTTTTACATCTAGAAATGCTAGGTTTTCACAGATGCCCAACTTCTTATTCTTTTTTATAAGTTCCTGAATTTTTGTATTTACGGTTATTCCGACGTGAGTACAATTGATATTACCGATCGAATTGAAACCTCGCGATGAAAACCATGACAAAGGACTTATATAGGTAGGGGATATCGAAGAATCTTTTTTGTGGCCATCTTTGCTTCCTTCCGTTGATTTAACCACATTTTTAACATCGTCAATTAATACCAAAGATAAGTTTCTTAAAGAACTTTTGATATAGAACTGATGCATTCCAAAAGTTACATCAGAATTACCTTTACCAATTATAAGCAAACTTTTGCAACATAAACGGCCAGGATTCAATCCAAGTACACAATCATACAACGTAAATCTGAGGTCTAATCGTTTCAGCGACGACGAGCTAGGTATCGACCTTTGATCTGAGTTTTTCTCGGCAATCTCATGCAAAACAGCATTCTCGTCAATCTCTTTTTCTAGAAGTTCAAGCCAGCTTGTATAGTACTCAATCAAGAAATTTCTGAGGTAAATATCTACTGATTTTGCTTTTTCATGATTCTTAATTGTAATGATAACCAAGGGAGTGCGAGTGTTCTCTAAATTCCCTTTCAGAAATTCATATACGAAGTCATCAGCGATATTCCCATTTCCTAAGTGCCGTTGCACATTCAAGGATTGGATCGTACCTTGTATTTCATGACTTAGTTTGTAAAACGAAACCTTATACAACTGAATTTTGAAGTCGCCCAACTTTGGCAACACGTTTACAATGCTAATTTTCGTCCGATTGATGACTAGCCTGAAAGACGCCAAATTTCGGTTGCCTGAATTAATCAATGCAGAATTATTGAAGTTTATTCTCCGTGAACGCCTCTGCCCAGCTGCGCTTGAAGTCGATAATGTGGAA
This sequence comes from Debaryomyces robertsiae, assembly GCA_030566065.1. Lineage (NCBI taxonomy): Eukaryota > Fungi > Ascomycota > Pichiomycetes > Serinales > Debaryomycetaceae > Debaryomyces > Debaryomyces robertsiae. The sequence continues at coordinate 158,088 of JAJMHL010000004.1, forward strand.
TGATCAAGTTTAGGATTTGTTTTAGGCGTACCGAGATTGTTTTCTTTAAGACTTTTTTGTGAAGAATTTATCTGTTGGGGCAACCGATCAAAAACGGTGGCAACGCTTGAAAACTCATTTATCAACTGCTTCAATTCTTTGAAAGTTAGTTTAGTATCCACTTCCAACACACTCAAAGTCATATTTGACCCTAAAACTATCTCACGAGGGAGCGAGTCACTACCCCCTGAATATCCTGACTTGTTAACGAAAGTTTTGAAATTTTGCAGTTCAAATGATAACTTAATACCTGAAATAGTGGTAATCGTCGTTTCCACTTCGCCGCGTCTGGTACCAAATATAATTTTGTTAACGATTAGTGAGCGCTTGGATGAATTGAAAGCAATTGGAAAGACGGTTAATGTAATGCATGAACTTCCAGACGTTTTAAGACTAAGTTTTGTTGAGGCAGTTTGTAATATAAACTGGAACAAAGCCCCTTTGGTATTTGAAGAGGACTCCACGTCGGCCATTCTGTGACGTTTTTTTTTGAATGAACCGATAGACGCCATTGTCGACTTCATTGTGTTGTAGCTTTCATAAATTGAATGCGTCGAAATTCCAAAATTAAATAATAACATTAGTGTGAGATCATCTAAATCAATAGTTGCAGGCTTCGAAAGCAAAGTAGTTAGTTCCATCTTTGTTTGACCATCTTCAGTTTTGGAAACCATCTCGAATCGAATGTCGGCTTTAGATGAATTCGGAATCTGTGTGCTCGAATCAAGACTTGCAATAGATGACTCAGTTACTTTAGATGCAGAAGTGTTGTTAGAATTAAAACCGAAAACCTTTTCTTCTTGGCCATTCGAAATTTTGACAATTTTAAAAACTTCAATCCCTCCGAAGATGAGTGATTCATTTTTCTGCTTAACGTTGAAATTTTGCAAAACAATATTCAAAGAGTTTCCGGAAGATGCAAATTCACCATTTGGCAATAAAGCTGAAGTAAGTCCTATTGTTACATTTGATACGTGTAGCATTTTAAAGAAGGAACCAGCCTCTGTGCTTTCGTCAACATTGTTCTCATCCTCGACTATTTCGTCGTCATCGTCCGCATACTGAGGGAACCTTAAGTTGGATCCAAATCTTGCTTGCCTAGGATTACGTTTGCGATTTTGGTAGTATTTCAATTTCAAATTTTGTGATATGTTGTTGAAAATTGAGATTATCGTGGGACTGATAGGAACAGACGATAACTTTACATTACCGACATCGACTTCAATATTAGATATTTGACTGAGCCCTTCGAATTGAACACCAATGTGATCTATATATACAAGAACGGGAAAGTCACTCTCTTGCAGACCAGAAGTATCTGGCTCGTTATTTGCTTTATCGTAGCCTTGCTGTGGATGCTTATTAAAAGATTGAGAGGTGGCGCTCATGTAAATAGAGCTGGCTTCTTCATGGGTAAACACCATGCTATCCATCAACGATTCTTCGCCATACCCAGTATCATTATCATCAGAAGTGTCGTCGTCAGTATCCTCCTTCGACCGGTCTGTTTTCAAAGGCATGTCTGTTTCGCCTGGGTTCACTTCCGGCTTCAAAGTTGTTATTTTTATGCCTTTGACTTTAATACTTCTTAAACCATTAGTGGTATTCAAAAATGCCTCGTCTACTTGAAGCATCAAATCAGTCAGTTCAGAAACTATTTTTATGCGTAGATTAGATACTTTTATTTGTAACCTCAGTAAGGCTATCTCTACCGCTTTATTCATCATGCCACTCAAAGCTGAAGGCTTAGGCTTAGAAGAATTGTTGGATGAACTAGAATTAGATCGTGACTTGATCGCAATAGCGGGCTCCTCTATATCATCGTCACCAGAAGAGTTAGAGTCATCAGCTAGCTTTCCATCCATCACAGTATTGGCCAAATCAGCGGTACTCTGGGCTAACAGAAACTGTACATTGTTGTTGGGTTCCTCGTTCATACCAAAATCCGGGGCGATAACAATTTCTACATCGTTTGCTTCGATGCTAACACCCCCCATAACGCCCCCATTGAGTTCCAAGCTACCAATTTGACCATATCTTAAATTACACCCCGGTAGCTTCCCAACCTTCTCGGGATCAATAGACACATCTTTCAACACTATGTTGTTTAGCGAGACCTCTTCTAAATTGGGCAAATCTATTTCTGAAAACAACGAAATTTGCTGTAATAAGTATAGCAAGAGCCGCTTTTGGATGTTCTGAGGCATCCATTGGGGACTCATTCTTCGATGTTACTTCAGTGGTGCTATATTCAATCAAAGACTCCTAGTTTTGTTATAATTTTATCTCTACTATAGACTAATACCAGGATCATAGTGAGTAGTAGATAAGGTCAATGCTAAACGCAGTTTTATAATCCTGTATATAATATGGTTATATTGAATATGGTCCAACCTCCACCCGTCAACTGGCGTATCTATACGGCTAGGACACAGCATATGAAGGTAAAGAGATGCATGGCACAATTCTTAAAGACCAAAAGTTATGAGATCCCAAAAGGTAACGGTTTCCAATTTTCATGGCGCTCGAAAAAAAAAGTAGGCCTTTCTTTAGCTGTCTTCTGCTTCTTTAGAGGCCTCTGCGGGTCCGTGCTTGAGGTGGTATTATGTAGTATATCATCCAAAGACGGAGGAGCAATAAGGGTCTTCATTTTCGCTTGCTTTTTCATTTCAGAGAGCCGAGCTACAAGCATATCTTTTTCATGAACGCTTGCTTGAATCGTCTCCATAGATGACATTAGGGCTGTAGTGAAATCGAGTTGATAGGACGCACTTAATGTCAGGACTTCATCGATGAGAAAGCTGAACAGGTCTTTTGAGGTCTTTATTTCAAAAGCGGACGAAAAAACGTTCTTTGACAGTAAGATATCAGGAATTAGGAAACGAACCCACTCTTTAATTTGACTTATTTCATTGTCGTGACGGAAGAAGAAGCCGAGTTTTGAATCTAACAGCTCAGGGTCAGATGCTGCAAAGCTCTCGAGGTATTTGAATATATCCAAGACCACATTCATTTTGAAATCAAATCCTAGTTCGTCAAATAGAGGCTTGTATAACTTGATAAGTAAGGTGTTGAATTTAAATTTCTTTGTGTCCCTTGACATGAGCTTATCGTGATTATATATCAAGAAATCTTTGAAAATGAGAGTTCCCGAAACTGTCTTTGTGTGTTCCAGAAGTAGCGACTTTAAAAATTTAATGGCTTTCCAGTATTTTTGGCCAGTTTCGGATGAATTGCCATATTTTAATACCTGCTCCAAATCTTGCTTTCGTATTTTTTTGTAAATCTTGAGGTGAGACACACAACTATCCACTAAAGGAACTATTCTTTTCAATTCCGATTCTTCTTCTTCCTTATCCTCTAGCTCTTCCGCTTCATCGGCCCCAGCCTCATCAACAGTGTTCCAATAATTATCAAAGAGCCAATTCAAGGCCTGTCTGCTAGCGATCCTGAGAATATTTACATTGGGTAGAGACTCGTGAGTACCCATATGCCTTATTTCCACGAAGAAGCTAGGTAAATTCAAATTTTTGGCTAGTTGGTGCAAAGGTATAGCGAAGTTGGACTGCTGAAACGGGTCCAAAAGACCATTGACAAATCTTATTAAGGCCATACTATACGACAATTGCAACAAATTCGAGTCTAATGTATCCTCTGATTTCTCTACATCGGCGAGCGTTATCGAAGTCAAGAGTGATGTAGACTCTATCGCATGCGGAACTCTTCCTCTAGATGATAATGCTTTTACTCGTTGAATGGCTCTGCGTCTATTGTCCTTTGACTCGTCAAAATCATAAAACCATTCCTTTAATGTTATTAGTTCCAATGTGTCCCTATAGCATGCTATAGCAGGAGTTTTTCTAAGCTTCTTTTGTTTCAACATGCCCTTTCATTGGGATTAAGCTAATGAGCTCATCTATTCAAAAAGATAAATTCTTGACTTTGTGTCACTGTACCACTTCAACAGTCTAATAGTACTATGGTGACGGGACAAATAGACAATCGATTAACTCATTTAGGAACAGTTGAGTATCCTGTGTGACTGGAAAAGAAAAGGAAGAATCGAGCAGTTTGATTTACAAAAAAAAACCATGTTTGGAGCTTGTTACAATAGGCTGCAAATTTTTTCTATAAATCAGAATCCTACGAAAAGCTTCGTGATACTAAATGTAATTGTCAAATTTGTTTATCCATAAAAACTCATAAACCCAACAGGTTTATTAGTTGGTTTTGCTCGAATGACATATTGGAACTTTCTATGGTGGCCAAACTATAGGTGGACGTGCTCACCAACGACGTATGCTCGTCGTAAGGGAATTTGATATTAATTGCATCATCTATTGTAGTATCGCCGAATGCGGTGCCACAGCTAATGATTATAACCCCAACTAAGACCCCAATTAATCCTAGTACCACTAGAAATAACTGACCATAGCCCATTCTGTGGTCAGAAAGCAAAGAATTGAAAATCAAATCGTTAATGAGATTAATCAAATTGAACACCAAAAAGCACAACGGGTATAATATGGAGGTAGAAATCTGAGATAAACCAAGATTAAAAGCCGTTAGTTGGCATCCAATTATCACTAACATGATGATCAATAAAAGGTATGGGGTAGAGTTGTTTGACCGGAAGATGGAGCGTATATCGTTATCGCTGTGTAGTATCATATCAACCACGACGTCAGTGAGTGACTTTGCGAACAAAAATGTGTGGGCTGTTAAGGTTCCCGCAATAATACCATAATTAATACCTTTTGTAAACTGAAACTGCGAGAAAAGCTTTGATTGAAGCCTGCTTCTCCTTTTCTTCACCAGCTTCATTATCTGTTTTCTGCGGGAAAGGGTCAAATTCACAAGCAAGAGGATAAAAATCACCACATATGTCGTTATGAACCAGCCAAGAAACGACTTTCGAGTTAACTTCAGTAGTACTAATTGAAATTGCTTCTCTGAGTTATCGTCTTCTGGAACTGGTGTCACTCCTCCATTGTAAGCGATAACGAATGCTCCAATAGATATTATCACCGTCCCTACCCCTAGCTTCTTAGTGAAGTGCTCCCCCGGAAGCAACAAGCAGCTGAGGATCGCATTGAATATAAGTCCTATGCTTTGCAATGGAGATAAAATGATTAACGGGAGCGTCGTGAGTTGTATTAGTGACCCAAATATATTCGCAATTATAAAGAGCATGAACCCCAAAAACCACATGCTTCGTTTGCGCTTTTGATGGTGATGGTGGCTGCTTCCATTTCGCATATTATACGTAATCAAGTGTGATTTCCGCTGTAACGTTATTCCTAGTGATTGTATCGCTGATGATATGATCGCTACCGTACACCCTAGTATAATGCTGGATACTGAACTTTTCGAGTGCTCTGTCATCCTAGTGTTTAACAAACCTCTTTGTTCTTTCTATCGCCTTTGTATCTTGATTACCCTAGATTATAGCTCACTTACCTCTGAACACGTCGATTATTTAAACCATACTAAAGTAGGCAGAGTATTATCAGCCTTAACGACTCTTGAATATATGCAGAACTATTATTTTGTTTACTTTTATAACAAGTAAGCTGATGTACTTTTGATCAGCTCTTCAAAGCATCATGATAGAAGAGAGTATACTAGATGTTATTGAAAAGCTTGAGTCGACCGTACTCAATGAAGTTGTCGAGGGAATCATTGATTTAGAGCAAATGTTGGTGGATTTATTGCCATTCATTCTGGCGGCTAGAAAAAACCCTCAGGGCGTAAGGAACAGCAGATTGGATAGCTTCATTAGTCTACAGGACAGTTTTCAATATAACATTGCCAGTCATTTGATTCAATTCTACCGGTTATTGTGGAGCGATATGGGCGGTGTCGATGCAGATACGGTTTTATTGTGCAATCGGCTACTTCAAGGACTTTTGTTGCTTCATCCCAGTTCTCGTAAGCTATTCAACCGGCGCAAAAACATGGAGATTATGCTTCGATTTTTGCTGGTATCGACCATTCCTGATGCGACGCCGCAAATGTCCGCCGAGGTAATCGGTTCATTCGTCTCGACCCTCATACATATCCTATTGAAGGATCTAACCAACTTTCGGGTATTTGAGTCTCTCGGAGGGTGCTCGCTAGTAATCAGAAAATTACATCTTGACTCATTTCCCCCCGCAAAGGACTTGCATCCCTCCAAACAACAGGATCTCAACTTTAAAATTATTGAGTTCTTAGTCTTTTATTTGGTTGATGAGTCTCCATTCAAAGCATCTGCTCCAAAAAAATCCGTTTCCCAAAAATCTGACCTTTTCAGGCCTGATTTCCCCGAGATTGACAGCTTGGTCGAAAGCCTAAACGATTTGAAGAACATTTAGGATCCACTAGTTGGTGTCTATCTCTTGATATGTGTGTCCTGTATATAAACAGTGGACCCAAATATGCTCCCAACACGTTATTTACCTTTGATAAAAACAACTATGGACTTGTTTATTATAAGGATATTTGTTCCAGATGTATACCTATATGGAATACCTCCAAAAGTGTTTCTATAAGTCCACCAATTGGAATGAAGATAACATTTATTCAAACATTACAGCCACCTCGCTGGCCTTGTTAGAATTCCCAATCCCCAATGGATGTAAATTGGACGTATCGTCGAAAGCGACAGACCACCTGGCTTCGAGCTTTACATTATCAAACTACCATTCGGTGAATGGTTCATTGGCGTACTTGTACTCTTCGACTCCTTTGAAGAACACTAAAGGTACCAAGGACGTGTCTCTTCAAGACGCCATCTCGGGTTTCAAAATTATAGAGCCCAGCCCATCGAGCATGGGTTTGTTGCAGAACCCCGCCTACAAGTATTCAGGAGACTCGATGCTCTACGGGCGGATGTATTTTCCGGGGTCAGCATTGGAGGCTATGGTTATTAAAAAGCTTTCTCAACATATGCAGTTGTTGATCAAATGTATCAGCAATCCACATTTGGACAAAAACGGCACCATGATTGTGTACCTTCAAAAAAACACCTCCAAGTTCCTGAGAGAGTTTATTTATTCGACAAACGAAGCGTTGTTTGGTTTTCGGTGTCTCTACAATTTAGGAAGTCTGGAGAGCAAGTCGGTCAATAATTCGAATTTGATTCCCAAATTCGACAACTCGGTTGTTTCAATAGGCACCGAGTTGTGGTACGCAGCATTGAGTATGAGTCCAGGACTATCCACGGCCTTCAGATATTCGACCAGGTCGACGTCCACTGGCAAACCACTCACCATGACATTGGCGTGCAACCCGATATTGGGTCACATTTCATCTGCATACACAGTCAAGACGTCGGTGGCATCCACGTTTTGTTCTAAGTACGATTTTAACGTATTTTCGTATGCCAGTAATCTATCATTGGGGTTTGAGATCTACAACTATTCCAACGATAAGATTAAATCGGGTGATGATCCGACATCAAATGCAACCACGCCAGGCACCTTTTCTGAAGAGGGCCAATATGTCAACCTCAGCCAAAACGTGTATGATTTATATTTGAGGAAAAACTACTCTTCTGATTATCAAACAGGGTCTGCCAACAAACAAAGGATAGTGATTAATCCTATCGAATCTCTGGAAAACTACTACCGCCCCAACTCCAAACTACACGCTACCAGAAGGCAACTGGACGACAGTTTCCAATACTCATTGTCTCCGAAAAGATGCGAAGACCAAACCAACGAAACTGCAATGCGAACCTTTGAAAATCTTGTTAATGAAAGTGATTTTTCCAGCGTTGTGAAATTGTCGACCAGCGTAAGTGATAAGATGGTCAAGCTATTATGGAAAGGTAGGTGCAAAGACTTTTTGGTTAGCGCCGGGGTGAAAATGACTCTCAACCCCACTACAAACACTCCGGAATTGAATAGATTTGGTGTGAGCTTTTCCTATGCTTTTTAAAACGGGAAACCGCTTCATACAGCATGTGTATAGTAATTGTATAATAGAATAGTATGTGAATGCTATAGGTCTCCGGGTAAATGAGTTTTTAATGGTGAGCGACCACGTTACACAAAAGTGGATCACAATTTTTTCCAAATTTCACCGTCACCATAGTATTAACAGTAAGAAAAGTACTCTGTATAATGACTATGAAGAACCAGGAGTTTTATAACTTGTTTAAAAACTCTAAGTTAACACAGGTGGCCACGCCTTTGCATAAACGTTTGAGAGGGAGCGGACATGTGCCAAGCCATCAGATTATTTATACTCCCAAGTCGAGTGCTATTAGGTCAGACTTTGGTATAAAGACAACATTGCCGAAACGGATTGGGTTTTCACATATCGTTTACAATGATATAGATAATCCCAAAAACATGCCTGATGTCGAGAGCTACTCGGGGCAGTTATATAATAGACTCAAGTTCCAAGAGACAGGAACAGTGGTCAAAAACTACTTCAACGAAAACAACCCATTATTTCCATCCAAAACCACTGGAACTGGAAGCTCGTCACAGTCGCAGCTCGATAGCGTGTTGGCTGGCTTCAGATTGAATAATTATTCAACGGTAGCCGATGTTAAGAAGTTGCTTCAAAAAAACCCTGGTTTATACAAAAAGTTCCAACTGTGGTTGGTGCAGAATAACCCTGAAATGTATATATCACACATGCCCTCAAAGCTCGTTAAATTATTGAAGGAATTTTTGAAAACCAACCCTGATATTCGGAAGAAGGAGTTGGGCTTGAATGATTTGACGAACCAAAACCGCCGAATCGCCAGAAGCGGACCAGCTAACAAAATTCAGGGTACGGGTGGTTTTTCGTATGCCCAAAAGGGAAGGTTGACAAACTCGCCAAATGGTATCAAGCATGGTGTTATAGCTCCTGGTAGACTTGTGGGAGACAGAGAAGCAGCAATTGGTGGGTTCATCGCCAACGTTAATGATAGAACTACTTTATTGCAAAACAACTTCTCCAAAAACTATCCTGGAAAACATCCAAGACAATTTGTCATGCCTTTCAAGATTAATGAGGTGGAGATAACGGAGAACGGTAGAGTTAAGGTCTTTGCTGATGGCGTCAAAGTTGGGTCATGGATGCAAAGAACCAACACGAACAATGAGTTTACTGACAGGTCAAATTATGAGGCATCCAATCCAAATTTCGGAAGCGCTTCTGAAAGAAATAGCAAGGATAACATTCCATTAGAAAGTTTGTTGAATTTAATAGGTAGCCCTAGAAAATAGAACTTTTCATCAACCCTTGTACATAAATAAGTCACATAAAAAGTTTACATAATTTCATTAGATGCAATACTATTTCGTAGAATCTTCATAAACCTTATTATCTACTAACAAAGGCTCCTCTCTTGCATAGTTCGTTGGTTCTGCGTTCACTTTCAACGATTCAGCTGGCCTTTGGCTAAGGATGTCATTATTTGTCGTACCATCTTTTTCGACCTTAGGCTTTTTAACACCAGTCATCTTTTCCTTTTGCTTTCTCTTCTTGGAAGCAGAACTATTAGCTGTCGTGCTTAACACACCTTGCATTTTCTTTTCCTCTTGATTTAGTTCAATACGAAGACCTTCAGCAAGTGCTTCGTCTAACTTAGCATCGATTTGATACCATAGGTAAAAACTGGCAATTCTTATACCGTTTTTCAATACATGCGACATCGATTCTTGAACTTTCTCTACAGGTGTGAAACTATTGGTGATAATGGGCACATACCTGTAAGGGATATCATGTATGGTTAGCGAAATCAGAGTAAATCGAATTTCAGGTTCAACCGGGCATTCTATTTTTTTAGGGACGTTCTTTTTTGAATTTGCGGCCCCTTTTTTTTTACGTGCCTTTCTTGGTGGTGGCCTTCTCATAGGTCGTTTACTTTCTTTATCATGATTGTCTGCAAGTTTATCATGCCCAGCTTCTGTTTCATTTGGATGGCTCTCTTTTTTAACCTCCGTGTCTACTGGAACGGATTTGTTTTCCGACTCACCGTCTGCTATTTCGTCCACATCACTCTTTGGCTCGTCGGCCACTTCATTTTGTGTATCATTTCCTCTCATTTGCTCTTGCTTTCTTTTAAACTCAGTGTACTCAGCCAACTTTTCGTCGTATTCGTGGATCTCTTTCTGATTATGAACCCACAAAAAACTCACTAAGATATCCTTCATGTCAGCGTCTTCATCTACTGTCGCATTCTTTGGGGGCAATACTTCACATACAGCATCTTTTGGAAGCATATATCTCACATTTGAATTCTCCACATATTCAAATAGTAAAGTAGCATCCGTTAGGTATTTTTCCTGAAAAGCTGTTAGCTTTTGATCTTTTGGTACCTTAGGCTTTGGTGGTTTCTTTTCCTTTGGAGGCTTTCTATCCTTAAAAGCTTTTCTTCCGCTTAGTAAATGGTCAGGAATTCGTCCGTTTGGGAATAAGTATGCGTGATATGGTTGTGGGCCCATCTCCCTAGCTCTTTGAATATAGCCTTGAAATGTTAAAATTTGTTGAGGAGAAGCAGTCCCCAGGGCGACAATTTTCATCAAAGAATTTAACGACGGGTCTACCCTAGCAATTGTATTCAAGTTTGCAATCATAATAGTGTTTTCTATGGATTGCATATAGTTTGGATCTTTAGCAGGCTGGGGCGCTGATGTTGAAGGAGCTGGAGTCTGTTCACCAGTCGCTGCAGGTTGAGTCACTGTACTGCTTGAATCTTGAGTTATTTCTTTCAGGCCGTGGTCTACGTCAAGCTTAGAAACTGCTAGCGCATCGTCATCACTCACTTTCTCTGGCGCCTTGTGTTTTCCAGAAGCGTCTTGAATATCTCTTTGACTTGTTTGGCTTTCCCGTTTAGAATTATGCCCGACGTTTAGAGAAGCCTCCTCAGGCTGTTGAACATTTTGCTGTGGTGCTGATGTAGTTAAATGTTTGGCAGATTCTGGCGGTGTTTCGCTCGCTTCTGATTTTTTCCCTTCCTCTTCTATACTGTTTGGCGAATTAGTCTTTTCATGCTCTTTAGGACTTTGCTTATCTTCCGAAGATGATACGCTATTATTTGGTTCCGAGCGGCTCTCGGGGTTTTGCGAGACTGTAATTGGAGACTTTTCATCATTTCCGCTCTTTGTTACTTCCTTTGAATTTTTTGAATCTGGTTTTATTTCTTCTCCAAGTTTGGAGTTTCCATCCTTCTTTTTACCATTACCCTCGGACCTTTCGTCTTTTAATATAAACAATCGTATGTCGAATGCATGAGGACCAATAGTGAGAGACGCATCGCATAACTTGGCCATAACATCCCTAGCACTCACCTCGGTGCTTAGGACAGGCGTACGCTCGAAGTGTGCCTCTTCTTTTTGGCCTTTTCTCTTATACTTCGCTTGTTCCAACTGCTGCATTTTTTTGGCGTATGCAGTTTGTTTGAGCCAGTACAACTTGAACATTGGACCTATGTACATATAATTTAATCTTGACTTGATTAAAGATCGATAAAGTACACCCGAGTCCTTAATTGTGAGTGGCATCTTCAAAACTTCTTCATAATGTCCGTTAGGCGGCGAATTATAAGATACTGGCAACCCAGAGAGAATTTCGAATGGCCTAACAATAGTTTTCGCTAAAGCTTCCTGCTGCTTTTCAATCTCTTCTCGCTTGGCTGAGGTGACCCTCCTTCTCATACGGGGCCCCATCTTGAGTTATGTAATGAGCTGATAGTTCACAGCTGAAATATTGTAATCTATTGAAATGAAATAAAAACCAAAAAATGTCTGTATAACAACGACATTGATGATACGACATTCTATTATATACTAAACAATTATCAAAATATATCAAATACTATGCTCTAATGACTCTAGACCCTGATGAAATAACTTAATCATAGTATCTAGTTCGGATACCAATTTATGCTTTGGGGTCGAGTCAAGAAAAAAATCTCCGTTGATGTTTGGTATATGAGGGAACTTCGAAGCCAGTCTCGGAGAAGCTGTAGGAACGTTACCGCTTAGTGAAGTGGTTCTAGGTAGATGTGCATTATTTGACGACAAGCTGCTTGCTCCGGTATTATTGATCGTTGTCTTCTTATGCGACGCCGCATTATGCTGCCTTTGGAGCGTAGCCGTGACCTCGGAGTCGGCACCAGCGTCTTCTCCAAGGAAGGAATTGCCTTCCTTTTCGGCTACCGGAGTCATGGTCAACGGCAAATTGGCTATTTGGGAAGGATTGATACCGAACTGATTGATATTCTCATTTTGCTGGCCTTGGCTATGTGATTGCTGTTCGAAATCGTGTGTTAAAGCTGCAAGGCTGTTGATAGAATTCGAAGGAGTAGGCATCTGAATATGCAAGCCTGGTCTAGGCCTCTTTTGCTTAGCAGCAGGAGGAGCACCCTGGTTATGCGCTGAATTAACCGTCTGGGCCGCAGTCACATTTCCATTGTTGAGAATCCCCGTCTGGCCGGTGGTCTCTGTATTAGCTGCGTCGTTGGTTTGCTTGAAATTAATCGGCTGCAACAACGGGTTTGGATTCGATTGTAACGCCTTCATCGACTTCGAAGGAGAAGTTGTATTACCGACTCCGGTGTTACCCAACATGGATGAAGATGGAACGGGTTTGGGCGAGGGGGTCATCTTATTCGAAGATGAAGCAGCCGATGAAGGTGTTCGAGGAAGGTGTTGGTAAGAAGCGCTCGAGTTTGAACTTGAAGTATTCGAAATGGTGGGCTTTCTGGACCTGTTTGCAGAGTTGTTATTTGCGAACCTCGTTTCCAAGTTTCCCGATGCTGACTGAGAATGATATAATGCAGGTGGTTTGTTTAGAGTTTGACCCTGACCAGCGTTTGATGTCATGCCGGGAGCAACAGGCTTGGTGGCAAACCCGTTAAAATTGTCCATGTCAGGAATTTCGATAGTTGGAGAGTCTACCGGTCGTTCATTCGAAGTATACGACGGGGGTAGCTCGAAACCACTTCTACCATCGCTTGAAGTAGGATTCATGGGTGGAGATGTATCCAATTCAAATAACAGCTGGAGGGATTTGGGTATCGCAGATGAAGATGGAGTCACGGTATTCTTGCTTTTTTCGTTAAAGTAGTAAGAACCATTCTTAAGCGTTGGGGCATTCGAATCTGGTGCAGCGGTTGTAAAGTTGTCATTGTTATCCCTATTCCCAAACTGTAATGTAGGTTGCGTGTGATATGAATCCTCACCAGCTTCGGGGGAGCCGTTAGGATGGGGGTCGGTATAATCCTCTTCAAGCAGGTTGACGTCAATATCGTTTTCTATGATATAGTTTTTACTACTTAAAGAGTCAAAATCCCATTTTACCTGTATTTGGTTATCGTGGCTTTCACGACTATCGGCATTGTGACTGCTGTCATTATCATGAATGTTTGAGTTGGATATGTTCTCTTCCAAGTTCATGTATGCAACCGAATCCCGTGAAGAATTCCTGTCTCTCCAGAGCAAATATCTTGTTATAACTTCCTTCAATATTGTTGTCGGGTGGCTCTTATAGATCTTAACCAACTTGCATTTCAAGAGGTCATCTGCAGTGGGTCTTTCGTGTGGGTTTTCGTCCAAACAGAGGGCAATCATCTCCTTCAAGGCAGACGAGTATTCGCGGCCCTCTAATCGAGGAGGCGTCAGCTTGGATATCATTTGCATGGCCCACATTGCATCTTTATCGCAGTATGGGGGGTTCCCTGTAGCAATTTCGTACATGGTAATACCCAAAGACCAGATATCGGCCTTCGCATTATAGGTGTCGCCTTCCCGAATCACCTCAGGGGCCATCCAGTACGGCGTACCTGCCATAGTCGTTCGTTTGAGCGCATTCGTAGTTAGTTGTGTTGCCACCCCAAAGTCGCACAATCGTACGTATCCTTCCTTGCTGATCAACACGTTGGCGGCCTTCAAATCCCGGTGGATGAACCCAAGCTTATGCACCCCCTGCAACGCGATCAATAGTTCCCGCATAATCACGGCAATGTATTTCTCTTCGAACACACCGCACTTAAGTAAAGTCCGCACAGACCCGCCCGCGCAATAGTCCATGATGATCCACAACCTAGTGTCGTTCAAGAATGATCCATAGTAATGCGTCACATTAGGCACGTTTTTAAGTTCCGTCAAAAATTGAATCTCTTGTTGCACATCGATCACCTCATCCTCCTCGGTATCCAAGTTCAATACCTTGATCGCCACCACTTGCTTGCTTTGTTTATTATATCCCTTGTATACAACTCCGAACTTTCCTCGCCCGATCACTTCTGTCCTTTCTAAATGAGCCTTATTTACGGACATTTTTTGATTTTCAACAAGTGTTCCAGTACTTTATACTATGGTCCCTCTATTAGCAACTGATAGAACTACTAAACCTCTATTATACCTCTAATGGCTAACTTTCACCAAAAGATCGGCGGTAAACTAAAACAAATCATAAAATTAGTTCATGTGTTAATATGCACACTAACGGTCGATAGATACTTCAAGCTCATTTAATGAGTCAGTTAATATGGGGATTCTTTACGAGCATAACTAAAAGGCGCAAAGATCATAATATTGACTTTAGAATGACTAGAAGTGCTGTGATAAAGAGAGATACGAATGAGACTAAGATCCAAATAGCTATTTCATTGGATGGAGGACATGTTGCGGTAGAAGAGTCGATACTCGATTCGGCCAGTTTCAAGGGCGATGGGCACGCCACGCAGGCCACATCGAAGCAGATAATTAGCGTGCAAACCGGGATTGGGTTCTTGGACCACATGTTGCACGCGTTGGCCAAGCACTCGGGATGGTCGTTGATTATTGAGTGCATTGGAGATTTGCATATCGACGATCACCACACGGCGGAAGACGTCGGCATCTCACTCGGGTTAGCATTCCACAAGGCCTTGGGTCAGGTGAAGGGAGTAAAGCGGTTTGGTAACGGGTTTGCGCCGTTGGATGAGGCGCTAAGCCGCGCGGTGGTGGATCTCTCCAACAGGCCCTATGCGGTGATCGACTTGGGGTTGAAGAGGGAGAAAATAGGAGATTTGTCATGTGAGATGATCCCGCATGTGCTAGAGAGCTTTGCCCAGGGTGCTGCGATCACTATTCATGTTGACTGTTTGCGAGGCTTCAACGACCATCATAGAGCAGAAAGTGCTTTCAAGGCTTTGGCAGTGGCTATAAAAGAGGCTATTTCCAGCAACGGCACAGATGATATCCCAAGCACCAAGGGAGTGCTATTTTGACCTGTTGATATCGCAAGAACCTTCTATTCCAGCGTTGGTAGATATATCAATCTGCATGTCTAATTACTCTTACAGTGCATAGATGACTTGATAATAAAACGCTCCAGAGTGTTTCTCTCGTATTTCTTGAGATCAATGAACGCTTCAATACAATCCAGGAGCTATACAACTGTCTAAGAAACAACTGTAGACCTTGTGCGGTGTAGCTGGACCCGAAGATCATCGAGTAGCGTGTCACGTGATATATCTATTAGATTTAGCTATTTCCGTTAAGCCTGATGACTTTAAGACGATAAGAGGTGAAAAATAGGTAGAAGTATGGTTAGCATCCCCATTCGAAGATTTTCGGTAGTAGCGAATGTGTTAAGCAAGAGGGACTCGGGCATTAAGCCCGTTTTCAAGTCGCATTTTCTGAATGAAGGAGCCAAGAAGTTTGAGAGAAATTTTCCACTGAAGCTGGCATCGAAGCCATGGGATGAGCAGAACATCAGCAAAGATGAATACTATATGAAGAAGTATGGTTCTATTAGTGAAAAGCAAAGACAAGCGCTAGACAGAAAAGTTGAGAGACAGAAAAAATTCAGGCAGGTTAGACGCAATTCTGAGAGAGATGAATGGAGACACGAGAGGGAAGACAGAGCGGTCAGGTTTGGCGCTGACCGGAGTTTCAAACAGGCGTTTAAGAACCCACTCAGCGAGTACGTGTATGGAACGTTCCCCGTGATATCAGCATTAATGGCGAATAAAAGAAGCCTGTTCAATAAGCTCATCATACATAATCCCAAGGATGCGACAGACGAAATATTAAAACTAGCAAAGAAATATGGGTTAAAAGTAGACAAGAAGGAGTCCAAAGGTGAGCTTAATGCATTAGCAGAAAATGGGGTACATAATGGTGTTGTGTTAGAAACCAAGCCGCTTGAACTCCCAATCGTATCCGATCTAGGCGAATGCAATCCTGACGAAGGGACCTACAACATGTCACTTTTGAATGAGTTGTACAACACCGAAGTCACAAAAGTTGAAAAAGTTGCCCGTACTTTCAACGACCCTTCCGTCTCCAAATACCCCCTCGGTATCTACCTCGACGGTATCACTGACCCGCAAAACATCGGAGCCATCATAAGAACAGCCTACTTCTTGGGTGCGGACTTCATCGTTGTTCCTGAGCACGATACAGCCAAATTGGGACCGGTAGCTAATAAAGCATCAGCGGGTGCGCTCGATATGATAAACATCTACCAAACCGTGGATAGTTTGAAATTTATCGGAAATGTTAAAGGCAATGGCTGGAACGTTATTACCACTAGCTCGACTCCTAACGAGGAAGAAATACATAATCTCAAGCTGAAGCACCAAAAAGTCGAGTCTCATTTGCGCAATAAGTTTATATTGCCCTCTGACTTGTCTTCCATTATGGCCCAATCTCCCATCTTGCTCATAATGGGTAGCGAGGGCGCTGGGGTGCGGACAAACTTAAAGCTAAAGTCCGATTATCTCGTCGGTTTGGAAAAGGGCCGTAGAGCCGGCGCCGATATGATAGATTCCCTCAATGTCAGTGTCGCTAGTGGCTTGTTGATAAACAAATGTTTTGACTAGGTTCTGAACATGATTAAATCCTGTAAATATAATTCTCAATGGCATACGCTTTAGTATAGAGATCTTACATAAAAATTCATTTCATTTTACTACTAATACTACTACTACTGCTACTATAACTACTATGTTATCGCGCCAATTGTATCCATCAGTATAACCGGTTAAGTGAATTGTCTCAGACATGTGAAAAGTAGTGAAATTTTATAGCCTCTGATACTCGCCAGAAAGGGTTCATGCTCGATTCCAGCACAATTGTGAGCTCGGCCACGCTACGATGTAAATATCCCAAATAGACCCCTTTTCGGAGTGAGAATCCCTGAATACCGAACTTGCAGGTCAGTCGTTAAAGATGAATGGATGCGGATTTCCTGTTTGAATCTTTTTAAGTTGAACTATCATGTGCAATCTGGCTCCTTGCATCTGATATCAAAATATCCAACTCGTAGTATAAAGATATAGTGATTTGGTAAAGTTGGAATTAACTAATAGAGGCGCCTAGAGAAAAGAACCGTCTAGACAAAAGAGTATATTTTTTGACGATAAGTGGTAAAGTAAACTCGAACATGGTAACTTATCATCTAGTAATATTGGTGCATGGGTACGTATATAGGGATAATTCTGTAACATTTTGGACTTGGAAGCAATATTAACAAATTAGGCTATGGGGTAATTGCAGTCATATGGAATACCTAGAGAGCCAGATAAAGAAGCAGTATGGGGATTTTGATCCCAAGACCTCTAGAGAAAAATTAGTAGTTTACAAGACTACTACTCATGGGGGATTTCTAACATACGACGGAATCGACGTAAACGGAAAACGCATTTCGGACGAGATTAGCCAACAAACAGCCAACTTATCTACCGGTGGAGACAAAGTCACCAAGTTATCGGTAATTGGGTACTCTTTAGGTGGACTAATCGCGAGATACGCCATTGGAGTCTTACATCACCAAAAATATTTTGAAGATATCGAGCCAGTAAACTTCGTTACGTTTTGCACTCCTCACGTTGGCGTGAGCACTGCAGATACATGGCAGTCCAAGGTTTTCAATGCGGTAGGCTCGTATCTTTTGGCTCACACTGGGTCCCAAATGTTTTTGGTTGATAAGCAACTTATAAAAGCGGAGCAAGCCAGCGGTAATGAGTTCCGATTGCCTCTTCTTGTTTGGATGGCCGAACCCAACTCCATATTTTATAAGGCGTTGGCGAACTTCAAGCGAAGGTCGTTGTATGCTAATACCATCAATGACAAGAGGACCAGTTGGCACACAGCGTCGATTTCTACTACAGATCCTTTCAAGTCCATGGTCAATGAAAACGTTAGTGCGTATGATTTAGAATACGTGAAAGGATATGAGCCAACGGTTATAGACATTACCAAGCCCATCTCTTTTACCAAGTTACCCAATAGTGCTAGCCCGAATGGAGCTTCTCAAAAACGGTTCAAATGGCTTAAAATGATAGCCCGTTTAGTTATATTCAGTCCTATCTGGCTTGTTTGGTTCGTAAGCAAATCAGTCATGGAAAGGTTCAAGTTACATAAGAGAGTGTCTTCTTTCTTTCGTGAGACTTCGCTCTTGCATTTGTATGGTCCCGTTGAAAAAATGACTCAAGAGGCTACTAAACCGCAGTTATTGGAAGGTAACACCAAAAAAGATGGCGATGAGGGCGTGCCACACGAGTCATTTATGACTTCATTAGAGAAAGGGTTCGATGATCGCGTTAGGGATCAAACCGACATTTTTGTTGAATCTATTTACACAGCCATGCAAGGTGATGAATACAAAGATTACCAGTATGTGATTTCCAACGAGCCCAAAAATTCGAGACAAAGTTTACTGAAGTCGGACAATACGTCTACAGTTTCGTCTGATGGAAGAGTAGACAATGGCTTGACCGAGCCCTTATTAGAATATGATTGTGGTCCCTTGAACTTAAAGGGTAAGACTATGAAAGGCTTTAAAGTGAATTTATCAAGCTCAGAAGCGTACATAATTCGAAAATTGAATTCACTCGAATGGCAAAAATTCCCAGTATTAATCAGAAAAGCTAAGTCGACCCATGCTGCGGCCATAGTAAGGCATCCAGACCCTACATTTGAAGAAGGAAAAACAGTTGTAAAACATTTTGTTGATAAAGTATTCAAGTTAGAATGAGTATATATTTTTTTGAATACGGGATTTATTAGCGGTAGAATTACGAGTAAAACGATATACGATGTAGATACGAATATATACACCTTTTCGAGTACCTGAACATTTCGTCGTATCGAGAGCTCTCTGCAATAAAGAGACATAGTGTTTATGTTGTGCCATTGATTTGCTTATTGAATTGATATAAAATTGCTGGCAAACCTTCAATCAAAGAAGCGTTCAGCATAAGCTTTCGACGGTACAAGGAAATCTCATTAACTTAAATCTTACATTTTCGATGCTTCTCCAAAACAGAAAGTAATCTATACAGCAGTTAAATAAGTTCGACATAATTTGCAGGAAAGATACCGGTAGCACCATTGTTTTTCCCGGTCCACCAGTCATTCGAAGTCTCAGTCTTTTTCAAGATATCAATTACATCACCTTTTTTGAACGGCAAATCGCCACTCTGTTCTCCTTTAAATGTGTACAAAGCAATCGCTTGGTTTGTACCTGTCTTGGTAGCGCTACCAAAGTTAGGTTTGCTAGATGTTGGAGGTCTCAGAGGCCCGCTCTTATTTGAGATACGTGCGTTGCTAAAGCTAGAGTTCAAATCGTCTAAGTCACTATTGCCTCTTCTCCTGTAACCAGCTCCAGAATCGTAGACGTCGTCTTGCCAAGCAGACCTTCTTCCATTACCATACGATGATTGCCTGGCAGAACCACGCCTGCTTCCACGTCTTCCGTAACCTTCATCATCGGAGTAATCATCATCGGAATAGCCGTAATCATCGGAATACCTTCTTCCCGACTGTGCCCTCGAGCCACCCCTCGACCTGGAATAGGCCGAAGTTGAGTCCGAAAAGTCATCGGGAATATCATCATAATAATCGTCATTGTAAAAGTCATCGCCTTCGTAGGGCAATCTGTTGTTGAACACCCTGCTATCCAATACTCTCAATAGCGAGTCACACGCTGGAGGGGGCTCCACACTCCCCGATAAGATAGATCTGGCCTTGCAATTATTACCATAGAATTTTCTGTTGGCGTCCCTTCTCTCCACTATGGCCGAACCCTCTAACGAAACCCCTGCAAACAACCCTTTCGTCTTCGAGTATGCGAAAACGGCCGAGGCACTCTTTAAAGACGCAGTGCCGGCACCCTCGGCATTTCTTCCCAAGGGTCCGGCAGCAACCGACACGTTCGCCCCCAAAGTTATGGATCCCATCTGTGCAAACGAATCAACAGCTGCCTTTGTATTCAAGATAAATACGAAATCCGTGATTTCAGCCCCAATCTGGCCCCCGACCCCAGCACCAGCCGTCACAATGGCCGATGGCGCAGACCAGCTACCATCCGGTAGCCTGGCAACAATTACACCCGATCCTGCTCTTCCGGAAAACAAGAACCCTGCTTTTAAAACGGTGATAATGGCTAATCCTTTGGCGTTCTTCAAGATCTCCGGCGGAATAATCTGGTCGGCCCCAGCAAACTGATTGGGCTTGACGAACGACGCAAGTACCTTCGCTGCCTTTCTATGCCCTAGTTAGTAATATGTTTCTCTTTTGCCAGACATGGCTGCTGGACACCTGTTACGGAGCGCCGTCCTCATACATACCTTGATTCGCTCTTCAAACTCCTTGGTATCGGATTGTTGAGTCCCATTCTTAATTTCTCTTAAGCAAACGATATCCGAGAGCCACAGTGTCTCTTTTGTCAACCTGGAGGAATTATTCCCTATTTAAGTCTGATTACGGCTTATATTATTGAAATGCCAGTAGCTTCTATGGCCATTAGCATAACTAGATGCCGCTGAATCCCCTACCGGGGCAAAGTGACACAAAACCAAATGCCCGTTGCCTATACCCAAATTGTTTTTGGTCATTCTCATGAGTACAGCGACAACAGAGACTGAGGCCGATGAATGCTTCTATCTCGCTTAAATCTCATTTAAAGCTGACCTTTGATTCCGTCTGCGCCTTCTTTCTTTACGTAGCTCCTGCTCCTACAGCACTAGTAGCGACTTTCTTGTTCAGGTAAATTAGTCGATCGGTGGTCCAGCATCGCCGATTTTTCCGTTACAGACCAGCACAATATCCGTCCTCTTCCACAAACGTGGAGCCATCAAATAACAGAAGTACACTACGAAGCCATCGAAAATAATTCACATCATGGATTTCAGTCATTCCGTGGGCCCACTCGGTGCTATACAAGACCGATTGCGAAAAATTAAAAGAACGTTTGGCTGTCCTCGAAGTCGAACCCGTGGTGTCGGCTCCGATTGCCTATTCTCTTGTTTCTCCCCACTGGGCTATGGGCATCTTGGTGGCTCGTCTACACATACACTATGAGATTGGCCATAAGTGGCATATACCTTTCCACCAAGCTAGGTAGATGGAAAAACGTGTATTGATAGGCTCAGTTGGGCTAGTTGGGCCTGATAGACACCGTTCATATCTCTTACGGTCTCGAAAAGAGGCAAAAAGCTCTTTTGAAATCCATACGACGGGTGGCTATATGCAGGATATCAAATCCATGTCGTCTAGCAAATGAGTCGGTCTTTTGATAGTAGTTCTTTTAGTGACGAATAATTGTAATCAATCATAGTCGATCAATCATACACAAGTGTTTGAGTCGTTGGCAAGAAGGACAGAAAACTAAGTCGAGTGAGGAGTTTCCAGCTGCAAAAATTTTGACGATTTTCGAGCAGTGTAGTCCAGGTAACAGTTCAATTTCAGACTACATCCAAAAACAGTATTTATCAGCAATAGTGGCAATAAAGTAATGGGTTCATGTTGCAGTTGTTTGTGTCCACGGAACAGGGACATGAGATACCCGCCACTCTTGTTGGCCGAAAATGAGCGGGAGGCGATATCGGCGTTGTTGCAGTACTTGGAGAACCGGTCGGACGTCGACTTTTTCAGTAACGGGCCATTGCGGGCGTTGAGCACGTTGGTGTATTCGGAGAACATTGATTTACAGAGGAGTGCTGCTTTGGCGTTTGCCGAAATCACCGAAAAGGACGTTCGCGAGGTCAACAGAGACGTCCTAGAGCCAATCTTGATTCTTTTACAAAGCGCAGACTCGGAGGTGCAAAGAGCCGCATGTGGGGCGTTGGGTAACTTGGCGGTTAATAACGAGAACAAGATATTGATTGTGGAGATGGGTGGTTTAGAACCATTGATAAGACAGATGATGTCGACAAACATTGAGGTTCAGTGTAATGCTGTCGGGTGCATAACCAACTTGGCCACCCAGGACGATAACAAAACCAAGATAGCTAAAAGTGGGGCCTTGATTCCACTTGCCAAGCTCGCTAAATCCAAGGATATCAGAGTGCAGAGGAATGCCACCGGTGCGTTATTGAACATGACTCACTCTGGGGAAAATAGACAAGAACTAGTCAATGCCGGTGCTGTTCCTGTTTTGGTATCGCTTTTATCCAACGATGATGCCGACGTTCAATACTACTGTACGACAGCGTTGTCCAATATTGCTGTTGATGAGGCGAACCGGAAAAAGTTGTCTACCACCGAACCGAAATTAGTCAGTCAATTAGTCAATCTAATGGACTCGCCATCTCCTAGAGTTCAATGTCAAGCCACACTCGCTTTGAGAAACTTGGCATCAGATTCTGGATATCAGGTCGAAATAGTGAGAGCTGGCGGTTTGCCTCACTTAGTGCAGTTGTTATCTTGCAACCATCAACCTTTAGTTCTCGCTGCCGTTGCATGTATCAGGAACATATCTATCCATCCACTTAACGAGGCGTTGATCATTGATGCAGGTTTTCTTAAACCGTTGGTTGGCTTACTAGATTTCAATGACCTGGAAGAAATTCAATGTCACGCAGTGTCTACTTTGAGAAATTTGGCGGCATCTAGTGAGAGGAATCGCTTAGCGTTATTGGCTGCTGGTGCGGTTGATAAGTGTAAGGAATTAGTGTTACATGTCCCTCTCTCCGTTCAACTGGAGATTCTGGCTTGTTTTGCTATTTTGGCGTTAGCAGACGACTTAAAACCAAAATTGTATGAATGTCAAATAATAGATGTATTAATCCCGCTTACCTTCAGCGAGAATGGTGAAGTTTGTGGAAATTCAGCCGCTGCATTAGCAAATCTTTGTTCCAGAGTTTCGAACGAGCATAAGCAATATATTTTCAACAACTGGACACAGCCTAATGAGGGTATCTATGGCTTTTTGTTGAGGTTCTTACAAAGTGGAAGTGCGACGTTCGAACATATTGCATTATGGACTATCTTGCAATTGTTAGAATCGAACAACACAGAGATCAATTCTCTAATTAAGGAGAATGAATCAATCCTCTCGGGCATTAAAAACTTGAGTGCATCTCAACAATCTCAACAATCTCAAGCTCCGAATAACAGTGAGCAAAATGATCAATTTGACGATCCTAAAGTTGAATTGTTTAACTTGACTCAGCAAATTTTACAAATTTTAGGCTGAGATTAATCAAAGCGCATTTAAAACTGGTCCACTTGTTTCTATTGCTTTCTGTTTTTAATAGAAATTCTTTAATTCTACTGATTTTCATAAGATCCAAAACCTTCATCCTTGTTTGCTGAATGAAACTTTCTAAATCGTTCCTCCTCAAATACGTTGAATTTATACTAGTATATATTTAATACATGTCATAAATAAATGCTAAGATGCTTCTAAATTTGGTAACTTTCCAGTTGGTACCATGCTTTTATCGTTAACTTTCATATCTTTTAGCCTTTTAATTAACGCCGAATCATCAATGTCCTGATCACTAGTCTCTTCCTTCGGCTTGATATTTTCTTCCTCGTATAGTCTATTCAACTCTTCATCTAATTCGGAATTGTCGACATTGATATTCTGTTGTCCAAGTGCATCCGAGATCGTATCTGTCGACTCATAATTTTCTTCCAATTCTGCTTTCAAGTCGTCTATTGTACTGACATCAATACTATCAGTCAACGCTGCCAAAACTTTTGAGGAATGGCTTAATTGTTCGAAGACCATCTTGTTGGATGTGGCATCATTGATTTTCATTAAAATAGTGAATAATTGATTCAAAGCATTAGAACTTTTTTGTAACGAGTCAACATAAATTTTTTTAGTCCCCACCATATTTCGAAGCTTGATGCCGGTTGCACCAGAAGTAGAAGCGTCCTTAGATGCAGCAACATCCTTGATTGATTTTGAAGTGTCAACAATTTTTGCATTTAAATCTTCGATTCTCTTCTCCAACTTATCCATAGTCGCTTTCAAATCGATTATCCCTATATCCTGTTCACTAATTTCTGAAGAACCCGTATCTTTAAACTTGATGTAAGTCTTTCCACTACCAGCCTTGATATTGCAGGCATCCAAGTCTCGCGATATATGCATCAATATTATGTCGAAATCAAGTGGCGACAAGTTTGGATCAATTGTTTTCTTCATCAAGTTATAAAGCGTTGCTTCATCAAAAAGAACTCCACTACGTGACCCGTCATCCATCTGCATCCTTAATTTGTGGACGTAAGACTCACCTAAGCTACATAAGGCATTCCAAGATATGTATGTTTCATTGATCAACTGTCCCTTCGCATTGAGAGCTTTAAAATCACTCCGTAGTCCGAATTTATCAAGTGTCCATTGAAACCAACTTGAGGGCGAGAAATACTCTCCGATGTGCTTTTCATGATCCAGTGAATAGAATGCGCCTTTCAAAGCCGTAGAATATAGCGAATATGGTATGAGTATACGACGTTGAACCAATTCACCAAGTGTAAAACCTAAACCTTTTGGCTCACCGTAAACAGGATGAGCTAAAACCTGCGATAAATTTGGATCATAAGACCTAATCGACAACTGTGATTCCTGGAATTGTCTTTCCTGAGCCATTTTCGTAAGTAAGCTGGCCCATGCTTGCACGTTAGCTTCGTAGCCTTCCGGGTTCAATTGCTTTAATATCTCAAAATTGCTGTACAATGAGTTCAATCTCGACTGAGAGAAAAGTGGGTTCTCCCGAATGAGTTTGGCTATAATATCCTCCATCAGAGTCGATATTCGTCCTACTTGGTCGCCACCTACCACTAAATAGACTCCGTTTTATCGAGCCCCATGGAAGCAGTCTTCGCAGTTATAAAATTATTTCCTCAGATCTCATTTCATTATATATACATAAATAATTATACACTTAATTTAGTCAATGACAACTCTATCAGGTCTCTCAAAGCGTCAACTACGTCTAGAATTGCAGTAGCCGCAGGAGAGTCTGCGTCACTCTCGAAAAAGCTGTCTCCCGCATCACAGGCCTTACCAATTCTTGGGTCCAACGGAACCGCCCCCAAATACGGTATTTTCAAATCTTTACAAAGCTGTTCTCCACCTCCCGTCGTAGGCCTAAAAATCTGGGATTCTCCCTTACAATTAGGACAAACAAATCCCGACATGTTCTCCACGAGCCCTAGAATTTTGATATTGGCCTTTCGGCAGAAATCGATTTCCTTACGTACGTCCAACAACGCCACCTCCTGAGGCGTAGTAACAATCAACGCCCCATCGACCCCCACTTCTTTCATATACGTTGTAACTGAAAGGTGTTCATCTGAAGTGCCTGGCGGGGTGTCAACCACCAAATAATCCAAATGGTCACCCCAGTTCACATCTTTCAAAAACTGTTTGATCAACCCGTTCTTTTTTGCACCTCTCCATATGACAGCTGAGTCTTCGTCCGGAAGCATGAACGATATGCTCATAAGACCCAAATTGTCGGCCACATACACTGGCGACCACCCCGAGTTGGATTGATGAATCGACTCTCCCTTTGCCCCCAACATCCGCGGCAATGAAGGCCCACAGATATCCAAGTCCATGGCACCCACTTCTAACTCTTCATCTGCCGCCAACGCCCACGATAACATCGATGTGAACGTCGACTTCCCAACACCACCTTTACCTGACAAAACCAAGATCTTGTGGTCTATCTGCCTTAATCTTTTGTTTATGAGGGGCAAATCTGGATCTGGACCCTTTGGGAGCTGCGATGAACATATGTTTTGGTTCGGACAACCACTACAAGCGTCTTCTTTACCCGCTTGTTCTGATTCCGGGCCCGGGCAGTGTTCCGGTGTTTCTAGCTCTGTTTTCCCTATGTCTTGAACTTTTGTTGGAGCCATATGTGTTTGGTACAATTGTCTTTCTCTTATTCGCCTTTTACGGTTTCAAATCGACTATGGGTCTTGAAATATAAATTTTTTCGTAAAAGAAGCTCTTATCAATTACTAATGTACTAATGCTTACTTTTTTTGCGCACTAATGAATCGTCTAAAAATTTGTTCCACTATATACAAAAGATATTGGATTATAATACAGATATTAAGTGGCGAGCAGCTTGAGGCGGACAGTGAAATAGTTACGCTCAACTTCGCCTAATTGTAGCGATAAAATCTTCTCTTCAAGCTTCTCGATGGGGCTCGTATAGCTCAATGCAAAGTCGCCAACTTTTTTGGACATCAATTTCGCAGCAATCAAGCACTTGGAGGATCTATCGTCGTGAAGCAAGGGCAAATTAGACAACAAGGATAGAAGCAACGCGAGCGTATCGGGGGTAGAGTCATGGAGGGGGTCTGAACGGCAAAGTTTGAAGTAGTCGTGGTAAATACCTGCGCCCTGGGACCACTGGGCGACAATGCGACCGGAGTCGGGAACTTTTGCGATGAGAGCCATCAACTTATCGATGGCACCGGAACTAGCCGAAATAACAGTTGACGGGCCCAATTCGTTTATGATGCATTCGTGGGCCTTGGTCCACAATTTTGCCGTAACTAGAGCTTCGCATTCCTGCCAATGGTTGCCAAGAGACCTTTCCTGAATAGCTACGGCCTCGTAGATAAGACAATGGGGCACGTTTAAGACCTTGGTGATATAATCCTGGTCCTCGGTGGACGCTTTGATTTGGCTGATTTTTGCAATGACCAAGTTTCGGGTCGCTATTTGGTTCTGCTCGACGTCTTGGATATGCGCGTACACGAAGAGCGCTTCTTTCCAAAGACCGATTTTCTCCAAAAATCGCCCAAACGAGCTTGAAATCTCTGACATGATGCCTGCGTTGCCCACATCCGCTTTAGACAATACTTTGCTGAAAATCCATTTGAATTTGATGTTCAAATGACTATTACTGATGATTGAGAGCACATCGCCTTTATTTTCCCCATGACTTTGGTTATATAACGTCAAAATATCATAGATAGCGTCCTCATCCGTGATCCCGCTTTGAAAATCCTTAATCAACTCATACAAGGGCATTGTGATATCCCCATAATATAACCTGATAGCGAGCGATATGTTCCAAGGTAACCCCTCCGTCGCACTATCGTAATCACCTGCGAGGATTTGGTGGATTTTCACCACAGCTGACGGAACTAAATGGAGAGCTGAGGTTTCGGACCAGTATTGTAACTGGTTTTTCGCGGTAGATTTCACAGCGTCATCATTTGAGTCAACTAGAGTAAGCAAAACAGCTAAATGCGAATTGTTAGATTCCATTGCGAGACTTATGGCTCCTTTCACGTCACCCGCGCAAACATGAATAAACGTTTGCTCTAATTTATCTAATTTTTTATGTGCCAACAACCCGTCGATGGTGTGCTTATTGAATGTCTTTAACCATTGGCTAAATGTTCTCTTCTGTTGTAAAGTTCTCATATGATTCCATAGACGTGAGTTTGAATGATCAATACCCTCGTATTCCTTGTAATCCTCAAGTTTGAGTTCGTCAAAAAGTGCGGAACCAAGTTTCAAGATTTGTCGTTCTTCGTTAGTCGCTTTGTCATTTATCATGATATCAGCAAAAGAAATGTCACCAGTCTGCCTAACAATAGGGTAACTGTTTGGCCGAGTGGCAATTGAAGATTTTGAAAGCATACGGTAAATCATCTTAGAAACATTTCTTGGCTGAGTCTCCTCGTATTCTTCAGAATTTTGCGTATTCAAGTTAGAGAACTTCTTCGAACTCACAGGGGTAGAAGCGTGCTTGGCGGATAATGAATCCTTGTTGAAGTCTGCGAATAATATATCGTCGACTTTTGCGGCAGTCAAAGCATTCGACTCACTTGTCGTTTTCGGAAGGTCCCCAATATATGGGGCCAAGGAAGAATTGATATCATTGCTTAATTCTAGTTGAACTAACCAGTCATCCGACACAGCTAAATTGGGTCTCAATAGAATATTATCAAACATCACATCATCAGTAATTTCAGGTTCGTATGCCTTTTCTTGGACGATATTTTCCATATCGAGTCCTTTTGGAAGAATGCTTATAAGTTGTTCCAAATGTTCGAAATTTCGTTTATGGAACGGGAATGGGCCGTTTTCACGTAAATCAAGCTCCATATTATCTGGCGATTGAGACAAATCCTCTTCTTCGGACTCTATTGTGATATCGCTAACATTTTCTGTCAAATTCTTTGTTGCTTGGTCTTCTCCATATACCTCCAATTGTTTGTTGATTTCGTCAGCCACGAGGTTCCGTTTTGCATTCAAGGGCGTGTTCCTATGCAGCTGACTATAATTCCAGCTTCCAGGAAGTCCTGACGTATAATTATTCAACTTCTGCTTTTTGAGTTCCTGCTTGTATTTTTCGTTTTCAAAAATTCTCGTGTAGTCGGACGATGCCGTATCATTTGAATGAGAGTCTTTCTCTATATCTTCACGTTGGCGCCGATACTTGGAGTTGCTATCCTCTTCGTCTACCAAGCCCCAAATACTGAAATGCTCAACTTTGAATGTCCACACGCAGGTAATCGGATCGTAAGTGATAAATTCCATCCCTATTTGACGTCGCAAGTACTTAATAAAGCTTGAGCGAGATTCTCCATCTCTAGGTTTTATTCCTTCTAATGAAATTGTTGCAGGAACGTTCAAGCCGAATCCTACAGGCGGTTTACTTTCAGTATTGTGATAAACCTTTACAACCCTATTTCCAATTTCCACTATTTTACCGAAGAGTTCCGCACCCAATGGAACAGACTTTTCTTCAGAGGTATTCAACACCCCCGACAAGTCTACCGGGTAATTGTAAGCTATTTGACCTTGGCCAATTCTTCCAATGATAAAGTTCTCGACTCTCGTCAACTTTTCAAGAGAAAAGTTCAATAATTCATCTATAGAAGGCGTACACCAATACCCATCATGATTTTCTTGAGTTGAGGCACCATTGATACCATTGCTCAAGTTCTTACGATGCATGAAGGCACCGTTCTCCTTAGAGACTTCACTCCCTGAATTGACCCTGTAGGGAAAACGATTGAGAGTATCGCGTTCTTTGTTACTAGGTGTAGGCTCCTCATCAGCTTCGTCATCACTGGCGTAGTTAGAAGGCAACAAGTTGTCTGAAGGGATTTCACCTGTCATGATGCGTCTCTTCTTGGTGTTTATAACTTTATCTGCATTAATCAAATGAAATTTGAGAGGTTTAGACTTTATGACTAGTCTTTTTATTCCCCTACTATCAAACGAACCTCCGACAGAAGGCTTCGTTACTCTTTTCGGCGCTAAGCTTTCAGACTTGGGAAGAACACCTTGTTTTTCTT
This sequence comes from Debaryomyces robertsiae, assembly GCA_030566065.1. NCBI lineage: Eukaryota > Fungi > Ascomycota > Pichiomycetes > Serinales > Debaryomycetaceae > Debaryomyces > Debaryomyces robertsiae. The sequence continues at coordinate 187,625 of JAJMHL010000004.1, forward strand.
TGAAGCTCAAAAAATTGGTCTGAGTAAACAAACCTTTGACTGATGCAAAGTTATTAATATTAGGTTGAGCGGAGGAATCTGAATATCTGAAAAATTTCAAGGTTTGTCCTAATTTTGACAACAAAGATGATTTACTCTGCGTTTTTTTTGGTTGCTTATAGATCTGAGAAAACATTTGCTTCCCGTCTGAACCTTCTTTACTCGGCGCAAACAAGTTTTCCGTCACAGATTTTGGCATTGTCAACTCAGCTTTTTGCAAATCACTGAACATTTTATTGGTGCCGAAGGACTGGGAAGTAGTAGAGCCGGAACTTAGGTTTGAATTCGGCAACGCGGTACTACTCTGAGCTTTGTTGTTGTTAAAGTTGTTGGTCAGTATCCCATCGGTACTATTATCATTTGGGGGATTGAATGCGCCACACCTATTACCAGGCAAGTTATTAGATCCGCCCGTAAGGCCTGATTGCGATGATCCAAAGGATGCAACACTATTACCTTGTCCTCCAAATAAGCTGCTTGGCGCGGTGGTCTTATTCGGGCCAAAAAGGTTTACATTATTTGTGCCTGTGCTCTTCAGATTGCCAAAAAGGCCTCCAGAAGTACCATTAGTAGCCGTATTGCTAAGCAACGGGCCTCCTGCTGCGCCGCTCGTATTGCCCCCCAAATTTAACGGTTTTCCGAAGCCAGTGGATGACCCCCAGTTATTATTAGTGGTGCCTGAGCTATTTGTCCCGTTTTGAAAACCAGAGTTAAACATCTAAATGAAATTATCAATTTTTGTACTAAGGTATGATTTTTTTGCCAACGATCTTGATGTCTCCTAATTCCCACTAATTTGCTCGATTTGAACCCTGACACTTTGTTACCTCGATTGTTTCTCGGGACAATTGCTTGACTTTCAAAAGTCGTCTTTACTGTGAAGGTTTCTAAAATCTTCTCATAGTAAACAAGGAGTCGTGCGTTGTCGAAGATTTGATGATGCCAAATTGCTCTCATACTAAAATTTACTTAAATGACTTATATAGTTCGATCTCTATAGTATTACGCTATACAGAAGGAGATTAGATCAGTCTGTAGAAACCGTAAGCCTGATGTTATATTCTGCACTGTACCAAAATTTGTCGAATTTTCTCAAATTACTCTTACTACTGTAGACCTTATTGGGAATGCCAACGTCAATTAAGTAGTGAATTACTTCGCCATCTTCACCATGGATCAAATGTCCATTTTTGTATGCGTGGATGAGTCCAGTTATCGGCAACCCCATCGACGCACACCATTTGCAATTTATTTTCAATGATGGTTCCAGAACAGTACCTGAGCCTCCGTCGACTCCTGAAGGAATGTCAAGCGACATTATTTTGTTTCCTTGCTGAGGCTCGTTGCACCAACTCATAATCTTTGTTAACTCCTTTTGTTCTTCTTCCTGATAGAATATATCTTCTAGATGATCGTCGTATCCTTGTAATGCATCGATTATCAATTCTACTGGTGTGTCTAGCTCATGGTTGATGATGTTTAGCACAGTAGAGAAGTTGGATGATATTACTTTACCACCGCACTTTGAGAATAAATCTTGCTGATGCGAAATATCTTGATCCGTATCGTCATTACTGAGAACAAACGCCAAAACACGCACACCATGATTGCTCAAGTGACGGCCAGTAGCTAAAGCTCGGCTGCCGCATCTCCCGCTACCAACAAGAAGTAGCACTAATGGCGGAAGATTATGGTTTTTCTTATTGCTTAATCGTGTCGAGCCCCCCAAAATGCTACCAGTAATTAATTGTGATAAATTAGAAGCACAAACCTCAGCCATGGCGTTGGAAGATATACCGTATGATTCAAATGATAACCTCTCAATTTCTAGCATTTGCACAGGAGAACACAAGGGAACAGCGGCGAGGCTTTGTGAGTTGACAAGTTTAAATTTTCTATTCATATTCGAGGCCGTCATTCTCCCTTCTGGCAGGATGGTGGTAGAGCGTACCGTTTTGTTGTTCTGGCTACCACTACTATGCTTAACATTCGACGAATTGCCAATGAGATCCCAGTTATCGGTCTTGTTGACATCCAAAACCATTTCGTGGTTGTCGTATTTTTCCTTTTTCTTCGGCTTGGTACCGTTTTCTACCTTGTTATGTCCTACAAGTCTATCGCCAGGGTTGACACTGTCATTTTTTTGAAAATCGGCGAAAACTGACTTTTTGTCAAACATTGCCAAATTTGCAGCGAAATCAAATTCACTAGACTGTTTAATATCATTGATTTCCCTTTCGTGTCCCCAATCGGGATCTAGCGAACCTGTCGACTGTGTAGACTGGTTGACTTTGGAGGTTTTGATTTTAGGCGTATTGATCCTGCTATTCCCAATACTGGCTTTAGGAGTAGCATATGTGCTTCTCTCTTTCAACATACTCGACTCCCCCGATCCTGGCGTAGAAGACTTTGCGAATACGATAGCATCGTCCAACAATGAAGCTTCTCCTCCAGAATTCGTCGAATCACCATTATAAACGTTCATTCTGGGCTTCCCCCGCTTACCTTTGCCATCCCTCAACATATCGGGAGGTAATTGAACCACCTTCAAGTCGCTTATTTGGGAACTACTGATTTTCAAGTTGGGTATAGGTTGTGTTTGATTTGATGCTTCATGGACATTTTCAAGAATGATTTGCTGGCTATCCACATTTGTGATCACCCCTGAAGGCCTGGATCCGTCGTGCAACGTTAGGTCAACCTTATAATTGAGAAATTCCGTCATACTTTTCAAAGTATACCAATCCCTTTTCACTCTGGAAGCAGCCTCGATATCGTTGATGAAAAATTGAGTCAAGTGCGTGATACAAAAAAAGCTGTTCCTTCACTATATTATATTCTCGTGCTAAACGCGGCCAGATAGTTCGAGGTGAGGAAACAAGTCTAACATTCACATTCCATATTTGCATCTAAGTACTTGAATTTTACTTGAGATAAGTGTTCCTTATCGATTACGATTTCTCACGATATGATGACGGGAGTATATAGTTATATGACCGCGGCCCAGACAAGTATGTACTTAATATATAATAGAGTTGCACTGTTTCACCATATTACCATACTCAAAAGATCTTCTTGGGATCAAATTCATCTACCTCAGCTTCAAAAAGGGATAATTGAAAGTCACATTGGCGAAGAATGCGATCCGCTAACTCTGCTTTTACGCTGCGTGACAGTGCCATGGTTTCGTTGGCATATTCCAGAAGTTCGCGATCCATATATGCGATATAATTCTGCAATTCACTTACCTGGGTATCCCTTTGGTTCAACTTTCTCTTCAAGTATTTGTTTTCGAACTTCACCCTGTCGGTCTCCTTTTCCAAATACTGCATCAAACTGGTGAATTTTTCCCCGTAAGACGGCGACGCCTGGTTTTTGTCGTTTGTCTGCAATAATTGTAATTTATCAGTTAAATCTTGCACTTCCTGTTTTAAAGTTTCTATAACAGACATGTTCGCCTGTTCGAGATCCTTCCAGTCGATCACTTTATCTGTTAATCTAATCTTATTGGCTTTTGCTGCCGTTTTGATCTTCTTGACTTGTTTGGCATAGTTTAACGTTTGATAACTCTCTTCGAAGTCTAGAGGCGAGACGCAAAAGATCATATAGCTCTTGGAATTTCCCGAAAGATTTTCCTTCAATATATAAGATAAAGTAGAGTCCCTATATGGAACAATAGCTGGTTTCGAAGTGCAATTTGAAGAATTATCAGAAAGTATACTGATACACCTTCCAAGTACCGTTAATGATTTGTTGATGAGCGATCCCTCTTTCATCCGATCCTGTAGACCAAAAACTTTTGTTTTAGCTAGCCTTTCGGAGCCTGCCAAATCCACTAGCTTTATATTGGATACCATTTCTTCTTCGGCATCGCCGATATATGATTCACTTTCCGCGTCTCTCTGAGAGAATTTGGTTTGTTTCAAGGAGAGCGTTATAATGGCATGCGACCTCGAACTACTTTTGTTCATGGAAGTCGATGCCGTTGATCTATTTTTATTTCCGCGGCCTAAGTACATCTGAAAATCCTCGTACACACCCACCTTATATTCGTTGATATTTTCCACGTAGGGGCCTTTCACAGGATGTTCTCGAACGCGACACTTTTTGCTTGCCTCGCCCTCCTCCGCTAACAAGTCTTTTACCTGCTCATTGTAAATTTCCATGTATGATAGCTGTACCTCGCAGTTAATTTTCTCGCCGACAAGACGTTCTTTGTAGCGTAGTATGTCTCGCACAAGGAGTGGAATCAATCCTTCCTGCGCCCGATCGCCCATCATCGTGTACGTTTTACCCGAGCTCGTCTGGCCGTATGCTAACAAGCACATATTGAAGCCTCGAAAAAGGTCCTGAACCACCGTCGGACCGATGGACTGATAAAACTGCTCGTTATTCTTGTAATACGCATCCCTATCATCATACGACCATACACATTGATCAAAATGGTACAGTTTCAAATCTCCCATCTCAGCGAAGGTACCATCCGTAAGTGTTTTGTTCTTCTGCGAGTGGTAGGTAGAGCTACGAGGAATCTTAAGCACCACCTTATTTCGATCTTGCTCCGACATTTCGATCAAGCTGCTGGGTTTACCGCCATCTTTACTTCCGTGTATCTCTCTAGAGAGCAAAGGCCGTACTCTCACGATCACTCTAATGTTTGTGCTTCCATCCTTCTCTTCAAACATGTATCCACGATGCTTCCTTGTTCAATTACTGCAACAGACCTATCAATACGCTTACTCTTGTAGATGTAAACAAGAGTCTCTGGCTGTCACCCAATTGAAAAATCACATGACTCCAGCTCTCCTAGTAGCATTAGCTTAAACCATACATTTGTATGGTTTCAACCCCAATAAGGCTTGAGATGCCTAGTAGTCACTATCGAGTCTTGTCAGAGGTAGTATTATAGCTTACTTGACCCTCATTTTAGGAGAAAAAAGCCTCGTAGTGAAGTGGTGAGTTTTTCTGGTGATCGCAATGATCATAAAATTGACTCGTAATTAAATACTCTTTAACCGTACTTCACGTATATAAAATAAAATTAGAAGATCGGCGGCCGAGATGACGAATGAGCCATCTTCAATCAATGGGCTTTTCGGAAGTTCAGTTAATGAAGCGGTTCAGACGTCTTTACAGCAAAAAAAGCCGCTTTTTGTACTTCTATCGAATGAAGACAGGCTGTCACAAGACTTTGTAAAAAAGTTTCTAGTGGTCAAAGACGGTACGGAAAGAAATGCAGTTATAGGAAAGATACGGAGCAGCTGTGTTAGCTTGAGGTTGGTCGAAGGATCGGAGGAATTTGGGTATTTCAATCAGATCTTCCCGAACTTAAAGGTGCCCAGTTTCTACATCGTTAGCAAGGGAGAATTACTAGACGTGGTGACAGAAGAATTCACAGAAGACCAATTTACTGCCGTGATACACAAAATTTCAGCTTTCGTGGACGATACTCGCGAGCAAGCACCCGGGCCTAATGCCCAGAGCAGCCCTCGCCTTGCACAGGCGTCATCTGAAATTGAACGAGAAGAAAAGAGGCAACCAATTGATAACAGTAGCCCATCAGAAGCGAATAGCGCATCACTACATGATGAGAGCGTTCGAAGGCACCAAAGGGAGATACAAATTCTTACGAAGGAGCAACAAGAAGAAAAAAAGCGGATCCGGGCATTGCTCGAGGCAGACAAGAAGGAGCGCCATTCCAAAAAGCGAGATTCCGGGTTGAACAGGGCAGAGCCTCTGATCCGTTCTGGTGAAAGCGCTAGGCCTGTAAGTGCAGCACTTCATGAGCTTTGCTCATTGTCTATCAAGTTGTTCGACGGGAAATCGTTAAAGCATGATTTCAATTCCCAACAGTCTTTGAATGATGTTCGCCTGTGGCTCGACTCAAATCCCAGCGTACAAAAGGTATTCAACCAAGGATCTTCCTTACCCTCGTTTGCGACGGCACCCGTTCCGCAACCAACCCATTACGTATTTCACCGCCCCGTTTTGCCACGCATAACCTACACGGACGACGAAGAATTCAAAACGTTGTTTGAATTAGGGTTGTGTCCCCGTTCAGCATTGATATTAAAGCCTATTTATGGTGACACAAATTACGTCAACGCTTATCCCCATGGTAAGCACTCACGCGGTCTCCTAAGTTCCGTGGGAGGAGCTTTGGGCAGGTTCGGTAGCGCCTTGTATTCCTTTTTCGACTATAGTGTGGACGATGTACAAGGGCATGGTGAAATTGAAAGGTCTGGAAGCCCTTTGGGAGATTCTCAAAGCACGAGCGTCAGCACGCGTAGGTCGTCGGATGCTAATAACAGTATCGAACCTCCACCATTGCAAAGGGGCGATGATTCTGGTGACTTTATCGCTAGAAGTCACACTGGTACCCCAGATATTGTCACCATTGGATCATGTCCCGCTCCTACGTCTCTTATCAATTTCGACGATACTTCTTTGGCAGCGCCATATGCTCGACCACCGAGCGTTGCCCGCTCGAATTCAGTTCCTTTCAATGAATCAATTCCAAATTATAATGCTCGCTCGTCAACTCCACGTCCACTTGGCAGTGCCACCCCAGTGAGTAATATGCAAACGATCCACAACGAATCCAGAAACGAATTGTCCGACGTAAGGAACATTGACCGAAGTACTTACAACGGGAACAATATCGATATCAGAGATCATCCAGAGGAGTAATCAAACTATATAATGCTTTTATAGTGGTTTATCAATAAATTCTTTTTATTATGGCAAGTCCTAACGCAGTGTTAACATTATAGTGAGTGCGACCAAGTGAGATTATTATTCTGAATTATTTTGATAGTTTTCGGTTCCATTAGCCAAACAGTGACGCTACTATATGGACAAGCCCACTGTTTCCAGCTTGGGGGCACTCTTGAAGCTCAAAGGATCTTCCAATTCAAATTCTATAGTTCCCGATGCATCGGTCCTTACATGTGGGTGTCTTATTTCCGAAGCGTACTTCAAGTCAATATTACACGGAGCATTGAATAAAGAAGCCCAATGTCCAATCTGCTTGAAGGATAAAGCGTCTCTATTGTGTGCGATACAGCCATTGAGGGACTTGTATTATATATATCAGACACTAAGTTCTAGTATCGATAATAAATCTCGACGGAAATCGGGATCAAAACGAAGTGTACGGAATCTCGGTGAGATAGATGAGGAGGGAGCTAAAAGGCCGGAGTCTATGGATTTGATTCGCTTATTCTACCAATATTCTCAAGAGGAACAGTCGAATACAGAAACTAGGGAGGTAAGTCCCACGGTCACCGGGTCGCCGGAAGATGAGAAAACGGTCGAAGCGCCTTCTTCCAAAGACATAGAAATAGAAAAGCACCCTCAAAGCCGCCCAAGTGAAGTTTTCTCGGAACCTCATACAACTAATTATGGAGTGAACATAGAGAAAAAGCTATTGGATAGCTGGAGTGAAGAAAAAGAGTATAATTTCAGCAAATGCTTCCCGTTCCATAGAAAGTTGTCAGTATTTCAGACCCAGCAGCTTAAGTTTAATATTAGCTCGATAACAAAAGGCACGATGATGAAAAAAAATGCATCATTTATTGGTAGCCACATGCATACATATGTCGACTACGAATCGCTTAGCGAAATTACCATGTTTGTCCTTATAACTAATAAAAGATGGGAATTATACAAATATGCAACAAGTTTAAACAAAACTAGTGCGCTGTCGTTAAAGCCGACTTTAGTATGCTGTGGGAAGCTGACAGGTGAATATGGAAAAGACTTCGGCAGTTTAAAGGATGAATCCAACCCCGACGAAATCGTTATTCGAAATGACTTTACGGGTCACCAAAACAACTCAACTAACGGTTCGAACAGAGCAACAAGTAGGGAAGATATAAAAAAACGATTGGGTAGCTGGGATCAAATTTTTTGCAAAATATCTACCAAATACCTTGTAATATCTGGTACCAGGGGCGTGTTGAGGGTATTCAACGTCTCACTATCTTCACCGCCAGAGGAGATGGGCAAGCCCGTATATACGTATCTTACAAATTTTCCAATAAGGTGCATATCGATATCTCCAAATGAATCCCTAGTTGCCTGTGGGATTACTGCCAAAGAACGACTTTCCAATAAGGAGCAGCCTTTCGTAATTTTACATACGCTCAGTCCTCAGCTGACTAACGAGCGGACACTTAACTCAGTGGACCCTATAACAATAACGATTCCTTATCGCGACCCAATCAAAATCATGAACTTCAATACACTTTCTACGCAGCTCGTATGCTGTACTGTATGGGAATCACGGTACTTCATAATCAGGCTTCGGGAAGAAAACTCCGATAATTATAGAAAGCCCAGGTTGATATGGACGGAATCTACAAACAAGGGAGGCTCAAAGTGGAAAAAAGGTGATCCGACAGATTTTGATTCTGATTATAATGATGCCAAGGATGATGATTCTATGAACGATGAAGGTGTCACTGATTTGCAATTTGGTTTAGTTTTCCCATATACGCTCGTGTTAAGTTCTTGCTCTTTGAAGAACAGACCGAGTCAAGTCATTAGGCTCGATGGGAATTTCATGGATCCCCGAACCCTGGCCAATTCGCATATAAAGCCCCAAGATAACTCACAAGCTATAAGCAGCCTGTGTAGCAACCACAGTCGGTCTTTTGAAGATGAACAGAATGGGAGCACTGTTGAGGGTTCTGAAGTCATTATGAGAATACCTGAAATTGGTTCGTCCATTCATGGCTTTGCTCTTCTGCCACGAGGGGACGGTGCAGTATTTGTGGATAAAGCCGGTCGTTTGTTTTTGGTGGCCACCCCTAATTTTAAGCTACGTCCAAATTCGTCTATGAAGAAAGTGGTGGTGCAGTTGGGCGAAGTTGCCAGCGCTACTCGTTATAGAGAGGCCGCCTCTCTCAGATTCTCGACTGATGGAAGCAACGTATATTCTGTTGATCGGAAGGGCGTATTCCAGGTGTTTGATTTTTCCAAAGGTGTGCCGGGCGACGACGCAGATATTGTTAAATGTAAAATTATTACTATATAAACCAAATATATATGTACGGTTTTTCAGCTGGACTTGATCGATAGATACATCGTAAATTTAACAATTTGTACAGTTGTGCAAATTACCAGAATAAATACAATAATTCGCTATTTTCCGTGAAACTCCTGCTTTATCACAACTAACAGCTTAAAAAAATATTTATAAATTCATAAAAATATTAATACACACTGTCGACTAGCATTTAGTCTAGAGTAACAACCATTTAAGGACTTAGGATCTGATCAGTTAAAACTAAGTAAAAAAAAGCATGCCCGTGTTAGCTCCTTGCGGCTCTGGGTGCAAAAAAAGCTCGTTATTTTAGTCGACTTTTTTTATGATTTTTTTTTTATTTCAATAGAAGGCATTTAGTCAAAGTAGTCAAACAAAATGACTCACTTCATATCGATGCATCTTGTGGGAAATACAGTTGTGATTACTCCAGATTGTCAACCTTTTCTTTGGGCCTACGTAGACCTCATTTTGGTCTTTCGCTGTATGTCAAGAACAATTTCTTTCGCTTACAAAATACCACGACATGAGATATACAAGGCTAAGAGGTCGTCATTTGAAGCACAATAGCAGTTTCTTTTCTATGTTGTTGCAGAGACGAAACTATCACTGTTAGGGTGCAAATTCTGTAAGCGATGCCTCGCGAACGGTTTTTCTTCGGGAACACAAAAACGAATATGCCACAGTTATGATGATCTTCACGAAGTTTTTTCTTTTACTCTCCTACTTATCCCAGTTTATCGCAAGTTAAGACTTAATATTGAAAGGGAAGATGCCAGTACCTCCATTATCAGACGATGTGTTAGATTTAATCGGTAACACACCATTAATTAAGTTAAACAGGATTCCACAGAGTCTCGGCATTAAGGCCAAAGTTTATGCCAAGGTCGAATTATTCAATGCGGGAGGTTCGATTAAGGACAGAATCTCGAAGAATATGGTCTTAGAGGCCGAAAAGCAAGGTAGAATAAAGCCAGGGTACACATTGATCGAACCCACTTCAGGTAATACAGGTATCGGTTTGGCGTTAGTCGGAGCGGTTCGGGGGTACAGAACAATCATTACTTTGCCCGAAAAAATGTCGAACGAAAAAGTGTCGGTATTGAAAGCGTTAGGGGCCGAGATTATCAGAACGCCTACTGAGGCTGCTTTTGATGCACCCGAATCGCACATCGGAGTGGCGAGAAAGTTGGAAAAAGAGATCCCCAACTCCGTCATTTTGGATCAGTACTCCAACGAAGCTAACCCTAACGCTCACTACTACGGTACTGGTTTTGAAATTTGGGACCAGACAAAGGGTAAAGTCACCCACTTAGTTGCTGGTGCCGGTACCGGTGGTACCATCACTGGTATCTCTAAATATTTGAAGGAAAAGAATGCAGATATAAAGATCATTGCAGCCGATCCAAAGGGTTCTATTTTAGCAGTGCCGGAATCTTTGAATGAGTCCTCAGAGGGATATTTAGTTGAGGGTATAGGATATGATTTCATTCCCGATGTTTTGAAAAGAGAGAGGGTAGACAAGTGGCTCAAGACAGATGACGCCGAATCGTTCAAGTTGGCCAGGAGAATTATCAGAGAAGAAGGTATTTTGGTCGGAGGCTCTTCAGGCTCCGCTTTACAGGCAGCTTTGGAAGTCGCCAAAGACTTGACGGAAGACGATACAGTTGTTGTTATTTTCCCTGATTCCATCAGGTCCTACTTGACAAAATTTGCCGACGATGAATGGATGACCACTAACGGCTTCCCCATCGAAGCAAAGGAAAGTACTTCTAAGTCTGATGATTTCTTGAACAAGAAATCAATAAAGGACCTAGTCGCAGGTAAAGCGCCTGTAGTGACAGTGTCATTATCAGACACCGTTGAAAAGACATTCAACTTGTTGCAAACCAACGGATTCGATCAGTTGCCAGTTTTGAATAACTCTGGTAAATTAGTGGGATTAATCACTTTGTCGAAGATTTTGAAGTCGTTGTCGACAAAGAAAGTACAAATGACAAATTCAATCTCCTCCATAATAATTGACTTTAGAAAGCTTGCCGATTTTGAAAAGTCCTTTACCATCACCAAGAAATCAGGATTCGCCAAAAGACGTTATGAACCAATAACCATGGATACATCGTTGACATTGTTGAATAAGTTTTTTGAAACAAACTCGAATGCAATCGTTACCGACGATGACTACAAACCTGTTCAAATAGTTACCAAGGTTGATTTGATTTCTTATTTGACGAAAAATATGTCTTATAGCTGAGTTCGATAGACTATGTAAATTGTGCGTTTCGATGGTAAATTCGTTTCCTTCTTATATACTGTGGCGGAGGCCGTTATTAATTAACATTGATAAATATTACATATGAAATATAGACAACAAGAATTTATACATTACATAACTAAAACACCATTGCGATATGGCTTATCAAGAAAACTTCCACCTGTTACCACAATTCTCACACGTACAGAAAGTAGTCAAAGGCTCATCAGCAGACCTTGTTTGCATTTGGTAGTAACTGACTCTTTTATGCTTACATTTCCCACATGTAAATCTGTCAGTTACGGCCCTCTTCTCGGTAGCACCTTGAGCGTCGAAAAGATTTTGTTTATGCAACTTTTCTATTTCTTTCTTCAACGCTTCTGGTGCCATTTCATTGGGTGTCATGCTGATGAACTTGGCTGGCTTTATTTTGTTTGTAAGCAATCCGTCCCTCAATTCCGGATTCTTCTTGTTTCGAAGATTCATAGTAAACGTCCTTAATTTGTTTCTGTAGTTGTCATTCACTGCCATATACTCAGCTTTGAATACTTCATTCTCGATGTCTCGGGCCACGGCGAGAATATGTGCTCCAGTATCATCACGGTCAATAGCAAGCGCAGTATATAAGGCGCTCACAGACGCATTCCTGGTGGCGTTATCATAAAGTGTAGTATTAATACCGTCTGTCTTGGGGTTTCTGGGTCCGCTGTGAAACTTGCTCTGCGTCGATCCTTGAGCTGGTGGGCTACCACTGGCGGGAGCGCCTTTATCTGGCGTCGAGCTACTCTTCTTTCTCGTCTTCTCATTTTGCACCACGTCCCTCCATGTCCTGATCATCTTCTTGACCAATGTGTTGATCTCTGTGTTGCTGCTAGTCCTAAACTTGTTGACCGCTACCCCAACCTTAGTTTCTCTCAATAATTTTTCAGTTGGCACAACACCATCATTTAATATGTTTAAAAGCTTTAAAATGGTCCCATCATCCGAAGATTTCTCTAAACTAGATACTGCCGACTTGATTTCTTTGGAATCCATACTTTCCGCCATCTGCTCTGCTTACTTGCCTGTATTCTATTGGTAAGTGAATTGAGCTGTTTGATGGCATCTAATTTTGTGTAACTATAAGTTTGATGTTTTTTGCCCTATGAAGACCACCAGTCTTTAGCTAAACACCGAGTTACATCGATTCAAAAGGGTAGTGATGGATGAGACCAAGAACGTGTACATTGGGAACATCCCATTTGACCATACGGAGGAGCAGGTATTGGAAATAGCGAAGTCTGTAGGACCGGTGTTAGACATGAAGTTATTATTTGACCCCATGACTGGGAAGTCTAAAGGATATGCTTTCGTCAAGTATGGCGACCATGAAACGGCAGCATCAGCAGTGAGAAATTTGAATAACATGCCTATTGGAAACCGAAATATCAAATGCTCATTTTCTAATGATAATTCTGCGTTTCCCGAGAAGGGCAGCACCGACAAATTGCCCGCTTTGCCGCTCGGAATCCAGCTATTCCCCAACCAAACCATACCACAGGCCATATCGGGAGCCTTATCGGGATTGGACCAGCGGTCGGCGTACCAGCTCATGAAAGAAGCCAAGAGTATGAGCGAAGAGAACCCCAAATTAATGAAGAAGCTACTCGACCAGTTTCCGCAGTTAGCGCACGCTTTAGTGGAGACTAGCTTGCTCTTAAACCTTACAACACCCGAGATCATCAAGTTGTGCGTCAAGTCGAAGCAGCTCGAGTTGGAGAGCTTGACCTTGGACCATGTCCAGTTGTTGAAGCAAGTTAATCAGATGTCGGAGCAGGACTTGAACTCATTGACAGAAGACCAGAAGGCTATAATAGCGAAGATGAAAACAGAAATAGCCAATGGGTCCTACGGTACAATCTAACAAACCTAGCAAATTTATGATTCGCTAGACAACTCAAAGACATAATCATCTTTTTTCGCAGTCCAAAATTCAGAGAGCTTTACAAGCGTATGCCAACGCGTATGCATCTGCTAGCTCAGTAAAAGAGTCTGATAAACTATAGTCACGCTAGAGGGTCCGAAATATTGAATGCTCTGCTCGTGCCCAGACGATGCCTCACTATGAGATTCATAAATTTTTAGATCCATAAATTCATAGATCCACAAGGTGTCTCTTCCTATTCGCACTTTATGCTTTTCTACCCTTACTACTATAGATAGGGATCTCTAATGCACATAAAATACATACAATACAATTGCAATATACTCTCAGTATTAAGTATAGATAAAGTAATATAATTTAGTTCCTACAATTATTATTGAAGTCATTACACTGTATTCATATAGAAACATCCGATATGGTGTAACGGCTAGCACGGTTCGCTCTCACCGAGCAGACCCGGGTTCGACTCCCGGTATCGGAACTTCTCATTTTTTTTGAGCTTTTACTTTTTGAATCTGACCGTCTACTATGGCAGTGATTTTTTTTTTCACCACAAGGGTTTGTTTTTCATAGAGACTCCCATAGATAGACATAATATCAGTGTAGGATCATACAAGATGGCGAGGAAACCGAACGTTCCTTTGGCTGCTTCCACTGTTCTTTACGTTGGCCAAATACCATACGAGTGGGACGAGAATATAATAAAGTCAGTTGTTTGTGGATCAGGTAACGTTGTTGATGTTAGGTTGGGATACGACTACGCCGGCAAAAATAAGGGATTTTGCTTTGTAGAGTACCAGTCTCCGCCAGAAGCACAAAAAGCGCTCCAGCTTTTGAGCCAGATTAAGCTTTTAAATACCCAGCCCAACCAGAAGGGTCAGTACAAGAAATTGAGAATTGAGTTGTCGAAAGAAGGGTTACGGTCAAATGGCACATCAGATTTCAAGCCCCCATTGCAGTTGGACAGGACGTATTTACCCAATTTCGTGCAGTTGCCGCCAGAAATGCTCTTCAATGGCCCTCCAGTGCCTGCCAATAACGGGAATTTGGCTGCTGCTCCATCTGCATTCACGCCGCCGACCCTTAACAACTTTCAGCCTAACATGGGACCTCAGCAACAGCAACAACAGCAGCAGCAATTCAATTACGGAAATGTCCAAGCGCCCGCCAACTTTGGGTCATCGAACACCAATATGCCCCAGGCTACTAGCTTGCCATTTGCAGTTCCCGACAAAATCAATGAAACATTGAGCCAAATCCCACCTGCACAACTTATGGAGTTAATTTCTAATCTTAAGAGTATTTTGAGCGGGCCGAACGCCGCTAGAGCCGTCGACGTTTTCCAGCTCTCACCCCATTTGGCCACTGCAGCAGCGCAAGCTCTCCTTTTAATGGGGTTTATCGACTCGGAAGTCATAGCCGAGTCCATGAAGTCGGCATCCACCACCCCCGTGCCTCAGCAACCTCAAAAGCAGCCTCAAATACAACCTCAGATGCAACAACCTCAAATGCAGCCACAATCGCTTCCTCATCAGCCGTCGTTGCCTCAAATACCCAATATGCACCAAATGCCCAGCCCTTACGGCCAGCTCCAGCAGTCCCAGCAAACTCCACCACAGCCTTCAAGGTGGCCGCACTTGCCTCCAGCTTCACAAGCAAAATTATCGGCAATGCCTCCAGATCAAGCAGATTTGATAGCGCAAGTGTTGTCGCTCCCGGCAGACCAAATTAGCTCATTGCCGCCTGATAAGCAAGTCATGGTAACTAACTTGAGAGCGCAGTACTTGTGATTTTCTTGGTATAATGCCTCCCTCAAGATTCTAATGTTCTAAATCTACAATCGCTTTCATGCGGTCTATAATCAAGAATGAGCAAAATCAAGCATTTGCAAGGGCTTTCGAACCTCCCTTGCCGAGCCCAGAAAACTCTACACTGCTCTTATATCGACTTCTTCTCGGAATCTATAGTGTACATATTTGGTTTAATATCATGAGCCGGATCGATCACAAAATTACTGTCAGGAACCGCCGCAAGTGCCATCAACGAATTTCGCATATTTAGTATTCAGAGTGTATAATTCTTTTCTTAGCGATATCTATACTATTGTCAAGATGGATCCCCAAGATAGACCACCGAATTTCATGGGTGCTACAATTATTGATGTTGATATCGATGCTGCCAATAACATGAATTCGGACTTGCCGACGTGGCTTCGGGATGTTCTCGATAGAGCGCTCAGCGCCAGCGGGATAAGAACCAAGAAAAAGATGGCTTCGGAGGAGGCAATAGAGAGCTTGGCGGAGGTAGAATTATCGTCGCTAAAAGACTCTACCTGTCCTATTTGCTTTGATCCGTATGAGGCGGGACATCAAAAGGAATATAAGAAAAATGTGGAGGAGACAGGGCAAGAATCTGTTGAAGTGGCAAGTCATAGTCAAGCACATAAACAGGCTATTGAGCAGCATTCAGCAATACATGAGAATATGAGGAATATGTACAACATCCACAACATACAATCGATGCATGAGGCAGGGAAATTCAATGACCCATCTCTATTCATGCCGGTAGATGAGGGCGGGCTTACTCATGCCAGATTCCCCGTCAGAAATTTGTATACTCTCGAGCCACCTCGCCTTGAGCAACTACTTCCCGGATACGTTGATGAGGAGAAAGAAAAGGACCAGAAAGCGAATGCAAAAGATACGGCTGCATTACAGCATGTTCCAGTTAAGATGCCAAATTGCGAGCATGTTTTTGGCAAGTCATGTATAATAGAATGGCTCAAGGGCAATGTGAGCTGCCCACTATGCCGTAAAGAGGTGGAGGCGCTGAGTGAGACGGACCCGAAGGTGGCTAGGAGGAATGATATTCGCAACAACAGCAGTTATAACTACAATCGCGATCGGGAGCTGGTTGTGCAGCATCTTTTGGAACACCTGACGGATATTTTCAACCCCTTCAGACGCCCTTTTAATCCCTCTATCACCCCATTAACTGACTCATACATACATCAAGGCTGGGTCACTCCCTATTATAACGCGGATGGGCCGGCTACGAATGGGGTCGGTAACAACGAACCCAATTTGGTGTTGCCAAGAAGGTTCCCGTTTCCGGAGGGGCTGTCTTCGCTCCCATTCATGCCCCGGAGGCACCGAGTACGTGATTTGAGACGAGAATCTCGCAGGAATCCGGACGATACCAGCAACACGACGAATCCCAACGATTCCCCTTATCGTGGCCCCCAACTGTCTGATCTGTTTGTACCTGCTAGCGTATTTCACTCTGGCGAGAGACTGCTGGATAATGAGAATCAGAGCGGTACCGCTGGTGACAGTCCAAACAGTTCAATATCCCACACACAAGCATCTGTTGCTCCAACCACAGGCACAGGCGGACCAGAAAGAACAACTCGTGGCCGGTCCTCCAACGGCAGAACCCACCCGTACGTTAGACCACCATCAGTAGACTAAACATTTAGCAGCATTGAATAGTATTATCAATACATATGATTAGTACATAGTAGTGCCGATGTGATTTTTTTATTATTGAAACCATATTTATATTGCCATCTGTAGACTTCACAGCAGGTAGAAATAGTACCACTAGACTTGACATAGCGCTGTTTATGGACCTAACATAGAGGCTGTTTCGAACTGATTTTTCATTCCAGGAAAGTCTCAAGGTCAAGGCTCGTTTATGTAATGGTGAACAAATTGAAAAAAAAGCAAGATAACCTTCCTTGGTTTATCTTATAGCTTAAAAATGGAAGCACCGCCCTAAAAAGTGGCTTCAATGCTTTGCGTCGAGTCAATGTGATATCTAGGCTACATGAACATATCATAAAAAATTTAAAATGAACAGTAACACGAGTTAAACAACTTGCCGTTTTTTGAACGAAATTATACTTGAAGAGATATCGTATAAGAAACGATAGGTTTAAGATATAAACCGGCCAGACAAAGATTTTATTGATGTCATAATTAACAAAGTGGATGTATTTTACCATTATTGTTGGCGAATTGTTCAACTTGTGTGTCGTGGGTAGAGCAGGAGATAATACAACTGCCTTCCACATAAGAAACTAGTAAGCCCCGGCACTATCATGAGTACGATAAGGTGAGACGATCCTCAAACGATCAATAGTTGTTCAAAGCAGGGCAGCTCAATTCACCTAGAAGGGCCCGTTAGCGGCGATTGTGGTTAAAAGAAAGGAAGTTTGATGCAAGCCAGGATCTCGACCAGAAGGCATGTTAGAATCTTGAAGCTAATTTCTATCCCCTTTGGTTGTATAAGTGGACAACAAGGGTTTGCAAACCCCGAATACTTTGCACCTGGTGCATGATTTGAATCGGCTGAAGTCTTTGGAATCCTTACAGCCAAAGGGATTTAAACCGATAAAGTACATATTGACTACAGTTTTCGGGCCTTCGAAATTTGAGATCATATAAGGTCGTCAGCGTATAAGCAGCCCAATATTGAGCACACGTCTTGGAACATGAACTCAGTCAATAACTTTTCCCCTACTCAAAAAGCGTCAAAACATCTCGACCAGCCTGGGGTATTATTTATCAGACTAGCAGTGACTGTCACTCCACCTTTGAGATGTCGGATGCCCTGTTGTCGTGGTTTGGGCTCTCTTCATTAGAGGATGAAGGCATGTCGTATGATGCCATCACGTGCACAATAATTTGGTCGTTATTATGGTGGAGACTAGTGTATAGATCATGGTGTAGTATACTGTTCTTCAAGAAGGGGCCGGTAAGAAACGTTGGAGGAACTCATAGGTATCTGAACACGCAGGAAGGGAATGCTTCAAGATATAGCGATCAGATATGTCAAATTATACCTCGAGTCCGGATTATCAAAGTGTAGAAGGAAGTAAAAATAGCCCCGCCGAGAAGCCCAAAAAGAAAAGAAGAACTCTCGGAAGCTTTCAATGCCCCGATTGTGCCAAAATATTCAGCAGGTCCGACCACTTAGCTCGGCATCACTTGAATCATAAGCCTAAAGAAGTTTTTGAATGCGATGTTGTCATCGAGGACTACGGTGGTGGCAGGAGAAAGTGCGGTAAAACGTTTGTTCGGAAGGATTTGAGAGAACGCCATGTTAAAAGGCATGCGGAGTTAGTGAATTCAGGTTTGCGGAAGCAAAGCATATCAATTTCGAGAGGCCCAAGAAGTAGTGTTTCGTCGCAGGCATCCACAGGTGACTCACCTGGCCTTCCCACGTATCAATCCCACTCCCCGTTACAAATAGCTAACTTAATCCATGGCTCCAGACCTTCAGACTCTCAGCCTAACATGAGGAATGTTGTTAACCCACAAGTACCGCCTATTAGCAACCCTTCGGGGACGAGTACAATCGGTGATGGAAAGATATCAAACGTGCATAACATAGTCTCGCATCCCAACTATTCTAATCAAATCGAGGGGTTTTATGGTGGAAACTATGACATGAGGGCTGCTGGGGCGATCATGAGTGTGCCTCAAACACAGAGTGACATTCTCTCATGGCTATTCATGGACTCCCCGCCTGATATGATAGCACCACCAAACAAAGAAGCTCATGATTTACTCAAACAAGGCTCTATGATTAAGTCGAATGCTTCAAGTACAGTTCCCTACAGTTCTGTCCATAATGATTCTGTACAAGCACGTCACGCTTATGGAACTTCTTCCCAGGACAACTCGCAACCGTCATTCAATAGCCTTCATCTTTCTCGTCTCCCAGACCAACAGAATCAAATACAAGAGGCAGCCACTCAAGTAGACAGGGATGAGGTGCTAGCTCCATTTTATCACACGAATGGCTTGAACGTTCTCAATAATTATGGGATGCAGGATGTCAACATATTTTCGAACGATGATAATCCGTTGGACGAAGTGTTCTTGAGGAACTACCAAAACCAACAAATTAATGGTTATAACTCTTTTTCAGCGACACCAGTTAACTTCAAGCTAGGTGTTTATTCGACTGGTACTTCCAACTCGCCTACCACTACAAACGAATCTGGTGCATCACCATTTGCGTCAAGCGAAACTCAGGACAGTCCTCTATGCGGGGAACCCGCAAGAAAGAACGCAATTTCCTCACTACAAAAACAAACACATCAAGGAAAACATAATGTCAAGAAGAACAAGCATATATATATTGACAGTTCTATAGTGGATCTGTTGGTGAAATGCGTTCCATCGATATCACGAAATAATATTGAGGACGTATTCAAAATTTCTGGTGAAGGCGATGGAAGTATCAGTTTTGAAAATAGGCTTTCCTATTACTTGTCTATATATTGGTCTATATTTCATGCTCAGTTCACTTTCCTTCACAGGCCCTCATTTGATACAACGAAAGCGGAGCCTTTATTACTATTATCAATGATGATTGTTGGTTGCTGCTATTGTACTTCGTCTGACGTGTTAGAGAAAACTACTTTGAGAAAGAAGTCTCCAGAGTATAAGTTCTGTATGACTATAGCTAAGCCTTTGAGATTCATGATTTTTCAACATGAAGATTTCAAGTCACCAGTTAAATTGTGGATATTACAGAGTTTAAATATGCTAGAGTGGTGTGAGAAAAATTTCCTTCTGAGGAACTTACACGAAAGAGGTCACCTTCATCATGGAACAACTGTGCAGTTATTAAGGAGGTCACCTTTATTGGGTGGGAACCCTACCAGTGATAATAAAGAAACGGCTCCTAACAGCGCGTCCAATACGAGTGCCGAAGATTCTGATACGGGGAATGATTTGACTCCTGAAAATGACACTACAGATTATGATTTGTTTGTTAAGTGGGTTGAATCGGAATCAATGAAACGAATCACATTCATGACGTTCTACTTGGACATAATAGATTATATCAAATTCCGCCACAACCCACAAATTTTTTTCTACCAATTGCAATTATTGAATTTGCCTTGTGACGATGAAAATCTTTGGGAATCGACAGAAGTTTGTGGGTCTTTCAAGAAGATAGTGAGGAGACAAAAAAAATTGCAGAGATCAATCAGCAATGACCGTCCCAGTAATGACATAACGAGAAAGTTTAAAGATAGTAATGGTCACGGGCCAGTTAAAATAAGAAATGGTGAGAATTTTCTCAGTGTACTCAAGAGATTATTGAGGCCCTTGTCAAATTTAGCCTCTCAAGGCACGAAGCCCGAAATGAAGCTCTCTCTATTTACTCGGAAAATACTTTCGGCTGGTCTTGTTTCAATTATGTACCAAATGCAACAAACTGATCTTCAGAATTATGCTTCTTTATTGGGATCTCATGCAAATAATGGAACGGGAAGTAATAGAGCGCTGTTATGGAAGGAAACTCTAACCAAAGCATTCGACAATTGTAACCTCGAAATAAATGGTCCGTGTTGTTCAGACACCTTCGAGCCTCCCGAAAGTATAGGCGAGATATCTGTTGAGTCTCAATGTCAATTTCCACTATATCATCTTGCACAAATCATTGGAATGGCCGATATAAACCATTACGACATCGCTATTTTCGGAGGTTCGCCAGCGAATATGAGCGTCAGTGCTACTATGAAAGATCAGTTTGCTGTACAGAAAAAACTAAGCAATATGTGGCTGAAAGTGTCAGAGCCTTCAAAAAGATCTATCCACGAACTCGTCAACTTAAAAAGCATAGTCCATTGCTATTTACTATTGTGGGAATTGATGTTGAAGCCCATAAATATCGAAGATAGAAGCACTCAAACAAACCAAAAGTTCTTAGAGTGGAATGTTGACAATGACTATTTTGATGGTATGTACGCTGTTGGAATCGCGACTCTAGTATTGTGGTGTTACACCTTAACTACTTGTGGTTTGGAATCGCAAAGATTTAACGAATTGGATGATATTAGGAGATTTTCGAGCGAGAAGTATGACGAGTTGGTAGAGTTTAGCGCAGAGGGAGCGTACGAATATCTACATAGGATTAGACAAGAATTTCTCACAAATTTGAGGAAAGATAACTTGCATAGTGAATTCAATATTCATCCCTTTAAAACAACGAAGAGACAGCACACCCCACACGAGATAATAAGCAAATATTGCGATTTACTACCTTTAATAAGCAACAAGCAACATATCAGTGGATTATGTTTTTTAGTGGGGACGAAACTATTGAGTAGTCAATGGGATATCATAAGAGAGAACGGTAAATTGATTTTAAACTGCGGATTTAGGTCGATTGGAAAAAAAAATATTCAGTGTCTTGACTTATTTGACAATGAGCTAGCTGATTAGATAAAGCAACACATATGCGATATAGTCATCTTATATTCAGGGGGAATCGATCGTAACGAAACTATATATCGAACCATGTAATTCAAATAAACAAAATGGAATCTGAGTAAAAAAGCAGCCTAAAATACAAATGCAAAATCAAAATCTGATGAACGACAGATGAATTAAATTAAACTAACAAGACGGCATTGACACAGCCATCTCTATCTGGCTCATTGGTAACTTGAGCGTACTTACCCCACACAACCTTACCACCAGCAGTAACCAAACCGAGTTCGGAAACGTTAACTTCAATTATGGTACCTTTTGTCAAGACACCGAGCTGAGTGTACATTGGCGACTGAGGGTTCTTTTTCACTCCTAAAATAGGTAAGAAAACGGTCACACCCAACTCTGGATGCGTCACATTGGCCTTCTTTTGTCTCAAAGCTGCAGGTCTAATGATTCTTTCCATTTTGACGGGCCTACGAGTGAATCCTTCACCAACAAAAGTATGTTTGGTGATCATTCTTTTCCATGACTTGGATTTCAGCTTTCCTGTCTTCACCACCTTAAACATCTCTTCTTCAGAAATACCTTTGACCTTAGGCAACGGCACAGAAAATTTGTCTGCTTTCTCCAATCTCTTTTGCTTAATCGATGAACTAAGAGCCTTGGCCGTATTGTTGGTTTGACGGTCCAATAAGTATGTAGGCAAGGCCTCTCCGTCCTCCTCCTTAGGCGTTGGTGGTCCCTTGACCTTGGACTCCTGGTGCGCCTTGATTTTTTTCTTCATCGAAACCTTTTCACTGTAACGCTTCTTCGCAAATTGCTTACCTCTCCAGCCCTTCAAGCTCTGGGCATCTTTCGCAATCCGATGACCTTCTCTCGCTTCCTTCTTTCTCTTTCTTTCTTCATAGTCTAACCTTCTTCCATGCTGCTTTATATGCTGCTCAATATACTCATTTTGAGGCATTGTAGATGCTGTTTATCGTTCCTATTTGCTGAATTAGAAAAAGGGTAGCTTTCCAGTACAAGTTGTAATGGTTCATATCAGCTCTGCTAAAAAAAATTCTAAATTACACAAAAATAAATTACACAAAATCATTAATGTTATCTATCACTTTTGTCTCATCTCAAAAATTTTCAGATTACATAAGCACAAATATTTGATAACCCGGTATACCTTCTAACAGTGTAGTTTATGGAGAGTAGGGAAAGAGATTTCAGAGGTGCTAGGACGAGTACTCGAACAGATATGACAGCCAGGGCAGAAAATGTAGATGAGCTTTTGAAAGGACTCATAGCGTCAGCAGAATCAACCAAACAATCAGTGGATAACCTTCTCGATGGAGGTAGCGACCAATACCCAGCACTAGTGCACAACTTGATGAAAAAGCTTAACGTCGACAAGCTTGAGGGAGTCTCATTGCTTGCATTGAAGAACAATGCTTTGTTGTCGTACTTGCACAATTTGGTGTTAGTGATTTTGGCCAGTATCGAAAGGCTTGATGAAGGAGACCACCACGGCTTGAACGATGCTAAATTGAAGGCCACCGAGAATTCAGTGACACAGAGGGTGTGCTTAGAGAAAGGTATCAAACCACTTGAAAAAAAATTGAGTTACCAGTTGGACAAGATGGTACGAGCATACACAAGAATGGAAGCGGAAGAAAGCCAGGCACTCCAAAAGGTAAATGAGGATGGCCAAGGGAGCGACGACGAGAAAGAAGGCGAGCTGGAGACCTCATCAGAGGAGGAGGAGGATGAAGAGGACGATGCATTATCGTACAGGCCAGATGCTGCTGCGTTGGCCAAATTGACACAAACCAAACCGAAGGGTAAAAGTTCATCCCATGAGAAGGAATCCTCAGAAAAATATAAACCACCCAAAATATCTGCAATGGCTCCCCCAAAGGTCGATCCGACTTCTGGTTCAGCCAAGACCACCAATACGAGAAAATTACAGAGTATGGAAGAATATTTGCGGGAAAATTCCGAATTGCCGCAATTGGAAAGCTCTATTGGGTCTACGATTGTGGATAATGGTAGGCACGGCGTGAAGACCAGTCACGATAAAAACAAGGAACGCGAGATTCAACGTTACGAGGAGGAGAATTTCACCAGATTGCCAAATACTATGACGCAGAAATCGTTCAAGCAAAAGCAAAAGGATATGGCCAACACTTTTGCTGGTGAAGATTGGTCTATGTTTAGCAATAATAGGTCTCTTGACGAAACCTCAAGGAAGAGAAGGCCTAAATCTGTATGGGACAAAGTCAAGAAGAGACGTTCCTAAAGTGGCTACATTTGATGATTTGTAAATATAACATTTTTAACCATAATTTAACACATAATACAATCCCTTACCAATTATATTCGAAACCAGTTGTAGCATTTTTTTAGTTTTATCTTTTCGTTCTTCTGAATTTTTTTTATAGGCTGACCTTCTTTGATGTGAACATAATCAACAATAATTATCTAACCAATATTTGAAACATCAAGTACTTCATTAAGTCATATACAAGAATTAAAGTTATGCAAAGATTTTTTTTTTTTTTTTCAATTTTGGGAATAGTTCAAGTATGGCGAAAGTACAAATTGAGGATTTAGAGGATGACCATTTGAAGAAATGGGGTTGCCATTCGTATAAGGAGTTTTTATCATAAAATCGTTAGCAATGGAATTGTTGAATTGAGCATTTCCGTTTAATTGTCCCATGTTTAAGCTTGATAAAGGCGTATAATTAGGAATAGTCGGAGTGAGCAAACTCGAATTGGAATCGGAGTTATTTGGGGTGATTGTACCTCCTCCCAATGGATCCCCCAACGTATAATTGTTTGCCACAGCCGGCTGTAAAGGTAAAACTGTACTAGCCAGCATTGGCATGGATAAATTTCTTTGCTGAAACTTGTTGTGCTGCTGCGACAACTGAGGTGGAAGGTTGTCCGAGTTGACAAATTCGCCGTTCGCATTCATATTCAAAGCTTGATAATTGAAGTGCTTGTAATTGACCAGCTGACCATTATTGAGAGATGCAGCAGCATTTGCATTCCCGTTCAAGATAGAATTGATTTTCAGCTGAATTCGTTTTCCGTAGCTCGAAACAATTTTGCAATTGGCAAACCAGTTTTTGATAATAGCAACTTGAAGCTGTTGATGAGACGAGCTGGGAATACTGTAGTTGAGTGGAAGCAACATTCTCAAGTGATCAGACGCCATATTTGCATAGTTAATTGAAGGATTTATCGAAATATCAATTAAAGTCTGAATGACGTAATTTCCAAACGGATCATTGATCAACTTGTTCAAATCACCCTGTAAGATACTTAAGCACAAGTCGAACTTCAAATTCACAAACGCTGGGTTTGTCATTTCGTTCGCATAGCAATTTTTCAAAAACTTCTCTACCACATTAGATGAAAATTTCAAGTTGCAGAGGTTGTTTATGCCAAACTTCAAGAAATTCTCATACATCTTAATATTAATTGAGATCGAGTTAATGGAGATGAGGTATTGAAGCACATAATTGCCAAATTGGTCGTTGGTGAGTTTCCGAAAAGTTTCAAAGGAAAGAATTTTTTGACTGAACTGCACCAATTGCATGTTATTGACGTGGTTCAAGCACTTCTGCAAGACACAACACCCATGCTTGTGTGTGGCAACAACGTATAAGTCAGCGATAATGGCATCGTAGATGAACTGGCAGTTTTCGGGCGAGTACTTGTTCAAAATCTTTTGGATAACGTGGTTTCCATTCAAATCTTTGATCAACTCAATAATGAAAGGGCTCAAACCACCAATTAATAATTTCAACTGATAGTTGTTATTCAAGCTGTTGATGATTTTCTGGAGCGCCCGGGTACCGTGCTGGTTGATCGAGATCTGGAACAAGTTGTACTGGAGAATCTCCAAAAGGAGGTTTAAGTTGCCCTCGTCGCAGTAGTCAATCAATTTTTGAATGAGGTAGTTGCCAAACGGATCAATAATCAACTCGTAGATATAAGGGTACACCTCTTTGAAAATGATGTTGAAGTTTTCGGTTCGGATCTGGCTGTTACCGACGACGTTTTCGTCGATTTTTTTCTGGAGAAACCGGCACCCATATTGGTCCTTGGCCAACCGCAAAATTTCGGGCGCCAAATGACTCAATGGAACTTTATTAAGCCCCGACAAGTACTCCTTGTCCAACTTGTACTCCCCCGACCCTTGGCGCCCATGCTGAGGCCCGTGCTGAGAGCCCAGCAGGGGCCCTTGCACGCCCCCCCCTGCCGCTCCGCCAGACCCGCCAACATGCCCTCCCGTCAATACCTGGAGCCCACCGGCCCCCACAGGACTCACGTAGTGGCTGGCGGCTTTGCCGCCGCCATTGGCGTCCCAGATCAGCGTCTTGCCGAAGCTCGGCGGCGTCGTCGGCTCAACCAACGAGTTGATTGAGTTGATGGACAAATTGTGTTGGTGTCTGCTATCTGACATGATGGCCAATAACTATCAAAAAAAAAAAACTACTCTATATATCCTTTTCTAAAGAAACCAATAACTATATATATTATATTTATGAATCCTGCCAATTTCCCATTTATCGAAAACACATATTGAGAGGGTGTTTCCTGATTTAAAAAACTAAAACACCTTACAAAAAAAAATAATAATACAACCCGCTTGATCTAGAGTCGAGCAAAAGAAATTAATGTGCTCTTGGATAATTGCCCTCTGTAATAACTGGAAATCTGGTGCGTCCTACGTGTCGCAGGCCAAGTGGGCTTTGGGACGATAATAGCATAATAGCCGGCATTAATGGCAGGAGCGCACAGGAGCAGAGGCAGTTCGAGGTCCGACCGACCATGCGATTATTGTAGTACCGCATGAGCTAGATGATGGTGTATACGAACACGCAATATAGTATTGAAGGGGGTGTAGGATAAATAGAGGATAACATATGGGATAAGTTATAGGAGAACATATAGACATATAAGATATAAGGCACAATAAGATAAAAGGAAAAGGTATAGTGAAAGGTATATATATGTAAGATATTTGAGTCAAGGGATGAAACTAAAGGTGTATTAGTTTATTAGTTGATTAGTATAAGGTAGCAGACGGGATATAAGTATACGAGATAAATATAAAGTATAAGGTATAAGGTATAAAGTATGGTAGATAAACAAACATCACACAGTCAGCCTTTTGGGGCATCACGGCCGGTGTAAACGCCGACGGCGCTACTAAGCGATCGAGCATATTGACATTTATAGGCTTCTGGGCCTCTTATGGCAATTCAGCCAGTAGTGTACGCTGATAGACACTCGGGGGGACACTGGCGCTAGGAAAAGACAAGCCCGGTATACCAGTGGATGCAAGCTCTTAGCGAGCGTTCTCGGCCGGTGCGTGGGCACAAGTCGCCGAGCCCTTTTTAGGCTCAGCGGCTCACTAAAAATTACGGACATTACGGCGTGGTCGCAGTGGTGCAGGAGCGATTGGCGATTAGTCACCGCCGATCGTACGCTGGTCGCAGGGCTGGACATGGAATGGGACAACACACCCTATTAATAGCACTGTTCATAGTAGCGACTCGGATGAGCTACTTGACACATGGCCAGTAGCCAGTGGGCCGGAGTACGGTCATATAGAGCAGGGTGGTGGCATTGGGAAAAACCCTTTGAAAATGGCTGCGCACTCGCCAAAAAAAAGAAGTTGCTGCATTGAGCACAACTAGCACATGATTGGGAGCTATGGACAGGCGGACTTGGATGAATTGGTGGTTCCCTTTACAATAGGAGAGCAGTGACAATTGCGGAAACACCAAAGATGTGTTCTAACCAAAGTACAGGCCACGAAGGAGCGATGCCAGGGCACCATGCCGATGTTGCAGTCGCTGTCGCACAGAAGCTTGGGTATGAGATTAGGGACGTAGTTATTCAACAAGGCGTATGTAGGAATAGAGGATGGCACGCTGAATGCAGCGGAATGCAGCGGAATGCAGAGGGCTCTAATCAAGGTCGAGCAGGTACGAGTCGGTGCCTTGGCGGCGGAGGAACCCCAGTTCAGTGCGTTTGCGCATCACCAACTGCTCCATCCCGTTGGACCTGTCAAATCCGTCCCAGAAGTAGCCTGCCTTGATGTTGAATCGGTTAGGAGGGGAAACGCCCTTGTTGTAATGGAGTCTACCAGTTCTCGACACACTGGGTCCCGGTTGGGACGGGGAGAACGTCAGCAAGGGGTCGTCCATGCGGTGCTTGGCTTTCATGGTCTGGTTGTAGTCTTGGGCACGAGTCGATGCCAGAAATGACTGGCTTTCGTTAAGTCTGCGCTCGAGTTCCTGCTGTTCGAGTTTCTGTATCTCGCCTTGGTTAAGCAGCTGCCGCTGCTGATCTTTCTGTGCCTGTTCTGTCTCCTTCTGAAGCTGCATTCGCTTTCGTGCTGAGTCGATGTCTACGATATTCCCAGAACGATCTCTATAAACAGTCTGTTGTTGGGGTTCTGTGTCCTGTAGAGACACTATTTGGTCCTTCGGCTCCTGATCTACATTCACCGTGCTTCCGTTGTCGATTCTTTTGAATCCCTTGTGTTCTTTAAATTGTTGGCTTGTCGAAACTTCTACGGGACCTTCTTCCTCATCGCTCAACTCGTTTGTATTCAAGGCTTCTTTCTCCACAATAACATTAAAGTTAGCACTTTTCTTTGCTCTTTTTTTTTTTACACCCTTATCCAAGTACTTAGATAGGTAGTCAGCCCGAGACATGTTTTCTGTCTCCACTGTCACATCATTGTAGGTCCGCTACTAAATTTTTCTGAGTATCAATTCTTTATTACACAAAACGCATTGCTGCAACACTCCAATTATCACCACCGAACCCACTGATTCTACAGAGACGAATGAACATTAAGTTATGTAGTGGTACATTCTATTTA
Organism: Debaryomyces robertsiae; assembly: GCA_030566065.1. Taxonomy (NCBI): domain Eukaryota; kingdom Fungi; phylum Ascomycota; class Pichiomycetes; order Serinales; family Debaryomycetaceae; genus Debaryomyces; species Debaryomyces robertsiae. The sequence goes on from JAJMHL010000004.1 coordinate 216,031, forward strand.
TTATAACAAACAGTATGATCTACCTAATTGTTAATTTTATTGATTTCATTGTGTAGTTGGGCCATGGTTTCGCAAAGCTCCATGAACAAGTTGTACTGGGACTTTATGACATCCACTATATTTAATAACCCCCCAAAACCTTCAACGCACAGTCTCTCAAGACCACCTATGACTTGTTCGGCTTCGTTTACTATTGATTCATAATTATTCAAGACCTCATGGTACTTCTTGATCTTCTTGATAAAGAACTCATTCAATTGAAACGATGACGATAACTTAGTGCCTGGAGTGGACAATTGGATGATGAGCTGCATTATTTTATTTATGTCTTCAATAAGCTCGTTGTTAACCAGTTTTAACTCCAACAATTGACTGGAGTCGAACTTCAATGCTTGCTTGGTGGATGACAATTTAGTATACAAATAATTAGTATCTTTGGGGATGGACTTGATGAGTTTATCATGCTTTATTAAATCTGATTGCAAAGTTGTGGCAATCAAAGATTGTGTGTTAATATACCTGTCAAGCTCCTGTAGTTCTCTCTTTGTCTGCTCTGGTAAATCACCCACTCTGGTCATTGCAGTGAGCTGCTGTTGTTGTTGCTGCTGTTGCTGTTGTTGATTGCTGCCAAATAATCCTCCGCTGTCGGGTTTGTTCGATGCCGCTCCGAATAATCCTCCGCTCTGCTGAGTATTACCACCCCCAAATAATCCTCCTGATGATACTGGAGGTTTGCTGCCAAATAATCCACCGCTTTGAGCCTGGTTGGAATTATTTGATGAACCAAATAATCCATTACCTTGAGACGCATTGTTATTAGTAGAAGAGCCAAACAAACCTCCTCCTTGAGTATTTGTGTTATTCGATGAGCCGAATAAACCCCCTCCTTGCTGAGGTTTCGCAGTACCAGCCGAGCCAAATAAACCAGTTCCTTGTGATGAATTCGAATTGCCAGATCCACCAAATAATCCTCCTCCTTGAGCACTGTTAGCATTGTTCGAGTTGCCAAATAACCCGCCTCCTTGCGAACCGCTAGCATTATTGGGATTACCAAATAGGCCTCCTCCTTGTGTTGCGTTAGCATTGGTGTTAGTATTGCTAGAGCCACCACCGAATAAACCTCCGCCTTGCAGTGGGTTACTAGGGTTTGCATTGGCGTTTGAATTAGTGCTGGATGTACCAAAAAGTCCTCCGCCAGTACTACCCGTATTCCCCAGCGCATTGGTATTTCCGCTTCCAAACAATCCTCCACCTCCTGTCGAGGACGCATTTCCGAAAAGCCCTCCACCAGCTGGTGATGCCAGCTTATTACCAAACAATCCGCCCTGTTGCTGCCCACTATTCTGCGAAGAGGCCCCGAACCCACTACTCTGATTAGCATTATTACCACCAAATAGACCCCCACCGGTGCCGCCCATATTAGTGCCGGCGTTATTATTACTGGACGACCCGAAAAGGCCACCGCCTTGAGTATTTGTATTGCTATTGGCATTGTTACCAAATAGCCCTCCTCCACTAGATGAGGGTGGTTTATTATTATTACCAAACAAACCTCCACTTTGAGTGTTATTACTGCCAAACCCTCCAAAAGAAGGAGCAGATGTATTGGCAGTGGTAGAGCCAAACATTGTATGTTCTATCGTTTGATTTCTCCTATGCTGAAAATGACGATCTTGAATATGATATTGTTTACGTTAGAGTGTTGAAAAAAAAAAGTACACAAAAAATCTCTTCTCTTTAAAACTACAAGCAAGATATTGTGAAAACATTGAAATATCATTGTACGTAAAGCGAAAGGAAGCCCGAGACGAGTGACAATACTGCGTTATCTTTGCCAGTTTTTTGGGTGAAAAAATGGCCAGTTTAGAGAATACAATTGAGCTCAATCACGAACTTTTGGGCAAACAGATACAGGCAATCGTGCAAGAGAACAACAAATTGAAGCATACATTACAGCAGCGAGAAGTTGAGCTCAAGGCCTTTAAGATCCAATATGTCGTAGAGATACAATCGCTAAAAAAGGAGGTGAATGAGCTTCAAATAATGAACCTCGAGTATTCAGAGATAGCGAAACAATCTTCGTTGTCGATGGAGAATAAGCCTCAAGGACCGACCTTGCTGGTGGAGAATGATGCTTCCCGAATATTGCCAGTGACTCCCAGCAAGAGAATAAAACGGAAACTTGACGTGGTGAACGAACCACTTAACGATGACTCGTCTATTGCATCCGCTCGACAAAAGGAAATAATCAGCAAGCACAGCACCCAGCATGTTACACAGGTTCCCGAATCTAGTCATTCTATTGAAAGACCTATATACACAAAAGTAGAGTCCGGTACACCCCAATTGATGTATAAAGGCAAGCCATTTAATAGAAACGAGTACACTGACTCTCAATTCGATATGTTGCCAACACAGTACTCTTCGCAAGAGAATGACGATGAAGTGGTTTCAAACAACAACGAGCAAACCAGAATTACCATAAAAATGGAAGAGAAAGAAAATCTAGATGAAATCGAGGATTCGCAAGACGAATTCGCCCCCGATAGTTTTAAGCTTTCGAGTCGGTCACCTATTCGGGTCAAAAGAGAGCCACTAAGAGACATTACCACCATATCTAATTCCCAATCTCAACAATTTTCGCAGGGCGCTAAAGTTCCTGCAAATTATACAAAGTTACAAGGAAGGGACTATTTGAAAAACTATTATACATCCAAACTCTTGAATTTCCCCGATTTCAAAGTCAATCTCGATATGAACCCGATAACGCGAATGGAATGGATTATAAGTGACTTCAAGTTGAATCCCAACTATGTCAAGCCTAAACCACATGCTAAGGTAGGCCTTTCTCGAGATGATCAAAATAACATAAATAAATTCTTCGAGTTGGCCGGCCCAATCTCGAAAGGGCAAAATTTGAAATGGGATGACGAAGAAGTGAGAAGCGATGATGATTCTATAGGGCTATCAGAATCTCAAATCTTGGACAAATTCCCGTCTCCTCCAGGCTTCATGTTGAGCGAGTTTCCAGACACACAGGAAATGAATAAACGTAACAAAATCATAGACGAAAGACAGTCTGATAGAATTAAAAGGAGAATACACCAGTGCTTAATGCGTTCAAAAAGTAAAGAGGGCGAATTCATTTTTCAGGCAGATATTTTAAACAAATACGTCGAGCAAGGAAGATTCACATACAAAAGATTATGAATTACTATACTTACAGGGAACATATCAGTATAACTAGTTTTTTAATGAGTTGCTAGACCGATTAGCGTCAAGTTAAAGAGTAACCACAGGAGCCACTGTCGTACGATTAGGCTGATCTGGTAAACCAATGAATAAAATTGCTTATTGCATATAACCATGATAGAATTATTAATTACAACATACTCTAGATAGAACAACTTTCTAGTATAATACATACATACATATATATATATATAAAGTGGTGATAAAAACAGTCTAATGTAATTAAAACATAACGTATGAAGTATGAACACTTATAGAACAATCTAACTTTTCGCAATATAGTTTAAATATGAATTGTAGTTGAAGTTACCGAATTTATAGTCAATGTCTAATAACAATTTGATAGCATCTTGGGACTTGTAAACGTAGTCGGTAGGTAACTTGATTAAAGCATCGCGCAAGCCGGCGTTGTCTTGACTTAGCCCATTCGATTCGAAAAGACGTTGCTTGTTCAAGATCATAAATCTATTACCTTTTTGTGAGTTGTACACCTGATCATTAGTCAAGCTGTAAACACCTGGGTAACCACTGATGGCTTTAAAGTTGGATTCCTTTGTATTTGGAGGGTTTAATGGGAACAAATTTTGCAAAACTTCATAGGAAGCCAATGTGAAACCAAATTGAGGAGACGATCTAAACACCCTAGCAATGGATCCCTTGAAGAATGCACCCACTCCCTCTTCTTTCAATATGACTCTGAAAGCATCTATAATGCCTTTATACTTGGTTTCATTTTTTTTGCTTTCTACTTGAAGCCTGGTTTTGATCACATCAGCAGGGGTAGTAAAGAATGCAGCAGGAGCACCGGCAAGGGCACCAGCAATTAATAATTGCCAAGAATCAAGTCTATGTTTCTTGTTGTCATCATTGGGGTCGAAACCGAATAATGCTTTTTTCAAATTAGCGTAGGTTGGGAAATAGATTGCCGAGAAAGGAACGTCTCTCAATAAACAAGCAGTTGCGCCTTTATATAATCCTTTCACCCCCAATTGCTTGATAATTTGGGCAGCGGTAAGACGTTTGTGAGGGATTTCACCTGGCTTTAACGATTTTGACGAACCTCCTCCTTGCATCTGTAATCTAATCTTGACAATTTCCAACGGATTCGTAAAAATAACCTGGCAACCTCCAGCAGACATACCAGCGAGGATTTCCCAATTCATAGCAATCAGACCGTCATCAGCGGTACCAATCTTTCTAACTAAATCATTTACTGTTAATTTAATAGCCTTTTCAGGGGCAACACCGACCAATTGAGCTCCCAAACCTGAATACAACCCTTTCAACCCTTCAGCCTTGATGATTTTCTTAAAACAGTCATAAGAGTTAGCGTACACGGCTTTATGCCTTTGGGCCTGCATTCTTGTCTTAACAAGATCAATAGGGTAAACCACAGTTGCACCGATACAGCCGGCAATGGAACCCAAGAAGAACGAATATAGCGAGTCAAAGATTGGCCACAAAGAAAAGTTGTCATCCTGAACGGGCTGGGCAGCTGGATGTTCGAAAATAGAGTATAAAGTCTTGTAGTTATTATCGTAGTTTGGATTCAATACCGAAATCAACTCCTTACGAGGAATAGTTTCCTCGTTCTTATTAATCAAGTGAAACAATAGGTCCAATTCTACGGTGGAGATCGGTTTGAAATTCGATGACTTTAACAAATGGTCATTGAGATGGTTGTACAAGTCAATCTTATCTATCAAGATGTCGTCTTTGTCCTTGGTAGTTGGGGGTGTATTAGCAATGACTTCGTTAACAAGATCAATCTTGTTCAAGCAGTCGTAAACGAACAAGACGTTACTTAACGTGAACTCTTTCTTATCAAAGTACTCGGGTAAGGTGATCAAATTATGCTTCAATTTGGAGGACAACTTGTGGTTAAGGTTTCTCATCAACAAGTCATACAACTCGACGTCAGATATGACCCCCGATTTGCCAGCAACAACCTCAAAGTTCCCAATTAGCTTTGTCACCGGCAAATAATTGATGAGGGTGACAAAATCGCTATACTCAATAGAACCATGCGGCGCGAAAAATCGGGTAAAATAGGCCCAATTGAATTTCCGAGTTTTCTGTTGGTAGCTGGGGTCTATTGCGGTATTAAGCTTATTCAATTTGGCTATACACTCGTTGTAGGTGATCTCATTAGTGTTCTTAGATCCTTTTCCGATAAGATTGAAAATCAACTTGAATTCGCCGTCGCGAGACGTGAGAATTCTGATGAACTTTTTCCAGTCCTCCTCGTTCACGTATCCCTTGCGCTCGTGGTCAGCTGCCAAGTACAACAACGAATACGATTCCTTGGGCACATCTGACGGGAACGGCGATAAGATCGTCGTGAATTGCGCCAAGCTGAGGGTCTTCTCGCTCCGACACACCTCCGGGTTTAATGTTGCAAACTGATCAAAGATCTCCTTGGCTTTCAGTTCGTGTGACATCGTGTTTCTGTATCTCTCTATACTGTACCTGTTTTCCAAATGTCTGGTACATAAACAATTTCTCTATAACCTCAATCAAAACGATATAAATATGAAAATCAATTCTCGGTTCTACTCGTCGGCCGTTTCTTCACTGAAATGTGCCGCTACTGCTGAAAGTCTCTAATTTTTTGCCTGGAATTGATTTCCCGTGTTATACCCTACCGATGTATTCACTTTTGAAAACCTTCGTCCAAGATTTGGTACTAACCGCCGTATTTGATATATATAATATATTCAACTTTTCCGATTGGTGTTAACTGTGTTTATATTTAAATTTCTCCACATAAAAAAAATCGTCGATGGTTTTTGTGTAACATCCCATTTCTTTTAATTGAGTCACCTATGGTCCAATTTGCAATCAATACGTGGGCTACAAGGTTCGAATTATGGTCTACAACGGAGTACTACATCACTATGCCTGCTGCTAAGTTGAAAGAATCCCAGAGCTCTATTTGTTGTAAACCAAGCACCGACGACCACACCACTATAAAACCTATTAATCACAAGATTACGGGTTAAACCGCTGAAGATTCCGATCGCCCGAGGAGCTTTCCGGATTAATTGGGAGCGGGCCAAGCGCTCGCCCCGATGACTGGGGATTGAGGGTGGGGGAGAATGGGTGCTGGATAATGCGACATTGATGGTGTGGCCATGTGCGACGTATGCGACATAATATATATATATATTTTTTTTTTCTCTGGAATTTTCGGAGCTACGCAAATGTCGTACGACCTCACGGTCGCACTAAAGCCGCCGTCGCGATGTCGCAAGATGGAAAATTAAAGGTTGGTTACGACATAGCGACATTTTTCGCTCACAGCGGAACAGAGTAACTTTTGTAGTGAAGAGTCAGTAGGCGTTGAAGTTAGGTTTTTGGAGCCAGGATCACAGAAAATGGCTACCGGAGCACCAGGTATGTATGGCAGGTTATGAAATACCGTAGGGAAGAGGCTAGCTAACAAAACAGGAAATTCGTTCAGTCGATGGACACCCACACCTCCAGAAAGAGGGTCGTTTCCATTGGATCACGACGGAGAGTGCAAGCAACAGATGATGGAGTACTTGAAATGCATGAAGTTTACCGAAAATAAAAATGCACCTAACTGCAGGGTCTTGGCCAAGAGCTACTTGAAGTGCAGAATGGATAACCAGTTGATGGACCAGTCGGGCTGGGATAGCTTGGGGTTAGTAAATTTGCCGAACGACTACGTCGCCCGTGAAGAGAAGACCAGCACGAATGATTTGAAAAGCGATACTACCAAGAAGTAAAGTTTGCGGGTAAATAGGTTGCGAAAAGACAACTGTACGTGTATATAGATGAATATAATTAGGGTTAAAGCCTTGTGGGCATTCTAAGATTTACATTGATCACCTATATAGTGAGAGGAAAGCCGAGCTCAGTTAGGCTTCGCTCTGCCACGGCCACGGCCACCTCTTCCGCTTCCACGACCATTGCCTCTGCCTCTGCCTCTGCCTCTGCCTCTGCTGGCTCGATCGCTGTTGTCACCGCCTTGGTGGCCATTGGATGGGTAGGGCTGTTGATGAGGCAATGGTTGTTGGGGTAATGACTGTTGCTGAACCGTAGTTTGTTGTCCCAGTTGGTGGTGGAAAAATTGGGGTGGTAAAGGAACACCAGGAACCACTGGCACGCCATAGCCTGCCATTGGCTGTAGTGTTGCCCCTTCATTCATCACGTTGGAATATATACGGCCGTATATTTGTCTGATTGCGTTGGCATTAAGTCTTGCATCTTCATCCCCAGGTTGACCATTTGACGACGTACCCTCTTTTTTCTGCTCATCACCTGTCTTCTCCTTCCTTTGCTCAGGTTCGGACTTCCTCAACAAACTCAACAATTCGTTTGTCTTTTCAGAATTTGCCTTTTTCTTAGCATTGTCTAGTTCTTCTTTTTGCTTTTTAGCCAAGGCCAAATTCTTGGACCTGTCCTTCTTCTGTGTTCCAGATATTGTGGATTTTTCTTTAGAAGCCTTACTATGATAGACTAATTGTTTGTTAGTCAAGTTCAAGACTAACGACGAGTCGACAAGTAATCCTCTATTAGTTTTCAACTTATTATTCATGTTGTTTCCACTTATCAAGGGTAAGTCGAAAATTACACCCAAAGAATTCTTGGTGCCGTAACTGGTGATGCTAGCAATCGTCCCCTTGGCAAGGTATGGGACTTTACCCGATTTTTGTACATAAATGACTCTGTCACCTAACTCGAACCTTTGAGTGCTTAATAACTGATATGATTCACTTGGATCCAATATAGCGCTTTTGGGGACCCCTTTAATATCCTTGTTTGAGTAAGGTACACTTTGTCTCACATAGTGCTCAATGTAATCCTCGATAGCTTCAAAACTAAACTTGGTCAAGGACTCCGATTCTAAAGAAACGGTCAATAATTGTGCCTTTACTTCTTTCAACCATTTCGTAATTGTTTGTAATTCATTTTCGTCTTTCAAAATTCCGCTCACCTTAGGAATAGATTTTTGGTCTTTATCTTGCAAAGTCTTGAACAACTGAGGAAACTTGTTGCGGTAGTCATTCAACAATTGAATGGCTAAAGGCGAAAATTCCCAAACTCTACCGTTTTTTTTTGTGAATCCTAATACTTTTTGACGGCGTCCTTCGAATTTCAATTCCAAACCAATGTTAACTCTTCTCTTATTACCAAAATCATTTTCGACCATGTATCCAGAAGTAATTTTAGAAAGGAATAACGCATTCAATTTCAATTTTTTGGCGACTTCAAAAGATGGTAAATACCTAATTTCCTTGCTTTCAATGGCCAATCTTCTCTTTCCAATATTTGGTTCGTTGGTAGATGGAATTTTAGAGATTTTGACATTGACCTTATTGTTATCAGAGTATCCAGCAACAGTGGCCGGTGTGCCATACGCGAAAGCCCCCAAAAAGACAACCTGGGACCCGAGAGGAAATTCCTCGTCAATAGGCAATGGGGCTCTTGTGGCGAATCTGGTATCCTCGTTCGTCACTTCTTCAACAACCAATTGGACAGGGTATATCTCTGTTTCCTTCGAGAATGTCTTGACATAGGCTCCTTTTTCATTACGAATCAACCCGGTCACTGGTTGCACATAAACTAGTCCCTCAACTGGACCAAGTTTTATACCTTTTGTCTTTTCATATTTTTCAGCCAAAGAGTTAGCAGTCTGTGAAAAGGTTTTAGACTCATCCAGACTTAAAGGAGTCGAAATAACTTTCCTGCTATTGTGAATCTTTATTGATTCATACTTCAATTCTTTATCGATCACCGACACAACTCTAGACTCCCTTAAAAACGGCCATCTAGTATAAACAATTTTATTTATAAACTTTTGACTAAATTGGTACAATGATAAGTCTTCCCAAATATTATCTATACTCAAGACCATCGATTCGGATCTTGAAGGATTTTGAAAAACCTTTATTTCGTGTAGTGATAACTCATTTTTGAAGGGAATAGTTTCTAGGGATGGGAATCCAGCCAAAGAATACTTACCAAGCAATGCATTTCCTAATTCAATTTTAACTTCTCCCTCTACCTTGGGCAATAAGAAGGTATTTTCAACACACCTGTCATGTTCGATATCATGGAAAAACCCAGGCAATGGACTGGGGTACACATAATCAATCTGAGGATTGAATATGAATTCTATATCGTTACCGATACTATTTCTTCTCTTTTCCTCAGGAGACAATTGAGACTCAATTGGCCTCAATGCTTCAATTAACCTCTTTTCATCAACAAACGATAATAACACAACAGCTTCCCAAGGGGCTGACTTTCCATTCATATCAATATCCACTTCATGGGGATAGAAATCTATAATGGGAGAGTGTGGATCAGTCATTAAAGGTCTATAAACCAAAGGCATCAACTTTCTTGACCTTGCAGGTAAAACGGCCATCAATTGTTCGAAAGGCTTGAAGGGATGAGACTTATCAAATGTTATTTTGGTATCGGTTCTCAAATATTCATCTAAACCTATTGATATATCAGAAATTCTTGGCGAATAGTGGTATTTAAAATACCAGTTCCAAGATGGACATCCTTTATAGTAATAATACAATACCCACTGCAATCCTTCAAGATAATGTTGGGTGAATTCAACCATTTCATCTCTATCATAAATCGAAAAATGCAATTTTTCTTTGTAATACTTGTCTTTCCAATTCATAAACTTGGTGTCATAGATATCCTTCGACTCTTTTAATAAATCATCTGTTTCGAACATGTTAGCTGATTGATATTTCTTTATCGTTTTCCGAAGTTCACTCAACCTTTGTTGATGTTCCTCATCAGTCTCATAGGGCGACAACCCATCAATGTCTAATTTTGCACTGAAAGTATTTGTAGACTTTGAATGATATATGAAAATGCCGACGTCTAATGCAAATTTTTTCAAAAATTCCAAATCTTTCGAGTCCTCTTCTATTGGCAATGGTAACAGTGGTAGCTTTTCTTCTTCGGCCAATTTAGGGAAATCTTTTACCTTAATTGCGGAATGCTCTAAAAGCCATGGTTTTATCAAACCGACTAATTTTTTTTGATCTTTCAAAATTAGCAATTTACCCATCCTGTCTCTTTTTTTCTCACCAGTTATAGATATATCCTCTAATCTCTTATTAAACCACTCTACGTCAACATCTTGCTTTTCGAAATTCTCCAACTCAAACTCAGAGAGAAATTTTAGCCAAATGTTTAATCGCTTTAAATTAATTGTTCCGTTTTCATTCAAATAACCGTCAGACTGCACCAATGTCTGCTTGAATGTTTCCAATAATAGAGGAAAAGCCCCTTTATTTATATGTAAGTCTGGCAAATTGGGCAAAAAATCATTACCGATAACGTACATAATCAAGATAAAATCATCAAGAACTCTTTCAAAATTATATTCAAAGCTTAGCTGATTATCCAAGTGGCTGAATTCCAAAGACAAGTATTCTCTTAATAAAGACAAATGTAATAAGAAGAACGTTTGGTCATGCAAGTCATTACTTTTCTTTTGGCTCCTTGGACCAAATGTCACTTCCTCCCTCAAAAGAGCGAAATGAGGATAATGTGATACTAATCCCAACATGATTAAATCTGCATCCAATCCGTAAATACAATGTCTAGAATTTGGATCGTTATTTGGTTGATTTTTCATGGTTCTAATATATTCCATAATTTTGTGCTCACCTTCGCCAGGAACTTCATGACCACTCAAGATAATCTTTACATTTGCCCACCTCGAGTCCTCTGTGATTTTTTTGTGAATGAAATATTTCAAGTTATCTGTCAACTTAGCCATGAATTCGGTACCAGGCGTGATTGCATTAGAGTCGAATGGGTCGTCTTTAGGGATGTCAAGACCTTTCTCGATAGCATTTTTCAAGTTCTCTTCTGCTTCAATGGCAGTTCTAAATCTACGTGCTCTCTGCTGATTCATCTTCGCTCTTGGCGCAACACCATCAATAGCCATGTAGAAAACTTTGTTTGGCTTGATTATTTCAAATAAGTGCTCAATATATGAGAATATTGATGCATACATCTGGTCGTCCGTTAATCTTGTTAACGTATCGTCATTGGAATGGGTGCAAGTATGTAAAATGGAATTCATATCCAAATACAAGTTGTCAAACTCAGGAACTTGAGTCCCATCAACTAGTTGGGAGATTAAAGGCCATCTCTCTGAAATGAACCGAAAAAATTTGGGAATACCTGTTAAATGTTAGCGTTCTCAATCGTAAAGAATGGAAAAAAGAGGAAGAAAAACAAAGGCTTCAAAGAGCTAATGAAAAATGTATTGCAAAACACTTACCCATTATGAATGATTTGTGTTACTTTATGGGATACAATAGGTTGATAATTGTTATATACTGATGAACCAAGATATTCGTTTCTATTCTAAATTGGTGAAATATCTCGTCCAATATTGGTATCCGACGCGCACGACCTTCGTCTACTATCTACGCATGGCTGTTAACTAAAACATATATTAGAGATAGTCCAACAAAACAAAGGTAGTATTTCATACTAACTAGTCTTTGTCAGACGCAGAAAAGGTATTCCGAGTGTAATCAAGACCCCATCCATAACCAAAGACCAAACCAAAGATAAAAAAAACCATACGCTATAGTGCAGATCAAATAAAAAAAGAAAGAAATGAAGACAAACAGACTAAGGTACAGCCAAGAGACAGCTGGAAAAAAAAAGGCACCTCAAAGACTGAAATGTGTCGGTGACAAATGTTAAACATTCATAGAGTCGGCGATGAATTTCCTCACTGGATAGCTCGAATGAAATATAGAGCGGGCGCTAGTGTCGATACCAGACTTGAATTTGAGCAAAGACATCTTGTAGAAATCAGCACGCAAATATTTGCTAGCTGTTTTCGATATTGACTTTCCTACTACGCCGAGATGATTAGGCAAGTCATTTGAAATCCATTGATACCTTGATATCACAAGAGCCTGCACTTTCGTATACCACCCTCTGGACAAACAGGGTGCTTTGTAGTGCTTCAAACTGCTTATCCACGAATTTAACCACCCGGTGAACCTGATGTGCTTCGAAGGAGCGGTACGGTAGAAGCTGAAATACTTTACTGGAGGATGAGACTGTTCGTAGATGAGTTTGTCCACATATGCTTTCCATTTCGCCGTCGCATCATCCACATAGCTTAACGATGTGCTAATGACAGATGGAGGCGGTGCTTGCTTCAGCTCAAAAATAGTGTTCCAATTGACACCATAATAAATGCTGACCAAAGAAATCATTCCAATTATGGTACTGGCGAGATAATAAATCAAGTATTCCGAATTTTCATCCAAAAACACTTGCAAAGCGTTAAGGCACGCATTGAGGTAATGTGCAGCGGTATCTTTGATTGCACACCCGTTGTCTCTGGCTTCAGATGCCGCATCTATCTGCGAATTATTCCTTCTCTCATGCTCCTCGTCGGTATCATCAGTACTTAAACTCCCAATGGAATCTTTGGAGGCTATCAATTTGTTGAATTGTTCCAATCTGAGTCTAGCCACGTTCTGATAGAAGTTGTTGGATCTTTGCTTGATACAATTGTTGAGTCGTTCGGTCTTGTCAGTGAGGTTCTCATAGAAGTTGATGATTCTGCAAACCTTCCTATCTCCACCCTTCATGCTTTTCCCCACAACCCCCAGCTTGATTTCCTTGTCTGTTCCACCGATCTCAGACTTGCTCTCTGTGATCAGAGATATGAGTGGAATCTTCAAAGTGGCCACGCTAGAAATGGCTTTGTCATGTTCTGTGGTCATCCCTATGCTTTCTTCCGGAATTGAACTGCCAGTCGACTGGTCATCTTCCATATCTGAAGAAGACGAGATGATGGACCAATCTTCATCATTATTCGTTGATTGCATTGTTTTTTCTGTTTCTGAACTCTACTGTTATAAAACCTATAAACGTTAATACTTCTCAACAAAAGATTTTCATATAATTCCTTATACTTACTCAGCTACGCATAGATCAAAAGCTGTTACAAATGGATCCCTTTTTGCCTCCCTTAATTCTTTTAAATTACTGATAGCGATAATGTACTGCATACAGTCCACAACTATGTAGCAGCTTATTTCAATGAAACTACAGTAGTAAGTTAAGAACGTAAATGTTAGGCTACTAAAGCATAGCTACTCTATGATCATCGGTAGTCAAAGGTGGTTCCAAGAGGCCTGTGATGTAGACCCCGCTCGTATAGATGATCTATTATTCTTTTAGATCAACGATATTTGCTATTCATGGTATTTGCTAGTGCCATTTCAGTTCAAACTTCGAATGCCTACAGATGGATATAAATCTTGAAATCCCTCGATGCATATAATAGTGTACATACATTCGGCTTCCGTAACTAGCGAGGAATATAGCGAGGAATAGTGATGTGTTCGTTAAGTTTCAAGTCATGGCTTCGTATCTTGTATAGTTTTGTGTGGGGAGCACTTACAGTCGCTGATTCGGGTCTGGAAATCGAGAAATAGCATCTGAATCGCCAGTAATAGGGGCATTTTTGCCATTTAACTGGTTCTCTAGCTGAGTAAGTCTCGCCTCCATCTTGGATAAACTTGTTTCCAAATCGTGAGTGTAGTTGATGAGTTCTTGGTATTTGGTCATACTCACATAATGCTCAATCGGGAGCTGTGAGAGCCCTCTAGACTTCTGAAGGTGGGGCAGCAGAACCAGTTGCTGTTGGTAATGTGGAAGATTATATGGTCCATAGGAGGGCCCTCTCGTCGTGTCGGAGTGCGCAGATTGATGTTGGCTGTTCTGGCTTTCGTGTTGGCCCTGGTCGGTGGTTGTTGTGGTAGTCGTGGTAGTGGTAGTTGTTGTAGTATTTCCATTACCGTTCCACTGATCATTTTGATTGGGACCTCCCTGGTGAGACTGACGATACATCGGATGAAACAGGGGCCGTGGCTGAAGACCAAACTGGTAGGCCTTCCACCGATTTAAATCGTAGTTCTCCCGATTAATGGTGTCCGTGATATTTGAAGAAGTGTATCCCAGCGTCTCACCATGACTCGATTCGGGTGTCTCGTCTGCTGTTTCCATGATGGTGGAATTCCCCGAGCATGCATTCGGCGAGTTTTGGTGCCTCGTGAGTGCATCTGGCCTCGCAAATTTCCTTGAGCACTTATTGCAGTGAAACGGTCTCTCTCCCGTATGTAACTTTTCATGTCTCTTCAAATCATGAACTCTTCTGAATTTCAAGTTGCAAACCGCACACAAATGGGGCTTACTAGATGAATGAATCATCTCGTGGCTCACCATATTATGTTTTCTGGAAAATCCCTGGCTACAAACTTTGCAAAAATATTTCTTCAGCAGAGGTGCCTCCAGTATCCCAGTCGAACTCGACCGAGAAGTGGTATTCGATCGTGGCCTAGTAAGTGATTCGAAGCTAATACTGGAACTTGAGTTGGAGTCGCTATTGCTTACGTTCGTTTGCGTCTCGTGGGCCTGATTCTTGGATGTGCCCGCAATTTTATTATTTTGATCACCATAGTGCGAGTGCGAATCCGACGTCGATGCTGAATGTCCCGAGGTATTGTCAGGTGATGAACCCGACAGCAGTTCTGTAGAATTAGGTCCTGGGCCACTAGAAGAGCTCTCGTTGGCACCACTGCTGCCCGGGTAGTTCGTTGGCGTTAGAAGATTAGTGATATTGGATACTGGTGCGGTGTTTGCTGGTGACATGTCCGGCTTGGTGGGCGCAGTTTCATTTTCTCTCATCACTGTACCCATGATCTCCCCTAAAATGTTAAAACACGGGTGACCCGAGATAAGTATATCTCAAGTATATCTCGAATTATTCGAGAGTAATATTCTCTTGATATAGTAAGGTGCTAATCGCTCCTTATGGAGACTTTTAGACTTATGAGTTATGTACTATTTCAAACGTAAGTAGGCCAATCGGCTTCTTCCGATACGTAAGATATCAGATCTTCCTCTGGTTATAGGAAACGGTAAATGTGCAGTATAAGATCGCTATGCCTACTGGCTCGCTAGTCTTGTTTTACCTAGTGTTGGAAGGTGGGAATGTAGCATAATTAAATACTCGCCGCTGTGTGGTCGGCAAAAGGTCACAGTCTTCCTTGCATACTAAAAGACAAAAATATTATGTGATTATATAATCACGGAATTGGTCCTTCAGTAGATACAGTCAGACGTGTTCCGAGCAATTAGGCCGCCAACAGAATAACGTGGAAGTCTGTACGGATGGGAAGGGCTCGCAACGTGGAAACAGAAGAAAGCTCGTAGAAACCACCTCGGACGGTTACCCGAATATAGATGCACAAGGGTATTCACAGATGACGCAGTTTCTCGTCGAGGATTGCTTTTTGCCCGTAGTGCGTCATGCACTACTGCGCACATCGCCTCACTACGGGGTGGGAACAACCAAGGCCATAGTGAGGACATTGACGTCTAGCAGTACTGCGCTTCACATTCATGGTTTATTGCAACGTAATGCAAATGTTCAATAGTTATTGCTTTAATGTGGATCGAATAATTGGAAATAGGATGCTGCCAGCTTGCACAAACTGAAGGAATTCCATTGCATATGCGTTTTTGCGCATATGCAAGACCTAGGTATACAACAGGAGCATGCAAGACGCAGAAAATTTGTTTGGTGGGATGTGCGCCTCAGCCTCTTTAAAAATTAAGTGTCTTCTACGAGGCATCTAGGCCTGACTCGGGTAAACTCGGCGATCTTGGGCAACCGATATTTACCGACAGCTATAGTGCAGTGTTAGGCAGGTGTAAGCTATTGTGATCACGGTCCCGTCATGGCGCATCGAGCATTCAGAAAATTTAGTAAGACTGTTATAACGATCAGGCGCCGGTTCTTGCTAACGAAGCGTAATTCGAGCGAGACTGATACGAATTCCTCCTGTATGAGAGTAGACCTATTTCTTATTCTATCGAAGTGTAGGACGAACCGAAAACTTTAAGTTTAGATAGCAAGAGGATGGATGGTTGTGACCAGCTACAGTATCAAGTGGCTTATAAACGCTCAACGACGCTTGATAGGGGCGTTGCTTTCTGAAGTTGGCTTAGAGCTTCAGGGTCAGTGGTGTGCAGAGAATCGGACGCAATAGTTTCGCGACCTGCGAGTAGCTCAGTCAGTTGCATCATACATCTGACGATCAATAATCGGTGTTCCTTACTGTATTCCGCTCCTATTGTTGGGTTTCCTTGCAGCAAAGTTTGCGCCGGATATTGCAGAAATAGTAGGAATAAAGATACCATATAGCAATAAACTTAGCCCCCATGCCTCGCAACGATTCCACAAAACGCTTGCAAAAAATTGGGGGATTGTTTCTCACGTGATAGCATGATTTTGAGAGGAAACGGTTCTCTATTTTGCGGCCATCTGAAGCCAATCTAGCGATAGCTGAGTAGCAGAAGCTGACATAGTGGGTTGCTTGCATTAAGATTATTAAGAGGTATAGTTTCAAATCACAGTGAGCATTAGATGATACTTAACGTCCATAATATCAGAAAGACCTAATTTACGGAACTAGTAAAGAATTTTTCCCTTGTTGTCTGTGGAATGTATTTTTCCTGGTCAGTATGTGTTGGATCTTTGCCATTTTGATTCTCAATAGCGTTCCGAGGGCCACCTAAGTAGTAGTTGTTTTGAAAGGAACTTAATAAAAAACTGACGAACCCCATGGCAACTGGTGGAACAAAAAAGTGTATTGCAATTTCGGAGAATGCTCTAGTAGCACCTTCTCTGGCATCGTTATCATGTAGCGGTGCCCCCAAGGTGCTGCTATCGGTAAAGAACCATAGACTTCTTTGTGGGTATGAGTGTTTGGAATGTATTTTCTTAGGTAGCCTGGCAATTTCGAAGTCCAGATGATAGAGGAGATAGCACTGCCTATAGCTCGTGCAATTGTGAACCAAAGAAGCAACAAGAACATGTCCAACGATAAGTCCCGGTGAGGCAAGGTAACTGAGACAGAATTGGGTTTTGATGGTAGAATAGGCTGATCCGTAACACATTAAAATTAGACCCATGACGAATGATGTGGTGTCAGCCAAAGTACCTTGGGCTCGAAGAGGAACGCAATAAGCTACTACTCTGATAAAGGTACCGAAGGATGCACGTCTTTGTAACGGTGGGTGTTCGGACAAGTCACACCGGCAACAATACTAAAACACACATGATACGGTTAAAGCGTTGTTGTAGTAAGTCCAATAATATTAGCCCAACCTTTGGATCATCAGAGTATGGTAAACAAGTATTGTTCTCGGTCACCATCTGCCAACATGTATATGAAGTTAATGATGATACATGACGATGAATGTCTTGTTGAAAACAATTCTTCTAGGCATGGATGGTAAGGCGCCCACCAAATTTCGTAAACAGCGAATACGGTCAACAGCACAGGTCCAACGACAAGCATTGCTATAGTTCTGGGGTTTTCCCACCCTTCATCGGCAAAATTACATGGGAAAGGGTAACAAAAATAAGGACCAACCAATCCCTAAAAGAATAAGCGGAATGCATCAATTACGATAGCAGCACCCCATATAATCTTCCAGATTGGCTTCCTGGTTTTTGCGACCTTTGGCACTATCTTCTGGGCCTTATGCTCGAAGAAATACGGCACAAAAAGTACTGGTGCTACCGTTACAGGCATAAAAACATACCCTAGCCCCGTCTCTCCAGTTGCACTTTAAAATTGCATCAACAATTACAAGAGAACCACACGTTGATAATATACTCTGCACGATGGCATCAACAAGTCCCCTCCACTTCAAATCAATCAAGTCCGCAACCGCGAGGTCGTTCATGAAAGATTTCCCATTTGAACCAACAGCGGAGAGGACTGAACCGTCCACGTAGGCACTAATAGTGGCACAAGAAGCATCAACAATCGTGCCACATTGTAGAACCTAAAGAAAAGCCGTAGCAAATTGATCTTGACTTGATGTCTGAATACTTGGCTTGCAATGATTGCACGAAAGAACCGATGATCAGCGCTGCCACGTCGACAGATGTAATCATCGAACGTCTTCTGAAATTTGAAGTAGCAGGAACTGTATAATCGGACGTGGTTGACTAATCCAATGAATATACCCAAGCTGCCACTAAAAGACAGGACGAGAACGCAATGGTGAGGGTTTTGCCATTTTCAACTGAATCATTAGAATCCGAACATTATCAATCCTTTTCACACCTCTAGACTTTGTGTACTCAGTTGATGTGTTGAAATTTAGCAACTGGAGCACCCTGACTCTGAATCTGATTCGTACACCTTCTCGATGTCTGCTGCAGATTCGGCTTCGCCTGTCTTTCGATGGTGCTGTAGTCGTCACCCGCGACAGGTGACCTTTGAGCGTTTTTGAATCCGCTATGATACTTTCGCTCGCCGACATTTCCTTGATAGAATGAAGAAATTCAAAAAAAACGGCGGAAAGCTGCTAATCTAACGTTTTATTTTTTGCCTTGGATTTGACGGGTGCATTTAGAAATCTAGAAATCGATGCATAAAAGAAACTTATCTGGTCAATCTAAATTACCCATTCGATTTAAGCCTATTTATTCCAGTGTATGCTCAAGGTAGGTACATATAAATCGCTATGCAATTCCCAGAGTCGTCTGCTTTTCATGCACTTTCCATGCACTACATGCGGAGTACGCACTGGGGTTCTATTCAAGCGATCTAGTTGAAATACCAACCTGAGCTATTGTCATGGGGAAAAGGCCATGGACATGGTTCGCTTGTGCAACCACGCCTCAAAGGTGTCGTTCTGACATGCCTAACTTCAGTGCTTGACTTTCATTAGGAGTTGTGAGATTGATTAGATAACGCACTGTGAGAGAAGTGAGGCAAACTTTTCATGCGCACGTTGTATGTGCAGGTAGCCAAGTCCTTACCTTTGGGTCACTAACCTCACACTGTTCCGGAAAAAACGAAGTCATCATAGACGCTTGTAACCATATTATATTATGCTAGCTGTGTGTCCCTCGTAAGCTCACCCCGGAGCCATCACTATCGAAATACAGCCAATTGTATGCCTGTTTTGAACTTGTTTAACAAGGTTCAAACAACAAAATTGTTTTTCTCTTATATGCGCCTCGTAAGAATTTTACTTACAAGAAAAATGTTTTATTGTATCGGAGTTTAGTGAACAGGCTTGACCAGTATTGCTCCAACGGGCGGTGGCTCGGCCTAAGAGGGCCAATTTTCGATTTTTGCGGCCGCTGAAAATTGGAAAGAAAATAGAAAACTTTCAGTTCGCGCTGTGGCTCCAACCGCTAATTGCATCTTATATATTATTCAAGAGCTTTTCGGTGTGGTTTAGCGATGAGTCGCTTTTCTCGACAGGTATCCCGGCTTATTGAGACAAAGCATTCTCTTGGAGATACTCTCTATCAGCGGTCACCAGCTTGCACACAGGGCGGTCTACGAATGAAGCGGCGGCATACTGTACTGGCGCAACAAATGTTCGCTTCCTAGGGTGTACTTGGTCTACCCTGATATAATAAAATACTGACACTAATGCGCTCGTCCGGTATCATCCGGTTACTCATATCGTAAGTTTAAAAACTACCACTTTGTGATACCCTAAATTAGTCCGTCAGTCGAGTCGAGACGAGCGAGACCGAGACCGAGACCGAGACCGAAACCGAGACCGAGAACCAGAACAAGTTAACCGGCTTTTGCAGCACCGGTGGTTCTGGTATGCACACGAAGGCGCACTCCCACTTCCAGCATTCCTTTGATAAGGGAAAACGTGGAGAAAGCCACTTCGTGGCTTCAACGGCAGAGGAACGATGAGGTGGCGTCGTACGTTGTATCTAGTTCAGATGAAGCACCTCGCCTCTCAGGTACTGTAGGTGCTGTAGATATAACACCGAGGTTGCGTCGTCGTAGAACCAATTAAAAAGGTGGACATCCATACACCCGTAGTTAAAATTTTTTGATTAGCAATTACAATACTCAAATCTCAAATCTAATCATCCCTTTAATTATTATAGTACATATATCAAACACATCGGAGCCAACAGTCATCAGGTAGACAAACGTACTATATTAACACACTGACGCTTTGTTAATAAGAAGTAAGAGAGAGGTCGTCTTTGGTTAGAAAGAGATTAAAGACACCCCTTTAATTGAAAGCTAATATATTACTTTTAGTCGACAGGTTAGTTTCTTGCTTAATAAAGAGTGATTGAATAGTCGATTGCTATGTCACTAATTTCGAATCGAAAACGTCCCAGAGGGTTCAGCGAGACGTTTGATAGCAACGAGAATAAGTCTGTCATGAACAAGAGCAAGACCAATAATGGGTACTTTGAAAACAACTCATCTTCGTCGGGATCCACGTATAACGATGTTTCACCCAGTTCAAGCAACAATTTGAAGTTGAATATGAACATCAACTTAAACAAGTCTGACACAACTATCAATACGAATGATTCGTCCGGCAATAAGGCGAACTACGATATAGGCGGGGGCTTCAAGGATAGCGTGGTGATTGAAGATATAAATTCGGATGACGAGGACGATGACGACGTGATAATTCTTGAGGAAAGGAAGATTAGAGGACCGCCCAAGTCGAAGAGAAACAACTCCGATTCCGTGTTAACGTTTAATGATGCGTTTGCTGCGTACAACATGCTCAATGTGAATAACAACGACGAACTCGAATTAAACAAGTACAGTTTCCCCTTGTCAGGCAACATTAAGAAGCAAAGGACTAACTCGTTGCCACAGTTGCCACAAGTGAGATGTTTTTACAATAAACCTAATAATTATGTTTTACAGTATCCGAAGTTGGGCAACGTAAGGACAGAGGTTATTCCACATCAATTGAATCTTCCTCCCTGTGACGACAAAGATGGCCATTATATCATTAGAATCAATGATTTATTTGCAAACAGGTTTGTGATTTTGAAATTGTTGGGCCAGGGGACTTTTGGTAAAGTTGTTGAATGTTACGACAAGGTCAACCGCGAGACGGTTGCAATCAAAATAATACGAAACATTCCCAAGTATAGAGACGCAGCCAAAATCGAATTGCGAATTTTATCGACATTGAAAAAGTTTGATAACCAAAACGAAAATCACTGCATCCACCTCCGCGAGTGCTTCGATTTCAGAGGACATATATGTATTGTGACAGATCTATTGAAAATTTCTTTGTACGATTTCTTAGAGAAGAATAAGTACATTTCGTTTCCCGGGTCGCATATCCAAGCAATATCAAAGCAGTTAATCAGGTCAGTGACTTTTCTACACGACCTAAGCCTTATACACACTGACTTGAAGCCGGAGAACATACTTTTACACGACGATTCGTTCAACAAAAAACAGTTGAGGAGTAATACCATAATATCGAGCTACGTCAACCTAACAAAGATCAACGAAACTTCCAAGAAGATACCTAAGTTTTCGAAAATCTTGAAAAACCCGTTGATCCAAATCATTGATTTTGGAAGTGCCATTTTCAATGATGAATACCACTCTTCGATAGTTTCAACTAGACATTATAGGGCACCCGAAATCGTGTTAGGCGTGGGGTGGTCATTCCCTTGTGATATGTGGTCGGTGGGTTGCATATTGGTCGAGCTCATAATAGGTGAACCACTATTCAAGACTCACGATAATTTAGAACATTTGGCAATGATTGAACGTGTTTGTGGGTACAAAATAGATAAGTCGATGGTGCTTTTGTCAAAAGTCAAGGAAAATGAGTGCGGGCTACAATTTTTCACAAACGAATTCAAAGAATTCAGCGACGACGAAACTGACGACGATCAAGACGAGGCTCATGTTGAGGACGATATTGAAGACGATGTTATTGTTGACGACGAGCAATCGAAGGAAAATAGTCTTTCACTAATTTTTCCCTCGGAGTCGACGCCCCAGAAATTCATCAACAGCGTTAATCAATTAGACAGAATCGATCTATTCATCAGCGCCAGGATTGGATTACAAATCAACTTAGATTACTCGCTTTCAGACAATTTCGACAGAAACAAGCATTTAATAAATTTCGGCAATTTCACTTTTTGGTGGTTTTTTATCGATTTGCTAAAAAATTTGCTAGTCATCAATCCCAACGACCGGATCACAGCTCCAGAAGCGTTAGAACATCCATGGTTCAATCTCGGCATCGAAGATGAAGGAACGATAGATTGAGGCTATTTACAGGGGCAACTTTAGGCTATTAATTTCTCCTAAATGCGTTAGTCGCTAATTGCAACCGCTTAGGAGTCGTTACGGGCAACGGTTGTGTCGCAAGTTGGGGATGCCCTGATAGGCTCAAAAGGGTGTGACCGGCTTTGCAAGTCGTTCTGGTGCATATAAACGTAAATTGTACGTTAAAAGGGCCGGAAAAGGCTCTAATGGGTATATAGAGAAAAAAAAACACGGGCCAATCGCATTCTCTGTATCGGTTCGAAGCAGGGCGCCTATGCGCATTAGATATGTTGCATCTGCGCCATGTGCTTTGGAGCGTGCGATTGGTTCTGCGATAGCGCCCGATAGGCGCACGACGCTCTTCGTATTAGGGCGTCAATAGGTAACAAACAAGGATAGGTAAGGGTTAATAGTACAGTTTCAATAACATGTTTTGTACGACGTGACCAGGTCATCATAGTTGCATCACACAAAGTGTAGCCCTGGCAAGCATTAGGTTTCGGTATTACCTGTACGCCATCGCTAACTTTTAAGTGCTCCTACTGCAAGGTCTGACTTGACCCTTTTGCAACCGTTTTATGGTAACTTGTCATGTGGTGTCTTAGGACCGCATTCATGACCGTTTCGACAGTGGTCATAGCTTCTAATGTAACAAATATGCTACATCACCATCTGTATCTTCTCTTTGCTTTTTTTTTTTTGGTGCTGTTCTTGCTCTTTTTACTAGTGCCTGGCAGACCATCGTTCCATATTTACATCCGTAAAACTAGCCGGCTCAAGTTGTATCCTGCCCCCGTACGCCAGATCCCGGGGTTTCTGATAGGCCCGTGGGTCCCCAGACTAACTGCACGCAATTAAACCAATTAAACCAACACTCCTATTTTGGGCATTGTAATTGTAGTCATTCGGCCCTAATCAACATTTATGCAGCCGCACTACTAAGGGGAGTCCTCGAGGTTTTGTGTAATACTCCGGGTTACGCTGCCCCGGTTCCACTCCAATGGCCGTGTCACCGCGTACTATTGTCGCTTTTGTAGTAGTTGTCTATTCTACAACTGGGCCTCCTTTTGCTGCGCTTTCATCACCAGCCATCCTCTCCTTGTTCCTGCTTTCGTGGTACCTTGTCTTAGTCTACAATACTCTGTTGCCGCTGTGGCATTTGGTTTGGCAGCCACTCGTATGTACCACACATGTGTCGTACCGCAATTTTTCGCTTGCCTACAAATCTCGCATGATACATGCATACGAAAACGCTCCAATAAAGTCTAGACCTGCTTGGATGTGCACGATTTGGCCCAATTTAACTCCAATTGGCCCAATGATAAATAAATAAGATGAGCAAAAATTTTATTGTCTCTTCGCCTATGCAACAGTCGCCACCGAAAAGGGAAGAATCGAAAACATAAATAACAATAGATTGGCTGTTTTGAAAATTACAGAATTTTTTTCCTTTCATTGCGATTTCATTCATTTATCCATTCAAAAACAAGTCGTTGTCTTCAGAAAACAAATTCAGAAAATTCAAATTTAATTTAATTTTCTTCTGAAGTAATCTACCAACTATAGTCTTTCCTTATTATAGCTACTACTTGATTGTCAATCTTTAATACCCTCACATTCGTTTCCAGAAGGTTTAGAAAAATTATGAAGTACTCCGTTTTATCAGTTTTAGCGTTAGCCACAGCCTCGTTGGCCGCTCCTTTGGAAGGCCATCAACACCACCAACACAAGAGGGCCCAAGTCGTCAAAGAAGTGACCCAAGTTGTTTACGTTGATGGTAACGGACAACCAGTCACCGCGTCTGGTACCGCCACTGCTACTCAAGGATCTGGTTCAGTCTCACCAACCACCTTGGCCACTTCGGTCACCAGCTCTGCTGCTCCAAGCTCTGACTCCGGTTCTGGTTCCAGTTCTGCTTCTGCTGCTGCTTCGTCTACCTCCTCGTCGTCTGAGTCTTCTGGTTCCAGTTCTTCCGGTTCTGGTTCTATCGCCGGTGACTTGAAGGCGTTCTCCGACCCAACCAACAAGTTTCAAGACGGGGTCCACAAATGTAGCGAAGTCCCAACTGGTCAGGGTGTCATTGCCGTTGACTGGCTTTCCCAACTTAACGGTGGCTGGACATCTATCATGAATGAGCAAGGTGACACCTCCTCCAACTGTCAAGATGGTTACTACTGTTCTTATGCTTGTCAAGCCGGTATGTCTAAGACTCAATGGCCAAGTCAACAACCAAGCAACGGTATTTCCGTTGGTGGTTTGTACTGTAAGAACGGTCTCTTGTACAGATCTAACCAAGATGAAGACTACTTGTGTTCTTGGGGTCAACAAACTGCTGAATTTTCTTCTGAAATTTCCAAGGATATTGCCATCTGTCGTACTGATTACCCAGGTTCTGAAAACATGAACATCCCAACCTTATTAGAAGGTGGTGGTTCTGCTCCAGCTTCTGTTGTCGATTCCTCTTCTTACTACACATGGAAGGGTGGTAAAACTTCTACCCAATACTACGTCAACAACGCTGGTGTTTCTGTTGAAGACGGTTGTATTTGGGGTACTGATGGCTCCGGTGTTGGTAACTGGGCCCCAGTCGTCTTAGGTGCTGGTGTTACCAATGGTAACACTTACTTGTCTTTGATTCCAAACCCTAACAATAAGGATGCCCCTAACTACAACATTAAGATTGTCGGTGACGGTGATGCCGATGTCGTTGGTGACTGTAAGTACGAAGACGGCCAATACAACGGACACGGTACTGATGGTTGTACTGTTACTGTCACCAGTGGTAAGGCTAAGTTTGTCTTTTACTAAATTAGCTGACTGATGCTCTGACGTATTACTATTGTGGGAGTTTGACTTATTTCTTATCGTGGTTATGTATACCTTTTATACCTTCTTGTCATTAGACTGGATTTAACTATCCTTTTATTTTTCTATGTTTTATTTAGATCAATAGTATTTGTTAACATAACGTCTACTGTAGCACTTTTGATTCGCTAATGATACTGAATTAGAGTATTACAAGCAACGCTACGACTTAGCGTCAGCATGTCCAACTGTCGCATTTGTCTTAGCTGTCCTAGCTCTTCAACTAAGGACCCCAAATCATTGAGATCTTGAAGTCCGCAACTAGAGTACCTAAGTTTTGCCTCGTATTGTCGAATACTTGGCACTGGTTTTTCGTTTTCAAGTTCTTATTTTCACATATGAAAAATTATCAATGAACTTAGCCAAAGGCTATACTTTGACAGTAGTTGACAATCAACTCATTGTTCGTTTTGAAGAGATTGAACAAGTCCCCCAATTTCTCGTCAGGGTTTGGCTGGAACGAATTCTGAATATACAAGTATATCAAATTGTTCCTAATTTTTAACTTTTTGATCAAGAACTTATTGATTGTTGATATATTTTGGGTGGATGATATATTGTACACTTTAGGATTAATGGCAGGAGTGGAACCAATTGGTTGAAACCGTATTCTTACTTTAAACCCCTTCTTCTCTTCAAGGAGCTTGCCTATTTGTACCTGATTTTGGCTCGGTACCTTATCTAATACTATCGAAGTAGATAACGGGATTTTAGTCTCTATTGGCTCATCCCCTATTACTTTGTCTTCCGATGATCCAGAAGATTCATCAGAGTCTGATTGGATTAGTGACATTTTGCTTTTTCCTTGTATCAAGGACTTTTGCTATTCAAGTAGTACAAGTGTCGTTTAATAGATTCCGTTCTAAGCAAAATTCTGCTTGCGTATTTTCGCCAGCAGAGTTAATTTTTATTGAACACTTTTTTCCTAGGTAAAAGAACATCACCATTAAGTATGTCGGAATCGGATCATTCAAGCGTAGAAAATACTAGCGATTCTACTATAGAAACTTTTGAGTTTGAAAAAGTGACCAAACACCTTGAATCTGCCGTCGAGGAGGCGATCGAGTCGAAAGACTATCTCTCGTATAGTACATTATTGGATATTCACCTTAGCGAACCCCACAGGTACTCGTATGAGGAGCGAGAGCAATTGTTGGATTTGCTTTTGGATATTTTGAAGAAGAATACTATGTTGACTTACGAAATTGGATGGGACTTGCCGAACCTTCTCATTCTATACGTGGACCTGAATTATCCATTTGACAACAGCGTGCGGCTGGCACCGTGTGTTTACAAAGTATTGAAGATCTTTGAATGCTTGGCTTTACTTGGGAACCCAAAGGAGCTTTTTTTGAAGAGCTGTGAATTGCTAAGTAATGTCAAGATCTCAGATAATAACACGACGGATGTGTACGAATACAAGGAGAAGTTTTTTGACATTAAGCTCTATTGTATCTTCGAGCTAATCGATAGTTGTATAAAGAAGATTGAGACATTCTATCCTTCTAGATTTTTATCCATGGCTATAACATCATTTCTCAACATGGTGAAGAAAAACATCGATAGCTCGAGTCGCAATAATGATTTCATCATGAAGAGGGCATACAACTTTGCTAGAAGTTACGTAGGACCTTCGCTCCCAAAAGAAAGCGATATGAGTGAAGAGGATCTAAAACGTATAAAGGCAGATGAGGATTATTTACAAAGAAAGCTATTAACTGGGTTTATAACTGAAGCTATCAATCTTATGGGAACCAGAATGACTTTTGGATATTCAGCTGATATTTTGTCGTATTTCCAAGAATCGAAGAAAAAGCTGATCAACTACTTCGACCACCGAGTTAGTTCAGGGTTAATGGATCGTTTTGTTGAATTAGCGTACTCTTTTGATATTGATTTGAAACAAGTTTTCAAGAACTACGTAACGGAAGCTCATCAAATCTTTCATTCATTTGATTACAAGTCTGATGAAGAAAACCTTCACGGAGAAATTTTTGAGAAAGTTTTAGATGATTATCAATCAAACATCTCAAACTCGATTGTTGACAAAGACGCGAAACACATAACGGATTCTATACCTGGCTGTTTGATTCTCTATACTCATGGAGTGGTAGCCAAGAGGTCCTTCGACGCAATAGACTTAAGTTTCAACGATGCTTTGGTTTTCACTTTGAGAAATATAATTCCAAATCTTGTACATCCATCGTTTGCGTCTAAGTCTATCGAAGACGCTTGTGTCTTCTGGGCTTGGTTTGCTATTCATCAGCTGAACTTGAGTAAGAAAAAACTAGAATTGGAAATCTCTAGAATTCCACGGATCTTGTTATCTATATATTATCAAGTCCTATTATTCATTAGTCTATCGATTCCTTCAATGCCTAGTTTTGGATATGGAACCTTAACGTTGTTGACGAAAATTCTTTCTTTGTCTCCAGAAGATATTGCTTTTTCATTTTTGAAAGACTCTTTGAAGAATTGCCCATATGACAACGTGAAGACGGCGCTAGTTGGTGTCCTCAAAGAATTGTTGACCAAGGTAAAGCAACCAGATTTAGCTGGAAGTTTGGAAAGTTTAAGTATCGCGAATCCAGAAAAACCGCCACTACCAAGTCGCGAAGTGTCTAATGTCTCCAATAAATTCTTTGCTATGACTGAAGGAAAAGCAAAGGATATTTTTGAATTGGCTAACCAGGCGGTGGATGAAACTTTCATAGAAAAAAGCGGGGATAATGATCAAAAAGTCCTCGAGTTTATTCATCGCAAATTTTCGGCATTGTTGGCATATTTGAACCTTTTAGTGGTCATTAAGAGTGATCCAATTATTCTGAACGATAAAACTGGACTCGAAGCGATTATTGAAAGAATGGAAAAGAGTATATCAAGAATGAGGAAACAGTATAAGGAAAAGAATAATGATTCATTCAAGCAAGAAGCAAACGCCATTGAAGTTTTGAATTTGACTCTCGATAGAATAAAATCATGAATTTATTTATAAGTCGGATAAATAATATATAAATATTTACGTTACTTTTTACTCTTTGAAGCTCCTTTTTTCGTAGAGCTCGTGTTGTTTCTATCGTCAACTAAAGGTCCCCAATAAACAAAGAAACCTTCCTTAGTGGAAGTGATCTCTTCTTCCCATTGTAATTCCTCATCATCAATGAATGGATCTTCATAGTCGTATTTACCTACTTTTCTATTCATTTTGATTTCATGCCTTCTGGCTAGCTGTTCTTCTGTTAGTTCTTCTTCATTAGCTTTCTTCTTCCTAGTTTGAGAATTCCCTGGGGCACTATTTGCGTCTTCTATGACGGGCACCTCTTCTTCCTCCAAGTCCTCGTCAATTACTTCCTCCTCATCGTCTATCATTTCGTCCATTATATCGATTGCTGATTTGGCATTTGGATGTATTACTGACCATCCGTATTTGTCCTCAGCTAACTTCAAGACATTTATCACTACTTCAGATTGACCCGGCTTCGGGTCAGAAGGATCAAGTAGTGGCACATTTATAGCAATGATTGGTGGCTCGGGTTTCTCTTTCTCTTTCTCTTTCTCTTTCTCTTTCTCTTTCTCTTTCTCTTTCTCTTTCTCCTTCTCCTTCTCCTTCTCTTTCTCTTTTTCTTTATCTTCCTTCTCATTCTCTCTATCGTGTCCGTCTTCGCTTCTGTCACGTCTTAAATCTTTGTCTAACTCTTCTTCGTCATGACCTTTGGTGATCAGTTCTCTTGAAAAGGTCTGCAGGTCACCATGTACGTCAATGATTGTAGGCGACGGCAACAAGATTTTATCTTCTTTGGAGATTCGTTCTGTAGTCATGCTAGGATGAACAACAGGTTTGGACATCAGCTGAGAGGGATCTTGCGGTGTTGGAGTATCCGGAGATTTTCTTTTTGACTTTGTTGGTTTTTTGGAGTCAGCATTTTTAGATTCTCCAGCTTTTGCTTTAGTCGTTCTCTTCTTCTTGGGAGACTCACTTGGCGTTACACTAGTCCCCCCATTCGTACTAGTCGTAGACTCTTTTGCTTTTTCTATTTTTCTCTTCTTCGTCGAGGAATCCCCATCCTCTTCTGTGGTTTTCTTTTTGGCAGGTGCTCTTTTCTTCTTTTCCTTAGGAGATGGCGGTTTCTCGGGCTTCGTCTCTGGTTCCGAATCGAAGTTTATAATAGCGTTGATCGAAGTTTTATTCAAAACTTGCGGGCTTGGCGTCAATTGAAAGCTTGTTTGAAATTGTTTAATTTGTTCACTGACGATGGGATTGGGACTTTTGGGTGCCAATTGGCTTAAACCGCTTGAAGGCTGTGGACTAGCACTTTTTGACACTAACAGTAAAATCGAGGATGGATTTAGTACTGCAGGGCTCTCTATTCCCTTATTCACTTGTCCTGCCCCCCGAAAGCTACTTCCAACAGAACTCCTGTTACTTTCAGTCTTTACTGTACCGTCATTAGTGCCCGCTGCTGGCGATTCATCATCGTTCCCCATAACATTGGGATACTCTTTCCTTCCCTCAGCTTTAGGTACTATATCAAGCGATGTCTGGAACTGTGACACCCACTGCCGTAATGGAATCGAATTCGTTGCATTACTACTACCCTCTCTATTATTTGAGCTCGGCCTTGAAATAGTCACTTGAGGAACCGATGCCACCCCTTTCAGGCCTTCCTCAGGCCCTGAATTCATCTTCGTGTCCTCGCTGTTCCCATTCTCCAGATTCTTTGACATATCATACGATTAACTTGTGTTGGAAGAAGAATATATACTATAGTATTAGTTTGATCATAATAGTTACGCTCGCGCTGAATTTATTATGGACACTATAGAAAGGAAGCAATTAAGCTCTATCTAGCTGAATAACATTCGAATGATAACCTAGTTTACTTAAAGTGAGGCAGGTATCACTACCGTAGCCCTCTAGGGAGTTCATCAGCAAATCACCATTCCAATAATCGGCGTAAACCTTACACATTGGCAAACCTAATCCCAATTTGTAGTCGTAGGGACGGGTCACCAATTGCTCCAAAGTAGACTTTTTCGACTTAGGTGAAGTAGCGTGCTTATCTATATCACCTAAGGATGTCTGGTCGAATAGATCTTTCTGTTCTGGGGTCTTTACCACGGAGGAGCCAGCGGGTGTGACCTCTAGATTCGAGTACAACTGCAAGCCGGGTATTCTGTGGAAAGCCGAGAGACTGCGTCTGGCGTAGGTGGGATTTTTCCCAAATGACCAGATCTTGGACAACTCGTCGTGGTTTATGCCGCCGCCTTGGTCGGATATTCGGAAGAGAACCAGCTTTTTTGAATCAACGACCGTGATCTTAATTGAAGGCAATTTTCTTGACGTTTTATCCTTGTGCTTTTTGATAACAGCCTCGTACAGATTCCGCAATATTTCACCAAACAAGTAGTGGAGATGGGGCACCATGAAGGGGAAAGATGTGTGCAAGTCTCCGTCTATTTCGAGGTCAGGCATGGTCTCCTTGTTAGGATAGAAGTCTAGCATGGAGTTCTTCACCAAATCAGCCACAATGTTGAAGTGATCGGCGGCATTACACTGATCGAAAAGTTCCCCGATGTAGTCTGGTGGTTTACTGGCATTGGGCGACACCCTATAGTTTTCGGTTAAAGATAAGTGTTCCTCAACAATGACTCGTCTACTTATACGAGACCGTAACATAGAACTCATGAATTTGTCTAGTTCGTCTTGGGGAAAGTCGGTCAAAATTGATACTTCCAACGCTCCCATCATCAAATGCGACAAGTTAAAGACGTGGTCGTCCAACAACGACGAAAGGATCCCGCAAAACCGTTCGTTGTCCTCCAATGTATGGATAGGGGGAATTTTTCTGAAAGCATTGAACAGATGGTAATAACTTTCGTAGATTTGGCCAAGATGGAAATTATTCACGATTCCAAAGGGGAGCGTTTGCAAGTCCCGGATCCTCATAGCAAGTCGAATGGGGAGCTCCAACCGCACAAAATTGGCGCTGTTTACGATTTTCTGCTTGTTAAGCTTCTTACCAAATCCTGCTAGCTGTCGGAGCGATACGGGATGAGGGCTCTTTTTCAGGTACTCCATCAACACTTCATTCTGAAAAAAATGCTGCGCATTCAATATGTTGGAGTATGAAGGAAATGGTCCTAGGTCCTTGAAGTGTTTAGCTATTTCCTGCTGGTCCAATGACAAAAAGTCTTCTTCCACATAAGAACTGGACGTAATTGATGATTTTCTCCTGCAGCTGCCTTTTTGAATAATTCCTATTGATCTTTGCACTTTTCGAAAAGCATCTTTTCTTGCAGCAAGCATTTGACACACTGTCTTTCACTGCCTTACAATGAAAACTTTATTAGGCAGCCCGAAATTTCATCATAACTCCCTACCATACTGACTCAGTTGATCCTAGTCAATACTGTGCCGACGTTCGCAACCAAAATAGAACGTTTTTATGTGCAGTATGGGACATAAACATCTAGCCAGCCATCCTTCGAAGTTCTACTATGATCCACAACAGCTCAAGAGAGATGAAGATAGCGTCCACAAGGGAGTCATAGTATTAGCGAGAGTGTAAAGTTATGAATGTCACAAGTAAAGGGTATTATACGTCTCAGTACCTTGATAATCGGAGGAGGAACCGGTATGAAAGGCCAGATAAAGACATAACTCACGGCAGTTATGGTCGACGGACAGTTACACCAACCAGTCCTCGCAGTGACGTAAGTACAGCCTCGAATAGCGTATCTGGGACTGTGTCATTCGCTGTTCCCCTGTCACCCTCAACGGGGGACTTGAAGCTGTCCCTACCTAAAGACAAGAAGGCAAGTCGAGTTGACCTGGGGAAGTCGGGATCGCCTGCGTCGTCGCCTGTTTCAAGCAGTTTCCCAACTACGGCTTCAAATGTAGGAGGAAAGGCTGCAAGTGAAGTGGAGTATCACGATCCAGATTATTTAGAGCAGGGGATCACACCTGCTGAGCTTCACGTACTTCAGAATGGCCAAGCAAGGTATCGGCCCCACCGGGTCTCGCGAGACCCGGCGACGCTTCTTGGAAGAAACAGGGAACGTAGTCAAAATGAGTACTATATCACCCAGAAAAAGAGGTACGATGACTCTCCGTATAAGCCAAAGTTCTACACCCACAAAACGTTTCGAGACGTATTTCAAGATAAAAATGAAAGCACTGATAAGTACAATCCAATGGAGTTTGTGTTCGATGATCCGGAATTAAAAAGGGAACAGGAGCAAAATCAGAAATTTAAGAGAGCACTACGAACCCTACATACAAAGGTGGCGAAGGATAACTACAAGAACTATGACTACTACAAAAATATGGATGCACCATCAAGGCAAGGAAGAGAAGTTTTAATGGAGTCACAACCAACAGCAAATGAGGATCACGACGAGAATATTGATCTAGATAGCAAGGTGTACTTGACGAGCGAGGAGAAAAAGCAGTTCAAGAAGAATAAAAACTTTCGTAATGTGCTAAAGGCAAAGATGAGAAGAACTAAACATGATATAGGGCGAAAGCTGGCTGAAAGTATCAAAGATGCCCCACAAAACTATCAGCAGCCTCTCGAAATGGAGGAGCCAATTGTAGTTGAGCCAGAAGAAGAACAACAGCAAGATACAAGTGCTACGGAGCCAAAGCCGGAATTTGGTCCTGTTTGGAGCTATATCTTGTCTTGGATAACTTATGATCAAAGCGATAACGGTAACGGAAGCTCGCATAAGCAAGAGCTTGCCATTTCCAAAGAGCAAAAACCGAAAAAAAAAATAACTAAACAGATTGATCCCGTCAAATTCGATATAAAATCGTTGAAGAAAAACTATCAAGGCGTTGTGAGGAATTGGAATCAGCCAGCATCGGCGTTTTTCAAAAATGGCGAACCGATCGCGTCTGATTCTAAAGCTCTAACCAGAAGGTATGCAAATTCGGACGTTCCCAGTTTCACGGAAGATACGCCTCAAGAGTTTGTTGTCGAGGTCGACAGTGATGGGCATGACGAGGAGAGCGTCATTGATGAAGAATTATACTACAATCCTGTCACCCGACAGCTTGAAAGACATCCTCCCACCCAGGCCCAAAGTTCATTTTTTGCCTCGTTCTTAAGCAAATCCTCGAGAAAGCCTGTCATAGATGCCAATAGCAGTCCCACTACAATCGTCTCAAATATTAATGCCTTGATTAAAAACATAAAGATCATGCGGATTATTTTTGCACCAATTGATATCATAGCTCTCCATTTTCCCAACTTGCAAACGTTGGTGATAATGGTAGAATTAGTTATCTTCTTATGGATCCTATATGAACTAAGTCTTCTTATTGATGCCTTATGTATGATGATCAAGGCTGTCTGTGCGCCCATAATAGCGATGGGTAGATTTATGAATAGAGTTGTATAGCATGTTCTATCTATGAAACTTCAATTTCCCATCAATCTGATGTCAATCTGATATTAATGAAGGCACCATTGAGTGTAACCTGCTTTTCCTATTGCAACAATATCTACCTTGTAGTTCATGTATTTATCGAATTTTACTATGATGGTTTTTCTTTTGATGGAGCCAGACGCAAAGTGAGAATATGGTTTTTCGTTTTCCAGGGCATAGTTCAAATTTCAAGATAATCATCACGGTTACTCAGTTTTTCAATATGTATGGGAGGATGTGTTTAGCGAAGATGAGAGGGCCGGCACTGAGAGCCCATGGTAAATCGTTGCTTTTGAGAACTGGTCAATTCAAATACTCGACTTCAATCAAAGAGGACATGAACAAAGGTACAAAGAAAACCGCTGAACAAACCGACAAAGAGGTTTCTGAGCTAGCTATGCAATCGCTCAAGGATATTGGAAGCCTTTTTTTGCCATCTGCATCTGATGAGACCACCCAGCCGATTGATACCAAACCTATTTTCAAAGATCCAACTCTTTTCGGTACGCTCAGTCTATTCCACCAAGGCCAGGTGTTGAAAGAACTACAGGGCAAATTCAACCGCAGATGGACTCACCTCACTACTGAGGATAAGAAGCTCGGATACTATATATATTTTGGTGACTGGGGCGTTCGTGAAAAATTCTCTAACTGGAAAACGGCTGAACCTCCATACGATTTGCCCTTCCCTGTCCCTAGTAAAATAAAGACTACGAACCCGAAGCCTTCCACTATAATCGCAAAAATAGACCCTCCAGTATTGTTATCTGAGACCCCAGTGAGGGCCGAACAGTTCAACTACAAGAAAGCAGATGGGGTTACCAAATTCTTCATATACCTCGCCGTCTTCATTACCATGCTTGCGATATATAGAGACAAAAACCACGGCGAGGAGGATAAACCGGTCGAGGTTATCATTGAAGATGAATATGAAAAGGCCAGACAGTTGAGACAGGCCCAAATTGATCAGAAACTCGCAGAGGAGATGAAGGCATCTCGCAGATGGTATTACTTGTGGCTCAAATAACCATGTAAATAGAAATTTGTTTATTAAAGTATATACAGCAATCCAAAAAGATCTAACGTAATGCACATTTATTCGTCCTCTTCAACATCTTCGTCGTCGTCTTCTTCTTCGTCATCCTCGTTCCAGCTGTTTTCCACCGTTTCTCTCACCCTCTTAATGTATTGCGACCGATGATCCTTGTACAAGTTGGCTGCTTCCACGTTTGCTGGAGAGCTTATATTGGGATCGTTGAGTAATGATTGCACCGACGTCAAGATACTCGACACGTCGTATGTGGGCGACCATCTGTTCTGCAAGATATCTAAGCACAATTCTCCCGACGCATACACGTTTGGATGAAACATTTCACTGATAAATTTGACCGTTGGCGGCTTATTTGGATACTGTTCGTCAAATTGGAGTATTAATCGGAATGTTCCGTCCTCGAACGGCGTATCGGCTGGACCTATGATAACGGCATTCCTGACCTGTTAGTAATGTGTTCAAACTCTCAAAAAAATCCATCCGTCCCTTATACTTACCAGCTCATCACATTATCTGGAAGCGGCGATGCCGACACTCCGCTAGGAGCGTCTTGTTGCATGCGCTAATTTAGTTAGTCTTAGTTACCTCTTTAACCGGCCATTTTTATTTCACGTACCTTAAAATCACGCATAAGTCTTCTTTTTGCGGGCGTGGACATCTATCTCTCTTTGCAACTTCTTTTTAATTGACCACTAGTATTAATGTCCGTAAATTACCACTTCTTGATGATAAAGAACTAAACTATTATTATGCTATAGCATCCGCCACTAATCAGTAGTAACAGGACGGTAATCTCCATCCTGCACATAGTGCGATGGCGAGAAAAGGTTGGAATATCATTTATAACTATATCATAAAACAACTAATGGAGTTTAGCGTGAAGCACAGAGAGGACGGGCCAAGGTAATGAGGTGTGAATGTGATCTGAGGTATGTGCTATATAAAAAGAGGTTAAAAAAAAAAAGCTAGCATCATTATTCTATAATTTAATTAGCTTTCTTGTAGGCATCTTCGACCAAAGCCTTCATGTCATTGAATAAACCCTCAGAATCATGCTCGGCCTTGTAGACCAACTTTTCGACCTTAGCTTCAAGATCGGAAAGCTTGGGCATAGCTTTAGATTCGTGCTCGGAGACGGCGGCGGCGGCCGAGCCGCCCCAAAACTCGGTGATGTTTTGCCCACCACCGTTGAACGCCAACACGTTAGGGGTGTCTTCGGGAATGTCAGACAACAAGTCCTTGGAACCATAGTGAATCAAGTTCTTCTTTAACTGGGCAGGCGACACGCTGCTGGAGCCAGCGACGGCAAATTGCGAATCGCTACTTGGCTGCAACGAGAGGAAGTACGACAATAAACCACAAATGTGAGGCGAAGCCATCGAAGTACCCGACAAGGTGGCCGTGGCAGAATCGGAACCGATGTAGGTCGACAACACATTCAAACCAGGGGCAAAGATATCAACACACTTCCCGTAGTTAGAGAAATAAGCTCTGTCATCAGAGATGGTTGAAGCCCCAACCGTAACGGCACCCTCAGCGCTGGCAGGCGAGGTATTACAAGCATCCTGATTCTCGTTACCGGCAGCGACAGCAAAGTGTAAACCTGCTTTAACAGCGGCATTTACCACCATATCCAAAGAGGGCGACTTACCGCCGCCTAATGACATGTTGGCAGTAGAGCCCTTGAAACCCTTCTTATTTTGCTTGACGGCATCTAAGTGGGACTGGGTGGCGACTTCGACTCCCTTGACAACATCAGACATGCTACCGGATCCATTGGATCTCAACACCTTAATAGCCACGAGATTGGCTTTCTTGGCAACCCCATAGGCATTAGAGCCGATAGTACCAGCACAATGAGTCCCGTGACCGTTGCCGTCGATGTCGGCATCGCCAGTAGGAATGGTAGCGCCCCACTTCGCTCTACCGGAAAACTCTTGATGGTCGACGTTGACCCCAGTGTCGATGATATAGGCGGTGACACCCTCACCGGCGTCATCGTCGTAGAGATACTGGTTGAACGAGCTTAAGCTCAATGGAGGTCTGTGAGACACTCTGGCCAACCCCCATGGAGCGCCTTTCTGGGTATCAAACTCGGATGCGTACACCATCGAGTCCTTTTCCACAAACTTAACCAAGGGATTGCGGCGAATCACCTCAATTGTTTCCTGGCTAAAGTACCCGGAATACCCTGCCAACACATTGTTGATGTTAAAAGAGTCCATAATACCGCCCGCGATATTCAACTCTTTCATATTGCTCAAGAACGGATGGTTGTCCTCCAAGCGGCCCACCGAGTCCGCGTGCTGGGTTCCAACCCACTCCTTGTGGAATTGAACCTCGTCCGCGCTCAACCCGTCCTTGAATACGATAATGTACTTATCGGGGATAATATCCCTTCCCGACTCGGCATTGACCACCGGAGCAGCCTCTTCGGCCTTCAACAACTTAATTTTGAGCGCGGCGGCAACCTTTTCCGCGTCATTGCCAGCACCAGCAACCCCTGACTTCGAAACCTCGGAATCAGAGTGTCCTGGCTTCGCAACGCCCTTGTTTCCTTCTGCTCCCACAGCGAAAACGTCCACCACTTGGTCGAGCGATGGAATGACTAGCCCCTGGACTCCCATGGCGGCTAAAATAGAGTAAGCAACGGTTTTGGATAACAACATATTCCTAGGTGTTTTTTTTGCAAAATTTTAATAATATGACTTTTGAAGATCTGTCTATAATATAGGACTATGTTAATATGTATAATTTAGGAATAGGTTTGTTTAAAAAATGAAAAGGGGAGAAGAAGAGTGGCGATAAGTGCTTTATCAAGTGAAACCGTTGGGGGCCCCAGCCATTCTTCTCGTGGGTTTGTGTAACTTTGCCCTTTATCGTGTGATGTGGCTCATAGACCTGATAAGATAACCAATTAGGTAATTCCAAAGATTGATGAACCATTGCCGAGGGTATTGCGACGATATGCAACTTCGGAGAACCGAGAAGTATCGGGGGCGGTTGTGGGGGCGGTTTGTCCAAGTTATGTGAAGAACGTACGCGCGTAGGGCGGAATATAGCGATTTCTGCGCCGACTTTAGGTTGCTTGTAGCAAGTAAGGTACTTTTTAGTATGTCAGGTGTAGATTGATATGCGAGCATGAATAGGATAGTAGTGTTAGTACACTATATGAAGGTGCAGTTGGAAGAGTACGATGTAAGTTAAAAAAAGGTATATGCGTTGTCGATAGGGGTGCAAGTTGTGTATTGAGAAGTATGAAGGATTTGAGAGTTTTCTGATGGTGCAGTTGAGATGTAGCAAATGATATAAATCTGTGATTGCTCGGGCTTTTCAGGTTCTTTAGGTTCTTTAGGTATCATAAAATAAGACTGCTTCGGTTTTAGGATTGAAGAATCCGCGGTGCAGACATCGCAGAGTTCAGGACTTTTTCACTCCGTTCTCATGAAGCCATTCTCTTACGGAAAGCTCCGACACCAGTGTCAACTCGTTAACTGGCTTGTAGATAAGCTCTTCGTCGTATTCGCCCTCGGCGACGAGTTGGTCCACAATGGCCTTTCGCGCATGGATGGACTCGTTTACGCAGAACCACAGCTTGCTGGGACCCGAAGACAGGTGACCCGAATTGATGGGAAGCGGAGGCCAGTGTATATGGCCAAGCAAGGTATTGACATACTGGAGAAGCTCTTTGAGCGGCTTGCCAGCAAATGCTTGTGAGTTGGCTGTTTTGCATACTTTATTAGAGCACCAGTCGAACCCGCAGCCCTTCGTTACTTGGATCATGTATTTTCTCTCGATTCGACCCTGAAGCTTGACATGGGTAGGATCATGTTGGGCGACATACACCGGGCCGTAACAGTACTCACATAGACCCATATCGTTGGTTGAATTGCTGTTTTTGATGAGCAAGACACAGTTTTCGTTCATGCATTTATTAAAGGTGAGTTTGGTCGTCCTGTTCATATTGACTTTATCGAGATCGTGCATCCTCAAGTGCTTGGCCAAATCCTTAGTTCGGAGTATTTTATTGCACTTGAAGCACTCGGTAGTCTTGTTGCCACAATTGCTCTCATGATGAGTTAAATTAGCTACTTTGTCTTCGTAGGTCGCTTGTTCTTGAGGAACGATCAAAAAGCAGAAGCGGCACTCATGTAGCTTGCCCGGACACACAGTGGACTTGTGGTTGACCACCAAGTCGACGAACGTGTCAAAACTTTTCGCTTCTGAACATTGATTGCACGTATACGAGGGTTCGTGATAAAGTTTATCATGTTTGAACTTTAGCAAACTAGAATTCCCATGTATTAGAGTGTCATTACACTTTTCGCAATGCCAATGTGTTGGTGGGATTTGTTTATAAAACACTTGGCCGCAAGTGCACTTGATATTATGTCTCAAACAGAATGACTCGTGGAGGTAAAGCTTATCTTTTGGTATTTGTTTTCCACAATTCGAGCAAGTCGCAGTTGCTTCATTACTTAAGCTTGTTTCCCGAGTTGACCGTTCTCTTCCCTGTAAGCTTGTCACTGAAAGCTTTACATTACCAGCAAATTCCCATGTGAAGGGTGCAATATACAAGTGGTGATCAGATTCGGTATCTCCTGAAGTCTGAATCTTTGTTAATAAGTCATCTTGTTCCAGCACGAGTATTGTGATTTGCTTCTCATATGCATCAGTTTCGTTATTGTCTAGTTTATATTGGGTCTTAAAATCATTATCCATAGTTGTCCAACGGAAGTTCTCCAAATTAAGAAGCTTATCCGTACCCACAATCAAATCCATATTGAAAAGAGACAAATAGTCAGCATCCAAATTTGTTATTTTCACCGTCAAAGGCTTCGATATATCAAAACCTGATAGATCGAGTTTGTACACTTGCGGCTTGAAACTGGTGGTGGTAAATGGTTGTAAGTCTATAATATCTATCTCTTCGTTTAGTTGAAAATCACTGATCTGGTCTAAATTAGCAAAATGAGAGCTTTTGCTATACTCCAACTGTTGATTTGCCATTATATCATTCAAGGGGATCACATCAAGCGCAATATCTGTGTCAATTATGCTTATGGTCTTCTGGGCCTCGTCAACATCCTCGACGTACAACTCATACACCGTGGAGCCATCTTCGATGTAGAGGTTCTCATGCTTCGTGAGTGTAGTGTAAAATTTGGTCAAACTGGACTCCAAAAAGAACTTCCAGTTATGTACCTGAGGATAGAATTGAAGCGGTTTCAAAGTTAACGAACTGCCTTTGGGAACATCGCTCACCAACTCAATCCTCACATTTTGGTCAATCGCAACGGAAATCTTGTTGGAAATAACCTGGGGCAATACAATGGTCCCCTCCATCGCGGAAAACTCTTTCACCCCAACATACGTTGACCTTTCTTCGCTCCATAGCCGAAAAATTAACGGGTGTGGCAAGCTGGACTCGCCATAAATGCCAACAATCGCTGACAATACTGACGGCGGTAATATGATTCGATCCGAATAATACGGCAAAAGAGAGTTTGCCACAGCCGTTAGTACAAAATCTGTATCTGCCCGTAACATGAATGCAACTTCTTGTGTTTTTTTTTTTCAGCAATAACTCTATATTGGTGCCACTGGCTTTATTTATCAGCATTGTGTGGCGAGATTGGTCTTTTGATCTTGGTGCTTAGTCTATATACAGGATCACAAATCTTTGAAGAACCAGTTGCCTGATGCAAAGAGAAGAAGTGGAAGAATCCTCATTTATTTCACGGAGACAATTTGAGGAGTTATATAGTCCTACGATAAGCCCATATAGATTAGATTTGAAGGCTTAACTCAACAAGTGGAACCAACTTGGGATGTCGTGTCCGACATTATTTGATAGTTGAAAATGTCGCGTGCGGCTAATGCTGCAATATTCCTTACAGGTTCTCTGCAAGCCTTACTAACAGGCTGCAAACAAACAGTGGCTAGTGGGCCATTTGGTTCGAAAAAACAGCAGATTTCTTTTCGAGACACATACATAGATCTTTAGGCTTAATAGTGCTGTAAATTAATAGGTACAGGTGTTTTGAAAAGTAAACATAAGGGTTTGCCTTATTGTTCCGCATATACTATGCTTTTGAGCTTGGGCTCGATGTGCTGGTCATATAGTGCTGTTATGACTGCGGGAATATAGAATGGTAATAGAAACATGAAATCAAGGCCTTTTGGATATAGGTAAAGATATTCTAGTAGTATTTTGAAATCACTATCACATATGCGCATTCGATTTAAACCAAAGGACAACTAGCGACGTTCTGCTTGTTATCTCCCCGATGGAAGCTTGCCAAAAGAAATTTTCGAAACTTAGAAAAACCCCATTTTTTTGGTCTCAACGATACTACAGCGAGAGCCACTTGACTCCTTCGAAGGAGTATATTAATAAGTTACTTTGAGCATTTATATTAAGGTAAGCTCACCACAGAGGCTAGGTCAAAAATCCGAACACGAAACAATCGTCGTTGTGAACCGTCACCCTTGCAAAGGTGTGTTGCTCGTGAATTTACAAAGATCAAGGCCGCATCCCAAACAAGTTGTCCGATTCTTAGACGATAACTTCGCACGTCTTGCAGGCGTTTAAGTGCTCCGGAATTACCTGACTACTCTATATATCGCACGTATATTGACGGTGTAATTAAAATTGACACCGTGGGATTATAACAATCAAATTCAGTTCAACTTAAAGCATAAAGAATGCCTGCTGAACAAACGACTAATACAGGGTAAATAACAATAGTCTATTAACCCGAATACTCGAGGCTTCTAAAAGTATCGTCTTTGAAAATCAGTAATGTAAAACACGAACGCAATTGATGGACTAATGGACGACCGCGCGCAATTTATCCTATGACAAATAAATATCTATAAAATCTACTATCTAGTGCGCTTCCATTTCCTCGTCGCTCTCGCTATCCTCGTCAGTCTCGGCACCACTGCTCGAGAGCTCCTCTTCATCCTCACTTTCAGCAACGGCATTAATCTCTTGTATCGATGTCTTGTAACCCTCCTCTCTCAAAAACTTTGCAAACCTATCAACTTTTGCTGGTGGCAAACAAGTGAATAATACTGAGTGCTCAGCTGAAAATAATGGCCGGAAATACTTTTTCATAGCATAAACAAGATCTTCAGCCGTTAGTTCATTTAGCTTTCTCAAATAAAAGCTAACATATTCTGGTCCTCTTTGCATAAAGATGTTATCATATATCTTCGAAATAGCAGCGTCGTAGTTGTTAGATTCATCATTGGCGATCACATTAACAATAGCTGCAATTGCGTTCTCAATACTAACTGAGTCGATTTGCAAAGTTCCATCGCTGTACTGTTCGACTATTCTTTTACCTGTAAGCCACGCTTGCTCGGCATCTGCGCCTCTATAAATCGAGAAACTCAAATAACCAGTCTCTAGATTGCGGCGTATGGTGGCTCCGTATGCTAATCCAGCACCCCGAATTCCTCTCCAAAATGGTCCCTCGACTGCAGTTAAGAACTCACTTGCTAAGGCTATCTTAAAGATATCCTCGTCCAAGTAGTGGGTTGGAATGGGCGTTGAAGAAACCAAATGGGTCGATTCTGCAGCAGGAGTGGTGACAATGTACGCTTCTTCTGAGCATTTGCGTCCAATGTCTGACTTAAATTGGTGTGAGCGAGGAAAGTCTGCAAGTGGCTCGGCTGAAGAAATTGAATCACCCGAAAAAGCTTCAACGAACTTGTTCCACGATGAAACTGGCGTGGACGATGAAGCGCAATCGCCTAAAATAAACACTTTGAAATTCTCAATATTGAATAATTGATTGACCAAATCTGTCAAGTCTTTTTCGATTTCATGGAAATTCCCATCGTTGATTTTGTGTTGTAACTCTTTATAAAAAGACTCAGTGTAAAGACAATCTTGTGCTTTTCTCAAAGAGGCGTCACTAAATAAAGTTCTGTACTGGGAGGAATACATCATTAGCTCACCACTCCTCTTTTTGTCAGGCAACGAGTTGATGATTTTTTCAATGATAACTTTGATCCTTGATTTGTCAATAATAGAATATTTCAAAACATTTAATAACCATTCTATGGCTTTGTCATAATTCTTAGATTCGAATTTCACCTTGACACTTAAAAGCTCCAAAAATTGGCCATCAAAGCCGTTATCCAATTGATATTCAATCAAATCATCATTAATTTTGGACACAACTTCTTCATATGGTAGATATTGACCAGTTGGCAACCTGATAGGATAGGAAAAAATTTCTTCCAAAATTGACATATACTGTAACAATCTAGGGTCCGCATTTTTAGAGGACATTACCAAGTTTATTGTGGTAAATTGAGATTTGTAGTTTTCCAAATGCAAGTACAATGGGAAACCCTCAGGACAATCTTTCTTCAAAAGATCAGCAAACGAATCATTCTCGACATAATCGACATCGCCTTTGTTCGTGCCACTCTTATAAGACTTTGTTTTGATGAACGAAATCTTCGAAGGATCCGGTTTACCGAATTGAGTTAAAGTAGACTCAGGAATTGGTGTATCGTTTTTTTGTTGTGCTTTTTCCAATATATTTCCTAATTTATACAATCCTTCTTTGCCGTACTTCTCTTTGATTCTTTTCTGCAACTCCTTGTTTTCACGCTTGTGTAACTCATTCAACTTTGAAGACGGCTTCCCCAAAATAGTGGCCGAGTGGTTGTCAACGAAATAAGTCTTTATCAAATTGCACCATTTCCCAGAAGACCAGTTTTCCAAAATATCAAACTCTTTTAAGTCCTTGCACCATTTACTCAAATCAGACCCATCTGGGCTGCCGTAAATGAATTCAGAGATTGCGACATCTGAAAACGTGCTGGGCGATTTTTCTGTTAAAAAGATCAATTTGGATTTTTGCTTGTTCACAATTTGTCTCAAATATGCTAAATCCAAGTTCTTTTCTTCGGTCTGTGATCTTATTAATTCTTTGATTTTGTTGTCAACCTCATGTAGCTTGTCCGTGGGGACCCCACCAACAGAGAAGTTTAAGCCTGTTCTGACATAGTCGTCAGTGCGGTATTCGACTTCTGTAGCTAAAGGACTTTCTATTTCGACGAGGTGTCTATTGAACAACGAAATGGCGCTATCTGTAAAGAATGAACCAATCATGTCTAATGCTACGTTGACAAGAGTTTCATCTGCTCTTGGGCCAATCCAAGCTATTGATAGTTCGCCCATGGATTCGTCTTTATCGGGAAATTCCACTTCTTTTACAATCGTTTGGGTTAATGGCAAATCATGTTTTGAGTCGACGAATGGTCTTTTGTTAGGCACCGGTGGTAATGGCTGCAACTCATTGTCAAACTCTGTCATTATTCTTAACA
Source organism: Debaryomyces robertsiae (assembly GCA_030566065.1). Lineage (NCBI taxonomy): Eukaryota > Fungi > Ascomycota > Pichiomycetes > Serinales > Debaryomycetaceae > Debaryomyces > Debaryomyces robertsiae. Next base: position 260,152 of record JAJMHL010000004.1, read on the forward strand.
ATTCACTTTCGTCGACTGATCCTGTAATCACAACACACAAATTATCAGGTCTATACATTGCCTTATGGAAATCCTTGATTTGGTCATTAGTCAAGTGGCGTAGTTCGGCCATTAAACCACCAGTCTCCGATGAATACCCCGACTCTTTCGAATACAAAGTTTGTTGCATTTTCAAAAATGATATAAACCAAGGTTCATTCTCAATATCTTGCATTTCACTGAATACAACCCCCTTTTCTTCACCATTCCCATCAATATGATAAACTTCAGTTAGGCAAGCTTCTTCTGTCAATGTTGGATTAAAAAGATGATCCAAATAGATCGGAAGCAATGTTTTGAATCCTTCCCATCCGGCCGTGGTTAAAGTGTAAACTGTCTGATCCACCGATGTCCACGCATTCGTTGATGAAAAGAATCGGTTTCCTAAGTTATCCAACAATCCTTTGTAAGGGTACTTCTTGGACCCCATAAAAATCAAATGCTCTAACGTGTGGGGACATCCTGAGTTATCTGCTATTTCTGTGGCTACTACAAAGTATCCGTCGATAACTGGAGATGGTTGATCTATATATGTTATTTGTAAACCAGTTCTGTCTGATCTCCATTTGGTGATATGTGATGGCGCATACTCAACATTGAACGACGTTTGTTTGACAAAATGGGTCTTGGGGATGCTAGAGGCCATTCTAGATAAACGTCTGGCTATGCTTATTGACTTCACTATGATTTTTGACGTATTTGCCAAAAGAAACCGATATATAGTTTAGGTGTTGGTCAAGAGAAAAAAGGTGCACTAACGAGAGTTAAAAAATTTCACTCTTTCAGTGAAGTGGTTGCACCGTAAACATATTACGGCTGAGAACATTATCTCGAGCCCATTCAGCCTGGAACAGCAAGATACGATTCGAAAGTACTTTAAGCAAAAAAAATGCTCGAGGTCGTTGATGTAATGGTGGACTCTATGGTTTTTTTTTTCAGGTAAGAGTAGGCCTATATGTGTCAAAAAATATATTCTAGTAAGGGTGCAAGCAAGATCAAGATTTCCTGGCTTATTCGGTTCATCCGTAAGTTGAAAAGCATTGTAGTCAAGCGTAGAAGCGACGTCCGAAGGAGGCTTTGCGTTTATCTCAATAAAGACTCATCTCGTTATTTAATTACTGCAAAATAAATATGCCTCTTTCAATGCTATTAAAGAAGCCACAAGAAAAACTTTGCCTGAAAACATACAAAGCCTTCCGATCGCTCATCGTGGAATGCCAGCTAAACAGCAAAGGTCGATAGTCGATAGGTTATAAATATAATTGCAGATCTAACTATGGCCTACGGGTACTCTCGCACTCATCGTAAAAATATTTATTCTTCATCTAGCTCTATACGAGTGAAGAATTTAGCTGATAGCTGTGCATTTCTGGTAAACCATTGGTTCCTTTCATGGAATATTAGCCCTTTCCACTACAAGTATCTCTCCGAAGTGGTCAAAGAATTGACATTAGCCCACTCTTGAGATGAGATCAATGTTCAGAAAGGTGAAAAACGTAATTTGGGGTAAGACACTAGCGGATACAGAGGAAGCAAAACTTTTGATCAAAATAGACTGGTTTGTGCTTTCTTTTGGATGCCTCCTCTACTGGGTGAATTATGTGGACAGATTGAATATTTCAAATGCATATGTGTCCGGAATGAAGGAAGACCTACACATGAAGGGCAACGAATTCAATATTATAAATACCTGCTTCAATGTCGGCTACATTTTGTTTTTGGTTCCAAACAACTTGATATTGTTGAAAATACGACCTAAGTACTGGCTCACATTCTGTGCTGTTTCTTGGGCGCTTTTGACGTTGGGAATTTATAAAGTAACCACCTACACGCAGATATGTGCAATTCGATTTTTCCAGGGGGCCTTCGAAAGTTCGACATTTGTGGGTGTGCACTTAATCTTGGGGACATGGTACAAGGAGGATGAACTCACAAAACGAAGTGCCATCTTCACTTCTTCTGGGCTAATCGGCAACATTTTTTCGAGCACGATGCAAGCTGCAATATACACCCATATGGACGGATTGAGAGGTATAACTGGTTGGAGATGGCTATTCATAATCGATTTCGTTGTTACTATCCCAATTGCTATCTATGGCTTCGTGCTTTTCCCTGATACTCCCGAGACTTCGAAAGCATTTTATTTTAGCGAACGCGAAATAGAGTTAGCTAGACAGAGGGTGAATCGACGAAAGGAAACAAAACTTGATAAATCGGTTTTTAAGAGGACTTTAGGAAGATGGCATTGGTGGCTATTTTCATTACTTTGGGCGGTAGGTGGTGAAAATGAATCCTTTGGAAGCAATTCGCTTTTTGCTATTTGGCTTCAATATTTCGATTACACCATCCCACACCGAGACCACTATCCCATGGGTGTTTATGCGGTAGGAGTACTAGCCACTATATGCTTTGCGATATACGTAGATGCGACACATGCGAAGTACCATTGGAGGATTGGCATATTTATTGCTGTTTGTATGGTTGTTTCTACAGTCTTACTCTTGAAGAGGCCATATTCAGCACGCTATGTATTCACGGCACATTACATTTCAGGCGTATCATATGCGGGCCAAGCAACATTCTTCGCATGGGCCAATATTGTTTGTCAGGATGATTTGGAGGAGAGGTCCATCGTTCTAGGATCTATGAACATGTTCAATAACGTGGTTAATGCTTGGTGGTCAATACTTTTCTACGCGGCATCTGATGCTCCCACCTTTAGAAATGGTTGCTGGGCAATGCTAGCAACTACTGTTACAAGCATTGTGTTTATTAGCTTGATACGAGTATTTCAGTTGCGCGAGGCAAACTCTAAAACACTTAACGAAAAAGAGGTTGCATCTGAAAAAGAGAATGACTCAGTGGTCTCATACATTAAAGCGTAGTCCTTTGATAAAATCTATCGCTATTTATTAGAAAAGATACATTATAGAGCACTATCCCAGCTCTGCTTCCTCGAATAATTTGAAAATGTTGTTGACGTCGTTTTTCATACTTCTAGTGAGTTCTACTAGATCAGTATCCGATTTGTTATACATGATGCAATTAGCTAGCATAAGCATAATGTCCCTCTTGAGTTGTTTAATCAGGTAATATTCTGGCGGGTCATTTTTCAGTTTGATGGATTTTAATATATTCTTCAAATCTTTTGGTTTATAAATGACCTCATGGTAGTCAGGTGCTTCTTTCAGATTCACGGGTTGTAAGAAGGGTGACGAGAACCTATGCGCTTGTATGTTATTGATCAAATTAACTGCAATATGTTGGAATCTCTTGTGTTGCTGGGGTGTAGAAATCGAGGGAGAGCGAGAACGCTTTTTCGTTGATAACAACTGCTCCGAGCTGTCGACTTGCTCTGGCGTCTGCTGGTGTGAATGTGCGTCCGTGAATTTTTCTTCACTCCCAGTCTTTGTTTCCGGTATGCTCTCCGGAGTTTCCTTGTTCTCCTCTGCATCCGCATCATTTTCCGAGTCTTCCTTCATTTCCACTTGTTGCTCCTTTTCTTGTTCTTGAATATCTTGTGTTGCTTCCGAAGCTTCATTATCACCGTCTATACCGTCCTTACCTTCCTCCATAGCCAAGCCGGAACTTTTTTCAGGCTCTTCGTTGGTATTGGCTTTTTCAGAGTCGCGAGCCTGCTCTTTCTTGTGCTTTTCTTCTACGGCCTTCAATATGTCAGCAGACCGCCGATATATAATGGACAAATCATCAATGTTCCTGACTAGTAGCTCAGCGTAATTTAAAGTAGACGAAATCGCCATATCGCGAAGCTTAACTTCGAACGTCTTGGAATCCGGCCCAAGTTTGATATGGCTACCTATTATTTTGACTAACTCCCCAAGCTGACTTTTTTTTAGCAAAATTTCCAATTGATCTCTATCTACTTCAGTGTCGATTGGATTCCGTCTATATTTCTGTGTATAACTGGCTACCAACTCATTTATGTCCAACAAAAACCGATCCAATTTTATGTCTAAAGTCCGTTGGGTATGTTCTTCTTGCGACTCTTTGAGCGACTTATTGATGGCTGCTATTAGAATAAGCAGTGTGAGGTCATTATCAAGCAGCTCTGCCTTCGGCATGTTTTTCACACCAAATAGACTTCTTCAATCGTAAACTAGAGGTATAGAAAGAGAAACTGGCCAATATTTCGCCTTTTTTGTGTCACTTTACCTTTGTATCATTTCATCCAGACGATCCACCAGCGAACTACAGAAACGTTATCGTACTACACAGAATAACATTTATTACTCTTATGGACTAAATATGTACAAAAAGAGTCCGTCTCGTAGTTTCGTAAAACAGACCAGGTGAGTAGAGTTTCTCAGGCATGTTCTGAGCAAATTTGCTGTTATGTTCGTAATGGCCATAGGCCCAGTTCATCGCAAATCATTAACGTTTTTGCATGTTTTGCATCAACATTGCACTGCAGTTGGTTAGTATTGATCCCTTTATGATTTTTGAGGTGTAATTGACCATCTTGATAGGACCCTTCTCTTCTCATAATACATACTTTTGCTCTTGGAATCTCTGGCCCACTCTTTCGCTGTGCTTCAAGAATTTTTCCGAGCACTTGGTAATACATGTGGACTCCTTAGTGGTCAAGTTATTGGAGGTGAAGTCATTCACGCAATCCTCGAAACATCTGGAGACTAAATTGGAATATAATCTCATGAAGTCCTTCATTTGCTTCTGTTCGACAATTTGTTGGAACTCTTGTTGTTCCTTAACATTTAGTTGATCCATTTCGTCTGTTCTCCTTTATTGATTGACTTGACTACGATCTTGTTTAAGTTCTCTAGTAAAGAAGATTATTGCTCTACAAAGTAGACTCGTCGAAAACGCAAAAAATTTGAAGGCGGTGTTATATGCACACCACTAACTACAGGCTTATATAAGCTCTAAGAGTTGACTATGTCTATATCTACGTCTATACCTTACCGTCTATAAAAGGTACTCTAGCAGGGGCATGATTGGGGAACACGGGGGAAAGGAATAACATCCTTGATGTTGTCCATGGCTCCGAGATAGGCGAGTAGCCTTTCAAAACCCAACCCAAAGCCACCGTGAGGCACAGAACCGTTTAATCTTGTAGATAGGTACCAGTCCATCTCTGCTTTGTTCATGCCTCTTTTGTCCATATTTCGAACGAGACTATTGTAGTCATGTTCTCTTAAAGATCCGCCGACAAGCTCCCCTATGTCGGGCAAAATTAGATCAAAACAGGCTACGGTTGGCCTGTGAGGATCGAATGCGGGCAGATGGGACTTGAGCATGTAAAACGGCTTTTGGGCCTCGGGGTAGTCGGTAATGAATACAGGTGAGTGAAAATACTCGCCCGCAAGCCATTTTTCGTGCTCCGTCTGGATGGCATCGCCCCATGAGAGACGATTTTTCAGCCTGCCCTTGTTCTTGACCTTGTTGACGATATCTATGGCTTCGTTATAAGTTATAGAGGGCCATTTGCTAGACGACAATATCGTTTCCCATCTGTTGGCCATCGTAGCAACTTCTTCTCTATTGAAACGGGATTTCAACAAGTCTTCTGAAGATCCCTGAAGAGCACTGTTAGTCATAGCATCTTTCATTTCTTTCGTCACGTATCTGATCATCTGCTCTGTAAAGTCAGTGAGCTGATAGATGTGGTCTATGTAGCAGAGTTCTGCCTCTAACATCCAAAACTCACTCAAATGGCGGTTGGTATTGGAGTCTTCTGCTCGAAAACAGGGAGTTAAAGTCCACGCCCTGTTCAACGACAATGTGAGCACCTCTAAATGGAGCTGTGTAGACACGGTCAAGTAGGCGGGTTTTCCAAAAAACGGTACTTGCTGTACCACACCATTCGCATCTACCTTTGTACTATTGAGCTGTTCAACCTTGAATTGCTCCCCTGCGCCTTCGCAATCCGAGCTAGTGACTAATGGGGGTACTGTCTTTATGAAGTGTTGACTGTTGAAAAAATCCATGAACTTTGTTTCCATGAAAGACCTAAATCTTAACATGGAAGCCAACGAAGAGGTGCGATGCCTCAATGTAGGATGAGACCTCAAGTATTGGTAAGTTTGTGCTTTTTTCTGTATGGGATACTCGTCGGGAACATTTCCTATTACCGATATGCTATGTCCACTCTCCTCTGGTACGTGAAGAAGTTCGAATTTTTGACTTCCTTTCGATTCAATCCATCTTCCTTCGACAGCGATGCTTTGACCGACTTTCAACTGAAACTTCGACAAGACCCTTTCGGGATCCTGTAAAACAACACTTAGAGTTTTATGTGTCGATCCGTCTGATAAATCAACAAAGCCGACGTTTTTGAATTGCCGAACTGACTTTATATGTCCCTGGGTAGTGATTAGCGATCCTGTACTTGGTGGTGTAAGAAATAATTCTTTAATTGTCGGTTTTAAAGTGCTAAAACTGGATTTTGGCCCCAGAAGAAGGCTTCTGTGACTTAGAGGCTTCCATGCAAGTCTCGATATGATCATCGTTCCTCTCTAACGCCAGTTAGTGTTCTAGTTGGTGAAGAGATTTTGATATTGGAAAATACTGCATATTCAAGTCTAGTTAAATAATCACTAGAGAAGACATCCAACGGTCTGTAAGAGACGCAGGAACAAATACGAGCAAAATGCATTCACATCATTCACACAGTGGCTCTTATATATCCCATGCATCAGACAATCTCGATGATATAGTTTCCAGAGCAGAATCGATGAAATTCAGTGTTTTCTGTCTTACAGAACATATGCCACGCCTAGAAGATAAATTTCTATATCCAGAGGAGGTGAGCAAAAAGTATTCCGTTAGGGACTTGGAACGAGATTTTAATAACTATTTGATACATGCTAAGAAGATACAAGATTATTATAATGCAGGGCCGGGATTGAAGATCTTGATTGGATTTGAAATTGAAGGGCTCGATGATTTACACATAGCATACTGTGCTCGGTCAATATTGAGGAAAGACAATTCGTGTATCAACATGTCCGTGGGATCAGTACATTACGTTAACCAGATACCCATTGATTTTTCCTCCGAGTTGTGGCTGCAAGCTCGAGACACAACTAAAGAGAAAACCACGAGAGATCTATATAAGGCGTATTTTGAGCTCCAGTATCAAGTGGTGCTGAGTTTGAAACCCGACGTCATAGGACATTTCGATTTGATCCGGTTATTTGAGCCACTGGATGAAATTGACCCCACCACCAATAAGTTGCTTCTGGATATAGTTTTAGAGCATGACTGGCCTGAGGTCTGGGAGTTGGCTATTCGAAACATTAAATTCGTCGGTAGCTATGGTGGCCTTTTTGAGTTGAATTCTGCAGCAATTAGAAAGGGATGGCTTACACCTTACCCAAAGAAAGACTTTGGCGAAGCCATTGTGAAATACGGTAGTGGCAGATTTTGTCTCTCTGATGATTCCCACAGTATACTGCAAGTTGGTTTGAACCTACACAAGACATGGGAGTATGCAAGAGATGTCCTTAAACTAGAATATATTTATCATCTTGAATTGGACTCAGAAGGTAAGACCATTGTCAAACAAGAATCTGTCATGGAGTTAGACAAGTCAGCGTTTTGGAACCAGTACAAGTAACTTATATATACAATGCATTAGTAACTAATATATCTATTAATTGAAGGAAGTTTCCAGGATCATATTGACAATGTTAGTAGGACCTACCAAACATACAATAAGTAATCGCCGGCTTGTCACACTTGACACACTTTTGGCCAGATTTCAATTCAGGTTGTTCGTAAGGAATACATAATGACTTAGCACCCATAGATGGTGACCTATCATCAACTTCTTCATCTTCGCCGTTGTCCTTCTTAGCAGAGGAGTCTTTGATATCGTCCTCACAGTCGCTGTCTCCACACCAAGGGGAAACAATAACATTCTTAGCATTCAATGTTGGAACAAAATCTTTCCAATCATGAACAAGTACACGATGGCTGTCAAATTCTTCACGAGCTTTATCTAATAAGCCCTTTTGCATCTCTTCCAAGATGGCAGGGATTCTGGTCGCTAATTCACTTAATTTTACGGAATACTTGGCATTGTTGTCACGTCTAACGGCCGTGACTTGTTCTTGTGCTAAATCCTTTGGACCAAATTCCAATCTTAATGGAACACCCTTCAATTCCCAGTCAGAGAATTTCCACCCAGGGTTGTAGTTCTCCCTGTTATCAGCGGTCACTTTAACATCGGCCTTTTTTAACGTGTCCTCAATGTTAGCAACCCCATCATTGATAGCCTTCCTTTGTTCTTCCTTTGTTTTAGCGGTCAAACCAACAGGAATGATAACCACTTGAGTTTGTGCCACACGTGGAGGCAAAACTAATCCCTTATTGTCAGAGTGAGTCATAACCATAACACCTATGACACGAGTAGATAATCCCCAAGAATTTTGAAATGCATAGACTCTTGGTTTATCAGCACCTTCAGGATTTTCAACCGAAATATCGAACATCTTCGAGAAATTCGTTCCCAAATGATGGGATGTACCACCTTGAATACCTCTACCAGTCGCGGCAATGAAACCTTCACAGGTGGTGGTGTAATCACCACCAGCGAACTTTTCGTTCTCAGTCTTTTTACCCTTAACAACAGGAACGGCTAACAACTCTTCGTAGATACCAGCATACAAATTCAAAATCTGATCAACTTCCTCAGCAGCAGCTTCTTTAGTTAAATGCGCAGTATGGCCTTCTTGCCATAAGAATTCACGAGTTCTCAAAAATGGCTGAGGATGCTTGAATTCCCATCTGACAACCGAGTTCCATTGATGTAACTTCAATGGCAAGTCTCTGTGAGATCTGATCCATTTAGCATAATAAGGGTACATGACAGTCTCCGAGGTTGGTCTAATCGCAATGTGCTCATCTAATTCAGAGTTTCCGGCACGAGTGACCCATGCGACCTCAGGTGCGAAGCCCTCGATATGGTCCTTTTCCTTCTCTAAAACACGGGAAGAAACGAACATTGGGAAGTACGCATTTTGAACCCCCATCTTCTTGATACGGGCATTGAACCACTCTTGAATAGTTTCCCAAACGGCGTATGAGTTGGGACGCAAAATGTAACAACCGGAAACATCATAATAATCCAACATTTCACCCTTGATCACAATCTGAGAGTACCAGGACGAGAAGTCCTTGGCCTTATCAACAGTGATACCAATCAACTTGGCATCGTCTATTTTTGCAGCCTCCTTTTCCTTTTTCAAAAGTTCCTTTCTTGAGTTGTCACCCGCTGGAGCAGCAGATGCGTCCGCTGAAAAATCAACCGAAACAAGTTCAATCCCGGTGGAAGAGAGATAGCTTTTGACAACTTTAGCCGTAAGCGCCGCTTTGGCCGATTCAGTGGTCAACTCCAAGATTGTGTCATCCGAGGCCTTTTCGATGTTCTCATCAACGAGTATTTTGATCTTGCCGGCCAAATCTTTGTGAAGGTTGGCGATCGAGACTTCATTAGCCGAGGTAGAGAAAAACTCCTGCACCAACTCATCCTTCGCAAGTCTTGGTTCTTTTACTCCCGCCGCTTTAGCAATAGCCCCCGACGGAGTTTGGGTGCTCTGCAATGCAAACACTACAACTGGGACTGGTGTGGCAGTTTTGGCCGTTTTAGGCTTGAAGATTAATGTTTTTGTTGGAACACTCGTATCAGACGATACGGTGGCTAACGACAACGCCGCTAATGATTGTTCTAAGGCCATGGTCGAGCTGTTTGGTACAAATACCCTATTTTTATGCCTTGGAAGACTATTACTTCACTGTTCTTCGAGAACTTGAACCAGGATAACCTGTAAATAAAATTTTGTCATAATTTTTTACAGGTTAGTTTGATCATAGATTTACGCTGGCGCAGGGTTAATCATGGACCGGACATAAGTCGAAATTTTTATTTTAATAGTCATAGTATAGGCTAGTAGAGATAGATTCAACGACTACAGCATGACGCAAGTGTATGTTAACGATAAAACAGGTGTAGACGGGGACGACGTTTCAGGATCAGAACAACACCCGTTTCAAACAGCAGCATTCGCGGTCTTCAGATTCCCTGAAGCCAAGGTTTTGGTTTACAAGCAGGCAGAAGAGTCTGAGGAATTCGGCTACAGCGAGATTTCGAGCTCTGCATTGAAGAAAGCCAAAAAGGGAGCAGAAGGATTGAAGAAGAAGCAAGAAAAACAGGCCAAATTGGAAGAGCAACAGAAAAAAAACCAGGCGGATGCGGAAGCGAAGCTCGCAGACTTGGACTTGGTGACGATCAAGGAAGACAATTCGCTCCCTCAGGCTAAGAAAATCAAATTGAGAAGTGTACAGGACAACATTGGTACCAGAGTTCTTGCACAGGGATGGGTGCACCGTTTGAGATTGCAAAAAGGGTTAGGGTTCATCACGTTGAGAGACGGTACTGGTTTCATTCAGTGTGTTTTGACGGGTGACTTGGCCAAGTGTAAGGCTACGCACTCCCTTACTTTGGAATCAACTATTGCCATCAAAGGTGTTATTAATAAATTGCCTGAGGGAAAATCTGCCCCCGGGGGTGTTGAATTGAAGGCCGATTACTTCGACGTGGTTGGTTATGCACCAAGCGGTGAGGAAGCATTTAGCAACAAAGTCCAAGAAAAGGCTGATCCTTCATTATTATTGGATCAACGTCATTTGGCTTTGAGAGGTGAAAGTTTGTCCGCCGTCATGAAGGTCAGATCTTCCTTACTTCAAGCTATCAGAAAGTTCTTCCTGCAAGAAGGACTTTTAGAGGTCACTCCCCCATGCATGGTACAAACTCAAGTTGAGGGTGGGTCCACCTTGTTCAAGATGAACTACTATGGCGAAGAAGCTTACTTGACCCAATCTTCTCAATTGTACTTGGAGACCTGCTTACCAGCCTTGGGAGATGTTTTCTGCGTCCAAGAGTCTTTCCGTGCCGAAAAATCCCACACCAGAAGACACTTGTCCGAATATACTCATATCGAGAGTGAATTGGGTTTCTTGACCTTTGATGAGTTATTAGGTCATCTTGAGCGTTTAATCACTTACACTGTTAAGTACGTTCTTGATGATCCAGTCTCTGGCCCATTAATCAAGCAATTAAACCCCAATTTTAAGGCACCACAAATGCCGTTCAAGCGTATGGAATATATTCACGCCTTGGATTGGTTAAACGAGCACGGAATTCCAAACGAAGATGGCGAGAAATTCAAGTTCGGTGACGATATCGCCGAGGCTGCTGAACGTAAGATGACTGATACTATTGGAGAGCCAATCTTGTTGATACGTTTCCCTGTTGAAATCAAGTCTTTCTACATGAAAAAGTGTCCTGATGATCCAAGAGTCACAGAGTCGGTTGATGTTTTAATGCCTAACGTCGGTGAAATCACCGGGGGTTCAATGAGAACTGACAATTTCGATGAATTGATTGCTGCCATTAAGAGAGAAAATCTTGATTTGGATTCTTACTACTGGTTTACCGATCAAAGAAAGTACGGTACTTGCCCACACGGTGGTTACGGGTTAGGAACTGAGAGAATTTTAGCTTGGTTATGTGACAGATACACCGTTAGAGATTGCTCCTTGTATCCAAGATTCACCGGTAGATGCAAGCCTTAGTCAACTAGCTTTAATAGTCTTGGTCTATAGATAACAATATAGCTGTGAGATGAGTCAATAAAACTGCCAGCACACGACTGTCCAATAAGGGTAAGCCTTTTTAAGCGCGGTGATGAATCAGACATATATATGTCGATAATTTTTCACCACTACCTAATTCAAATAGAATATTGAGCAGCAAAGCAAAGAAATGTCAAGCGAACAACCAGCAGAGAGCAAGTTATGGGGTGGAAGATTTACAGGGGCTACTGATCCATTAATGGATTTGTATAATGCATCGTTACCGTATGATAAAAGAATGTTTGAGGCAGATTTGAAGTGCACCAAGGTATATACGGAAGGGTTGAGCAAAATTGGGTTGATCAGCAAGGACGAGTTAGACTCTATTCATAAGGGATTGGCTGAGGTGCAGAAAGAATGGGAACAGGGCACATTTGTTGAAAAAGCGGGAGACGAGGATATTCACACTGCCAACGAAAGAAGATTGGGAGAGATAATTGGTAAGCATATTGCTGGAAAGGTCCACACTGGTAGATCAAGAAATGATCAGGTCGCTACCGATATGAGAATTTTTGTCAGGGACAATATAAGCAAGTTACTTGAATTTTTGGCCGACTTCATCAAAACCATTTCCAAGAGAGCTAGGAAAGAGATCGATGTCTTGATGCCCGGCTACACCCATTTGCAGAAAGCACAGCCTATCAGGTGGGCGCACTGGCTTTCTTCGTACGCCACCTATTTCACTGAGGACTACAAGAGGTTGAAGCAGATTTTGGAAAGAGTCAACCAGTGTCCCTTGGGCGCAGGTGCTTTGGCGGGGCATCCATACGGGATCGATAGAGAATTCTTGGCACAAGGCTTGGGCTTCGATTGCCCTATTGGCAATTCATTGACGGCCGTCAGTGACCGCGATTTTGTTGTCGAGACATTGTTTTGGTGCACCTTATTCATGAACCACATTTCCCGGTTTTCGGAGGATTTGATCATTTATTCCACCGGCGAATTTGGTTTTGTTAAGTTAGCGGATGCCTATTCCACTGGGTCATCTTTGATGCCCCAGAAGAAGAATCCCGATTCCTTGGAGTTATTGAGAGGTAAATCTGGTCGTGTTTTCGGTTCTTTGTCAGGATTCTTGATGTCAATAAAGTCTATTCCTTCAACCTATAACAAGGATATGCAAGAAGATAAGGAGCCATTGTTTGACGCTTTGACGACTGTTGAACACTCTTTGTTGATTGCGACCGGTGTTATTTCCACTTTGGCTATTGACAAAGAAAAGATGGTAGAAGCTTTAACCATGGATATGTTGGCCACTGATTTGGCTGACTATTTAGTGAGAAAAGGTGTTCCTTTCAGAGAAACGCATCATATTTCTGGTGAGTGCGTCAGAACTGCTGAAGAGTTGAAGTTATCTGGAATCGACCAGTTATCTACTGATCAGTTCAAGAAAATCGATAAAAGGTTTAGTGAGGATGTCAAAGACGTTTTCGACTTTGAAGTTAGTGTCGAGAGAAGGCAAGCCATTGGTGGTACGGCCAAGCTGGCCGTGTTGAAGCAATTCGAGCACTTAGAGGCAGAATTAAAATGATGAAGCAAGTCTCTGATTCATGAAGCTCTACTTCGACCCATAATATTAGAATATTACCATGTATTAAATAGCTGCGATAAATATATTTTAAATAACCCCTGTCCTACACCCAAAGTGCTAATTATATGTGCTACCTTGACAGTCCATGAAAACTAGGCAACCTGGAAAGCGGTCTAGAAAAAATGCTCTTGCGCTTTCGAACACCGTCCTTGCGAGATCCATTCAATTCGTTGCTAACGCCTGCATTAATCAACTGGAACTTGGTAAGCATATCCTCCGACGTCTTGGGAAGTATGTATCTATCGCCATTTTTCTTGGGCCTGACGCCGCTCTCAAACACCGCCCCGGCAACATCACTTTTCGTGTTTCCGTTAATGGTAGAATATCTCTGGTACATGTCGAGGAATTTGTTAAAATCTAACACCCCATCTTGTGTCCCCTTGTTTTCGTCAAACGCGATCTTGAGGGCTGCCTGCTCGTCGTGCCGCTCAATGCCGTGGTCAAGAAACATACCTTCCTCTTCTTCCGAAATTTGTGTCCGGGGTATGCCGTCGTATTGAAGAGTAGGGCTGCTGGCACTGGAATAGGCGTAATGACTGTTTTCGGGGGTCTTCTCAGCACAAAATTCCTCAAAGTACGATGTTTGGCGGCTCCGAGGCGAGTTATTGTTGGAAGACGTCTGGCTCAATCGTCTTTGGAACCGATTTGTCTCCTTTGTCACATCGTTCAAGTCTATGGTTGGCCGCGAAAATGGCCCATTTCCAGATCCACTGCTCATTCGGGAAGCAGTGGGCGACAGCGGAGTCGAATACAGATACAGCCCGTTCCGCAAAGGTTCTCCTCTGGTGAATAATTCGCCCTTAGATCTTCTTCGATTCTGATCGCTGGACCACGTATAAAGGTCTCCGTGCAGCGAAATCGATCTTCTGTGGGTAGGTCCCCCGGTTCTTTCTGTCATTTGTTGTCCTGGCACTCCCTGCTGACTGTTTCGTTTGGCACTATTGAACGAGTAGCTAAAATTTGGCATAGTCGGCCCAAAACTAGTGGTCCGGCCGCAAATGCTATGATATTGGAAAAAAAAAAACTTACCACTACTGAACCCGTTTGCGAAAACCGCGAGGCCTATCCGGTCCATTTATACTTGAATCTCGAAGTATGTGCTCATCCTCCCTGAAATTCTGCTCTAGGAAGAACTAGAAATTTCGAGTTTCTTTTCCTGCGTCTCTTATGCTATGCAACTTGATGCTTGATCAAGTATAAGCATGCTTCCAGACCGGTGCGACCGGTGGGCCTAGCTTTTGTTGCTGCGATTGTCGGGGTCTATTGTCCTAGCGTTCGGAGGCCCTATCTGTCAATAGATAATAGGCATCGATGGTTACATGTTCACTGTACAAGAAGAGATGACAGCGGAGACTTTTAGGTTGGGAACAAATGCTGTTAGGGTCTAGTCACTATTACTGTAATGTTTACCTATTTAGTTCACCATTCGTATATAATCACACTACCGAAACACTCAACGGTCAGCGATATTTACGGCCGCATATCTCCGTATCGTAGTTTTTTCCATGCGCTAGAACACCCCACTTTCGGCAACTAAACTTAGTATATGTGGTGCACTGGATGTTGTTCTTAGCACTAGCCACTAGTGAACCCTTGGCAGTTGTGAAATTATTAAACAAGAAAATAATTAAGGTTGCTCCGCAGGTGAGGCCACAGCGGACATATGCACGAATTCAGACTATTCTAATAAATCACAGCAAGAGGCGTCATCAGTGACTTGTGGGGCGGCGGCCCGCGTGGCCGGTCACAGTTACCTTTTTCAGTGACTTACACTGACCCCTTTAGGGGAAGCTTCGGATCAGCCGCTGCGAAGTCTGCTGAACTTTACATGAGCATACTCTGTCAAACCTAGGGCTGTTCTGGCCCCAGATATTTGTGTCAAGATTGGGTAATTTACTTGTGTTTGGGTAGGAAAAGGTGGCATCCTGGCAGTGACAGAGCCCCGAGGTGATAATAGAGAGAAACAGCCCCGATCAGGGATTGTAGGGACCTAATTTAGCACGCAATACATTTCGAGGCCACAAGACGATTCTGATGCGGCGAGCGCAAAATTTTTGTTGCAAAAACTGAAACAGTAAATTTGGTTACGCATTACATTTACACATTATATATATATTATATATTACTCACCATATGTCTCAATGCCAACAACAAACTTGAGTGAAGGAGAAGCAAAGAAACGAAAAGAAATCGAGAGAAACCAGCAAAAACAGACTGATGCAACTACCAGACCAAAGAAAAAAAGCTAGCGTCGAAATGGCGATGGGACAAATGCGGCTTGAAGATACACCGGGCGGCACGGTTAAGGCGCTCGTGAATGTGAGCAACCAGTTGAAACAGTTGAAAAAGATCGACCCTGGAACTCACAGGGAAGGTACATACAGCCGCAAGCAGCGGGAGCAGTTGCGGCGCGTTTATAGGGACTTGGTGGGCGTGTTGGATCAAGGCCGAGACTGCGAGATTCCCGAGACCCCGAAGGTCAACCTCTTCTATCCGTTGATGAAATTGATTTCCATGAGCGTTGCGGCGGGAAGCAAGAAGGAGACGGAGCAGCTTGTGGAGATTTTCGGGGCGTTGTTATGGCACCATTTGAATCATAGTGGTCTCTTCGACAGTATGTGCGAATTGTTGGCAGAACCTTCGAGACCGCTTTCCCAATTCTGCGAACTTATAACGGATTTTGCGTCCGATTCGAAAACAGCCGATTCTGGCTATATGTTCTGGTACACGAGAAAGATCATCGAGCCTGACACCGCAGAAGCCCGGTCGCTAGCGTTTGCCTATTCAACGGGATTTGTCAGGCTCGTGGCGAGCAATTTTAAGCGGTTTCACAGTGCCTTGACCGACCTACACATGTTCAACGACAACGCCACCCTCACAAAAGATGAAAATAAGCAACTAGTCACCCTTCTTATCAGATTAATCGAATACACAACCGAAGAGCCACAGAAAGAGCTTTTGGCTCTCATGTGCTGGTCGTCGGGATCGCTTGAGAAGTTAGAGTCGATCCAGGGCATAGGTGGTCTTTCACAACTTGGCCGGAACTGCGTTGATAAATTTCTTCAGATTATGAAAAGCACTCTTCTTTGGCATGACCCGAGTTTTGCTTCAACAAGACTGGTTTTCTCTGAAGTGAATAGTAGTAACGCCATGTCAATCCACTCTGATTGCAAGCACTCTTTTTTGTTTCTCTTGGAAGTCCTTGATCATGGCAACAGCAACAACTACTTAGAGTCTTACAACTTGCTTGTGTACCTTTCTCTATCATTGAAAAACCTTAACACTCTGCTCTCCCGTGGGAAACGAGACATATATCATCATTATAACTCCCTCAATTCGAAATTATCGTTGCCGGCATTTCTGGCCCACTTGAATTTTATATTATCGTCATCCCTATTGAGTGCATTTGGTGATGATTGTGAGATTCCGGACATTGTCACAGATCATTTTGATCAGACCAGATTACCGCCATTACCGAAGTCAGACTACTTTTTTGACAATTTCCATCAAAAAGACTGCTTTGATAACCTGTTGAAACTTACGAATAATAAAGGTAATATAGTAAGACTCTTACATTGCATGACGCTAAATTTGAATCTATTGCTGCACGTAGCTGTGGATGAGCTCACTTCCTTCTCAATGATGAACACCTATTCCACAGATCAAGTAATCCTGAAGTTGGTATTCAGGTTCATCGGGATGTTGTTCATATCTTTATTCGCAACATTGGTATTCCTTCGGAAATATGACAACGATGTTCAGTTTGATGCACATATCACCAAAGACCTTGTTCACCTGATTTATGCACAATTGGTGGGCACTAATCTTAAATCCACAAAAAGCTCTTTGATATGGATATGCCTACTCAATTTTGCAAGCGATGTGTGCTATTTCGATTTGCAGTTTGCTCCAATATTCGAGTCACTTTTCGGCTATTTAACGCATAATGTCTCAGGTTCAATCTCAAAAGATGATTTGGAAGATCCGTTAGTGAAAAGTGGCTTGGACTTTTTTTTCAACACTTTCTCCAAAAATAATACAGCTCGACTTATAACAGACAAGGCAGGCTCTATTAGTTCACACCCCAATGCAACCAACACGCCGATAGAAATACATCTTCATGAATACGAGTTCTTATATGGAGATATTCATCAAGTCCTGAAAGTCACATCGAAAGAACGGAAGTATGACGGGTACGCTGCCGCTAATCTACTGCCCAGCACATCCTATATCAATCCATCTATGAGCAAAGACCAAGATTTGAATGCAGTTAGGCAACAATTCAACAGCAATTCTGTAAACGACCTGCTATTCCTCTTCGAGCCCGAAGTTAACAACATTTCAACACCTCTTAAGTCGAATTACGCCACTAACTTTGCAAGGCAGCAGAGTATCCATGTTGATCAATTTGGGAAGTCTTAAGCAAGACCGCCTATATAGTGCAATTGCTAGATGCCTAATTTGATTATCGGCACGTGATCTAAATATAAAAAATTATAACCTCATCACTTATTTTCGTATTCGACCTACCGGAGCTTTGCAACTGTGTTCAACTATTGATATGGTCTTGAAATCAACATCAGCAGGCAACGTTTCTGTGTATCAGGTATCTGGTAGTAACGTATCACGTTCTTTGCCAGACTGGATAGCGAAAAAGAGGAAAAGAGCATTAAAGAATGATATAGAGTACCAAAATCGTATCGAATTGATACAAGATTTTGAGTTCAGCGAAGCCTCGAATAAAATAAAGGTAACTCCAGATGGGCAATTTGCTATGGCCACTGGTACATATAAACCACAAATGCACGTTTATGATTTCGCTAATTTGTCTTTAAAGTTTGACAGGCATACGGATTGTGAAAATGTTGATTTCCTTATATTATCCAATGATTGGACCAAGTCTATTCACTTACAAAATGATAGATCTATAGAGTTTCAGACTAAGGGCGGTATTCATTATAGAACGAGGATTCCTAAGTTTGGCAGAAGCATGGTTTATAACCCCTCAAATTGTGACCTATTAGTTGGAGCGTCAGGCAATGAATTGTACAGATTAAATTTAGATAAAGGGCGTTTCTTGAATCCCTATGTATTGGATACGAATGGTGGCGTTAATTGTGTCGACATAAATCCAGTACACGGTTTAGTGAGTGCGGGTTTGGAGGATGGAACTGTCGAGTTTTGGGATCCTAGGAGTAGACAAAGGGCAGCAAAATTGTTCGTTGGCGATCACGTTAACGAAGATGTTCAAGTAACAGCTGCAGCTTTCAGAAATGACGGTTTGAATTTTGCTTGTGGGACTTCCAGTGGTAAGTCTTTAATTTACGATTTGCGTGCATCCGTTCCATCCATAGTTAAGGACCAGGGATATGGATATGAAATCAAGAAGGTGTTGTGGTTAGATGATAACTCAACAGACTCAGACAAAATTTTGACAACGGATAGAAGAATCGCAAAAGTATGGGATAGGAACGATGGTAAGCCATTTGCCTCGATGGAACCAAGTGTAGACATTAATGACGTGGAATACGTCAGAGATTCGGGTATGTTCTTCATGGCTAATGAAGGCATTTCAATGCACACTTATTACATTCCAAACTTAGGACCAGCTCCTAAATGGTGCTCTTTCTTAGACAATGTCACGGAAGAGTTAGAAGAAAAACCTTCAGATTCGGTTTATTCGAACTATAGGTTCATCACTAGGGATGAAGTCGTAAAGTTGAACATATCGCATTTGATTGGGTCAAATGTATTACGGTCATATATGCATGGTTTCTTTATTGACACAGAATTGTACGACCGTGTCAACTTGATTGCTAATCCTAACTCATACAAAGATAACAGAGATAGGGAAATTAAAAAGAGAATTGAAAAAGAAAGAGAGTCGCGGATTAGATCTACTGGTGCCGTGTCGAATACCAAAATTAAAGTCAACAAAGATTTGGCATCTAAGTTACAAGCGAAAACTGGCTCTAAGAATGCAGAAACAGTTGTCAATGACGACCGTTTCAAAGAATTGTTCGAGAACCCAGAGTTTGCTATTGATGAACAGTCGCACGAATATAAGCAGCTTAACCCCGTCAATTCAGTCAAGGATAAAACAAAGGCTATTACTGCAGCCGAGGAGTCTGACGAGGAGAGGCTTAATAATAATGGTAAATCTGGTAGTGATCTTTCTGATGATTCAGACGGTGATGACTCTGATTCGTCGTCTGAGGACGAACAAGCTGCAGAGTTGAAGAAACAACTGGTTAAAAAAGAATTGGAAAAATCACGTCGTAAGAGACAGGCAGAAGAAGAAGCAAATCGTTTTATGAATAATATGAAGATCATGGCTGACGAGAATCCTAAACAGAAAGGCTTAGAAACTTTTGAGTCACAATTGAAGAAGAGCGGCAAGGACCAAAAGCAACCCCGGAGCCAAAACGACTCGAGATTACAGCGCCATGCTAGAGGTGAAGCGGAACTTACATTTGTACCTAAAAAGCTGGAAAAGAAGCAGCGCACCGTGAGGTTTGGTGCGAGCGATGATGAAAATCCTGACAAAATTCATAAATCGGGGAGGACAAAACAACGGTTCGAAGGCCGTAGAAGAGCTTCCAAGAACGCTTTCCGTGGTATGTAGCGTAGTATATATTTTATTTCTCACACCAGTCATGTATAGTAATAATCCAAAGAACTAGCATCGTTCGTTTGCATAGAGCAGCTCATCTCATATTATACAGGACCTTCTATAAGCATACAAATTACGATTATTATCACACCATCATCAACAGAACTGTTGAGTCACCCTTTCGGATGTCGAGGAATACGGAGAAAGCGCAGTCGGCTTTGAACAGGTTTCAAGTGCTAAAAAATCGAGAAGCTGGTGTACTCGAAAGCAATCCTAATTTAAGGCCCAAATATGTTCAATCAGTTCAATCTCTACCGCAAGCTGAAAAATGGAGATCGATAATTATAGGGGAGATATCGGTTAAGCTTACAAAAATACAAGATCCGGCTTTAAACGATTATCAGATTCGGGACATCAACGATTTGTTAAACAAGTTGTTCAATGAAAAGCGTTCGTGGGAATATCACATCAAAAACCTAGGAGGGCCTGATTACATCCACTTTGGAAGAGATTTGAACAGTGCGGGAGTGGTGCTCGATGTTGATGCTGCAGGCACACAGGTGAAGGGCTATAGATACTTTGGCAGAGCCAAGGAGCTACCAGATGTCAAAGAAGTGCTTTTGATGCAGCAGAACCGTCGAGCTGCTAGCAAATCCAAACGAGCCCACGAGCAAGAGCAGACCCGCATATTGCAAGACAGACAACAAAGGATCACTATCTCGTATTACGGAGTTTTTGATGAGTTGGAAAGTGGAAACTACCATACAATTGGCAAAGATAAAAAAGATATTATAAACCAAGTGAATGAAATTCTTGGTGAAGAGGTAATACAACCTCTCGATGATGTAAATGAGAAGTACGAGTCAGCGAAGTCACCGAGTCATGATAGCTTACTTGAGTTTGAGCGCAATAAAAGTAAAAAAATACTCCGAAAACTCAAGCAAGACGAACAAAAGCAGAGTGATCCCTACAAAATACAAAATTTCGAAGTGAGTGTTCCGACATCAGAACAAGTGAAAGAATGGATTGTGAAGAAGAAGAAACAAGATATGCTAGCGAAGTATGGAATTAATCATTAAGACATGGTAGTACCTTGGACAATAAGTCATCAGTTGATATGATGCTCACATTTCCCGCTTCATATGCGTCGTCGGTCTCAGATATTTTGTCTGGGAAGACACTCTTGCAGCAATCTCGAACAACATAGGTATTATAGCCCTCTTTCAGGCAGTCCAATGCCGAGTTCAATACACAGTAATCATAGGCAACTCCCACGAACACCACGTCAGTGATGCGATGTTCTTTTAAATACTTATTAATTTTCGTCTTATGTAGACCCCAACAATCTTCAAAACACGAATAGTACTCCCTATCCTGAAGGTATCCTTTTTTAACCACTGTGGTCGCAATAGCAGGGTCAACCAGGTTGAAAATTCCCAAAAACAGAGGTTCGATCGACGATCCTAAGCTATGCTGGATGCAATGGTCAGGCCAAACAACCTGTTTTTTTGTTTTGATCGCCCCATTGGCATCTTTCTCGCCCGAAGGATGATCAAAGCTCAATTCAGAGAATGGTGCAACTCCATACTGAGATGCAAAGGAGCAGTGGTCTTTGGGATGCCAGTCTTGGGTGGCCACTACAGCTGCCCATGGATATCTTTTAGTGTCAAGCAATTTGTTTATCCGTGGAACAATTTTTCGTCCGTCTGGGACAGCTAACGCCCCCTCTGAAGGAAGAAAATCCTCCTGTAGATCGACTACGACTAGAGCAACTTGTCGAGTCATTATTATCCTCTCTTATAAAAACTAGTCTTCAAGAGTAGATTGGTATTAAAATCTTGCTATCTACACGTGATATCACTATAAAAATGGTCTTTATACTGAATACTACTTACATTACTTCACTCTTGGGCTTCCAAGTACTCAGGAACATATGGTCGACATATGCCATTGGGTCTGAAGTGCTCTTTGAGCCCATGTGGCCGACCCCGGGGGAAAATGAAGTGATCGGCAATACCAACACGTCCTGGACAGACCTTGGTGCTTGCATACCTGTAAACAGTTTCCAATTGACCAAGTCATCATACTTCTTTGATTCAAAGTTTTCTGAAGGTTGAGAAATGTTGTTCATGTATTCGAAGACAACGTCAGTCCAGATTCCGGGGCCAGTCCAATTCATGATGTCACCTCCCGCGTCTTTACCTAAGACTTTGTTCAACTTGCCTGCCTTTTCCCTGGAAAGAGTTAGTTCGGTGATCCTGGCGATTAGCTCCCTAAGCATGGGGTGTCCTCGCTTTGCCTGGAACGTCCACTGACAGAACTGAATTCTTCGGGCGTACCATTCGGCCCAATCTTCCCTGTCTGGGTCTGCCTCGATGCCAACGACTAGGCCTGCGGTCAACGAATCTTTCAGCGACGCCCACACACTGATAGGCTTAATACTTGTGGTATCAATGTCAGCGTACACCCCACCTTTGGCGTATAATATCAAGTATCGAAAAAAATCAGCCTTCAAAATGTTCTTGGGCATGATGGTGTAGGCCCTCGCCACGTCTGGAACCGTGGCATACAACTGCTGGATGAGCTCTTCGCACGACTCGTCAGGGACAACGTAGTGCTTGTACTCGGGGTTCTTGTCGCGCCATGTGGCCTGGTAGTTCTTGTATTCCGGAGGAAAATCGGGGTGATCGAGGCCAACCTTCCACGTCTGCCAAATATTATTTTGGAACCCTTTTTGGGGCTCGTAGGGAAACTGAAACGACATTTGCTGCCTCAAGGTAGCTCCGTCCGACAATCGGGACCTCACATTGGGGTGAAAGTTGAATCCATAATCATGCCAGTTTGTATGCTGCTCGAGTTCTCTAATTGGGTCCACCTCCGTCACCAGAGCTTTGTTTGCCCTATATGTCGGTATAAGAAACGAATTGTAGCCAAAATATAAAAGGAATAGAATCACAAAAAGCTTTTTCGATACCTTAAGCTTCTTACTGATCATACTACTCCCTTGTGTGCCTCTGCCAACGAAGAAAACAGTAAAGCTACCTTGATTTATCGATTTTTCATATTTAGGCCAACGTGTATGAACCACAAACGAACACCATATTATTATATTCAGCCAGAGTACTAATGAAGGGACTAACAGCATCGCCCAGTTGTTCCCAGTTGTGTCCAGCTGTGTCCAGCTGTGTCCAGTTGTGTCCAATTGTGCCCAGCTGCCGTAAATTACGACGTGAAAATCGTCGCAGTAAAGGTCTACTAGTTCTTATTAGACTTTGAGATTTGTAGTGGCTACGTATGATAAAAGATAAGTACTACACCAGTCAAACTTTATCAATATAATTAAAATATATACACTTCCAGTAATGCATTTCATAGAACAAAAATTTATAACCCAATGTCTAAATCCAATATATCAACTTATAAATAAGAACTTCAACTTTTAAAAACCCCCAATTTAAGAAAACAAAAAAAGATTTATAAGTAACCCATTAATAACTGTGAAGTATGTTTTCTGTTTTACTTTCATAAAAACACTTCTTCTCATTCAGTAAAAGATATTATACACATAATCATGATCAATGATTGAAAATTGAGTTCCTCTTCTTGATAATTAAGTGGTTCATAAAAACTGAAACAATGACAAATAATAAAAAAATCAAACTAGAACACAACTCCAAAATATCAAGCATTTAAATAACCAACAAAAACTCTCAGATAAATATATTTTAATCAAAATAAGTGGAAGCACAAAAACATAAGTGATTAATGCAAACAATAATACAAAAACTCTCTTTTTCTTTTCTTAACAAATAGCAAGATTGAGACATCGAAAGGTAAAGAAATGCACAGTAAGCGAATTCAACAACAAAAACCAAATACTGTAAAAAAAATGAGGACAACAAATCATTCTCTGGTAAAATTTATCGTCACGAGGGATCCCGCCTATTTCATAAAAACCCTCACCACCAAGAGTTGCTAGCAGATGGATTACCATAGGAAGCAGACGAGCCATAGCCACTGCTACGGTTGCTGTAACCCGAGTAGCCGTTAGAAGAGCCCCAGTTGCTTCCACTACTGCCACTGCTACCCCAGTTGGATGAGCCACTACCACCAAATCCACCTTGCTTTCTGAAATCTCTAGTTGCAGTTGATCTACCACGCGAGCTTCCTCCGCCACGCATAGGCTTGCTACCAAATGCTGATTCTCTGCCAATCTTGTTCAAAAAATCGGGAATCTCTTGGTTAGCTTCGGTCAACAAATCAATTAAACCTCTAACAATGTTCTTATTGTTTCTGTTGAAAAAGGCGGTAGCAATACCAACGTTACCAGCACGACCAGTACGACCGATTCTGTGGACGTAATCATCGATATCACTAGGTAAATCAAAGTTTACCACATGTGAAACATTTGGAATATCCAAACCTCTTGCAGCAACGGCAGTGGCAACCAAAATTGGCGCAGACCCGTTCTTGAAAGCACCCAAAGCCTTTTCTCTTTCGTATTGCGATCTGTCACCGTGAATGGCAGTAGCAGGGAATCCTTGATCATATAAGAAATCAGCCAAGTTATCAGCCATTCTCTTAGTCTCGGTGAAAATGATGGTCAATCCGTTTTCATTAGCGGATAATAAATCTAACAAAACAGATTTCTTCTCTTCGTCTTCAACGTACAACACCTTTTGGGTGATGTTTTCTGAGGTAGATCCAACACGTCCAACCGACAAAAAGATATAGTCTTTCAAGAAGTCACGTGCCAACATCTGGATATCTCTTGGGAAAGTAGCTGAAAACATCAATGTTTGTCTGTCTTCGACGCCTGGCATGTCACACTCTTGGACAATATGTCTAATTTGAGGTTCAAACCCCATATCCAACATTCTATCAGCTTCATCCAACACCAAGTATTTGATATTTGCCAACGACACACGCCCTCTTTCCAATAAATCCTTGAGACGACCAGGAGTAGCAACCAACAAGTCACATCCCCTTTCGAAGTTTCTGATCTGAGTACCAATGTCAGCACCACCGTATACTACGCATGGACGAACCCACGATCTGTAAGAGAATTTCTTGGCCTCCTCGAAGATTTGTGATACCAATTCTCTAGTTGGGGCCATCACCAAAGCAGTAGGATGCACCTTGTGAGACGAAAAGGCACCTTGTGTCTGCGGCACAGGAGCTGGACCATTCATGTACGATTCAGATAACACTGGGAACAAGAATCCACCAGTTTTACCGGACCCGGTTTGTGCACACGCCATCAAATCTCTGCCCGCAGCAACAATTGGCACGGAATATTTTTGCACAGGGGTTGGCTTGACGAATCTCGACAACGTAACATTCTCCACCAACAAGGGATCCAAGGGGGGCGCGGTGAACGCGCTGATTGGTTCTGGAACCCCGTCTCCTGACGCCTCGACTGGGATATCGTCGTAGTTGTCAAAGTTGATACCTGAAGACACGCTGTGGTTATCTTCCGCCACTCCAAACAACTCAAGCTCAAGCTTCTCGTTCCTGCTCGAGGGCTCATGTTTGCCGTCTTCCCACTTACCGACTC
Organism: Debaryomyces robertsiae; assembly: GCA_030566065.1. Lineage (NCBI taxonomy): Eukaryota > Fungi > Ascomycota > Pichiomycetes > Serinales > Debaryomycetaceae > Debaryomyces > Debaryomyces robertsiae. The sequence goes on from JAJMHL010000004.1 coordinate 285,625, forward strand.
CTGGTCTCGAAACAAATCTACCGCCGTTGTTGTAACGGCCAGATCCACCAAACCCTCCACGGCGGTTATTAAACCCTCCGCTGCCGTTGTTCATACCACCATATCCCCCGCGACGCCCGCCGCCGAATCCGTTGTTGCTGAACCCTCCACGGCGGTTGCCGCCAAAAGACCCGCTGTCGCCGCCTGGTCTGTTACGAAGATGTGGTGGTACATATTGGCGACGTGTATTTCCCTCTCCTTGCGAATTTTGGTTCACAGAGAGGTTGTTCATTTGCTGTGTAATGTCTGCCATCTTAATACTCCTAATATGTGGTTATTTTACTAGAATCTGTCAATATTAGACAGAAAAGCTGTTTTTATAAGATGGCGAAGAAAAGAAACTTATATATAACAGCGTTCGTTTTTTTTCCTGGTGGTACGCGCACGCCAAACGTCGGAAATTTTTTCTTTCTTTTTCTGGTGTATGGATGTATTGTTCATCACGTGAATATCTAGATTTTAGAAGCTTGGTACTTTGGTTATAAGGCCAGCATATAGAGGCCTAGTTGGTGCGCCAGTATCAAAGATTCAAGAGATAAGGGTCTCAGGGCAGACATCAAGAGCAGTACATGTTATTTCTCTACGGTTCTAGTTCTACAGGATCGTTCGCGACAGTTGTGTATTTAGCATTTTATTGTGGTAGCCGTAATATTCGTAGTCCAAATCAGGAAGAAGGATCGGAGGCACGGGGCATGGGCGTCATCGAGAGCGTATCAGATTCCGTTGATGTATGGGATGAGTCGTTGGGAGAAGAGCCGGCATTGAAAGAGATGGTGGCATTTGGGTGGGCGTAGCAGGGCCTATCGTCAAGGTTTCCCAATATCGACGGAGTGTGGGTGACGAGATCCTCAGATGGCGACGGCATAAAAGGGGCCTCGTCATCTCGGTCCGAGGATGAAGAATTATCGCTGTAGTTGATGTCGAACTCGTCGGATGCGAGAGACAAGTCGGCCATGTCACGGTCAAGAGACCCGGAGCTGCTTTTATCAAACATCTTTTTGTTTTTCTCGCTCAAGAGGTGGGTAAATGGCTTCTGCTGCTCCCGCGCATTCCAGTTCAAGTTGCGCGAGACACTATCGATATACTCGGTTTTGGACGAAATCACAGTCGGGAATGGAAACGGGCTGGCATGGACGGTCACATAGTCGCCCCTGCCAAGCTCGGTCCTGACTTTGCCATCAAATGACGCCCACGCAGTGGAACGGCTAGAGTCCGGCACCTTAAGCTTGAGAAACATCCCATCCGGCAACAAGATGGGTCTAAATGAGAGAGTGTGGGGGCAGATAGGCGTAACACTGATGGCACTCACCCCTGGATGCACCAACGATCCCCCAGCCGACAACGAATACGCAGTGGAGCCAGTGGGAGTGGCAATAATGAGTCCATCTGCTTGCGCTACCGTCAAGAGCGACCCATCGCCGTAAAGCTCGAGCTGAGTCACGTAGGGACTGGGACCTCTATCTACCACTAATTCGTTCAACACCTGTTGCTCACAGGCTAATCTCCCATCTGCCTTGTGTACACGACAAGTAAACCTCATTCTCAAGTACGCCCGAACTCCCGAGTCCAACGCGCTAGTCATCCTCTCCCTGAATTGCTCATACTTGAAATTGGTCAAAAACCCCAACGATCCGAGTGCAAACGATATAACCGGAGGCACAACTCTCTGAAACAAGTTCGACACATATAGCACCGTACCGTCACCCCCTAAAGTCACCACCAAGTCAAACTTATGCGGATTCTGGAGGGCAAACTTTTTGTCCCAAAATTTGAGATACTTGGCCGCCTTTGGCACGGTATCGTACAAGTTTTGAGCATTAAACCGCTTCAGTCTTTTCAAGTTCCTATCCACATATATTGTTATATCCTTCTCCGTTCCCAACAAGTATTCGACCACTTCTCGCGTTAAGTAGATGAGCGAGTTGTCTCTTGCTTTCGTGACAATCATTATGGCTTTCACTTCAAGTTGAATAGTGGCTTTTGCTAAGTTCTTCGCCAACATTCGAACTCCGTTAGCCGTTTCCGCCAACTCCGTATGTGACTTCACCGCCCTCAAATCGTCGGTGCCTAATTTCAGCAATACATTCGACGAAACGTTTCGTAACTTAGTGCTTTTTTTAACCTGGTCAGAGTACAACTTGTTGTGAATCATAGGCTCTTCTCTATTGACTCCGTCATTTTCATTCGCCGTTGTAGCTTGACCAGGCTTACCTTTATTGGATAGCTTTCGCTGGGGCTTACCTTTCCTTGTACCTTGCGAAAGCTGGGTAGGTGTAGATTCTTCACCATACTTTGACATCGTGATATGGTTTAAATACTCGAGCTTTCGTTCTTCTTCTATACTCTGCCTTGATTGATCACCTTAGAGCTTGAAACAAAATGTGAATGTCTATGTTATGATGTCGTAAACTTGAATTATATATTTTATATTGCGGCTAAGCGAGTACACAGCGAACTCGGAGTTGCGAAATTCCCGTCGTCGCTGTCGACGAACAACGTTTGTTATAAAATGTATAGTCGTATATTTATTGAGTAAGTGTTACTGTATAGTTATGTATAGATGACCTATTCTTTGAATGCATTGAAGAACAAAACAATATGGGTTTTCAAAAGTGAAACCATTAGTTAACTTGCTCGATTCTACATTTCCAGTTCGAATTGGTCTTGTCTAATAAGGGTAAAGAAGCGCCCAAGCACCAGCCCAACTCGTTGTTGTCAATGGTCTTGGCGGTTCTCAATTCTCTTGACAAGGGGATATCATAACCCGTGTGCAACATGGCAGTAATAAATGATAAGTCCATGCACCACTGAGGTTCTTCGTTTAATTCTTTGACGTGTTGGTCCAATAACACATTCTTCCAAAGTTGCTCTCCATTACACACCACTTTAGCTAACTCAGTCAACTCCTCCACCGTGAAAGAAGATGGGAACCCCAATGGATTCGTCCTGTCGTAAAAGTAGGAGAACACATACATATCAGAAGACCTCCTGAAGGTCTTGGTCAATGAGGGCTGGTGAACCCCGTTGAAAGAACATGGCTTTGTGGTACAGGCCGCATCCTTGTTTAAGATTTGCTCTGCGAGGAAACGACACTGGGCACCTCCTGCCACTTCGGGGCCTTCCATGTTAACAAGATAGAATTCGTTGTCGCTTATTTTAACCTGTACATCTTTGGCAGTAACACCAGGAGCAATACAAGGGTTCTTAAGTGTCACTGTCGCCTTGGCATCCTTCATTGACTTTTCATCAGAAAACTTAGCACCCAGCAACTCCTTACTGGACTCCAAATGAGATTTGACCACCAATCCATTGATCTTGTTTCTACCTTGCATCAAGCCGAACCCCAAATGGGAAAATTGGTACAAAGTGAACTTCCTATCACCAAAAGTAAATTCGTGCTTGAATTCGCCATCCACCATCTGTTCGTCGTTGCCGAATTCGGGCTCAAACACTATCTGAGTCGAACCTCCACCCAAATCAAACACCGCAGCTGTTGGTGTCCTCTCTGCACCACCGATATTGCCTAATAAGTAGTTTGCAGTGATCCAAGCGTAGACCCCCTCATCTTTACCCTCCATGATCGATACGCCGTCTCCGCCAACCACGGGGAATGGGTAGTCTTTCTCTAAGTGACTTCTCACTTCTTTCAAGATATTCAGCGACTTTTCGTCGCCAAGGAGTCTAAGGCCTGCAGTAGCCTTGACCGCAACAGGTGTGCACTTCTGCTTGTCCTTGGGGACCGTGTCGAGGGCTACCTTCATTAACGGATCCAACGATGCAGCAGCACCCTTAGTATCGGTGTCAAAAGACGACAACCCGGGCTTCAACATCTCGAATTTTTCGCTCTTAAGTGCTGGTGGTGCCTTGCAGGTGTCAAACTCGTATACATGGACCCGCGAGCCCGTAGATCCAGCATCTATCATGATTACGTAGTCTACCTCATTACAGCTGCCCTTGTCGGTGCTCACCGCTGTCTTATCGTCGCCTTTTTCCGCATTTTCACCGCCCTTATTGTATTGGCTCTGCTTTTCACTGCTACTCGTGTCAGCGATGATCTTGTTGTTACTTTCGTCGCTCAGCCCCTGCTTTCCAGTAGGCTTGTCTACCTTTGAGTACGGCGGCTGGCTCCCCTGGTGTGGTTTGCCCTGGAGCGTGTTTTTGTCCTGCTCAGGCCGAAATATGGCATCTCCCGTGGTAGGAGTCTGAGCCCGCTGAATAGGGTTCCCAAACGAGTTCTGCGACGACGCAAAGAACGCCACGATGGCACAGATACTTATCACCGATACTATCAATCGTATATTCCGTGTTGATATCATTTTCTGTCCACACCTTCACTAGTGTCCAAATAACTTCATAGCCCTACTAACTCTGTGTGTGTTTAGCCGCTGAGTCGCCCTACAGGCTTTCTGAAAGTCGTGCCGCTGTCATTTTCTATCGCGGGCTTTGGTCTAATCAACTTAAGTCGCGTTGGCCTGGTGTATGGATGGATTTCCTGTCATTTCCTGTTGACATTGCTTATGACATCTCTTACTAATCAAGTCATTGGATATTTTGGTGTTTGGGTGCCTTTTTTTTTTCATGGTTCTTTGATGGTCACCGAGAGCCCTCGAACGGCTTCGCTTGGCACCTGCGCTGATATTGGAATACGGTCCATTTTTTGCTCCTATTTAAAATCTACGTCATACTCTGAGCAGGGCAAGAGAAAGCGCGGAAGGGGGGGCTCGCAACCAGCTATTTAGACCATATTACCTCATCATCACGGGTATTATTATCAGTGTGAGCCTCTACTGACAACCGCTATTGGTTTCTCACAACAGCTCTTGACTACTGTTGACTGCTATGGTGGCTTGGAGAGCAGTCGTGGCTAATCCATAAATAGCGCGGTGCTATAGTGAGTAGTGGTCAGTAGCAGGTGGTACTCGGGAGTCTTGTCGGGCCTATCGGAGTTCCCAAAGAAGATAGTGCGGCGGTAAAAAAGAAATAGGCCCTGCACAACACAATCTGAATACGAGACCATAGAACCAGTGTCAACACCATAGCGAATGCCATTGCCTCAGTTTCGCGACAGGTGTCTTGACCCTGATACGTAGCTGGCTGTGGCAACGGAATTGAATAGTAAGTGAACGTCTCCGTGTCATCTGGCAGCATCCGAAGGGATAGCCCGGGGGATACTAAGCGGGTCACGTGACCGGAGCATTTTGGTCGCAAAATGTAGTCACATTGCCGCAACTATTGCTATTAGCTCGTACGGTAGGACAGCTATATAAGGCTGGGGGTTCCTAAAGTATGAGATCGGATATGAAGTAGAAACTAACACATTGAATATGATTCGTCAATTAGCATTCTGTCAAACAACCGCTTTTAGAACATCAATTGTTCCTAGCACTAGACTTCTCAGCACTACACCAGTCAGAAGCTCTGTGATCGACAGCGCAAAGTCTGTTTTGCAAAAGGCAAACAAAAAGATTGGAGAGGTTGCTGCCGAAGGAATCGACAAGACGCAGCAGGCTGCACCAAAAGTGGAAGATACGGCACAAACGGTAAACGAGAAGACTACTCAAGCAGCCCAGACGGTGAATAAGAAGACTGGAGAGGTGCTCGCTGACGGCATTGATAAGGCCCAACTGGCGGTGCCTGAAAGTCACCACAAGAAGCGTGCCGAGCAAAATGCTAGTGGCTACAAGGACTTGCAGGACAAGGGTGCGAAGGCAGAAACGGAACAAAACCGTCCTGACGATGCAGTATAAACCGCATGAGGGTCCTTAATGCGTTTACAAGAATCAAAACAATAAAGCCCACGAGACTGCGTTGGCAGTAGGCTTAGTGTAACTGTTATGGTTGTGAAACCACATGTACCTTAGGGTATTTGGTAGAACCAATGACCAACCTTGTGTAACTCCATATAGGGTGCGAAATTTTTATAAATATACTGTTATTGATAAATAATGACTAAAATTACATAAATGTAGAATTAAAGCGAACGATGAGGCCCAACTGCAAGTACTTGATCTCTTCAATTAGTTTTATACGGGTTTTATAATTAAACCTGGAAGTTTTTGAAATCCTCGACGGATATTTTGGCGTCGGCAGGTTTGTGTGGCTCGGTTTTAGCTCCTGATGGTGCTGTCGTGGGTGCTGGCATTGATATTTGGCTTGTAGGTGGGCCTTCGATTTGGGGATTCTTTCTCTCGATCACACTGAGGTAATTCAGAGGCACGTACCCTACCTTCCCCAGTCTTGACCTTACTTTCCACCACTTACTCTCGTTGCCCATGGGATCAAGTTTGGATAAGATGGCAACCAATTCACCTGGCTTCATCTCGATCTCTATATTTGGATTTTCCGGATTGAACTCATACAACGCCTTGGCAAATTGAAGATTGGAGGGGTTCACTGTCTTAGCACCATTCTGGCCCCCAAGCATCTGTTGCTTGCGTTCTTGTTGAAGAGCAATCTTCTGTATAGCCTTGCTAAGCAAATATGGAAACCCAATCGAAGCTGCCAAAAACAATAACAATGGCTTAAACGAAATTCTTTTCGAACCACTCTGCTGTTTCTTTATGTTGTCTTCGAGCTTCTTCTGGGTTTTTTCAAACTTGGCAAACTCCTTTGCGCTTATTCCATAGTCATAAGTTTTGCCGGTTATTTTGTAGAATATATTCTTAGCGAATTTGATAAGAGCGAATATACCCAATAAAGATCCTAGCGCATTTTTCAAATTCCCAAACTGTTCTGCGAGAGATACCATGGTGAAGAATGACGAGTGGGTGGCCATATATGTCGCTTCCAACATCTGCGCAAAACCGCCCACTGCACCTATAATAGACTCGATGAGCTGGAACGTGGCCTGAGTCCCTTCGCCGAGACCCCCAGCCATACCTCTAGGCTGGCCGTACATACCACCACCCATTCCACCCATGCCCCCCATTCCATACATTCCTGATCCGTAGCCTCCTCCCATTCCGTACATTCCTGATCCATATCCTCCACCATACATAGAAGATCCGTATCCATCTCCATACATCGATCCTAATCCTCCTCCGTACATCGATGACCCGTATCCACCACTGCCATATCGGGACCCATACGAGGACGTTCCATATCCACCACTGCCGTACGGCAGTGTATTACTCATAGAAGAAAGGTCCGACGTCAACGAAGATGGCCTCTCTGGTACCTGCGCTGACGATGTACTTGTATCGTTAGAAGGTAGATTAGTCGTAGTGGCGCTACTTCCTCCGATAGAACTGGCACCTCCACCTGCTGCATTTGCGGTTGACGTCCCAGAAGACACCTCCCAAGGCTTTGTTCTGGGTGCTGACATGTTTTCCTTTATATTTCTTGTGAAAGATAACCGCTATACTAAGAGGAATAACAGAGTAGAAACGTATAATAATTGGAAGGTTTTCTGACTGAGGAGACTAATGTCACGTGACATAGAATATCGGATCACCGTTCATGTTGCCCGACTGAGTATACTACACCAAACGCAAGAGTATATATGGGACTATGAAGAAGAACGTAGTCACGGTAGCACAGGTGGAGCGATCAGGTTGGGAAACATATCCTTGTGCTTTGTTTCAAATGCAAAAGCGTTCTCGAAGGGCCGCGTAGCAGGAGATTTGAGCCTCGGTTAAATATTTTTTCATTATGATCGTTATACAAGTAGTAAATAAAGATAGGCGCCAAATACCAAATTCAAGGAAGAGGCTCGGAAGAACTACTCAATCTATTCAAATGCAAGTAGACGTCGGTACCATAACCTTCCATGGAAATCAATTTCAAGTCGCCCCCAAAATATTGGGAGTATAATCTCGAAATGGGCAAGCCGTAGCCAAAACCTGCCATAGGAGCCTTGAATGAGGTTTGATTGTATTCGGGTTCTAAAACTGGGGTTTTGCTGACTGTAGTATACAAGTAGGTCCAAATAAGAGGCACTTCACTTCTGGGGATTCCACCGCCCTCATCGCTGATTTTAATGGCGATATCCTCGTATCCTTCGGAAATAATGACCTTTATAGGAGGGAATTTCAAATCATTTATGTCTATATCATCTGGCTTTAAGTCAGGGTCTTCGCGACACATTTGTTCTTTCAACCTGGGCGTATGGAATTCGATGGTGGCCCGCAAGGAGTTTTTCAATGTCTCGAATAGCATGTGGATCAAGTGTCCCGGAACGTACATAAAATTGATATCGTTCTTGGGTGCCACCAACTGGATTTCAGGTGCTTCGAACAACCCGTAGTATTCTTCGCAAATATACTTTGCTGTCTCGATGGCATCCTCGGCGATTTCGCCCACATTACAGTCAGTGCAAATGACCCCCACATAGTTAGACTTGCCCTTAGAATTTTTGGTGTTGCTACTATTATTGTTCTGACCGTTCAAAAATGAGTTTATCCTTGCTTTGGTGGGTGATGCCTGGGCCATGTTCAACGCTATGTGTTGTCCAATAAGCATTCTAATCCCGATTCTAGACATGTAGAACCTGTCCAAAAACGTCTGAATCTGCGAATTGACAAGTACTGTTTTCTGCTCGTTTTTCCATTCCTGGACTCCCTGGGCCATCGTGGCCACGGTCGCATCGTGCCGCTTCTTAATCTTCGTCAACGCATCGTAAACTAGCTTGTTGTAGTCGTACACCTCTTTTGGCCACACCATGTTCGTCGGGCACGGCGAAAAATACGTCTTGCCGAAAGTGGGCGACTCGCTGCGGACCTTGGAGTTGACGGTTCCGTTGCCGGAAGAAAAGTGAGAGTGAGCCGACGACGTCCGCACTACTATACCGTCGTCGCTGAATATGTTGTTGATGGCAACGTCCTTCGACTCCGAGTTGGCCGGGTTTTTGCGCTCCTCCACAAGCGAGTTGTCGTCTTTCAACATCGACGAGAGCGACGACGAATCCTTCACCTGGTTCTGCGCCGGCGCTTCCCCATTGCCGCTACTCAAGAGCTGAGCCAATTCCTCCGATATCACGGGCTTAGGCAATTCCGTCAACTCCTGGAACGACTGCGCATACCAGTCCCTCACTTTCATGGTAGATGGCATTTTGTGTAGCCCGTACGGGGCGTTCTCGAGGTTTTTCACTTTCAATGCAAGACGGATTGGTAATTCTTCCACTATAAATTGCGATGCCATGAAGATTGACCCTGGTGACGGGTTGGGCCCAAATTGGACCATTTGTCTTAAAGATACCGATGTCTGCTGGTATGACGCATATTTGGCTATTCTTTCTCGCAAAGCTTTAGTTAATTCCCATCCGGTACCCATGTTGTACTGCGATGCTTTATTTCAACCGCTCAAATATAATAATATGTAGATATAACCGTATTGTTCACAACTACCATCTGTCCCACCGGTATCCCCAGATTATGTGTACTGGCGATTACTGTGTCTCGAGAGCACCTCGGTCGTTCGGAAGTAGCCCATTGGCCGTCGTGACACAAACGGCCAGAACCTCACACGAAACCTTTGGGCCCGAAGGTAATTGCTCGGTGCACGTGATGGCTCCGGTGCCCCGGATCCCGGGGCACCGGGGCCACTGGGGCCTCCACTTCTGTCCCCAGCTAAATTTGTGTTCCGTTATATGCAAGTAGGCTCTGTGCGCCTATTCGGCCGCACCCCATCAGCCACCGTACTGATAGCAATTTCAACACTATTCTAGAACTGGCCTTGTGGGTACGTTATTGCTAGAGTGTTGCTGGGGCGTTGCTTGGTTGTAGTAGTCTGTAGTCGCCTTTAGGAGGCTCATAGAGGGTTCACCGGGGGCAGTAGCTCCTGGCAAATTGCGAAACGCCAGGAAAAATATCCATTTCAGCGGTTACAGCGGTTACAGCGGTTACAGCGGTTACACCACGCCTTAAAGGAGCCTAAAACAATAGTCTGGAACTCTTAACTACTATAGTTCATGCTAGGATCACAAGTCGAATAGCTGTTCGGTTGTATTCTCAGTTATTGTGTATTCCTGAAATGTTCCCAGCGTCTACTGCTACAATAGCTAATAGCCACCTGCTAATAGCCACTAGCTATAGCCGCTAGCCAATAGCATTGAATTGCACCGGAATTGTTACGTGGTGCGGCGCAGATCCGCGGTGGAAAATCTACTAGGGGCTCCGTACACCCTAACAGTCATGTTTCAAGCGTATGTCCGGCGGCGCCACTAATAGGCGTTCGCGTGACGAAATTACGGATTTAGTTATGCTCTCCTTGCTGCTGTGGGCAACCTTACCGAGGAACTTTTATTGTTCGCGGACTACAGGCACAATAATAGTGCAATTTTTTCTGGCACTCCCGGTGCTCCGATGATTCACTGATGTTCCAAGGTGACTCAAGCTTATCTGGCCGGACACATGGGACCGGGGAAGACATACAATATAAATATTTGTGGGAATTCCTTAGGAAAAGCCGATTTTTTAAAGCCATCATAAAACAGTATCAAGCCACTTATTCCTCAAGCCTATACAGCACTAGTTTCATCTGTCTAAGTCAGTTTTAGTCAGTAATCGATACCATAGCAAATTGTTTAAGCCAAAAGTCGCAAAGTCGCAATATGTCCGCTAGAAACTTTTTGAACATTTCTTCCTACAAGACTGCATCCAGATGCTGGATCCCAATAAATCAGATCAGTTCCAATACCAGCAACAACTTGAGGTTCTTTTCATCCAGGCAGAGATGTGTCAACTTCAACAATTTGCATGAGAACAACTTGATCTCCAACGACGATGTGTTAACTCATACCAGTGTTGAAGAGGAAATGAAAAAACCGGGCGACTTCGAGGCCTTTGAGCCCACGATCTTCTCTTCAGAAGAAATCCACACTGCTGGACCAGTGAACAAAGCCTAGACAATATGTTGTCTAGTATTTAAGTATTTATTTTAAGTATTTATGAATTTAACGAGATATCAATGAACTTCACGGGTAGACGGAACCAGCGTAGTGCGAGAATGCGAAAAACGTAGGGAATTTTTCACTTGTATAATTAGGGGAGGAGAAGGTCAGAGGTGCATTAGTCGGCAAGATGTCAAATACGGTGAGAGTTGCTTGTGGGCAATTGTGCTCGTCATCCAATTTGCAGGCCAATGCTAAAGTTGTTCGTAAATTGATCCAAAAAGCCATTTCGCAACAAGTGAAAGTACTATTTTTGCCGGAAGCGACAGACTATATCGCCAAAGATGCTACCCATTCGATGGCGTTGGCTCGCGACAGTCAAGACAAGTTCATTTCGGTGGTCCAGAACGAATTGCGAACATTGCACGCCAGAAGTGGCCAGGAGCTCTACGTTGCTGTGGGTGTACACGAGCCTTCCGGTACTAAAGGAGCGGATACATCAGAGGAGTTGAAAAGGGTACAGAACAACCAGCTCTGGATAGATCACAAGGGAGACGTGCTCCATCTGTACCAAAAACTTCATTTATTTGATATCAACATCGAAAACGGACCCATTTTGAAGGAATCAAACTCAGTGGAGCCTGGCAGCTCGGTGTTGGCTCCATTTTCCATCAATAATACCACTTACTCCAACTTCAAAGTGGGCTTCGCAACCTGCTACGACATCCGGTTCCCCGAATTGACTCTCAGACTCAGGAAGTTGGGGGCCAACATTCTCACTTTTCCTTCTGCTTTTACCACGAAGACGGGCCAGAGCCATTGGGAACTTCTAGCGCGGGCCAGAGCGGTCGATTCTCAGTGTTACGTGGTGATGGCCGCTCAATGTGGCGAACACGATACGGGTGCTTCGAAAAAAAGAGTCAGCTTCGGTAACTCCATTATTGTTGATCCGTGGGGGGACAAAGTCGCCGAATGTCAAAGATACACCGACGAGCTAGTCACTGACGCCGATGGCGATTACTACGAGATGTGCATTGCGGATTTAAACCTAGACCTTGTGGAAAAAACGAGAAGAGATATGCCGTTGATGGACCACCGCAGGCCCGAGGTTTTTGGCTACGAAGTATAGCTATCTCTTTTGTTACCCCACTGCTGTATAGTGAATTCACCTATTACCCTACAGCCTGCCACTTCTTCTACCGTAGAGCTCTTCAATAACAGCCAATTTGATACCTGGCCTGCTCAGGTGAATATGGACAAGTCACGCGACATGCCAAATCAAAGTCCTATGAGATACCCGCGTGGTATCATGTGTATGTAGTTCACTAAAAGGCATAAATTACTCAATTGCATATCTGGGCCACCATGTTATGCTAGAAGCCTACAAAAGGACCCCAGGAGCAACTTTTGTATGGAAGCCTAAGTGAAAATCCCAAAGTGAAGTCCCTTACGACGCCATATCCCACCCTAAGTGGAATAGACCCATGGTGCGACCTCAAGCGTGTCTCGTACGCTTCCAATCACAAAAGCCTATCTGCACATTCCGTACTGGTGATTGTGGCGTATTAGCCCAAAGATTGCTCTGTCGATTTCGACCTAGAACTCACTCTTCGTGATTGCTGTACTATTCGCAGCCATTGACCTGCTTTCACGGCCCCTTTCCTTAAGTCCGCTCTCGTATTTTGTAGTATGTGTTTTGTGTTCTGCATTCTGCTTCGGTCGAGCCTACACAAGCGCTCAGCACCTTGCTCATCTACACGATGTGGCGTGTTCTTTGCTTATGCTCCGCCGCTTATCTGGCTCTCATAGTTGTTATCTTGAAAGGATCTTATCGTCAAAGTTCATCTATTACGTAAGCTTTGACGTGCGGTGTCTCGGAGTCTATGCAACCGACTTTCCTACACATGGTTGAGACAATTAGAATAAGCCTAGCCCCGCCGCAGCGAATTTTCTTTCCCTCCTCGTGGCCGTTGGGCGCCTTATCTTCGCATTACCTCATTGCCCCATGGCCTCATTGCCCCATCGCCCTCCTAATTCCAATTCTCGAGCGTTCGATCCATTTCGGATTAATTCCAATTCCACGTTTTGCCACATTAAAAGTTTAAATGAACTATAATATATGCTACATGCTGTATTTGGATATACTATATGGTGGATCAGCGGTTGCTAGCAACCGCTGATAACCACAGCCATATAGTAGTATCAGACCAGCCCCAAGGCCCCAAACTATGTAATGGTATCGGTTGGAGCCCAATCCACAAAATTGGCGGGTCGTTGTCGATTCTCCGCTATTTGTTTGTACTACGAGAGGTTGGGACGATAGAAATATATAGTTATTCTGGAACAAAGTAGTATATGCACGTTTCATACTCGTACAGACCGACTCCGCTGACATATTTCGTTTAGGTGAGGAGTTGTAGTGTCTCAGAGGGGCTATATTGGCGAAACCAAGCCAGTAAAACGGTCGGGGCGAATTTGTAGGGTCGCAGCCGAGCGGAGAAATCAATTTTGGCCAACGGATTAATGTTTGTGCCCCCCTCCGACGCCGCCAGCAGCGCGCGGTGGACCGCCTGGTACCGGTGTCAATAGCGATGCTACCGACCATGGCACAAAAGCCGCAGCCACAAATCTCACCCCTCTCTCGTATGAAAAGATTATATAAATAGGTATTGGAACCATCCAAACTCTTGTTGAGGCAGCCGGAGATTTCGATAAGTAGTATTATTTAAGATTAATTATTAGCACGTTATAACAAAGGGAGCAGAATCATATATTGCAAGAGTAACCGTCCGCCAATTTGTTACATCTTCTGAAATACTAGCATGCTTAGAACATTTTTACGCCTAGTGAATACCGATGTCAAGCCAAATACCATCACCATATACCACGATACACGGTCGAAGATGTCGCAACACTTGTTGAACAAGTTGACCGAGTACAGCAAGATGCCCAGCACGTTCCAGAGGTACCATACGCCGGGGTGGTTAGGCCGGTTAAGCAAGAAGTCTATGATGTTCCAAGTGGCCGGGGACCGGGCCGGTACCCGGCCCGGTGGCAAGTTCACGGTGGAGTTGAAGTTCGACCAGGCCCCTTCGTACCAAGACTATTACTTTATCCGCGAACACTGTATTGGGATCCATCCGGACAACAGTCTCAGCTTCGAGAAGAGGTTCCCATTGATGTTTGAGCTGCACAATATGACTTTGTGTCACCAAACTGCGACCAGGGCCAACAGGCCCAAACGGTTTGTCGACGATGTGCCAGTTTTGCTGCAAGACGCCTATACGAGACTTGCGGCGCAGAGAGATTTCTTCAAGGCGCCCTTGATTATTGACTGGTCCAACAACTTGATTGCTGGCGATGACAAAGGTTTGGACAGGATTATGGCCAACTATTTGTCGTGTGGAATCCAGGATTCCCACAAGAACGTATTGGTTGAAGAACACACGGTGTCAGCAGCCGATCCGGTAGAAGCACTTGCAGTCAGCGAAGTTGGTGACAGCCATAACTACGCCAGCAACACTGGTGCAGGTGGGTCTGATGGCCGTAGAACGGCCAACGGAACCTACAATCGTAATGATATAATTCATCCTCACGTGGCGGAATTTGCCGACTTATTTTAGGGGTTTATAGAAGAGAAAATAGAGATCACCCCGGCACTATATTTGCTTATATATGGTTAATACTTAATTCTTAATTAATACAATAATGACGGAGAAGAAGGAACGATAATTTTGTCTCAACATGTAAAGAGGGTGAGATTTCTGTTTTTTTTTCGCAGTAATTCCCCAAATCCCCCCTAAACGGTGAATTCTTGCAAGTCCAACCTACTTTGGCGTACTAAAGGCTACACGATTATATTACTCACTGTGATACATTTTGTACATACATAAGTATATTTATAAAGGTTATTTCTGAAAACCATTCCTATTAGAATCCCATCCTTTTCACGACGTATTCCTGTGCTAAAACGCCGAAACTCAACGATAATCCATCTTTGACCCAAGTTTTGATCCATTCACTGGGGTTGACATCTTCAAACTCCTCGAACTCGTGCGTTACCTCACCATTCAACCACTTCGCCCATTTCAATGGAAATGGCTGCGTTTTCGTAATTATAGTTATATTGTTCGTGATATCTTTCAAGATCAATGTGAAAGAGAATGAATCGGCATTGTTGGATTCGATCAATATGGGGGTTTGGTCATCTTCGCTTGCGGGTGTTTTCGTGTCGTCCTGGTTGCTTCTGCTCGTGATTGGCTGAATAGATATGAAGATATTTGATTTACTTATGTTGTCGATATTCTGGCCTTCCGTAGCAGCGTCATTGCTCTCATCCTTCTCTCCATCTTCTTCGGCTAACTTGATCACTTTCAAATAGTCTTTGATGGAGCTTTCTAAGTTAGCAAAACATAATTTTTCTCCATCAATAACCTTTCCGTAAAACAAATTCAAGTTGACTTTATCTTTAGTCAATTCGTCCTTATGGTTGAAGTTGTTCACACTCACTTTGATGCCACCTTCGACTTGGTTCATCACTTTGTTGAACTTGTCGTAGCATAGTTGGTCCAAGTAGTTGACATTGTATAAATCATAGATCAATAGAATGTTCAATAATTCGTCGCTATCGCTCATCAAGCCCTGAGTGATTTGTTGCGACATGTTCAACAACATAGAGTTCAATTTGGAGCTAATGTTCAATATTTGCTCCTGATCTGAATTCTCGATAAGCTTCTGCCTTTGTTGGCTTAATTGATTGGAAGTGTTTGATGCAAATTGATACGTTTGCTCACTCAAGCTTTGTGCGTTGGATGCAAGTGACCCCCATAATGAAGACACCTTGTTCGATCCTTCCTTGTTCCACCAGCTCGATATCGTGCCGATTGGGTCAATCTCTTCCTCGCTAACACTTTCATCCTTGGCTTCACCTGCACCTCGGCTACTGGTTCCAACGGATTCGACGGAAGGTTCGTCCTTGTTCTTATTTCTGTCGTGTTCTTCTGGTGCGTCGGCAGACTTTCTGGTGTCCGCATCCTTGACCTCAGTTTTGGATCCTTTCTCACCTAGGTCTCCCTTCTTCTTGGGCTCAAATTTGCTGTTAGGCGTAGGCGTCGACGGCTTGGACTTCTCGTGTGCCGCTAGCTCATCCAAAAACTCCAAAAAGTCCTCATCCTTGTCTTCTTTACCGGTACCATTACCATTTTCTTTCGGCCTAGGAGTGCCTGACTTCGAGTCAGGCAATGAATTGATGAAGTCTAGCACATCATCAGCATCGTTAGTCTTCGTATTAGGCGACATCTTCACTCCTTAAAGTGTGGTCTCTTGATAAAGGAAGATTTAATATTGGTTTTTCTCACCGTCACTACAATGAGCACTTAGAAAAATCGGAAATTGAACAATTCTGGCACTATTTATTGATAGAAACAACAAAGAATGCATCCTCAGTTAGATAGAAACAGATTCGATCCATGTGGTAAGCTCATGGACGCTTTGGAAGAATGCCATAGACAAGAATTTTTGAAAAAAGCTCTAGGAATGTGCAACTTTGAGAAAGAAGAGCTCACCAAGTGCTTGAGGTATACTAGAGTAAACGACGCAAACAAGAGAATAAGGGAATCGAGGGAGAGGCAGAAAAAGTTTGAAAAGAAGAGAAAGGAAGCAGAGGAAGAGTTGTATGGCAAGAACAGCTACTTGAAGAAGATGGTTGAGAAGGAAGCGGATAAAAGAGCCACCAAATGAAAAAGGACAGTGGGACTTGGACTTGTAAATAGGTTTCCGGGAATGAAAAGTAGGCCATCTGCCCGGTTTGATCGGACATCCACATACACTATGTAAATAAGGTTCTAAATTGTGTTTACTAAATGCAATATATACATATATTAATCTTGACGGGTTCTCAATACCCTCCTCGTAACTTTATCCTTGGTGACAATATACACAACAGCCCCCCAGCCCGATAAGGCGTCCCTGTCGACTGCATTTAGAAGGGCTTGACTGATGGTCTCAAATAAGTCTTCTGGCTCCAAGTTAGGCTCGTACAACGACTCACACATTCCATAAAGTTGGTCGGTGGCAGTACCACTGACTATGAAGTCCTTGGCGAAATCAATACAGCCGATTAAATCAAACCCACAGATAAATGGCTCGTTGCTCTTGGAGTCCAACCCGGCAACTATAGGACCCACGAAAAATGGCCCAAACCGCTTTTCGTACAATGTTGAGCTCACCAAGTTCGCCAAGGTTCTGGGCTCAATCTGTCTTTCTTCTCTCAACTTGAACAAATTATTTTTGAATCTAAATGTTTCCGATAACGTGGTAACGTCTGTAGCTAACCCTGTCAACCCTAAAAACGTCTTATCGCTTAGCTGAAAGATCTTTTCGAAGTTGTTCGACAATCCTAATGATTGGTTCCCTAAACGCAAATCAGACGCGATCGCTATACACTCTTTGCCTACCATTGCCACGGCAGAACCACCTATACTTTGTTAGTATCTCTTCGTTTCCATGCCATGTATGGCCATCGCCTCATTGGTCCTCTAGCCTTCATGTATATACTTACCGTTAATTGAACTTGGATCTGACATATTCGGTTATTTTACTTCGAAATATCACTTCTTTTTTTTGTACCCAACTCAATTGGAAAACTCCCTATACTTAATTCTCTTCCGATTGTACTGCCCTAGACAATTTTTGCCCACTTAAGCTTAAATTATTCTGTTTGAAGCCTAAATAGTTCTTACTACTACACTTTTGCCTTCATCTATTTTGTGTCCGATATCATTAATGGTAGTGTGCATGCTCATATTAACTGTAGTTATTCTTTTACGTTACGTTGATATAATCGTTTATTTAAATGAAAGGGCAAGGAATTGAAAATTAGAGCTGCTGTGTATCGCAGAAGAGCACACGAGTAGTACGACGAGGTAGGTTGTTAGTAGAGATGTTGCAAATATGTTTGAATTTGAACACTATCTTTGTGCATTTGATCTTTAGTTTAAGGTTGTGTCGATGGGACCGCCATATGTCGCTTTTCAATGATGCAACTACGAAAGAGCCTGTATGGACAGCTTAGGTTCTTCTGCTTCTTCTTCTTCTTCTTTGATGGTATTTGTGCTATGACTGTGGGGTATCTGCGGGGTGTTGTTTCCTGATTGTAGTAATTGGTTTAACGAGTTTTCATTGTCGTTATAGTTCGACAACGTATATGTTTTGGGTGATTTAACTAAAGGGAACGGTTTGTTCTGGTCAGGGAAACCTGAGTTGGACTCTTTTGCCTGAGCTATCTCATTTATGGAAAATGAAGTATGGTAGTTGTGGATAATTTTATGGATGTCTTTCATGCCGCAGAATAACTTATATATCTCGGCCTTCACGAGGTCTTCAAGCTCGGTTTGCTCATTGTCCTGCCTTGAGTTGCGTAACAGTCTTGCAAAATCATCAATGCCATCATTACCTTCGAAGGTATTCCGAGCACTCCCTTCCTGTAGATCAAACCTCAATTGTAAAGCGAAGCCTAACATGATTAAATACTCCTTATACTTTCTCAACTCTTTCTGATAGACAGAGCTCTTGCTTTCAAAGTTGGAGACAACTCTATTGTAGTTGGAAGAGTTTGATAATGACTTTACGCTAAAATTCTTGATGAACTTCAGCTTTTGCTTGTTGAATTCTGCGAGCACCTTTTTCAAATTGTTATAATAGCCCACTGTTTTCACAAATTGCCTCATCATCCCCAAATGACGAGCATTTTTGTCATATTGGTCGTCATTCATAGTATAATTACTTAAATAGACGCCGTTTGGAAGGGGTTCCCATTTACGAATGGTCTTCAACTTCTTAAAATCATCTTTTCTTGAGATTAAGTTATCTAAATTGGTCCAGCCATACTCGATTGAGGAGACACTCTCCTCTAGAGTGGGAATAGCCGTAATTTTGGATGCCCAAAAATTACATGTATTAATGAACTCCAAAGCAATTTCTTTCGTCCCTGCTTCGAAAAGAAATTTCTTGGGGGGCCTTTGAGAAGTTTTAGGGAAGGAGAGCGACCAAAATATCAGTTTTTTGTTAGAAGTATTGGAACCGAAAGAGCTTGTTGGATACCTATCAAACTGTGCAAACGTGGAGCATAAATTAAACGTACCAACTTTGGCAGCATTTTTTAACCAGTTTCCATCACCAACATTTTCCTGCCCACTCTCGAGATCAACATTCCTACCGTCATAGTTATCATCATCAAACAGTTGTCTTTTTTGCTTCAGCTTCCGACTTTTTTGTTGATGCTTTTTTATTACTTTAGGATCAAATGAGTATAAGGAAAGCTCCCCTTTGGAAACCACAACAAAGTTTTCGGTGAATTTATTTCCGCTCAATGAAGCTATACTATTCATTGAAGCGGATCCCTGGCTATTTGCTCTGAAGAAGGAAAAGAAGCCTCCTGTATTAGAATTAGTATGATGATCTGGCTTCAATTCTGAATTATTTTCCAGCTGGTCATTGTTAAATATTTTCAACTTCAATAAACCTTCTTTCAAATAGGGAGAACCTTGGAGTTCTAGCGTAAGGTCGTATTCATCCTGGTAATCTTCCACGTCGAAATCTTCCATTCTTTGATGGGCCGTTGCATCCTCCTCATTACTCATAAACAAATTCATGTCGTTAGAAAAAGACAATATTGAAACATTATCATCCTTCAAATTAGACCCCATAGTTCCACACGAAATTATGGAGGATCGCGACGACTTCTTCAAAAGTGTTTGGTTGTTATGTATCCTAGATGGATCTAACGAGTGCGGACTTCTGGGGTAAGTATTAGTATTGTATGAACTGTAATTTCTCTGATTCTGCTCAGATGCTAAAGCTCTTGTAAACCCAACTCTAGAGTTCCTTGACCCCGAGTAATGTGATGAGCTATAGTAGGAAGTACCCGAAGTACCAGAAAATGTCTTTTGAAGAAACAAGGAGGCACGATGATTATTGTTGGTATCAGATGACCATTTCGATGAACCGGAAACCTGCGTCGATAATAAATGGAGTTCGTCTTCATCATTTTTGAAGGGAACCTTTTCTTTTGAGTCCTGTTTGACTGCAAGGACACTATTTCTTTTGTTCAAAAAGTCTAAATCCTGATTACGTTGTTTTAGATACAATTCGCTTTTTGCCAAGTCGTCATAATACTGACCCAATTCGGTCTCTATAGCAGATTTCTGCGCGAAAGATAACTGTTTGGAATCCCCTGGGCTTTGGCTAGCAAAAGTGGCAAAGGTATTCTTGATATAATCGGCTTGGCTAATTTTACTCTTCTTATTGAGCTCAGAGTTATGCAACGACGTGTTAAGCAATATCAAACTGTACAAAATAACATATATCTTTTCGAAGTCCACTGTGCAGAATACATTTGTGGGATGCTGTTTGACGTAAGACTTTGTAAAAGCAGATAATATTCTATCAATTTCTTGCGATTCACCTTTCAAATATAACTTGGAACAGAGCATTCTCGTAGAAACAAGTAAACTTGGATCCCATTTGAATAAGTCCATGTATAATTGTCGAATGTGCGAGCTCTCACTATCATTAGATGCCAAGTAACGAGTATACTCTTCTGGCTGAATGGTCACCAACTCTTCTCTAAAAAGCTGTCTGGCCTTTGATCTTTGGTCCTTCTCTTCTTTCGAGAGATAAAGCGTCGACTTGTCTTCTTTGGTGTTAGTCGAGCTAGGTTCCGGGACTGATCCAACTAAATTGAGCGAGTCTATCGAGACATCGTTCTCAAAATCAAGGTTACTGAGATCTAGATGTGTGTCTTCATCCGTCAACTCGATGTCATGCACCGAGGGGCTTATATTCTTGGCTCCTTCACTAGCCACATCTTTCGCATACTCTGGTTTAAAGTCGAGTCCACTTTCAAAGCCTTGATTGACTATACCAGCCGGACTATGGCTGTTATTTAAAAACTTTGGGTTTAGTGTCTTTGGGATGGGCAGTGAGTTACCATTTTCCCCTTTTGTGTCTTCTAGTACATCATCGGGTATCATGGACCTAAAAACTGGTCTTTCTCCGATGGCCTTAGGATCTTTGACAGTACGGTCCGTAGAAGACGTGGTTTTCAAGTCCTTGAACCCATATTGGGGTTCAGCCTGTTTTAAGCCATTTCCGTTTACGATTTCTGTTTTATTTTCTCTGGTTGAAATATTCGGCCTATACCCTGATTCAGCCTTCAATTTGTCGGCCACGGCCTCCAGCTTACTTATAGACGCATCAGGCGCTCTTATTTTCAGCCCACTGCCTGGTTCTTCCCCCAGCTGGTCGCTCAGCTCGTATTTCGGCACAGAACTGCCATTGCCAATTTTGCCAAGCCCGCTTCCACGGCTTCCACCGGTGGAAGCCGGCTGTCGATTTTCTTTAGAGCCCCACTCATCTTCCTCAATACCTTCTTTTGCATTTGCCTCTCTGCTAGCCTCCCTACTATGCTCGCTAGCCACACAATCGCCGCTTTCCATCCCACTGCGGCGTGCCTTTTCAATCAGATGCGAATCACAGCCTGGCGACTCGACTAAAACTTCCTTATGATCCATTGGCATTCTAGTTTCGGTCTCGGCAATTGTATCTTGGTCTTCCAGATTCTCCTGCTCTCTGTCTGCAGCGCCCGTTTCAGTTGGGTCCCTTTCATGGTGATACATCTTTTGAGATTCATGTCCACTGGAACCTACTTCATCGGTGAAATTTGATATCTCGTTCCCAATCATGTTCAATGACATACCAAACACGTTTCTCATGAACACGACAGGTCCTATGGGCTCTTCTTATCAACTCTTACTACTGAATATTGTTAGTCTTAAGTAATAAAATTTTCTCGCGTGTATTAGCCTGTAAGATCAAAAAGTGGTTTTGGTCTTAAACGAATGTTTAAACAATAGATGGGCTAAACTGTTAGTAATATTCATCAAATAAGAATAAAATCTCAGATACATTAGTGAAAGACAAGACAGTAATATGAATTATCCTGGGATTGATGAGAGGTCGGATGAAGTGTACAGACACCTTCAAGAAGTGACTCGCGGAGGCGTGAAGGCAGATAGTACGATTATAGAAAGATATCTGTTGCAGTTGCGAAATGATCCTGGTATCATATATGCCGATGGGAAACAGGGAGAGACGATCACAGAAAATGGGTATTTGAAGGCTTTTTTGCCGGTAATCGATGGGATCTTGAATGACGACGGCTATGGGGGATTGGACCGGGAGGGAGCGATAGTGGATTTGTTGGATTGTATATTGGCGCAGATGACGATAGAGGAAATATTGCGATTGTATCCCGCGGAGTTTGTGGAGAACGGAGTGAAGGGAGAGGTGGGGATCTGCTGCATGGTGCTTCGAATACTCGAGAGAAATGTGAGGCATGAAGTCACCGCTCAATTGTTGGAGGAGACCGAAATTTTGAATACGGTGATGGAAAGGTATTTCCACAAGGACACAGATTTGAAGGTGGCTAGCGCTGTAGAGCAGCTTGTGGGTGCGCTTGTGGATGTTTCGAGTCCAGTGGTTGCGAGAAAGCTCTTGAGCGGCCAATTTGTTCACTTGTACGATAGGGCCCGAGACGATCCTGTCATGCTGGTACGATTCTTGGACTATATAAATTTGCTAGTGCCGGCTATTTTAAAGGATAACGTTCCTTTTCCGCCGAAGTATTACGTTCTAAGTGAACTGGATTTTTCTGCGAGTGATGACGTGCTCAAGGTTGTGTTGTACATTCAGTTTTACGGTAAATTGGTGCACACGCTTGATACTTGCGGACAAAGATCTGACATATTTGACCACATTAAACCGTGTTTACTCATTTTGGCTTCCTTGTATGGTTCTAGGCTAAAAAACCCTTTGGTCGAATCCTTTTACGGTAGCGAAATCGTTGATGTGTTGGTACGCCTTTCCTATGCCAAAGTTCCTCAAATAGTCGATTTTGGTCTTGAATTGGTGTCCACTTTCGAAGTTTTCAAATCATATAACTTGTTTTTGAATTTGGATTCCGATATTAAGCTTCTCAGTCGTTTCAATGCACTATTGTTACCCGATGATTTGATTACAGATGGTCTTGACGGCTTGGCGTTGTTTAGTCAGAAATATTTTACAATACTATTGAACGCTATAGGGTCTGAAACTTTGTTCAAAGAATTAGCTCCCCGTCTCACTAATAAGCTGATATCAACTCTATCAATGGACATGGCGTACCTGCTATTACTCCGACTATCTAAATTTGACCATTCAACTAGGTATTTGCTAAATAATTTGCCAAATATCGTCTCGAACTATTTAGCAGGTGGCTTGAATATTACCGAAACGGAAATTTGGAATTTAAAGAAGGACACATTATATAATTTACTTTCAAACGAAGTCGACTTGAATATCTGGAGAACCGACATCGAAAAGACCTATAATTTGATGTGTTTTGGGAGAAACGTGAGAGATATTGGTCCATCGGTTGATGTAATCGATCAGTCTTCACAGTAGCATTACCTCAAAGTGTCGATGAGACTTTCAAACGAACCTTGCGTCTTGATTACAAACAGAGTAGTTAGATAAAATTTACGATATGATGGCATAAATTTCAATATTTAAAATGCATATAAATTTCTACAAACTTTCACGACGCTCGTCACAGTCGACCCACGAGCTTCCACAAATGCATGTTCTTTGAAATACCATCGTCCATAGGCCAATATTGCTAGGAGCGTCAAATATCAAAGGATCATTTACTAACGAAAAGGACCTGCATCTTGTACATTTTCGAAGCATAGCTCTGTTCTTCAGTCTTCTCGTATCTTTTTCTATATCCATTGGAATCACTATTTTTCTCAACACATCTATGCATTCAGAATTTGAAAACCGTAACCGCGGCGTAATCTTTTCCCTAATGTTCGGGTATTGATGAATTACTGGAGTTTGATCAAAGGGAAATTTTGTTCCATCGCAGGTAGAACTAATTTT
Source organism: Debaryomyces robertsiae (assembly GCA_030566065.1). NCBI lineage: Eukaryota > Fungi > Ascomycota > Pichiomycetes > Serinales > Debaryomycetaceae > Debaryomyces > Debaryomyces robertsiae. Next base: position 309,470 of record JAJMHL010000004.1, read on the forward strand.
GTTGACCCCAATATCTAACCAGTCAACGTCATACAAATAGAGTTCAGATATTTTCACATCTCTTTGCATGAGCATGGTGTGCCGTTGGATCAATGATGTTGCAATTGGTACCATTTCCTCTGTTAACTGTCCCTGACATACTAATTTCTGTTCTATTTTCAATGCAAAACCTTTATCTTTTCCGCTTAGTTTTTGACCCAATTCTTTTACAATATAACTATCTGCTTCCCGTAAAAATCTCTCAAATAATCCCAAATTTAAAGGTGACTGCGTATACACCGTAAAATATCGAGTTAACGCTTCCTTCATGGGAGTGAACACCTTGTTGTATTCCGATAGATCGTCGTTTAGCTTCTTCAAAATCTCGTGCGTTTTTCCGATTGATGACAAGGCGTATATCAAGAAGAGTCTCGGAACCTTACTCAAAATTATAGGAAGGACAATAGAATTGGAAATATTTATTTTGCTTTGAGACGGATCATCAGCACTGTATGCTAATTGAAGTAATTCTTGGTTGAAGTATATCATTAAATCGATCAACCATTTCACATTCCCAATTAAAGACATGATGCACTCGCCTCTGGTTACTGAATCCTGCAAACTATCTTCGGTTGGTTTCTTCTTTGATATCTGTCTGTAAATACTGGATAACAGAAACATTATTCCAAAGCTAGTACTTCTCAAGTTGAGTACTATCCATGCTATATCACTGATTACGTGATTATGATTTTGCAAGTCGCCCAATATCAATTGTAAGGACAAAAGTTTTTGCAACGGTGGATTAGACAATAATTTATCGACTGATTCTTTACTGAATACATCAAGCTGAAAATTTATGGCTTTATGCGATTCACAGATAATCGATTCCATAAATTTATTCAAAATCGTTTCCACGTTATGTGTTTTACCAGAAGCGTTTGAGCGTAGCAAGGAACTAACCCGCTTAATTTCATCTTGAATCAACACTATTATATCATCTGCACATGAGTTAGTGTAGCAAGCGTATGAGTGACGAAAAGCAAACCCGACAGACGTAACAAATAATTCCTTTGGAGTAACACCAGTTTCTGAACATTTTTCAACTACACTCAAGGTTAGTTGTTGCGACGGATTGTTAATTTCCGTGAATATAACGGATGTTAAATTTGGAGACACTGCAACCATAAGTGGATTGTTAGACCTTTTAGGAATAATAGGAAAGTTAAAGCCAACATCAAACATTGTTGAAACTGTGCAGGGTGGTGAGCTCTCCTTAGTGTTTCTTCGTTTGGTTTCCGAAACCTCATTTATGACTCTAAGATTTTTTCTATTGATGACATCTATTCTTCCATCGCAGAATGTTATAATGATTAAAGAATCTGCAATTGCAGTTCCGACATTTTGTATCAGACCCTGTCTGGCTAATTTATCTTGCAACTGTAACGTGTAATCTTGCACTTCATCCGGATTCGAAGAGTTGGAATCTTTCCTTATTCCCAATTCAGTGAAGGCGTCCGATAGCAATTCTCGGTAGTCCACTAAGTCGTACCTATATATTGTAGTTGTGATAGACCCATTCTCTTTCTGATATTCATAGCTTATGAGAATATCTAGCTTCAGATCAGCATCGTAACTTGGTGAAATTAAGTCGATTGAGGACAATTTTCCGAGCCTTATATTTTCAGAGGGTATCGCGTCATAATCTACATCCATATCATCATCGTTACTTCTTTTGTCGCAGTCATAGAAGTTCAGCGCTTGCGGTCTAACCTCTTGCAATGATTTCAAAGACAAACTCGGCAGTTTTTGTAATTCTATGGGTGTATGATAGTGGGGATCAACCTTCTGTTTTTGAGCAGATTCGACTAAAAATCCCCAATCGATTGTAATAAGAAAAGTCTTTATTCTATCGGAGATAGCATCGTAAGCCATAACAACAACATCTTTGCCACTCATGAACCCAATCGATGATTTGGTAATTAAAGTGGAACCTGCAGTAAAATGTAACTGTACTGAGATCTTATGATATTCCACTTTGTGCTCTCCTTGATAGTATAGTATACACTCACCGTTTTGGCGCAAAGCAATACATGCCTGCTTTGTGGATATTGGATGGCAAGTACCATGAGGGTGATTTTGGCCGACGCCATAAGTGTATGCGAAGGGTGAGGACGGATCATTACCACCGTCGGCATTTTTTAGTATTGCCGCCTTATTGATGATTTGGGGCTTCGAAATGTTCAACCATTTGAATGATACTATGCGAGATAACTTTTCCCAAGGCCCAGAGGCCAGTGGGTCGATGATATCCCGATATATCATCTCCATATGGTTGTAGGATGTCAATTCATAGCTGGGCGATGAATTTCCACTAGATGCAGATATGTCGTGAGATTTCTGAGCTCCATTCGGCTTCTCCAGTGACACCTGGGATTTTCTTTTATCTAACAACCCAACTCCCGCTAGCAAAATGTAGAAATTGCCGTATATATCGGCCACCGCTAAGTCTGTGCTCAAGTTACTCCATTTAACAAGGCCTAATTCTGGGCAATGACTACTCTCCAGTGGCCGCACATTTAAGCCCTGTGGACTTGCTAGTTGCCACGACTCCCCGTCCACATTTTCTAAGTACGTCAAGTACAAATTATGCTTTCTATTTACCGATGGTGCAGCATATGCTATAAATCCATTTCTGGACCACGAAAGTGCATCTGCTGTCTTATACCCAGGCTCAATCGATCGAGAATTATATTCTGCATCACTACCTAAAACAGATCGATAGGACCTTTCAGACAGCTCAACTGCCACCGTCATCTGTAATTGATTCAGTACTCTTTAGAAGAATAAAACATTTAGTCTTAAATAGTGGCTCTCAAAAGTGCCATGCGAAAACTACCAAAAAAAAATCGCGGCTTCGTATATCGATAACATATACTACGATATATTTGATAAAACGCAATTTACATATGCCTATGCTATTTAAAGGTCACCGGGGACGGGGTAGGTTGATGCCCAGTCAGAAACTTCGTTAGCCAAAGACTTAACCTCGGAGCTTTCATCTGCTAGCTTTTTGAAAGAAGCTAACAATTCCTTTGGTACCTTACCCTGTTCTTGGGACTTCAAATCAATAGCAATTTGTACAGCTTTTTCGAAGTACTCTGCTACTTTTGCAAATTCAGGAGCACCAAAACCTCTTGTAGTCATAGCAGGAGTTCCAACACGCAATCCTGAGGGGAATAAAGCCGACTTGTCGCCAGGAACAGTATTCTTGTTAGCAGCGATATTTGCTCTTTCCAACACTGCTTCCACTCTGGCACCATCAATGCCCTTAGACCTCAAGTCGACCAAAATTAAATGGGTATCTGTGCCGCCCGAGACCAATTTGAATCCCTTGTTCTCTAATTCTGCAGCGAATGACTTAGCATTGGAAATAACCTCTTGTTGGTATTCCTTGTACTCAGGAGAGGCTGTTTGCTTCAATGCAACAGCCAAGGCCGAGATAGTGTGGTTGTGAGGACCACCTTGGTGAGCTGGGAACACGGAAAAGTTGATTTTTTTATCTAAGTCGTACGGAATTTCTTTTCCTTTCTTGGTTACCTTTCTGATACCCTTTCTGTAAAAGATCATGGCCCCTCTTGGTCCTCTTAAAGACTTGTGGGTGGTGGTGGTGACGATATCGGAATAGGGGAAAGGAGACTCGGTAACACCAGCGGAAACTAACCCAGAAATGTGAGCCATATCGCTCAATAAGTAAGCACCCACTTTATCAGCTATCTCCTTCATTCTTTTGTAGTCAATCACTCTGGAGTAGGCTGAAGCACCTGCTACTATAACTTTTGGTCTAAAGAGTAAAGCATTGGCTTCTAAGGTATCGTAATCGATTAAACCAGTTTCCTCGTTTAACCGATAAGGCATTGTTTGGAAATACTTGGAGATGTACGAAATCTTCGTGCTTGGGGTCTGGTACCCGTGCGACAAGTGACCTCCGTGGGGCAAATCCAAACCCATAATTCTATCGCCGACGTCCAAAACTGCCGAATACGCATACAAGTTGGCAGGAGCCCCCGACAAAGGCTGAACATTGACACCCCAGTCTTCCGGGTTTAAATCAAAAGCCTCCAAGGCTCTTTTTTGGCATAGCAGTTCCGCCTTGTCGATAATTTCATTACCACCATAGTACCTTTCGCCCGGATATCCTTCGGAGTACTTGTTTTGCATCTCCGACCCCAACAAATCCATCACCGCCTTAGAGGTAAAGTTTTCCGATGGGATTAGCGTAATGGAGTTCTTTTGTCTGCTCCTTTCTTGACTGAGGATGTCTGCCATCTCCGGGTCGATGTCCTTCACCAGCTTTGAAATAAGTGCTTGTGCGTTGGCACTCAACGCATAGAACCGGCTGGAAAACGCTGGTGATACCTTCCCTTGACTTCTTAAGCAACGTAAAGTATTTGCAATCATTTTTGTCCTGTTATCCTTTATAATTAACTATTGTATGCCCTATTTTATGACTATATACATCTTTATATATGGAGCCGACATTGTATAATGAGGTGGGTGAAAATTTCGGAGTCATTTTCGCGCGGTGATGTTGACTCCGAAGACTTGTGAGAGTCATCTCCTTTACTCCGAACCAATCATCCTAGTATCCGGCACTATGGTATGGGTGAGCTTACAGGTGGACTCATCGCAAGCATCTATGGCGGTAAACCACGGATCACTGTAGAAATCGTCGATGCTGCATCTTTTATGCGGGTCAGTTTGGAGAATTTTAGCAGCCAACGGGTGCGACAAAGTGGGTAGGTAACGGCTGATTAGGGCAAAACCTGAGACAGGCGCACCACTTGGGGTGGCATCAGAACCCGAGGGACTACAGAATGCTACGAAGTCTTTATCGCTCAATCTGGCTGATTTCCACGGGAACCGGAGATTCAATAAGTAAAATAGGATGATGCCCAAAGACCATATATCGGCCTTTGTACCATGGTAATGAAACAGCAGGACCGTTTCGGGCGCAAGATAGCTATCAGAACCTACTATACCTATGGCGCGTGCCTCGGACTCCGCCTTGCTCAGGGCTTCCAGGATTTCCGGGTCTCTTGCTATGTTGAACGCAGTCGCCATATCAATTATCTTTAATCTGCCACTGCGCACATCGAGCACCAAATTCTCGAGCTTCAAGTCCCGATGGCATATTTTGGCGGTTGTGTGCAAGTAGCGGATCCCATTGCAGAGCTGTTTCCACAAACAGAGCTTTTCCTCCTGTGGCACCAGGAGTGTTCTTTTCTGTCGCAACAACCGCAACATGTTGCTGCTGCCTGCTTGCATGTACACCTTCACCTCGGCCCCATCGAACGATATCGAGTGCTTGTACACGTCAATGAAGTGCTCATCCTTCAATTCCTTGAGGACTTCATATTCGTGGAGCACCCGTTGCTGGTACTCCTTTTTGGTTTCATATTTTTCCTTTTCATGGTATCTCTTCACCACATACAACCTTGGTGGATGGCTCGCTTGAAAAAGTTCCACGGTTCCTGATACTCCTTCTCCCACATGCCCTAATTTTTTGTCAAACCTACTGAACTTGATTGGCAACTCGGCACCTTTTCTCTTGTCATCAAACCTCCCTAAAAACCTCATGAGCCGTTCTTCCTCTCTTCTCTGTGTTCCGTTAACCATATAGGCTAATTTTGTCATACTGTGCCAGCCACCGGTTGCATTGCTTACGTAAGCCTATTTTGGGGCCGTATATAAAAGGGAAGCCAATCCTTATCAATCCCGATAATGGAAGGCAATCAAACTTGGTGATACTCTAGGTACTTTACATCTTTAGTAGCGAAGTTTTTGACAGTCAATTATGAAGTTATCAAAGTTGGCTACCTCGGTTTCCGTTATCTCGATTCTTGGGGTCTCAGAGGCCTTGAGAGTTCCTCACTTTAAGACATATATTGAAGATATGCAGCAACGTTTCGGTTTCGGCGTTGACATGGCCCCCCAGCAATCCAGCGGCGGCATTGAGTCTAGTGGGTCGGGCAAGAAGGATGATTTCGATGTCAAAGCAAATATGAAGTATTTGCATGAGTCATTGAGCGCCCTTCCTGCGAATACGGCAGAGGACTGGCTGATGCTCACGCAGTTTCTCGAGACTTTCAGCACAATGAACATGAAGTCGCTTCCCAAGAAAAGCACCCCTAAGAGTGCTGGTGCGTTTGACTTTCATGTTCAGGACACCAAGCTCCCCAACCATCAGTTGAGAGTCAAGTCCACTCCTGCAGATTTGGGGATTGACAATGTGAAGCAGTACTCTGGATACTTGGACGTAAAGGATGAAGACAAGCATTTCTTCTATTGGTTTTTTGAGTCCAGAAACGATCCTAAGAATGACCCAGTGATTCTCTGGTTGAATGGTGGGCCTGGATGTTCGTCTTTGACAGGGATGTTCTTTGAGTTGGGGCCTGCGTCGGTCGGACCGGAGTTGAAGCCCGTACAGAACCCATACAGCTGGAACAGCAACGCCTCGGTGATATTCTTGGATCAGCCTGTTAACGTCGGGTTCTCATATTCTTCTGAATCGGTTTCCAGTACCGTTGCTGCTGGTAAAGATGTCTACGCTTTCTTGGAATTGTTCTTCAAACAATTCCCTGAGTACAAGAAACCAGATTTCCACATTGCTGGTGAATCGTATGCGGGCCACTACATTCCCGTATTTGCTAAGGAAATCTTGAGTCATGATGACCGCTCGTTCAACTTGACATCTGTATTAATCGGTAATGGCTTGACAGACCCCTTGAACCAGTACGAGTTCTACCAGCCAATGGCATGTGGCCAGGGTGGTGAGCCCTCGGTCTTGGACCCAAACGAGTGTGAATCTATGGCAGACTCCATTCCAAGGTGTTTATCCTTGATTGAATCTTGCTATACTTCTGACTCTATATGGTCATGTGTGCCTGCCAGTATCTACTGTAACAACGCCCAAATGGGACCTTACCAGAAAACTGGCAGAAACGTATACGACATCCGTACCAAGTGTGATGAGGGCACAGACTTGTGCTACAAGGGCTTGGAGTATATCGACCAATACTTGAATTTACCTGAGGTGAAGGAAAAGCTTGGGGTCGAGGTAGATTCCTATGAATCGTGCAACTTTGACATCAACAGAAACTTTTTGCTTGCTGGTGACTGGATGAAGAGGACTTACAGGGACGCGGTTGTTGACTTGTTGGAACAGGAATTGCCCGTTTTGATCTATGCTGGTGATAAGGATTTCATCTGCAACTGGTTGGGTAACCAGGGCTGGACTGACAGATTAGCCTGGTCCGGTCAGAAGGAGTTTGCTGACCTGAAGATTAGGACCTGGTACGCAGGTAAGAATGCGGCTGGTGAAGTCAAGAACTACAAGCACTTTACTTTCCTTAGAGTCTTTGGTGGCGGCCATATGGTTCCTCACGACCAACCCGAAAACTCTTTGGATTTGGTCAATAGGTGGACCAGTGGGGATTACAAGTTTTAGATTTGGAAAGTCGGATTCGTGAAGATCCTATCCTATAGCGGATACATTATCCAAACAACTTAACGTAGAAGAAAAAACTAAAAAAAAGGATAAGAAGAAAAGCCTGTTTTATCAATTGCCTTCTTAAATAAAGTCTATATACTTGTGTAATGACTGAATACTTATGCTATACCTACTTTAGTTAGTTCGATTCTGCTTAAACATCTTTGGTACAAGTATATAATAGCCTCGTTATTGATGATAGTCAATTGCGCACCAAAATTTATTTCGCAACATCTTCTCGATTAGGAAATATATAAATACCATGTTGTTTACTATTATAGAGAAGAGTAGACGGCTGTCTAACTAATTGTTTCTGATAGATCAAAGGACTTTCTACCATATCAGTATACAGGAGTTGCCCATTGAGATTTTGTTCGACAGATCGATTTTTAAACAGAAGCTCGTTCAAACCGATTCACCCTTGCAAAACAAGAGCAAATCTAATACAGGACCTTTCTAAGGGCCATTCAATTTCTCCAGACATTTGAAGATTGATTCGAGCCGAAAGGTATAACAATCAGGCCTTGTTATAATGGTAAAATGTATAGCCGTTGCTATACCCATCAACATACTAGTTGTGTTGTGTAGCATAACTACATCAGCACTAGGAATAGTTGTGCTCAAAAGCCAAAACTTTTCTGTGGACTTGCTTCTATTTATTGTCAGTGGATTCATAACTGCAGCTATATTGCCGCTCTCGTTGGCTCTACGGTGTACCAATCCATTGTACTATATCGTTCAAGCGGTAGCATACTCATTTCAAGTTGTAACAGGCATATTATTGGTTATCAGCATCATTCATCACAAGTTTTACTTCTCGAAGGGTTTCAGCAGATGGGAGGTAATTATACCGACGATATTTATCACAAACGTTTTATGTATTGCTGCTTCCCTTACTTTATTCTCCATACTACTTCTTCAAGGGAAACCGAATCGGAAAGACTCTGACCTAGAAAGGGATTCTGGGCTCGAGACAGATGATGTGCGAACCACAGTGGAACAGTTGGTTCCTGAAACGAAAGCGTTGCCCCAGACGTTGGAAGTCCCTTCAGATCTCCAGGTCTCGAAGAAAATATCCGGACAAACACTTGTCGATAATCGACTGGTCATTGATAACCTTGGCATAACCAAACCAAAGAGCGAAAGTGACGAAGATGAGTTTGTATATGTCCTCGATTATCCTCTCAAAAACCAAAGTGTAACTTCAGCTGACTACCTATATTGCACACACAATAACTGGATGAATTCTGGTAGCAATCTTCACTCGCTTGATTTAGGAGAACAGTTAAAGTCTCCTGAAGATAATTCACCAGGTCATTTCAAAAAACCGAGTTTCGGCCTTTCTAGAATAAACAGCAAGTTGAATGACTCTGCTAAAAGAGTGGTTTATGAGAACTTCAAGACCGTCAATAACCTCAGGCACTCTAAAAGTGTACCGAATTTCATGAAAAGTCCCAGCTCAAGCAAAACTTCGAGGCTCGAATACCCACCGCCCCTTTCCGGCTCATATTCCAGCTTTGAATGCAACGAAACACCTAAGTCCACCACACACAGGGCTTCGCAGTCTCTCGGCTTTTTCTTCAAGGGGGTTCCAGAGGCTTCCTCAGTGACAAGGGATACAGGGAGAATTTCATTGATCAATTCGAATCATGACTCAACCAATCCTGGTAAAGGTGAAAAATGTAATGTCACTGTGACAGATAAATTGAACGGCAGTGTAGTGAGATCTAACTCGACTGGACATACCTATAACCAAGGCAAAGAAGATAAAAGAAATGAGAGGCGACAATCTATCAATGATGAGAAAGTATTCATGCAAAAAGTCAATGAATCTCTATTGCCACCTGTTTTAAGGAAAGGTGAAAGTCCTATCATGGAGTTGAAACGACAACAGCAAGAGTTCTTGGATAGGCAATCTCAAGAGCAAAACTGTAGTCCCCTCAGACATAAATCCAATCTCAATAGACCTGATAACATTAACGATTTGACGCAAGATGTGGCTGCAAATTTAAGACGAGTTGATGAAGTAGATGTCAGTGAAATTAATACTTTTACTCCGGAAGTTGAATATAAAAAAGAGTGCTTATCGGAAGAAATAAATTTTCCTCATATATCTGAATTCAGTGAGCCAATAGATCAAACTGTATTCAAAGATTTCGATCAAGGTTCCATTTTGGGTGGAAATCAAACTTCGAAATACCTTGAGAAGGAACTCAAAAGAGAACCATACAATCGTTTTGACAATAATGCATATCACAAGCAAGTTTGGGAACAATCGGGTAAATCCCAGAAGCTTGCATTTGCGAAGCTTTCAAGAGACACTCCACAGGAATACTCCCAAGAATATCAATCCAGTCTATCTGGGTTAGAAAAGATTCCTAAACCTAGTTCAAACCCCAACCTGGTGTGGAAATCCATCAACACCAATGGCAATGCACCAATACTTAACCATATCTCTTTAAAGGATTGGGACGAGAAAACAGTGGATTGGAATGAACGAAGAGAAAGACTGGGGGTGAATTTAAATATTCCTGGTATTACGAGACTTGTTAGTGACCATAATTTACGGAACATGGCAGCCAGAACAAACGAGGAAATCACTCCTGATCTCGATGTCCAATACTTACTACCGCCAATTGAAATACGGCTGGATAATATCGACACTTTGAGCGATCTAAACAGTGCTACAGGTAGCATAATAGAAAACCCTCAAAAAGATTCAGACGAGACCCTCAACAGATCACTAAGTACCCCTTCATTGTATACCTATAGGGATTGGGGCAGTAGCATTGGTGCTGATAAAAGCTCTTATCCTACTACAAGAATAACAGATTTATGTGGCGAGTCGTCGGAGACTACTTGTCCATACCCTGAAAAACATAAACAGTCTTACTCCACCGCAAGCTCGTCGCCTATCAAGAGATTTTTTCAGCAAAGTCCCAAGCGGTTGAATAATGCCATAAAGAAGAAATCGATTAATTCTCGCTACAGCCTTGATTTGGGATCCTTGAAAACTCAGGATGCCAAGGGCCACAACAGGCAGGCCGAATCGATGGCATCCAACCAATTTTCGTTCCACTCTGCAAAATCTTCCGTGTCTGGCTCTCCCAGGAAGTCTCTTCGTGCTTTCCTCAGCATGTCCCCCAGTAAAAACCAGCTTCCTTCAGTTCGGCGTTTCTCAAACGAAAATCCTGGAAACCTTATCAGTGAAAGCAAAAACCACAACTATCCTATTCGTCAGGATGAATGCATGGATCCGAGAAATGAGCCATTAAGTTTCTGGGACTTAGAAACGGCTCATAGCTCTGATAAGTCTCGCGTCAGCTCGGTCCCAAGTGCAGTTATTGGGGAATATGACAGAGAAAAATGGCGGACCTTGAAAGCTTTGCAAAACAAAGAAGAGGTCCCTTTACAAATTTGACGCCTAGGTTTCTGTACTACATAACTACATAACGTTATATAGTCGTATAATCGTTTTATAGTATTTGCATCAATAAAGCTGAACGCTTCGATGATCCAGATTTTTTTTTTTTTTTTTTTTTTTTTGGTCGCATACTGTTTAAGCCTAAGAAGAGAAAAGCAGGTATTTTAATTCAGTTCTTCATGGTAAATATGGACGGACAGGATCTATTCGATGTGTTTGATGAAGCACCATCTACAGCACCGCAAGTAGTAGATACTGGAGTAAAGGAAAATAAAAAAGAGAACTCCAGGAAACGGCAAGCTTCAGAAGAGCCAGAAGAGCGTCAGGAAGAGAAGGCAACCAAACAGGAGACGAAGACAGGCAAAAAGAAACATGACACAGGCAAGAGTAAGCAGGATATAACTCCTGTTGTGTTTGATTCTGTCGAAATTGAGGCGTCCAGAGAGGTGGCGGCATCGGATGGATTAATGGAAAAATCATCAAATGTTAAACCAGAGCAATTACAGTTGAGGCATCAAGTTAGACATCAGGTCGCCATTCCACCAGAATACCCATACGTACCGATTGGGGAACACAAAAGACAGAATGAGGCTAGAACATACCCCTTCACGTTGGATCCGTTTCAAGATACTGCCATTTCATGTATTGATAGAAGTGAGTCGGTTTTGGTTTCAGCTCATACGTCTGCCGGTAAAACAGTGGTGGCAGAGTACGCAATCGCGCAGTCGTTAAAAGAAAAGCAGAGAGTGATTTACACCTCACCAATTAAAGCTTTGAGTAATCAAAAATATAGAGAATTGTTGGCGGAATTCGGCGATGTTGGTTTAATGACTGGTGATGTTACCATCAATCCTGATGCTGGATGTCTAGTCATGACCACTGAAATTTTGCGGAGTATGTTATACAGAGGGTCGGAAGTTATGCGAGAAGTTGCTTGGGTGATATTTGACGAAGTTCATTATATGAGAGATAAATCTCGTGGTGTTGTATGGGAAGAAACTATCATTTTGTTACCAGATAAGGTGCACTACGTTTTTCTTTCGGCCACTATTCCAAATGCGATGGAATTCGCTGAATGGATTGTGAAGATACATGCTCAACCTTGCCATGTTGTCTACACAGATTTCCGCCCCACCCCGTTACAGCATTACTTATTCCCCGCTGCAGGCGATGGAATTCATTTGGTGGTTGACGAAAAGGGCAGTTTTAGGGAAGAAAATTTTCAAAAAGCTATGGCATCTATCAGCGATAACGTAGGGGATGATCCTTCCTCCGCTGACAACTCTAAAGGAAAGAAGGGGCAAACGTATAAAGGTGGCAATAAGGATGGTAAATCTGATATTTATAAGATTGTAAAAATGATCTACATGAAAAGGTACAATCCCGTCATTGTCTTCTCTTTTTCGAAGAGAGATTGTGAAGCTCTTGCTTTGAAAATGTCAAAATTGGATTTCAACACAGATGAAGAAAGGGACGCCTTGACAAAAATTTACAATAACGCCATTGAGTTACTTCCTGAGGCCGACAAGGAATTGCCGCAAATCAAAAACATATTACCCTTGTTGAGACGTGGTATTGGTATCCACCATTCCGGTTTATTGCCTATCTTGAAAGAAATCATCGAGATTTTGTTCCAAGAGGGTTTATTGAAAGTTTTGTTTGCTACGGAGACATTCTCTATCGGGCTTAATATGCCTGCGAAAACAGTGGTCTTCACTTCTGTCCGTAAGTGGGATGGTAAGGGTTTTCGGTGGGTCTCTGGTGGTGAATACATTCAAATGTCTGGTAGAGCAGGTCGTCGTGGTTTAGATGACCGTGGTATTGTCATCATGATGATTGACGAGAAAATGGAACCACAAGTAGCAAAAGGTATGGTTAAGGGACAGGCTGATAGGCTTGACTCCGCCTTCCATCTAGGATACAATATGATATTAAATTTGATGAGAGTGGAGGGAATATCGCCAGAGTTTATGTTACAGAACTCGTTTTTCCAATTTCAAAATGCTGCTTCAGTTCCATTATTAGAGAAGAATTTACAAGATTTGACAACAAAAGCTGACAGTATCCAGATCGATGACGAAGCTATGATCAAAGAATATTACGACCTCAAGAAGCAACTCGATATATACCAAGGAGATGTTCGCCAAGTTATCACTCATCCTGGACATATATTACCATTCTTACAGCCGGGTAGAGTCGTTAAGGTTAGGATTGGGGAATTCGATTATGGATGGGGAATGGTGACCTCATTTTCTAAGAGATCGAATAAACGTAATCCATCTCAAACATATAGCGATCATGAGTCCTACATCGTCAACGTGTTCATTTATACGATGTTTGTTGATTCGCCCGTAAATTTGATCAAGCCATTCAATCCAGTTTTGCCTGTTGGTATAAGGCCTGCTGTTGCGGGTGAAAAATCGAGGGCTGAATACATTCCCATAACCTTAGACTCTATTGAAAAAATCAGCAGTGTCAGGCTTAGGGTTCCGGACGAGTTCAAAAGTTCTAGCTCTAAACGTAACTTACTTAAGACCATGAAGGATTTACCCAAGAGGCTTCCTGATGGCATTCCGCTCATGGACCCCATAGAAAGTATGAAGATTGATGACAATGATTTCAAGATGTTGCTTAGGAAGATTGAAGTTTTGGAATCAAAAATGTTGAGCAATCCCCTCCACGGTTCAGTTAGATTGAAGGGTTTGTATGAAAAATACAATCAAAAGGTTGAGGTTGAACAGTCAATTAAGTCCCTCAAAGATAAAATATTGGAAGCACAAGCAGTTATTCAGTTGGACGATTTAAAACATAGAAAGAGAGTTCTCAGGCGTTTGGGTTTCACCACTCAAAACGATATCATCGAGCTCAAGGGCAGAGTCGCTTGTGAAATTAGTACTGGTGATGAGTTGCTCTTGACTGAGTTGATCTTCAACGGTTCATTCAACGATTTGAATTGCGAACAGTGTGCTGCTTTGCTCTCTTGCTTCGTTTTCCAGGAAAAGGCCAAGGAGGTACCCAGATTAAAACCTGAGCTAGCAGAACCTTTGAAATCAATGCAAGATATGGCAAGCAAGATCGCCAAGGTCTTTAGAGAGTGCAAAATTGAAATTGTCGAAAAGGAGTACGTCGAACTGTTCAGGCCCGAGTTGATGGAAGTCACGTATGCTTGGTGCAAAGGGGCCTCGTTTACCCAGATCTGTAAGATGACTGACGTTTACGAAGGGTCTTTAATTAGAATGTTCAAAAGATTAGAAGAAATGTTGAGACAATTAGTGACCGCCGCTAAAACTATCGGTAATGCCGAGCTTGAAGAAAAGATGGAGAAGTCAATGGGCTTAGTTCACAGAGATATTGTGTCTGCTGGCTCTTTGTATCTTTAGTCTGCCTTTTATATATATATATATGTATATATATGTATTATAGCTGTCGATAATTTCACGACGTATTTTTTGAGAACTGCGACAAAAGATAATCGCCTCTCCCTATGATCTGTTATATTTGCTACAATACAAGTAAATAACAAAGTTCAGCTTGAAGTTGATTGAGATCGTTGAAAGGATGCCAATTGACATGCAAAATGAAAGTGGTGAAAGTTTGAGCGATAAGGTAGACTTGCTTTATGCCAAATCTGGAGCATTTTTACACCCCACAACTTCAAAGGAGGATAATATTGAAGGATTCATTAGTTTAAGTAGAGGTGTGAAAACTTCGAATAGAGACGTGGCAGTAGCGTTTACTTCGATAAATCAGCTACGTAGCGATGACCTTCATAAATACGAAAGTGTTGATAACGGCGATCTCGAAGGCGATTTGAAAGCCATGAAGGCTAGAAGTCGGAATACGCTTAGTGACATAAAAAAAGACTTGAATTATGTTTCGAAACCGCCTAGCTCATCATTGGATGGTTACTGCTTCAATGTGCCCATCTCGTTTATATACTCCATCCAAGTGCGGAGGCCCTCAGTAGGGTGGTGGTATGGGTCCATCATCATCAATACTCAGGATGGAGAAAAATTACCAATTGTCTTCTTCCATGATGATAAATCGCCCTCTACAAGGGAACTCCAAAGAAGAAAAAACCAGCAGTTTGACACATTCGCAGATAATGGGGATATTTATTGGGGAGGCCAGTTTTTCATAAAAGCCTTGGGCAAACTTGCGGATCTACAAAGGTCTACTGTGGAGCCTTCTGTGTATTTAGTTAATCCGGAGTCAATTGACTTGATTAATTTTGCTCCTTTCAAAGAGCCACGATCGGTCAGAGCAGAAAAGTCGAACCAGGACCCGTTCAAATTACCTGACGTTAACAAATTTATAACCAACGCCAAATGGAAAATACTAGAAACGGTTGCTACGCTCTCTGCTAAAACCAGGAATCAAGTCGTTGAAATTGTTGACGAAAATGCACCGTCGCAAATAAAACAACTCATGAACAAGCCTGAGTTACAAAGAATAGGAAATGAATTCGACAGTGCCAGGGTTTATTTGGCCAAATGGGCAGCACAAGTCAAGGAAGAAGCTGAAGAGGCCCAAAAGCGCTACTCATTGGATGAAGAGGTCTACGATAAAATAAACAGAGAGCTCGGTGTGCCTTTTGATTCGAAGCAAATTCTAACCGATGAAGAAGTGCACAAAACTTCGAGGCGCATGCCAATTAGTAAAGTCGAGTGGGAAGGGTTCTTTGATTTTTCTGGTAGGTTGATTGTGACTGTAGAAGAGGTTAAAAGTAGAATATTCCATGGTGGACTCGACGACTCTGTTAGAGCTGAAGCATGGCTATTTTTACTTGGTCTTTACCCTTGGGACTCCTCAAGAGAGGAAAGAGAAACCCTTCGGAATAGTTATGAAACAAGTTATGAAGAATTGAAGATGAAATGGGTGGACGACGAGGACAAGCGGGGCACTGAGTTCTGGAAAGATCAAAAGAATAGGATTGAAAAAGATATTAATCGCACTGACCGTCATATGCTGATTTTCAGAAATACGAAGAAGTCTTCAAATACAATGGCTACAAGCCATATAGATTCTGCTGAAAGAGAGTCGTCTCCCGAAACTCCTGATGATCTTGAGGAGGAAGGGGAAGACGACGAGTTTGACGTTTCTAACATCACTAATCCCCATTTGTTCAAGATGAGAGAAATTTTATTAACTTACAATGAATACAATACCAATTTAGGGTATGTTCAGGGGATGACGGACTTGTTGTCGCCCCTATACGTGACTTTCCAAGACGAATCACTTTCGTTTTGGGCATTTTCCAACTTCATGATCCGAATGGAACGCAACTTCCTCAGGGACCAGTCTGGCATGAAAAAACAGATGCTCACATTGAACGAACTAGTCCAGTTCATGTTGCCTGACTTGTTCAAACACCTAGAGAAATGCGAGTCAACAGACTTATACTTTTTCTTCAGAATGTTGTTGGTCTGGTACAAACGCGAGTTTGAGTGGTCCAATGTCCTAACCCTTTGGGAAGTTTTGTGGACCGATTATTATTCCAGTCAGTTCCACCTCTTTTTTGCGTTGGCCGTCTTGAGCTACAATGAACGTATCATCAGGCAGAATTTGACCCGATTCGACGAGGTATTGAAATATATGAACGATCTATCAATGAACATGAACTTGAACCAGTTGTTGAGAAGATCGGAATTATTATTCTTGCGTTTCAGAAGGATGATTGACATCATCGATAGAGAGAATTCTATTAACCGCATCAATAATGAAAACTTTTATGACAGGTCTGACACCTCGGTTATCAAAGTAAGTCCAGACTTGAGGTCCTTGCTTTCGAAACAGATGGTTATACAAAAAGAGGTGGAGCGCCCTGAAGGTGTCAGCGGTGGCTAAATTAGCTTGGTATGCTTAATTGCTGTCTCTATATACTTTATTTTGCCATTTTTTGGTTGAACATTGTTCATCCCGAGGTAGAGAAGCGACTTATCTTATGAACTTGTGCTTATGAACTTATGCTTATGAACTTATGCTCATGTCTTTTTACTGTAATAGCAAGTCGGATTTGTAGATCTGAGCAGCAACACACGTGCGACATGAATCTACATTTCACAATCATGGCTTTTTTCTTTGCAAACACTTGACGGCTGTTTGTTACCCTAATTTAGGAAGTGAAGTAGATGCTAGAGGCGTACTGAACGTAGTAAAGTCTTTTCAGTTGTTATTTAAATTTGACGCCATGAGTGAACGAACTCCTTTAAAGAAGAATGTTAGAAAATATCAACATGACGAAGATGAGCCGCTGTATGAGGATAGAGGGTTAGGGCAAACTACAAAGGTTTCTCTTTATGCTGCGGGGGTGGTAATGGGAACTCTTTGTCTCTGGTTCTTCGTTATTTATTTGCCAAAAACTTTTATACCCGAACCCAAAAGGTTAGAAGAAATAATTAAAGTTTCTGAATTAAGTGTTAGCCTAACGCCGTTAAACAAAACCAGGGTTCTAGAGCTAGGAATGATGGCTGATACCCTCGCTGGTGATTATTCCGATGATGAAGAGCTCGGTTCAGAAGAAAGCAAGCCTGTGGAGAAGGTGCCGGTGAGTGAAGATGGTGGTTCAGATTCGAGTAAAAAGCAGGTCGAAAGGCTCGTTTTGATTGGAGACGTGCATGGCCACTACTCTGAGTTGATGTACCTACTCCGGAAGCTCAACTACAGCCGAAAAAGAGACCATGTTTTACTTTTGGGCGATTTCATAACCAAGGGGCCCGATTCATACAAGGTGTTGGAATTCGCAATTGACAATCAAATTGACTGCATTTTAGGGAATCACGAGTATTATGTATTACAGAACTACGCTCAATTCCACAAATTACAGTCACCCCAGTTCACTAACGACGTCGATAATGCAATGCATCTCGAGTCTACTTTCAACGACGATCCCGAGTACCTCTTGGCCAAAAAATTGCAGCCAAGACATGTCCAGTATATTAACAAATGCTCTGTTATCAAAACTTTGGGGAAAGTGCCTTTGCACAAATCTTCGAAACTGGGTGGCGTCAAGTCTACCAATGGAATTGCAGTACATGGAGGACTTAGATGGGACCAAGTCCCAAATTTGGAAGATCAAGATCCGCTCGATTGTTTAGAAATGCGCTCATTGATTGGCCCCTACTTTAATGTCTCAACCGATGACCCAGAGGAGGAAAATGCTGTGTCTTGGTCCAAAGTGTGGAACCAGAAACAGCGACAGCTCCCTATCCTGGAGGCCAACGTCGTTTATTACGGTCATGACGCGCGGAGAGGCCTCAAATTAAAGAAATTCTCAAAAGGCCTCGACTCTGGCTGTGACAAGGGCGCTCAGCTCTCTGCTATGGTGCTCTGGAGGGAAAAAAGCGGCCCCGACCTGAAAGGTTCAAGCATTTTGTACAAAGAAAAGCTCTTCAGCGTCGACTGCTAACTTAATGCATGCACCCTATACGTACCCCTATACGTACCTCTACATGTACCGCCAGTATTTCACAGTATATTTATCGCCTTAAAGCTTCGCATAGCTTGAAAGCCCAATCTATATTAGCTTACGACTGTTCCGAAACCTCTAATACTATAGTTTTCCCTACTATATCTATATGAGTTTAGATATGGCCTCCAGTATTGTTTTTGTAGCAAAACTCCATCGTTTCAAGGCTCCAATATATGCCCCTGGCGATACACTTGACTATTCAGAAGTAATCACTCTAGTCACCGTTACTATGACTTGGTGTATAAGGGTATTCCCAATCTATCAGAAAAGGTGTCGGTGCACGACTAGTCTATGAAAACATCAAAACACCCCTGCTTGTTTTTTTATCTGTTCCTTGTATTTTTACACCCAAACTCCAGTATACGAGATAGAGGTAAACAACCTGATCATGAGTTTCCACACAATCGAGTACTCACCAAATATGGTGGCACCAGGAGGTAGCGGGCAATTAGAAATTGCTAACGCACAAGGACAAAATGTGACGTCGGCGGCAATATTCACATACGACGGAGGCATCCCAATGCTATTTTTCATTCCATTCAATGATCCAAAAAGATATGAATACAAGCAGAAGATAATCAATCATGGGGGAATAATAACCGACACTGAACCAAATGAATCGAGTGGCAATAGGATTGTGCTTTTGAGCTCGTTCAACATTAGGGGACAGACATGTTTTAAATTGAGCTTTATCGATGACTCCATTAAAAATAACAGACCGTGTGATTTGAATAGCTACAGGTACCAGATGCCAGACGCTTACGATGGCTCGGATATAGCTAGCAACAAAATTGTGAAAATGAATCCCGATGGAAACGAGGAAAACAGTATCACCGCGTTCACCAACGTGCTCACCACTAGTGCCAGGACTCCTCCAGTAAGAACATCGAGAAGGTTTAACGAGATGAAAGACGAGTACATATTGAATCAGGTTAGGTTAAATCCAAGGTACAGAAATAGTCACAAATTTTTCGACGAGTTGGCGACTCATGAGATCTTGAAAGGACACACGGGCAATTCGATCAGAAGCAGGTACAGAAATCATTTAGAGTCACGATTGGGATATGTTTATAAAACGGATGAAGAGGGCACGTTGATTCAAGATGCTGAGGGTCACAATATAAAGGAAGATCTCGATAAGCTCCCCAAGACTTTAAAAAATAGGTTTACGGCGTTGGAAGACTATAGTCTATGCAGCGAGCTAATCGAATACAACAAGGCAAAGTATCTTGAGGACCTTGAAGCTGGTATTGTTGCTAAAGACGCTGATGGTAAACCTAAAGAATTCGATTACTACAGTGAGTTTACTGTGCCCGTTTCATTTTTCAACACCATGGGTAAAAAGTACCCCTCGCATACGTACAATTCATGGAGGGATAGATATAGAAAGTTTGTTCGTCTCTATGGGGCCCAGAAGTTTATTGATGATTACAACACGTCAATTCTGAAGGGAGAAACCCCAGAGCAGATGAAAAATTTTACCGGCAAAAGGGCTGGGCTCACTAAAGGCTTCAAACAATTAATTGGGTCGAGCTACCCAAATAATTTCAACAAGTTGCCTTCTACTGAGTCCATGGAAAATGATAGCG
This sequence comes from Debaryomyces robertsiae, assembly GCA_030566065.1. NCBI lineage: Eukaryota > Fungi > Ascomycota > Pichiomycetes > Serinales > Debaryomycetaceae > Debaryomyces > Debaryomyces robertsiae. The sequence goes on from JAJMHL010000004.1 coordinate 329,482, forward strand.
CCATTGATGAAAAAATAAGAGAAATGAGACCTGTGGGGTTTGGTAGCGAAGCCGAGAATTTGAGTAAGGATAGTCGCCATGGTGGAAATAGGCTAAATACAGTTGTACCGGATAGTCAAACGCAGGTCGAGGTACAAGAGGATTCTCTCAACTTTGCGTCACAAAGCGCATCTCAAGAAGGAATCACCATTCAGTACGCCTCGGAGACTGTCACCCTCGAAGAATTGTTCAACGAGAACTTTTACAAGATCAAGCCAGATGAAGTAAGCAGCGAGGTTGAAAAGATCTTGCTGAGTTGTGATCGCGCCAATGTCATTGAATTGTTCAAAGAGTTTTACAGAATTGGCATTAACAATACTTTCACTGCTCATATGCTTATGGCAGGAAGCGCAGACATTGTGAATATCCAAGTTTTCGTTGACAAATTTTTAGATAGAATTCAGCATTTGCAAGAAGATGAAATCTATCAAGGTTTGCTTATCGAAGATACAGAAGGGTTGTGGACTCCTAAGACAGACAGTTATCTACTTAACAACTCAAAACACGATATCAAGAAATTGAAAAAAATCCAAAGCAACAAATCTATTCAAGTTCGAAAAGAATTTCTTGAAAAAGTGGCTGATTTGGCATAAGCTACAGTAAAGTCAATTAATCAATGTATATTAAAGTTCGTAGTGTGTACAGTATGTTTTATATAGTTAAGTGCAATTTTTATCGATTCAACCTTAAGGCAGGAGTTACACCACTAAAACAAAGACGCGACTGATAATGCTACATTTAATTAAGTTGGAGCATACATTTATTACTCAGGATATCAAAACAATAAGAAACAATAAAGTTAGAAAAAGTAGCCTTTTGAGCTAACATAACCAAAAGAAATTTTTTAACAGTACTACCAGAACCGCGGCATCAATTAATTGGAAGAGTAAAGACCCCAGTACTTTTCTGCGTTGTAAGCACCGTCGGCCTTCCACAAGTCGTTGAAAGCAGTGAACAAAAGAACATCGTTACCACATTCTTGCTTGATAGATTCAATGGCAGACTTTTGGTTAGATTCAGATGGGACAGCGACATTGTTGTTGTCACCCTTAGTTGGCCAGCCGGTTTCAGTAATCAAAACCTTCTTGCCACTACCACAAGTAGAAGCAACTCTTTGAATTTGTTGCAAAACCCACTTACCGGCTTGGCTAGCGGTAACGTGGCCATCAAAGAAAGCGTGAGCGTTAACAGCAATGTAATCAGAATACTTACACAAGTCAGGGTTGTTGATGACAGCAATGAAGGTGTCAACGGCAACAATGTTACCGTTGTAACCAGCACTCTTCAAAGCAGATTTGGCCTTTTGGACGTAGTTTTCAACATCAGAAGTACTGGCTTCACCAGAGTTGACCAACTCGTTACCAACGGAAACGGTGTCAATGGAGTCCCAGCCACCGTTAGACTTGGCAGCGTCAGACAAGGTTTCGATACCAGATTCAAGGTTGGAAACATCGCTGATACCAACGAAAAGCTTCTGAGAGTCACCCTTGGCGCTCAAAACTTGGTTGACTTGATCACAGTCGACACCGTACAATCTAATGAACTCGTAACCACTGAGTTGTTTCACCTCACTCTTGATTTGCGAGGATGACTTGCATCCCCCATCGTTAGCGTAAGGAGTGTAAGTGATACCCTTCGAACCAGCCGAGAACGACCCAGAGTCCAGGGAGCCGCTAGTGCTAGAGGAACCGGAGCTCGAGCTGGCACTGACTTCAGAGTCCGACTCAGAACTGGTGCTGGAACCACTGACAGACCCAGACGTAGTCTGGGTCTCGAGAGTGGTTGGGACACCGGTGGCCCCAGCGGCCACAGTCGACGTCTCGCCACTACCCAACGTAACCTTCACGACGTTGGTTTGGGTGACAATCTTGACATCCTTCTTTTCGAGCTTGTGCTCGTGGTGCTGGTGTTGCAATGGCTGTGCCATAACGGCGGCTACCACAGCGGCATTAACGATAGTTTTGAACAACATAATAAATGAGCGACTTAAAACAAGTAGGTATAATCTAGGGATAAGCTAGGATATTAAGGAATGACTGTAGAAATACCTATATGATAAAGAACTTTAAACCGACCTTTCACTATAAGAAAGGGGGATTTTGGTTGTTTATAAAACGTGAATCTGACGCCAGACGAAAATTTTGCACCTGAAACCGTGAGCTTTTGTGTCACTTGGTATTCGTTTATTTTTCTCATCCATTAGGCAACCGAGCCACGAATCTCGACCTGATTGTTTTCACCGATATGGCAATTTATTGTCAGTATGCAATAATGCCTATTATAGTGCCATAACGGGCGACGCCTGTCTGAGATGCGTAAGGGAAATACATAAACAGTGCAGTAGAAGGAGGTTATATAACCCAGAAGATGCATGGAGACCAAATAGGCCAAATAGGCCAATAGATTAATAAAGACCGATGGAGACGAATAGGAGACAGATGAGAAACTCATAGGAAACCGATAGAGAGGATGACGTAACGATAATGCGGACGCAACCACCGTAAGTCAACTGTTAACATAAGGAGTTATAATACAATCAAACTATTGAGGCTTGTTTAATATTTTGTTTAGTTAGTATTAGGCTAGTATTTTGTTTAATGTTGAAACTGGGTTGCTATATAGTGTAAAAAGTTTTTGTAAATATTTGTGTTCTGTGAGGGTTACATTCGGTAATGCTAGGGTTACGCTAGGAGAAAGGTAGGAGTATAGTGAGTATTCTAGCGCGAAGGGATGGAACGAAAAATGTTTACGCAGCCGGTCGGTGTCGAACGGCCGAATACGGGGCAGGGGAAGCACCGAAGGGGCACAGATGCATGCGCGGATGCCGGCACAGCGACCGCACCAAGGGCCTAGGCATCGCACCCGGGAACGAGGAGGCCCAGGGGGGACACAACAGAGCCCGACGATCCGCTTTGGGGGACTTCGCATGCGGCGCGCTGACGTCAGCGGAGTCCATGGGGGTGTCGATCGGATCGGGATCGAGTACGAGGGGCGTCTGGGTTGTGGCCACCAAATGCAGCCGCTGCCTCTGCGGCTGTCCCTCGGGATCGTTGCACATGTTTTTAGTCATCTGATAATTTGTCCAGTGACTTTGTCCACCTGATACCGAGTTTGTGTTTGTGTGATTTGATGTACGGGTGTAATATGTCTAACATCCAAACACCCAGATATGGTTGCTTACACGTGACCTTGGAGCACCCTGGAGCAGATTCGCATAAGCTCTGAATCTTTCTTTGGCGGCTGATCCCTTAATAAACCACTACGGGAAACTGTTCGACTAGATAGGTAGATATTCGGTAATCAACATCGACACCACAATCAGAATAGTTGTTTAAACGTATTAGGCTAGTCTAAAAGCGATACCCCCACAATTGCAGACAAGCCGCCAGGAAGTAAAACCCAGGATTTGTAATCTTTAAATAAGGTACCGCAGCGACAACAAATAACATTCGAAAAGTGGTGGTCAATCAGTCAGTAGACGCCGGTTCAAAAAGAAGTTTTGTCAGGATGCTCAGCGAGTCGCCCAACGGGAAGGAGAACGCGGTGCTAGACAGTGACAGAAGCAGGAAGCAGTTTGCCAGCGACAGCGACGTGATCCACGTAGAGGAAGAGGTGGAAGACGAGGAGGATGACGACGCCGAAGAAGATGAAGAAGCAATGGAGGATGACACCATGGAAGAGAACGCGATGGAGGATGATGTGATTGTAATTGAGAGCCCGCCGCCCGCCAAGCAGGTGCCGGGACAATTGCCCGCCGCCAACAACTTCAAGGACTTGGGCAATCGATTGATGAAGCCTCTTCCAGACTACCCTGTGAAAGACGACACACACCACGTGTGGGAGATCAAGGATTGGAATGCCCTCAAGACCGATAAGGTCCGCGGTCCGCGGTTCGTCTGCGGCGGTTTTGAGTGGAACGTGTTGCTCTTTCCTAGAGGTAGCAACAGCACCCAAATATCACTCTATATCGAACCTCATCCCATCGATCCTCCTGAAGGCGGAGCCAATAAGTGGTACGTATGCGCTAAGTTCGGGTTGGACTTGTGGAACCCAGCTGATCCCACTGCGCACTACTCGAGTGGGTCGTATCATAGATTCAACGAACACGAAACAGATTGGGGTTTCTCGTCATTGATAGATATCAGACAATTGAAGTCTCTTTTGAAAGACCATAAGCGGCCTATCTTGGAAAATAATCAACTCAATATCACGGCATTTGTAAGAGTTATCGATGATTCATCGACGGGTGTATTGTGGAATTCGCTCACCGACTATGATTCCAAGAGAAGCACTGGGTTTGTGGGATTGAACAACCAAGGTGCTACCTGTTACTTAAACTCATTATTGCAATCGTACTTCACCACCAAGATTTTCCGGAAGTTGGTGTATCAGATCCCAATCGATACTCTCAAGAATACAAATTCTGTTGCTTTCTCCTTACAAAAAATATTTTACCTCCTTCTGAACTCTGATGACCCTGTGGGAACTTTGGAATTGACTAAGTCCTTTGGGTGGGATTCAAGTGACGCATTCACTCAGCACGATGTTCAAGAATTGAATCGTATTTTGATGGACAAGTTGGAAACAGCAATGAAATCCACGCCCATCGAAAACCGCTTAAATGATATATTTGTAGGGAAGATGAAGTCTTTTATCAAATGTGTCAACGTTCCTTATGAGTCTTCCAGAGTGGAAGACTTTTGGGATATCCAGTTAAACGTCAAAGGCTTGGAAAACTTACAAAAAGCTTTTAATAACTATATCGAAATCGAAATGTTGGAAGGGGAAAATAAATACCAAGCAGGTGATGAATTCGGTTATCAGGATGCCAAAAAGGGGGTGGTATTTGAATCGTTCCCTCCGGTTCTCCATTTACAGTTAAAGAGATTTGAGTATGACTTTATGGTTGACGAACTTGTTAAAATTGATGATTTTTATGAGTTCCCTGATTCCATCGATTTGTCACCCTATCTTGATGAAAGCCTACCCGCTGAAGTAAAGCAGCAAAATTGGACTTACAAATTACATGGCGTTTTGGTGCATCAAGGTAGTATTTCAAATGGCCATTACTATGCAATGATAAAGCCTTTTGCAAATCAAGATACATGGTTGCGCTTTGACGACGACAAAGTTTGGAAGGTTACCCCTTATCAAGTTTTCCAAGAAAATTTTGGGGCCCATGAATTGTCCCCTCAAGAATTCTCCAAACTATCTAGATTTGACCAAAATGAGAATCTTATCAGGAGAGCCACTTCCGCTTACATGTTGGTGTATTATCGTGAGGCCGCATTAGATAGTATTTTACCTGATAAAGACGAGTCCATGAATTCCCTTATTCCAACCACCATTTCAAACCAAATAGAGAATGAATTAAAAGAAGCCCAAAGAATAGAAAAGGCTAAGCAGGAGGCTTTGTATTATTTGAATGTCAAGTTTGTTACACTGAAAAATTTCAATAATTTCGATGGCTTCGACTTATATCCTGATCCCACAATACAAAAATTTTACGACGAGGCGTTAGTCTCTGAGAGTTCAAAGCCAATCACAATGCAAGTTAAAAAGGATGACAAATTTTCGAAGCTATATGAGCTCATAGGAAAGGAACTAGGTTACCTAAATGATCTGTCCGCTGATAATCAAATTGAAGAGCAACTCAAGAACTTGCCTTTCCGTTTAATCTTAGTGAACCACCGTAATAACCATACTAATAGAACAGATACACCTGTACCCGAGGACTTGCTAGATGCAACCATCAACTCTATCTATTTGAAATGTTTCAATAGAAAGTATGATGAAATGGTGTTTTATGTCGAGGAAGTTCATAAGGACTTAAAAAACATAACTGAGTCAATAGGCTTTGATTCTATTACACCTAGTAAATTTAGATTTGATAAGGTTTTCGAGAAAATCAACAAAGCTCCTGAACTGAACCCAACTCGCTTCAAGTTTCACGATATTTATGATCATTCAAGGTATATGAGTATATTCTTAAAATACTTCGATCCTTTATCTAATAAAGTGAGAGGTTTGACTCATATGACAGTATTGAAAGATGACACTATTGATACATTACTTGATCCAGTTAACAAGCTATTGGGTTTTGAAAGAGGGACAAATTTAAATCTCTATGAGGAGTTATCTCCTTTAAAAATTGAAAACATTGACCACTCATTGACGTTTGAAAAGCAGGAGCTCAGCAATGGTGACATCATATGTGTACAAATAAGTGACATTGAAAGTATTGCCCTCGACAATACGTTCGCAAATGTGAAGGAATATTACAAATTCCTCTTGACAAGGTTACACATTTTAGTGAAACCCTTTAAAGCTGAATCCGATGAGGAAGACAGCGAATTTGTTGCTGGCGAAAGTGATGTTGATGGTAATGATAATGGACAAGGCGAGGCAGCTAGTAATAATGCGGTGGAGAAGTTTGAACATAATAAAATATTCGACTTATGGATTTCAACACAATACAGTTACAAAGAACTTGCTAAAGAATTGGCTAAGCACTTGGGCCCTCACGTTGATCCAGAGTATTTGAGAATTTTCATTGTGAACTACCAAGGAGTGAAGTACCCCTTAAAATCTTCGAATCACTTGTCCCAATTTTTTGCTAAACTGGTTCCTGTTTCACAAATTACGACATTTGAGTACGAGATTTTGAACATCACATTGCCTGAGTATGAGAATAAAAAATCCGTCAAGATTTATTGGTTGAATAATATCATCCAATGTCAATTGTTTGATTTTCTTGTTCCTAAGGACGGTTTGGTGATTGATTTAGTGAAAAAGCTTTTTAACAAGGTCAATGTTCCAACTGATCAATTGAATAATATTTTGATCTGGGCAGGCCATGACCATAAATATACCGAATTGATAAGATTTGAGAGATCAATCGAATCTATCAATGACAGCTTTGAATTGTATGCGGGTATATTCCCGGTAGAGGTTGAGATATTAGTCAACTATGATATGATTAAAAGTTTCAATGACGAGCCACTAAATTTACAGAAAATAGGTGATGAAGAGATCAAAAAGGAAATCTCAATTGCAAGAAAGTATTCCAAAAATTTGAATATGATTCCCGTGTTTCACTTTTATAAGAATAGTAACTATCACCACGGCGTCCCATTCGTCTTCCCTGTTTACCCAGATGAAAAGTTTTCAGAAACCAAAAATAGACTACGCAAGAGACTTGGGCTTGGTTTGCAAGCTTTCGATAAGATCAAATTTGCCTTGGCGGATTCTAGCGACAAGGGCTGTTATATTGAACATGGGAAGGAAGACCTAATATTGTACGACGAAATTGGCAAATATGAAAGTTCTGTTTCGCTTGCTTTGGATCATCCCGACAGAACGCCTCGTAAGGTATCCCAATTCGATAAGGGTATTTCAATCAAATAATTCACATAGAAACATAGTGTCCAATCGCTTTTACCGGTCAATAGAGGCCACTTATATAATCAAATTCAATATATCAAAGAACATAATCTATTTATGTACTTTATAGTATTCAATACGCCTAATGTCAGTCGAACTTAGCTTCCCTTGCCAATTAGTTTCTTCGGTGCTGTCCTCACCTATAACATCAATCAGTACCACGTCCAATGTCTTGAGTCTCTTTTCTTTCCTAGTCCTATTGACAAAGTCACCACCTTTACTTGTTTCACCACTTACAACCAATGAGTCGATATTACTTATGTACCCAGTAGGGCCACATACGTCATTGAACTTGTAGATTTCGTACCGAAGCTTCTCACCCATGTGCTTGTTCAAGAAAGAAACCAACTTTTTTTGTCTGGTGTCAAAACTTTCTAACATTTCAGCATACTTCTTGTTCACTAACATCTCAGGGCCAGTAATTCCAACAATAAGCTTCTCCAGGGCCAAAAATATTGCCATTGATAACATTATTTTATGTCCATCATGCAAATGATCGAATGTCCCTCCTAATGCTACGACCGGGTACTGCTGGAAAGACTTCGACTCCTGACCTGAAGGCTTCATCTTGAGCTTGTTCAAATCAACCTTTATCTGCTCTGTCTGAATTTTACTCAATCCCCGTGGAAGTGCATACTTTTCTTCTTCAACGTAAAATAGTTGATCTGAAGTTTGCTCCAAACAATCATAATTGATTCTGTTAAATAAAACGTCTATCTCGAGTGTGTAATCCCAACCTCGCTTAGTGGCCAATTCTCTCGTTACGGTGTAGATGCCTGACAATATGGTGTTTAGCAGATTCGAATCCTTCACCTTTTGCACTATCAAGATATTAAGCGTTTTGAAAGATGAATTTTTTTCTCGTAATGATTGAAGAGTTCTATCAAAGAAATTCGTGTAGTCGATTGAAGAAGCGTCATTAACAACTAGTACTGGATGTTGCGCAATCATTGAAAAGGGGTTTAGTTGATTAAGTTCGTAAGGATTGGCATCATAAAATTAATGTACTAAGTATATACAGGGTGTTGTCTATTTATATTTGCAGTAATTGAAATCAGATACAATCACTGCTCAGTACTATGGGATTGACCGATAGCATTCACTTGTCAAAGTAGAAAGCCTAGTCAGTGCTTTTGGATCATCAGATTTGAGCTGAAAAATTTGTCTCAAGGCTAACATTAATTTCACATCAGGTTTGGTCAACCCTTGCGAAGCTTTCAAATGTTCATAGACTTTTTCCAAAGACTTTACAATCGGATTGCTATGGATCAATTTCTCTCTTCTATCAATCAAAGCGTTCGGTCTGAATAACAATATACCAGACTTGATGATCTTTTTATGAAAAGCGATAGCGTCATCACTTTGAATATTTAGCCACGTAGTGTGATAGATCCTTTCAATGATTCTGTTGTAGCTTTCCACGTAATCGTTGGATATAAGCAGGCTTTTTCTTTGAAATTTCGATTCATGAACCAATAATGCGTCCATGAACTTTATCAATGAATCCAAGATTGTCTGTAATTGAAGGCCATTGATGGACCTTTTTGGGGTGTTGTTGGGTATGTGTCTTTGGCTCTTTTCTATGGTACTTTTGTTGTAGTTTGAATCGTTGTAGTGATGAAGTTCCTTCATGAAAACAGAAAAGATGGCGTTAACAGTTTTAGGTCGAGGATTTAAAGACTTGCTTAAATTTGTTTCTGGGTTAACCAAAGAGGAGAAGACTTCGGTCACTAGCTTGCTTGGCATTTCTTTATCGTAATTTTCGGCAAGTTTATAGATGAAGTTCTCGATCAACATTATGTCAACAATGTCTGGCTCATGATCCCCAGTCAATTGTAATTTTTTTAACGAAGAAACTTCTTCTTTTTCGGGTGATTTGATTTCTGCAGTGATGTCTTGGCTTCTCTGCTTGGAGGAGAGATACTTTGGAAAGTAGTTCTCTGAAATGACACCGTCAGCGATACCATTTTGCTTCACAGTCTTCAGGATTTCGTCTCTATTGGCATATATACCTCCCCATTTAGTCAAACAAAACCATACTGCCAAATAAAATTCCTTGAATTTACCTAATTGAACCAAACCGTCTAGAGTGAGCATTAAAAAGAATTTATTCATCCCATTCTTCTTCTTCAAGTTGATTTTGAAAGATTCCGGTACCTTTTTGCCGAACTTTCCCTTGGAATCTCTATATTGTTTATCTAAAAAAGCAAGTCTTATGTCTGAGAACTTTGGACGCGAAAAATCCACTAATGGCTTTTGTTTGCCGCTGAATAAAGCTTTCGTCTTGTTATGTGAGAACAAAGGAGGTGGGAATATAACTAAAGGATTGATTTCCGTTTCAGTTAAAGGCTCGGATGATAACACATTCTGGGGAAGGATGTCACGAATAAATTCACCTTCATTAAGATTCTTGATATCAGATTCTTTGCAACTTGAAATCGCATGTTTTAACCTTGCGTTTGTCCTTACCTTGACTGTTGAGTCAGGCTTAAGTAATTTAAAAGTGGATTCTTCACTAGCTTTTTCGACAAAATCCAACAAGCTCTTTACTTCCGGACACCAGATACTTAAATAGTTCAAGCCTTGTCGTACGTATTCATAATGTGATCCCGAGGAAATCACTTCACCAGTACCCGCTGTATTATTGATATAGCAAGAAACGAAAACAGAAACAAATGTTTCATCGATGTCGATCAACTGACGCCTAATTTGCTGTCGATAAGTAACTAATAAATCTGGATCTTGCTCGGCTTGTTCTTTTGAAGGCGGCACTGGGGGCGTGGCAGCTTTGATCACTTTTTGTAGGATCAAGTCGGATATCTGGATTACTCTTCCTTGTATTTGAAGTAAACTTAAAGCTTTAACGTCTTTGGTCAACGAACTGTTATTGCGCACTGAATCGGCCTGATTTTGACCATATTTTTTTATTCCATTAAGGAATATGGTAAATGTCTGAGTATTAGGGATTAAATTTGTCTTCTCACTTTCGTTTGATATCAACAAATCAAAAAGAGACCACGCATACTGCTGATTATTAGTGAAGTTTTTCACCAATAAACTCAAACACGCATTGAAATGCACTATAGAACATTTTGGTAAGTCTTCCTTGCTTTGGGGTACCAGACGCCCGCTAGAGCTGTCTTTTTGCTTTCCCGGATATTGCATCCTAAAACTTTCAAATAATTGGATACATTTCTCCGCCAACTCATTTGAAACCTTTCCCCATTCATGAGCTTTACTTAAACCGTCAAACAATATAGCATATGTGTGGTCTGTGGAGGGAATATTCCACTTCTTACGATCTTGAAAATTTTTTAAGGCCGCCTTGACGTCTCCTCGCTCTAAGAGCCACTGAAGAACTGCATTCATACCCACGATGCCGGTCCTTGGGCCCGCTGCCTTAGCTAAGTATACAGCCCGAGTAATTTCTTTATCACGCTCAAGCAATTTCAAAACATCCCTCGTCACCAAGAACAGGTCTTTCATCTGCTCGTTATTCGTCCCCAAAAGCTTCAACACCAACTTCTCGTCTAATGGCTTCCTATTGACTTTTTTGACATTTATCAACGCTTTGAATATCCTGAGGGACTTATCGGAGTCGATTTCCAAGTCTGAAGGTTTAAGCTTCTCGGTGGATATAATTTCTCCCGAATCAGACTGCAAAATATTTTCATATTTAGATTTCAAAACCAATAATGCCTTCTGTGACGAATACGATCCTTGGTGCCTCTTAATTGATATCTTCTTCCTGTTTATCCTTGTTCGCCTATCGTGTTGCTCCGGAGAGTACTTGAGTATTTGACCCGTTTCGATGAAGTAGTTCAATTTCGTTTTGAGATGTGATTTGAAGGTGTTCTGCTCCCCTTGTGGCCCTGAAGCCATCCCTGTTTTCGTAAGACTAGATGAAAGCAACCGGGCATTCCTGAGGCCCACCAGCCTAATTCTATTAGACGATCGTAGCATAAACATCTCTACGCCTTCAAAGCACTAAGTTTTATTTAAAAGTCGTGAACGATTTTTTTCAGCACTTTCAATGATCATCTCAAGAAATAGATGATAAAACCAAAATACGGTATTTCTAAAATAAAGAATGTCCAAAGATTCAGGTGATTATGACCTGCTTCTTCAGTTGAAGGCAAGCGGCAAGTATGTTCCTCCTGGAAAACTCAAAGCTTTGAAGGATAAAATGAATGCCTCATCTCTGACATCTAATGAGGCATATCAGCTCATGCAATGGGAGCTTTTGAAAAAGTCGATTAATAGACAGATAAATAAGTGCAATACGGCCAACATTAGAGAGGTTGTGATAGAGTTGTTTAAATTGAACTTGAAAAGAGGCAAAGGATTGTTGGTACGGGCAATTATGAAGGCACAAATGACCGACATGATATTCACCCCAGTATATTCTTCGTTGGTTGCGATAATAAATTCGAAAATGCCGGACATTGGTGAATTGATGCTTAGTCGCTTACTCTTGCAATTCCGTAAGAATTACGTTAAAGACAAGAAGAAGTGTATCTCATCTGCCATTTTTATTGTTCATTTGGTAAACCAGAGAGTCTGCAGCGATATCTTGATATTGCAGATACTTCAGCTTTTGCTTGATAAACCAAACGATGACTCGATAGAGATATCCGTGGAAATAGTGAATCAAAATGGAAAGTTTTTGCAAGAAAGCTCGATAATTGCAAATAACATGATCTTCGATCGATTGAGGAATATACTACATGATAGTGATATTAGTAGTCGAAGTCAGTTTTTGATTGAAACTTTGTTCAAAACAAGGAAGAATGGGTATAAGGAGTTTCCTTCCATCAGAGAGGGGTTGGATTTAGTTGAGGTTGAGGACCAGGAAATGCATATAATCGAGATTGATGCCAAAGTTAAATCGGACGACGGGCTTAATATCTTTCAATACGACGATGCGTACGATGAAAACGAAAAATCCTATGATGCGATAAGAAAGGACATATTGGGCGATAGTGATGAGGAGGAGGAGGAAGAAAGTGAAGAAGAAATGGGTGAAAATGATAAGGAGATTCTTGAAATAAAGGATATGACAGAATCGAACTTACTTAACTATCAAAAAACGGTGTATTTGACAGTGATGTCGAGTATGTCATCAGATGAAGCTGTGCACAAGTTAGTAAAGCTCAATTTCAACAAGTCTAAAGAAGAGAAATTCAAGAATTTTGAAATTGTGGCCGACATGATTGTAAAATGTTCTTCTCAAGAAAAAACGTACTCCAAATATTATGGGGTGATAGGCGAGAAGTTGTGTGCTATGAACAAGCAATGGCATACTGTTTTTGTCAACACTTTCAAGAATTACTACGACACCATACACCAATATGAGACGAACCCGTTGAGAAACATTGCCAAATTCTTCGGTCACTTATTTGCCCTGGATAAGTTGTCTATTGAAAGAAGTTGGAATGATATAAAGTTGACCGAAGAGGATACAAATGCCGCCACCAGAATTTTCATCAAATTCATATTCCAGGAACTTGTGGAGGAAATAGGTATCAACGACTTAAAAGAGCGGTTGAACGACGATGTAATAAAGCGAGAAATCAACGGGTTATTCCCCAGGCAGGACGTCACTTGGGGCGATGCAGAGCGCATAAGGTTCTCGATTAACTTTTTCACAGCCATAGGGCTCGGTGTGTTGACAGAAGACATGCGAGAAGTTTTGGTAAACTTGCCCCCAGAAGAACGGGGAAGACGTCGTAGCGTTTCCAGAAGCTCTCGAAGCAATAGTTACTCCCGAAGCTACTCCCGAAGCTACTCCCGGAGCTACTCACGAAGCTACTCACGAAGCTACTCCCGAAGCCGTTCTCCAAGCGAGTCGCGCGGACGTTCTCATTCTCGAGCCTCATCGGCATCGCGAAGTCCCGCCAGGAGCGCCAGCAGAAGCAGACACTCCTCACAAATGAGATCCCGCTCCCCTTCGCATCCCCAGCGACCTTTAAGGTCGCCCTCCAGCGACTTGAAACGTCACAAGCCAAATTGATTCTCCTCGGACTTATCGGTTCTCCTCCAGTTCCTCTTCCCTGGGCCTCTACGTCGCACCCTGTTGACCCCATGTCATTCGATGCCGGCTGCATATTTCAGTCCATTCCAGTCCTTCCCTCTTAAGACCCCAACTTCGCTCCATGTCCGCTGCTGCCCATTACAGGTACTCTTGGAAGAGGGTGCAAAATGGTATTCCGCGTCGGGTATTCCCGGGTCATGCCTCTAGTCGCATGTTTCCCTCCAACGCTATCAAGGTAAACGAAAACAACCTACAATCTCCTATTCAACCATCGTCTCGATCTACGCCCCTTGGGCTCCCCTGAAATGGTCCATTCGGTACCATCTCAGCCCTTCATCACTTTTCTTCTCTGATGCTTCTTCTAGAAGCTAAATATAAGGTTTGCTGGTTGCAGATTGTATATGTGTCCTGCATATATCTTGAGCCAATAGAAGCACGGACGTTAACAATTAAGAGAAATTTTTCGTTCACCAGGGACATATATAAAAGGACGGTTTGGGTATTTCTGTTCGGGAAAAGTTCTTAGTATACCTAGACAGTATTTATAATATTATAAATTGACATAATGCCAGCTCCATTTGAAAAAGGATCCGAAAAGAAGGGTGCCAACTTGTTCAAGACTAGATGTTTGCAATGTCATACCGTAGAAAAGGGTGGCCCTCATAAGGTTGGTCCTAATTTGCACGGTATCATTGGTAGAAAGTCCGGTCAAGCCGAGGGCTACTCATACACCGACGCCAACAAAAAGAAGGGTGTCGAGTGGTCAGAGCAAACATTGTCCGACTACTTGGAAAACCCAAAGAAGTACATTCCAGGTACCAAGATGGCATTCGGTGGATTGAAGAAGGCCAAGGATAGAAACGACTTGATCACTTACTTGGCCAAGGCCACCAAATAGGTGAATAGTGCACCGGTTTAGATGTTTGCTTTCAAAATTGTTTTCGCCGTTGCTTGCATAGAGACAAGGCAATAGCTTAGAGTGCTGACATTGATTTTCTGTATATACCTGAATAATATTATCAACGAAGATGACTTAGAACATGGTTGCTGGAGCCTTTGGAAGCAAGAGCATGTATGGTGTAGATTTAGAAGCTGCTGTTGCTGTAGGCTGGCCCTGGTATTATTGTTTGGTTATTGTCACGTGACTCGCTTATGAGGTCTCAGTGAAAAATCCGATAGTGGGTACTAAATAAGTGGGCCATAAACTCTCTGGTCCTGAGTCAAAAAGAAATGGACAACGTCAAGGTTCCAGTAGAGGTGGATCCCAACGAGGATACTGAGTGGAATGATATATTGCGAAGCCACGGGATTATTCCCGAGAAACCGCCGTCTCCAACCGAAGAATTGGATGCTGCGTTGATAGAAGCAATACAAAAACAGCACGACAACAGATTGGAACACAAGGATATGGATGAGCTAGCGGAATTGGAAGACGATGAGGACGAGGAGTTTTTGAATTCGTACAAGAAGAAAAGAATGGCGGAGATCAAGAAACTAAGCGAGAAGCAGAAATTTGGATCTGTGTTTCCCATAGCGAAGAATGAGTATGAAAGTGAAGTAACCAAGGCATCAGCCGATTGCTACGTGCTTCTACACATGTCTTTGCAGTCGAGCCTCCAGAGCAGGTTGTTGGCTTCTCTTTTGACGACAGCAGCATCGAAATTCCCAGAAATAAAATTCTGCGACATTCCTGCCACAAGATGCATAGAAAACTACCCTGAAGCTAACTGTCCAACCCTTATAATATATCATAAGACCGATGTGATCAAGCAATACGTCACCTTGACCCAATTAGGGGGCAATGATACTAAGTTGGACGATTTGGAGAAATTATTGGTGCATATTAATGCGGTAGATGTCAACGATAAGCGCCTTGTAATCAATCATGAGGATGATGATATTGAGCAGGGAAGGAAGTTGAGATTCATGAAAAAATCTGTTAGAGGGACGACTGCGCTAGACGATGATGATGATTTTTATGATTAGCTAGGCTTCTTTCTATATATCGCTGTAAATAACCGCAACAAACAAGTTTTGCTTCTTGCATTGTCTTTGGCTACCAATAGGAAGTAATAATTTGAGAGCTCTGAACATATATATCTATATCTCTATATGTGACTTCCTGAGCTTTCAGCTCGTCTACTGCGAGTACAGATAAAAAAATTCAACGGATTTGGCATACTTAATCTTTGATTTGTTCTTGGAATAGAATACACTATATAGCCTCGAAGAGAGTGAAGGAGGCCCAAGAGTGGGAAAGCCTGTGAGGTAATCAAGTGTCACAGTTATTTTACGGTAATTAGCATACTACCATATTTCGTTCCATTTCACTAAAGCAAATCAATTCCACCTCATTTTTAAATACTCCTGACATATCAGACGCTGTGGGTTGCAGAATGTCGCCCAAAAAATCACTCCCATCACCGGGGGGGAAGACTGTGCCATCACTAGTTTACCTGGAACCTCAAGTCCAAGAACAGACTCCACCTCCGGATATCTATTCTGACATCAAGCCTTGTTCGCACATAAAGCCAGTACTCGAATCAAGCGCTAAGACGAATGTTCTTATTACTTATAGACAAGCAGTCTATATATCTCAACCTATTTCTAAGGATTGTGTGTATACCCTGAAGAAGGATGGTTCGGTGGTATCCAATAATAAACTAGTGGGGCTAAAATCGAAATCGTTAAGTTGTACCGATTGCTCTTTGAACAATTTTCATCACAATTTTATTTGCTTACAATGCCCTCATGTTGGGTGCTTTAAGCATCACAATCATGCTTATGCCCACTACAAAACGAATCAACATACATTCGCAATCGATTCTTACAACGGCTTGTTGTATTGTTTTCTGTGTGGCAATTATATCAATGATCCCGAATTAGAGAAGGTCAGATTAGAGATGCTAACCGGTAATGCACCTTCAAATGACCAACATGACTTGACATTGAACTATACTAATCCTACTGGTAAGGCTGTCAGTGGTTTGAAAGGGTTTATCAATCTCGGTTCCACCTGTTTCATGAGCTGTATTTTACAAACTTTAATCCACAACCCGATAATCAAATACCAGTTCTTCAATAATGACTTGCATTACTTCAACTGCGACAGTAACCTAGATTACTCTTCTAACGGTGCTATAAACGAGCTGAACGCTTGTATCACCTGCAGCATTGATAGCATATTCAGAATTTTTTTCACCTCCGATGACACTGAAGGTTTCGGTATGACGAATTTATTGACTACCGCATGGTACAAGAAAAAGTCTTTGGCGGGTTCTCAAGAACAAGATGCTCATGAGTTTTGGCAATTCGTATTAAATGAATTTCACCTGGACCATGTCAGAGTATCAGACTGGCACGAAGATCATGATCATTGTAGTTGCATAACACACACTACATTCTCGGGTTCTTTAGAGAGCTCCATAAAGTGCGTAGCCTGTGGCTCCACGACAAAGACAATTGATCCAATGATTGACATATCCTTAGAAATCGATCAACTAAAAAGCCAAAGTCATTCTAGCGATCTTTATGATTGTCTCGATTTGTTTACTAAAGAAGAGCGGTTGGATGTCATGTACAGATGCAACTCCTGTGCTAAAGAGTCTAAAGCTTTGAAGTCTTTGAAACTTAAAGATATTCCTCCAGTTATATCAATACAGTTGAAACGGTTTAAGCATAATTTAAGCAATGACACTTTTTCCAAAATAGAGAGTCCCGTCCGTATTCCCTTATTTTTAAATATAACAAAGTACACATCATCTGCGTCTTCTTCTGCCTTCGACGGAGAAAATATATTTGAATTATTTGCATTAGTTTGTCACAGTGGATCAGTCAACACTGGTCATTACATTGTGATTATTAAAAATGGGAATGGGCAATGGTTCAAGTTTGACGACAGTGTAATCTCGATTATTTCACAAGAGGAAGTCACAAATGCGGCCAATGCATACTTACTATTTTACATTACACATAAAATTTAGTTTTGTCGATCTCTATTGCTATAACTTGTCGTTTTAGAAATTGAGATCTCTGTTTAAAATCTTCAAATACATATAGTTTCAGCCCAGTGCTATGAAATTAGAACTATCTTCACTATGGTGTTGTCTGTAGCCTTGTTTGAATGGCACTACAACGTTCACGAATAATGGGATTTCGTGAAATACTTGTCGATTCATATGAACTATTTTATAGATATACATCGACCATTCCCCGTGTAAAGGTCCTTTAAGTCAATTGTCCAGCCTCTTCAGATGGCACTTTCTAGTCAAGGTACCATTTGTTTTCTCTTATTACTTACCAGTTACTCATCTAAAGACGATTATCAAAGATTTGATTTAGCTGAAACTCGTAATTCGAACTCTACAACAGCCGGTATGGAGCGTTCAAGCAGCACACCCAATATGACTTTCTACTATTGATAGTGGCATAGAACGCTCTCATGCTTTGAAAAAACAACCGTTTCATAGGTCAAGATCGTTCATGACCAAAGTTTAAGGGCGCCGTGTTGAGAATAGAAAAGAAATGAACTATTCACATACTTGGCTTGAGAAGATATAAGTTCCCAATGCTGTCGAAGATCCATATCATGAGTCTAGTGTGCGATCTTTTTCCCTCTCTTTTGAGTTGTATCTTGTGTGCTAGTTGTTGTACAGAGCTGCATAATATGAGTTGGTGTGGATTGCTATGATAACTTCTCATATGGCTGTAGTTGTTGTGAACGCTAGAAGCACTTGTGGCGACTACTAGATCTAAGTTTCAGGAAAGAGCTGTTGCTTTTGCTTGAGTGTACTATATAGGTTATTCGTCAATTCCACGTTCTTATGCAGCGTTTATAATTGATCACCTATTTAGCACCTCAAGATGTTTTGATAACCTACAAATTCAGCAATAATTGCAGAATATTCTTTCTGAATAGCTACAATGCTTGATTAACTCGGAGCATGTGTATCTGGTGGCGAGTAAGTATAATAAAGCCGTCTGCAACCAAAGCAATCGAATAACGCTGGAGAAAAGCGGCAACGAAAGTTGTAGATAGCCATTATGGGAAGTCACCACTAGAACATACCAAAGAAAGTTGTTTCTATCAGAATGTTGAACTTACACAGACTTCCAATGAAGAGCTTTAAACTCAAATGATGTCTTAAAACCGCTATACTAGAATTTTCTGCTGTGTTTTTGGTATTTCTTTCTTTTCTTTCACCATAAATGGCTGCAAAATAAGTGGGAGCAAAATTTTTCGAAGCTCGAGCACAAGATCTATACTGTCAGACTCAATTACGGAAATTTCTATATTTTATCTCTTTCTTCGAAAATTATATATTCATTCGAAACAGGAAACGAGGTTACCCAACTTGATACGATACAAATAAATAAGGATAAGAATTAAATTATAAAGAAAGCTGCAAAAGCGCTTCTAATGTACAAGTTGAATCTTTTTTACTTAGCCAGTAAGAGACTCATTCGAAATCTTCGTCAACAATGTTTGTTTTTTCACACATTTGCCTGAAAACACCACCCCTATTGTTGAACAAGGTACGTGGGGTTCCTTTCTCAATAAGCTGTCCGTTTTCCATCACTAAAATCCTGTCGTAATGCAAGATAGTCTTCAATCTGTGAGCGATACACAAAATTGTGCAACGACTGAATTCTTCACTAATAGTTTGCTGAATTTTAGCATCAGTTGCATAATCCACGGAAGAAGTAGCTTCATCTAAAATTAAAATTTTAGAACCCCGAACTAAAGCCCTAGCCAATGCGATCAATTGTCTTTCACCCACTGAAAAGTTGGACCCATCATCTGCAACTAATTGATCTAAATGGAACTTGTGGAGCTGGTCGTAGCCAATATTTTTGTTTTGATCGATTCTACTATGCTTAATTCTTTCCAAATGGTGTGCTTCCACTAAGCCTGATCTTCTCAAAGCATCCCATAACTGTTCATCGGAAGACTGATTGAATGGATCCAAGTTTTTTCTAATTGTACCTTGAAACAAAACAGGATCTTGAGGAATAATCGATAATTTAGACCTCAAGTCATATAACCCCATATCGGCGATGTTTAAGCCGTCAATAAAAATTGAACCTTGATTCAACTCCACCAATCTGTATAATGCAGACATAATTGACGACTTTCCGGCACCTGTCCTACCACAGATACCGACCTTTTCGCCAGGATAAATACTAAAGTTCAAGTTTTTCAAGACGTTAGGCAATCCCTCTCTATAGTTAAGGCTAACATTATTGAATTGGATATAACCAGATGGAGGCCATTCAGGTGGCGGAGTAAACTCTGTTTTCGTATATGCCGCCTCTTGAGGTAACAGGAAAGCATACTGATGTAATCTTTCGACAGAATTCATTTCATTTTCGACCTGGGTCATTGATCTAATTGTCAAAGACAACAAACCGACAATCTGAATAACATAACTCAACAACAATCCTGTGGAAGAGGCACTAATATTGAATTGATTAGTGATACACAACATACAGATGATCAATGCAAAGGCACTAGCAATGATATCCAAGTGCACTCCTAACCATCTTTGATTGGCGATCGATAAGTAATAAGCCTCATTCATCTTGTTGAGATACTTGTCATTCTTGAGGATGAAATCGTTTTCAGCTTTATAGGCTTTGATAGTGTACATCCCAGACAAGGTTTCGTTGAAATTGTTGTATACCAAAGATCTTTGAGTTGCTTCTAATCTTTTGATTTCACGAGATGAACCTTGATAGAAGTTGGCGACGAACGTGAAAGCGAACGCCAAAAAGGGAACAGCAATAGCAAAGTATGGTAAGTAGCAAATACATAAAATGACAATACCGATAATAGTGGCTAAGGGAAATAAAAATAGTCTTAATTGCTCACCAATCTCATTGTCCAACGAGTCTGTATCTTTGGTGAATCTATTCAAAATTCTTCCTAATGGCGTCGTATCCATATAGCTCATAGGGGCATGCAAAATTTTCTCAACAGCTTTAACATTAAGTAAGTTAGCAGACTTGTTATTCATGTAAGCTAACATTGTGAACTCAACGGCAGTGAAGAAGACTGTCAATACGGCAAACATAACGTAAAACCCAACATAAAAGTGATCACCTTTACCTTTGAATTTCTTTTCTGTCCAATATGACAACCAAGTGTTGGTAAACAACTGGCAGAATGTAGCTAATGCAATCAAGAATACAAAAATTGGAGCAGCAGAACATCCAAAAAAGCCCGACCCCAAATTGATGTACGCCTTATAAACACTCCATGAAATTGCGTTTGTTGCCCTCTCTTCATCTCCCATGATTCTTCCCGCCAAATCATTCGTTTCAGGAATGACAGATTGTTGTCTGATCAATTTCTTCTCTTCGTAGCCGGCACCATTTTCATATTCAACGTCATTATAGGAACCGTAATTATCTCTGACACCATTATCTCTTGAATCGCCATCCTTCAAGTAATCACTGTTGAACTCTACCAATTTCTTGAATTGATTGTTTGTCGAAAGCAAATAATCCAATGGACCGAAATCGATCGTACCATTACCATTCATATAAATGATTTTGTCAGCACTTTCTAACAATGATAATTGATGGGTTGCCAAGATTCTCGTTCTGTTCTTCAACACGTCGTTGAATAAATTATTCACAATATGTTTCCCAACCTTAGCATCGACAGCGGATAACACATCATCAAACAACAATATGCTGCAATCAGCATATGCAGCTCTTGCTAAGTTTATCCGCGACTTCTGACCACCAGACAAAGTTATACCTCTTTCGCCTATTTCACTAAGATCATTGGCTGGTAACATGTCCAAATCGTCTTCCAAACAGCACGCGCTAATTACTCTATCGTATTTCTCACGGTTGAATTCCTTACCGAATACGATATTTTCTCTTACTGTGGCATTTTGAATCCATGGAGCTGAGCATAATAACAATTCGTCATACACATTGACTTGACCAATTGGCGAATTCTCCAACTTCATGAAACCCGCCAAGGCAGCCAACAAGGATGACTTACCTGATCCGATCAAACCAGTAACAATAATGAATTCATTTCTTTTGATTGATAAATTAATGTCGGTCAATCCAGAGAACACTTGACCTTGTGTAGTTGGGGATTCAGGTTCAAAGTAAGTATCGTTCGATGACCGCGACGAGTCATGGAAATTTTCTTCTTTTTCAGTAACTTCATAAGTAGAAACCTTCGATTTATTCTTCTGCGACTTCTTCTTATTCTTTGCAGCCTTTTTTTCATCGTAGCTATTCTTTGAGTTTAAGTCCCAGTTTACACTAAAATTATCATCGTGGAAAGATTCCCAAATAAAATTGGCATTCTTTACTTCTAAAACGACTTCGTTTTTGTTGAGTTGATTAGCCAAAGAGCCAGCTTCGCTTAATTCATATTGCTCGTGCTTAAATTCGAAATCTGAGTTGGTATCGCCAGCAACATATCTTTTACCGAGATCTGCAGTTAATTTACTGTGTAAGTTATCATCGTACTCATCAGCATTCAAATAGTCCCTGCAACGACGGAACCCGATCAATGCGTCAGCTCCTGTAGCTAAAGCAATAGGCAATAACATGATAGCTTGCGCCAAAATTGAAAATAATGACAAGGATGAGAAAACTTTGCCAGGAGATTTCATGCTACCACTTGCCCACATCGACACAAATGATACCATCGATGTCAAAGTTGGCAAGGTCACAGCATAAGCAGTAACAAAGTTTCTTAAAACCTTGATAGTGAACAAATAGCTCATTTCTTTATTACGAATTTTAGTAATACTTAGCTTGTAAGCAAGTTCCCAAGCGTAAAATTTGATGATTTTTAAGTTGTTAAGAGCTTCCCTCATCAAACTAATTCTCTCATCAGTATAAACGACACCTTCTTCCCTTGTGTTGAAGAGCTTCTTTGTCAATAAGACACAAACCACCAAGGACACTATGAATAAACCGATTCCTGCCAATGAAGTGACACCGATAAATTTTAATAATAAAACGACGGCGATAATCACTGGAATGGGGAAACAAACGACCAAAGGTTGGAACCCAATAGCCAAATCAATTCTTGCCAAATCCGTACTCATTAACGAAGTGATTTTACCGATAGAAAATTGATTTCTAGCTTTTGAACTCAATTTGAACGATTTCAACAACACAGACTTGGTTAATATAACTTTGGATTGAGCACCGGTAACCATCGCATTATGGAAAAAATGATTCAATAATAAACCATTAATGAAAATCAACACGACAGCACCAATGGTATAGCCAACTCCTACGTTATATTTGGGGTCAGCCCCAAAAATTTGATTTTCGTACAGCTCTGCAACGAAATCAATTAATCGTCTGGTAATTAATGGAGATAAAGCTTGACAACAAAATGACAAACCCAAGCAAATACAACTCCAACTATATTGAAATCTGAAAGTATCAAACAATGCTAATGGGATGAGATATGGAGACCATTCGTGACCGTCCAACGATTCGTGATTTTGTAACCATTTTTTTTCGGAGTTTTCAAGTCTTCTCTTCAAGTTCACGTCAAATTTTGCATGCATAGTTTCCACAGTCAACTCTTCCGTAAGATACCACAAATCGTCTGGCAACAAGGTCCTTTTGTAGCCCTTGAATAGTATAGGCCAAAGCCACCAAAACATCATTCTGTTGAGGGGATTCACCTGCTTCCACGGATAGCTTTTTCGGTCTTCAGGTGCTGTCACTGGTGGGACTCTTTTGGAAAAAAGAAACGAAAACAATCTCTTTTCGTTATGCAATGTGTTTTGACTCTCCAAGTTCAACTCTCTGTCGCCAGAACTATCTTTTTTTTTCAGAGATGGCCTCTTGAAAGACCACTTATTTCTGGGAGGGGTATCTGAACGTATAGAATTTTCCACCGCAGTGGTGGTGGTATCGCTATTATTACTACCCACCTGCAATAAGTTGGTATTATTGTATTGGTTCAAGTAACTTTCGTAGGGTCTGGATCCAGGTGGTGGCGTTCCACTCGAAGAGGCATTAGAACTGTAGATGTGCGACATGCCAAATGGTATAATTCGGATGATCTATCGAGAAATCTAGTGTAATGTAGAAGTGTTCCGAAGCTCTAGCGGTGATTATGCTGTGTATTTCTCAAGACAAACCTGAAGATGAAATAGTGCTGAATAAAAACTAATCAAAGCTTTTATAAAATATGGGTATTAGTTGAGGGTATAATTTTCACTAGGCTCAGTATATGCCAAGTTAATTTTCAAATAGATTCTCACCACTATTTTGTTTATAAAACGTCTTTCACTTGTCAAAATTTTCTGAGAATCACTTGGATTACTAGTAGATACCTTTATTTATATATATATACAAAGTGGGACATTGGCATTTCCTTATACATGATGGTTAACGAAAATAATAAGGAATAAAGTGCATCCTCAGAATAATTACCCAATCGGGAATTTTCATAAAAGAAAAATATTAGAGTTGCGGAGGAAAAAACAAAATCAATAATTGCCTAAATTGGTAAGTTTTTAGTGATGAATTGAGTTCGACAGCCTATCCCGGAAAGTAATCATGGGCCGAACCGTAATAGGGCTAACGAGCATGCTAAATCAGAAAGACGATAAGAATTGAATGCTAGTCGAGTACTTGCATCGTAGATCTCTATTGATGAGGGTAAGGTGTGATATAAAGCAGGGTGCAGCATGTATACATACAATACCAGAAGTCTATATAGAGGACACAGGGCTAGGGGATACTCAGCCTGTGTAGATACACATCTCAGTCAAAATATCACGAGCCGCATACAGTGGTATGGGGAAGTTTTTCAGCAGCACATTGTACTGCAATAGGCACAGCCGACGTTTGTTGTTGAAACAGTAGAGAGATGGAGCGTTGAAGGGAGAGGGGGAGAAGTAACGGAAGGAATGCAAAAGCATGCCTGGTTGAGTAGTGAAGGCACCCACACGACTGCTGTGATAATAGATTAGCATTATTCGCTTCTTCCCGGCGCATACCCGTCAAATTGGATGCATGACAGTCTCATATTGCTTGCAGCCTTACTTGACAATGTGACTTTCCACCGTAACGAAGCGAAGTAGGATTTGAGTTGCACCCAGACAATAAAAGCAAGTATCCTTTCCTAGCCGTAGTTGTGAGTGGTACGTCAAGTCGCATCCAAGCGAGTGGATCCTTTAGTGTTTAAGCTTTTTTATTGCATGCAGGTGCTGGATGTCAAGAATATACATATACTTGACGACCCTTACTTTGAAGAAGTATTGTAATAGGTAAAACCTACATTAGTACGTTGAAACTCATTGAATATATTTTTATTGTTTTCAAAACCCAAACTGACTCGATCCCAGTCCCCCGAATCCCAGGCCTCCAAATCCGGGGCCACCAGGTCCCAGACCACTAAAGCCCGGCCCACCTAAGCCCCGATTACCAGGCCGCTGGCCTCCGAACCCTGGGAACCCACCGCTGTCTTCAGGAAAACTACCATGAACGCCCATGCTGTCTTCGGTCAACGGATCATCGTATCTTGCTCCCGGGGGTACTCCAGGCCTCGATGATCCAGATCTACGGTCACCAAAGATTGGATGATGCAACAGAGGGTTCATTCCGCCCTCATCGTCATGCCTCAACGGGTCAATGTATGGTTTCATCTCCGGGTGCTTTGGTAGCCCCGGCGGATTCAAGTCACGATCACCGATACTGGGAAACGGTCTTGTGGCCGGGTTGCGGTCTCCATGCCTTAGCATCTCATACTCATCTTCAAACCTAGGCATATCAGGTATCAGTCTGCGGCCTGCCGAGGTCTGGGGCCCTAAAGGAATATATGGATGAGGGTCTTTGGGCCTCAGTTCTTCCTGATCTCGTCCTGTATTTCCGCCACCAAAACTCCTGGTACCAGACCCATAGTCTTCAAACAACCTGCTCGTTTTCGTAATGCTAGCATTGATTTTTTCGTCAAAAACCCTCTGCACCTCCGGTGAAACCCTCTCCACCGGCAACGAAACCCCCATTTCTTCCGACAGCCACTCCAAGATCACGCTGTCCACTTCCTTTGACCCATGTCGTACAAAACTAACCAAAACCGTGGACCCAGCCACTTCACTGATGTTTACTGTCTCCTTGACCTCTCCTCTCTCGCTTACCAACCATTGATGCAAGCTTCCTAACTCCTTCAATTCGGTCTCAAAATGCCCCGATAAGTTCGTTTTAAAATATCCCTCAATCGCCCTTGCGGTAAGCTTCACATAGCTGTCAATTGTCATCCTAATTACTGTCCTTTATTACTAAATATACTCTTTCCATCATATAATTAGCCATAAGAGACTAGTGGCAATGGCTAGTTTGAACTATCACTATCCTGCACACAACATCGGTTCCACCAACAAAAATGAAAAGAGCTGGTAATTAGCCCATAAAGGGGCCTTTTTTCACTTCTTTTAAAACTAGCCAGGTCCAAAAACCCTCAGAGTACCTAATCAAGCTTTTTCCCAACAGAAGCTGGTCAAATAGGGTCTGAAATTCCAGATTAGTGTGCCAACTTCCTTTGTGTCACGTGATGTAACATGGATCTCACCAGAATTTCATGGAAGAACCAACTTCACAAGCGTATATTAGTAGCTATTTGTCAGTAAAACAGTGTCAAATAATCACTATAACATCCGTAGCGGAAGCGACATTGAACGTTGTATCATTTATTTGAATTTCGAAATTTATTGAAAGTTTTCGGCGAATTTATACGGTAAGACAGCGATACAAACAGGGATACTCTACAGTATTAACAGAGTCGGAACAGGGCGGTAGCATAAAACATGACAACTACAGTTCCATTGATCTATTCGTTTCCAGAATTTTTGGGGGTTGCTGATGCGGTGGCGGATCATGTTATATCAGCTCAGAACATGACATTGTACAACACACTAGACCGGGCACAGATAAAGCAGAAACAAGAACAGTTGACGAGACCGCAGTTGCTCAACTCGTCGAGCACGTTATCGATAAGCGGGACCGGTAACGGTAACAGCAATGGCACCGGCGGCAAGGTCAAGAAGGAAAAGAAGAAGAAGGCGGAAGTAAGGTTCAAGATTGCAATCAGCGGCGGGTCGCTAATTAAGATCTTGAACCAGGGGTTATTGTCGAGGCAAAGTGAAATTGAGTGGGATAAGTGGGATATTTACTTTGCCGATGAGAGACTCGTGCCATTTGAAAGCAATGACTCCAACTACGGCCAGGCTAAACGCGAGCTTTTCGACCATATTGAGGGCGATGCCAGGCCTAACATCTATCACGCAGACGAAACGCTCCTTGACGACCCTCAAGAGTGCGCTGATAGTTACGAGAAATTATTAATTCGCAATTTTGCA
Organism: Debaryomyces robertsiae; assembly: GCA_030566065.1. Taxonomy (NCBI): domain Eukaryota; kingdom Fungi; phylum Ascomycota; class Pichiomycetes; order Serinales; family Debaryomycetaceae; genus Debaryomyces; species Debaryomyces robertsiae. The sequence goes on from JAJMHL010000004.1 coordinate 356,362, forward strand.
AAGAAAGACTCGGTCAAGTTGCCAATGTTTGATTTGTTACTATTGGGATGTGCTCCAGACGGACATATCGCCTCTTTATTCCCCAAGTATGGCGAACAATTAAGAGAAAAGTTAGCATGGTGTTTACCCGTGTTAAATGCTCCTTCTGGTCCCGAAAATAGGATCACTTTGTCCATACCAGTCATCTGTCATGCGCATAGGGTCACATTCGTAGTCGAGGGTTTGACGAAGGCTCCTATCATGAGGACCATAATGGAAAGGCCAGAGAAAGGTTTACCAAGTTCTATAGTGAATGAGGGTGCTGCGGGTAGAGTGACTTGGTTTGTGGACGATGATGCTTTGAATGATTGCTACGATATTACGAAGAAGAAATATAAATTTTTGTCCATAGATGCTCCCACTAGTTGATTTGAATGGTGTTTGATGATACACCTTCGCAAATTTGAACTTGCTGATATCATCTTTCTTTTTTGTATATTTTGGTCCTTCTTTGAGAGGTTGGCTTGGGTAGATACTGTTTGCCAAACTCCTAATACGATTCTTGATACAGTCGTTTCTTTTTGTTAATTAGGGCTACTGTTGCATTATTAATCTGAGCTCATACTATAGCTTATGCCGGGTTATTGACCTTGATACATATCATATAGTTTTTTCTTTTATTGTCAATACAGGTGATTTTACAGACAGTATATGAGAATAATCAAATAATTTTAAAACCTATTTGGAAGATAAAGTAATATCTGTAGAAACGCGTTATGGCAATTTCACTTTATCATCTAGATGTGAAAGAGCCCTTTAGTATGTCTATGTTGGAATATAAAGCTGTAAATTTTCAAGCCTAGCCAAAATCAAATTAAGGCGGATTTGGTGCCATTGCTTTTGATACCGTATGCTGAGGTCTCGTTCTTTGACGTGACAGCATGGGTACCATTGCCATATGGCTTGAAAGCACCACTTGATGGTTTAGCAGCACCTTCCCCCTGGCCAGTGCCTTGTTGCGCACCAGACTGAGCACCTTGAGAACCTTCACTTTTAGCACCACTTAATGGTTTAGCAGCTCCAGCGCCTTGACCAGCGCCTTGTTGCGCAGCAGACTGAGCATTTGAAGAACCTTCGCTTTCAACACCTGATTGGCCAGCAGTAGCACCTTGGCCAGGAGCTCCAGTTTGGCTGCCAACTTGAGCGCCCGAAGAAACTTGACCTTGACCCTGCTGACCGCTCGCAGTCCCATTAGTACCGTTTCCTTGAAAACCATATGACGATGGAATAGGAGATGGCTTAGCAGCTTTCTCCGATAACGTAGTACCGTGAGTAGCGTTCAAGCTAATCGTTGCTGCCTTGGCAGAAACTGCGAAAACTAAGGTAACTTGGATTAAAGACGATAATTGCATTTTGTTATTTGGTAGTAGTAATGAGTGTAATTGCTTTCGAAATTAGATCTCTTCTCTAATGCCATACTGGTACCTTAAATACTTTTTCACACCGTGCTTACCATGTAAGTTTTACCATGTAAGTTCATGCAAGCCGTTAGTGTCGGTCTAGGTCTAGAGTTTCGCAACACTATTGTTACTAAAGTCTAGTCTCATACTTCAGTGGTACCTTCAAAAATTCAATCCGACAATACAATAAAACAATTTCCATAGCCTTTGCATTCAACCGAAGTGAAGTTCTGTTAGTTTAACCTAAGAATCGTGTATGTGAGCTATTGTCTCAAAAGAAATGTCAACGGTTAATTATTCACTTTTGATCTTGAGGCTTAAGCCGTTTCTAGACTTAATGAGTATTTTTCCTCTTCGGGGATCGGATTTATTGTCCGAGTTTCGAACAAGAGCAAGTGGCTATGACTGAAGGAACCGTATATTGAATGTTATAGGAGTTACGATCGTTACATTCGTAAGTGCTTATTCTTGAAGGCACGAAGCCGGATGCGAAAATTGTGGATTCTGTCTTTATACCACTCTATCGTAAAGCTCGTCATCGATGTAGCCACCTCTCATGGAAGCCCTCACATTGGACGTAAACAAGGATTTGTTCTTGACGAGAACGTTAGCAGCATCCTTATTGAGCGGATCGTTGGGGTTTGGTTCCAAAAACAAAAAATTGAGCCCGATGAGAATCGAGTTCAAGTTCAACACTGGGGACCAATCTTCTCGCAAGATGTTAAGACATATGTTGCCATCGAGGTCGATATTGGGATGATAAATCTTGTTCAAGCACTTAATCTTGGGAGGATCGATCGGAAAGTTGTTGTTGATTTCCGTTTTGAACTCAAACGTGCCCCCTTTGTAATGTCCTTCCTGGGGGATAATAGATAAATCGAAATTAAAGAGATCCGAAGGGTCGGGAAACGTGAGCTTGATGCTCTTGGGTAAGTCTATCTCGGTAATGTCCTTCTGGAGGCGAAGCTGGGCCGCACTAACTCTCGATGACGAAAGATTGGCGACATTAGCATTAGCGGACTCGGGACTATTCGTGCTTGCCGCTGCTGCTTCTGCCTCTTCTTGCTTCTTTTTCTGTAGCTGACGGATTTTTAACTATCCTCTCTGTTAGTACTACTTCTGCTAATGACAATGGACTCTCATACATACCATTATGAACTGTTGTGGCTACAGTGGTTGAAGAATAGTCGACGATAAAGATTTTAACAAACTTCATTAGAGTCGTGTAGTTTAATACCAATTTCACTACGATGCAATTATACGTTATTATACAAGATGCTTGTGTAGCAAGTCATCTAGGACGGATATGAACCTCGCCTTGGTATCAAGAAGTGGATTGGAGCCATTTTTGCTGTCTTTCAATACCTCGAGCGAGGCCGATTCCAGCATTAGAACCAAAGTTATTTTGTCACGTAGGACCGACTTGAACCCCGGACTTGATGCAATAGTGGGCTGTATTAGTGATAAGAATGGCGTTAATTTGGAACAATCAGACTTGAGGAGCCAGTCAAGCTGGAGTGAGACAAAGGGCCGCATATCGGGCTTTGTCCCTTCGTGACGAGCGGTGACTGTAGATACGGGAAGCTTTGTAGTGCTTAGACTATTGATCTGGTAAACAATAATATTGTAAGACTCAATTGCTAACTTGGCTCCGTCGTTGGAAAAGCCTCGTATGTATGTCTCGAGACTGAACCACAACGACACATCGGAAAGCCTCTGGCGACAGAGAGAAACCAACAGATCAAGTAATGAGCGGTTAACGGAGGAGACAGCCTGTCGAAGGCTGGCGTTCTCCGAGGTACTTAGAATAGTGAAGTTGAACCGGATGCACCATCGCAAAAAGTTAGCGGCATAGTAGTTAGCAAAGTGCAATTCGCAAGACTTGATAATCCTTTTGATTAACAACCGGTATAATAACAAAGCACTCGCCGGCACATCATCCCTACAGGCTAGTAGTTTGCTGAAAATAAGCACTGTGGTTATTTTTTGCACCATAAGCCATAAAGAAGAGCTTTTGTTGATTCGCTTCATTCGACTAGTTAACAAGCTCGTCAACCCCTCGAATTCCTTCACCATGACATCTGTTCTTTCCTCAGAGCGATTTACTATCTCCCAAAACGCCAACTCATGTAATCTGATGATCGTGTGGTTTTCATTTGTCGCCAACAAGTATCCCCACGTCATATAGTAAATATCCATCAATTTTTTCATGTCATCCTGCCAGTATCGTTCATAATCAGGAGCAAACGGCCCCAATTGTACATGCCAAAAGTCATGGGCCTCGGTGAACATCTCTAAGTATGATTTTTTGGTGAATCCCACCTCTAGCGTCTCCTCATCTGACTCAAACACCGCAAACAGCTCTGCTACTTCCATTGAAGGTGGAATAATTTGGACAATTTTCCATGTATAACCATTCTGTGAAACAATTCGGTACATATGTCGGCATAGCGGCATCCCATGGCTCATGTTTTCTCTTATATCGAAGAAGTAAGTAGAAACTGTCCCCAAAAGAAAAATATATCAAAACTGAGTATATTTTTGCGATCACCATAATAGCTATCATACATTCTTTTCTTAACAAACACTTTTCATCGAATAATGGCCTCATATAAGAAGCTATTTGCTATGGATGACAGTGAAGTGGCTGTACCGTCTGACACATTGAGTGAAGCGGTCTATGATAATTCAAAGTTGGACTATATGTTTCAAAATATAGCTGCTGGTGATGCCCAGATGACTGATACGAATGCTAGTGAAAAACATACTCAGAAACAACAGGAGAAAGCAAAAGGGCAAGAAATGAACCTTATCGAGCCACAGGAGGCATCAGAAGTGAGGCCTGAGTGGAACTCGCGGTGGAAGCTTTTGAGAGTAATTGCAGGAGCCCATCAAGGTTGGGTTCGGTCCTGTGCGGTCGATCCAATAACGAATAAATGGTTTGCGACAGGTTCGTCTGACTCTACAATCAAAATATGGGACTTGGTAGGCCTGAACGTTAGGGCAACTATAACGGGACATATAATGGGCGTTCGGTCGCTAGCGGTGTCAGCCCGATATCCATACCTTTTCTCAGGTTCTGAAGATAAAACTGTAAGGTGCTGGGATTTGGAAAGAACTAATTCGCCGCTGGGATGCCAGATACGAAACTACCATGGACATGTGGGTGGTATTTACGCAATGGCATTGCACCCAGAACTAGATTTATTGTTCACAGGTGGTCGTGATGCGGTCATCAGGGTGTGGGACATAAGAACAAGAGCAGAGGTGATGGTTCTTACTGGCCATAGAAGCGACGTCACTTCGATTGCCAGTCAGATTGGCGATCCGCAGGTTATTTCGAGCTCAATGGATTCTACTATTAGGTTATGGGACTTAAGAAAGGCAACAACTCAACTAACCTTGACCCATCACACTAAAAGTATACGACTGTTAGAGATGCACCCCGAGGAAATGACGATATGTTCGGGAGACTCCTCGGGGAGCTTTAAGCAGTGGTTATTGCCAGGTGGTGAGTTGCTAAATGAATTCGGCAGCAATGGAGAAGAGAGAATTATCAATACTTTGGCGATAAACCCAAGTAGCAATACTCTTTTCTCGGGCTACGACAACGGTCGCATGGAGTTCTACGATTACGTTAGTGGAGATTTGTTGCAAGAAAGCTTCACTAAGCCGGTCACAGGTTCTACTGAATCTGCAATTTATGCATCGTCGTTCGATATGCTGGGATTACGATTGATAACCTGTGAAGGTGATAAAAGTATCAAGATTTGGGGAGAAGAATAATAACGCATTAGCATTCGTAAGTTTATTATAGAGTTCATACATGTAAATGTACAAACTAATGATTAGGTAACGTAACGTCATTATACAAGCCTATTACCAGCCAAAGCGCAATTGGTTAGCTGTGAAAGCAGGGGGTGTCCAACTTAACTTGGTAGGATCGAGTTCATGCTTTTTCTTGTCCTTAATTTTCTTGATCAACTTATCATACATCATCATGATATGATCAGTGATAACTATGATATGCTGGCCTTTGTAGTATCTCAAGATTTGCAATGCCGTTAAAGTATGTAAAATATCCGTCGTTGTCATGCAAGTAATGGATGATATTTCCTCAATAGTGATATCGCTGGATGGGGTATTACCATTGAGAATATTGCCAGCTTGACGTCCTCCAGGGGGTGGACTCACCGACGCATCTTTCAGAGATTCAGTCAACATCTGAGGGTTATTTTTTCTGAATAAGTGTGGGTTATTCCTCTCCACTAATAGCTTCACTAGTGTATCTGTCCAAAATGCTCTATACGATAATAATCCCAAGTCTGACAAAGGCTTTTCCGGAGATCCCACTTTATTTTCGACATTTGATAGCATGTACGAGAACTGAATCAATAATTTACCAAACCCCATTTTCTGGTAACATGGTAGCGTTAAAATACAAGCAACATTATATCCATCTGCACTTTCCTTTTCTTTTGAAAAGTATCCCACCACATGATGACCTTGATCTGATTTGATGGTCATTATATAAAATAAAAACGGGTCCACATCATAATAGAGCGTCTTATGATCCAAGAATAACTTCGAGAGCAAGCATAGATTACGGCACCAAGTTCTTTGTTTACGCCCATCTATCTCCCAGAAACTAACTTTAGCGTCCCTATATATTTCGTTCCCCGGGGGATGCTTCATGGAGCACTTTGACCGAAATCTTTCGAATTGTTTGCGAGAACCAAAGTAAGCCAAAGAAAAATCACAAATGTAGATTTCGTCTTCTTCGGTCAATTCTATTGGGTAAGGAGAGAAGTACCACGGCTCTATTATATGCTCACCCAAGATAATACTGGACAAATTTCTCACTCGTGCCACCTCCAGATGGTTCTGGGTCATTGACCCGCTTGTTCTCAATTTTTTTATCTCTTCCTCCCGGCTCACCTCTTCGCCCGGCCGTTTCAACCCCTGTACATTCAAGTTGTCAAGATCCATTTCATCGTCATTCTTCGACGGTGTGGCGGGCGTGCTTTCGTCGTCAGGCTGCGGCGTGGCTGTTGCTGAAACCGACTTACCATTTTTCAGTTTGGATTTTTTCAGTTTCAGCTTCCCATCCTTTTTCTCGTCCTTTTTATCCACCTTGACCTGAGGTGAGATTATGGCCCTCGTGAAGTCGATTCTCTCCGTACTTATCCACTCGTCCAATCTTTTATTGAATTCCTGATAATGCACATAAAACACCTTCTTCCCCTTTTTCATATGGTCCTGTAAAATCTCCGCTAACCGGTACTCGCCATCCTTGGACACATACACCTTGCATCCTGTTATTATATCCTCCTCGGTGAATTTCTTGTCGTTCGACTTGTCTTCGTCTTTCGTTATCAACATTTGGGTATCAGCTTGAGGAGTGGCCGCTCCTGAGTTGTTATCGTCTGCCACAGACATGTTTGAACTTACTATTGACTACTTGTTCAATTAATTATCAATAGTAGTCCCTTCTATATTGAAACAAGAGAAAAAACTATGGGCACGTGACTTTTTTGAGCTATCCTTAGGCTCATGTAAGGTTAACGGTATATACAAGGATAACGAAGTATAGAAGCGATGCTATAGGGTGATAATGCTCTGATGTACTAGTAATAGGGAGCGACAGTGGCGGTAAATTTATTTTGTATTATCCTCGTTCCACCATTTTAAAATGGTTTTCGCATCAACAGGGTCGTCGATTAAATGAGTGGTTCCTAAGTAACCGATATTGTACAGCTCGAAGTCCATTATAAAATGGAGTAGTCTTAACCTCAAGTCATTGAAATATTCCTCTGCTTTTACGGTTTTCAAAGCCTCATCAGTGATGGCGTCATAGTCACGGACATCTCTCCCGAAGTCCAAAATCAAATTTCTCTCCAAACATGCCCGTAGGAGCTCCTGGTTGGACAAGTTCCAAATATTACCAGTTTTGGGACCATTGAGACCGCTCAAGTAGTAGTTATCAACCTTAAGGTAGTTGTAGTGATGCTGGAGCCGGCGACGAATGACCGACTCGGGGTATAACTGGCCAGGAATGTACTTTGAAACCAAACAAAGAGCCTGGCATAGAAGCCGTGCTTCGGCCAAAGAAATATTTTGAGCATTTCTCAATGCTAAGTCGCTTATGGCCTCGGTGCTATTCTTGAGTCTATGCTCACGAAGAGCCCGACTTGCCTTGGTATTCCAGATCCTTGGAAGAAACGCTGGCAATACACAGGTCAGAGGAGTGATTTCTGGGACTGCAAGGCAAACTATAGGTGTTAGCTCGAAGAAAACGGCAAAAATCACCGCAAATGTAGGGAGCTTGAAAAAGTCTTTAGGCGTACGATGGAGAAGCTGATACTGGCGTCTTGCTAAATTAAACAATTCCAGGTCGATATCCTTCTCAGATACGCCTTCCTTTAATACATCGCCCCGTTTGTACTCATTCATGGACTTGTTTTCTACTTGGCTTATATAGATGGCCTGAGACATCTCTTGTGTCAACTTCTCAAAGTTTGGAATTCTTATGTCCACAGCTTTTCCCCTATTATCCAACTGATTTATGAGAGCAAATTCTTTCTTCTTCAACCTATTAAGTTCCCGTTTGTTATGCCAAACGTGGGACACTCCGCTTCTGTAGAATTTAACTAGAGTTTTTCCATAAGCCATAAGCTGTTTGATTTTCAAGCTACCACCTGTTTTTCCCGGATTCTCCACTGCAACCTCTTTGTATATCTCTGCTTTAGGCTTGATAACCACTGGTAGGGTATTTGGTGCATTTAGAGCGTCCTGGCCACCATCAGAAAAATCCTTTTTATACCATAGTGACGAAAGCAATTGGGAATTATTCAACTGTTGATTCAATTTCTGTTTTGACGCAGGAAATACGAAAAGACCATTTTTCGACCCTGGCTTTAGCGCAGAATTCATGGTTTTCTCCAGGATAGCTTGCTATTAAGTCAATTGCAAACAAAAATCAGTTTTTTTGACCTGAAAGCATCTTTGACCAAATTCGCATAGATATCTGAGCTTCTCATAAAACCACTAATTTTTTGCCATCTTTTGTAAACAGTGTTTGAAAGTTGTTGGAGTGTGATATTATGAGTACAAAGTACGTTAAGCCGGTAAGAAGGATTGTTTCTACCAAAGATCTAGAAATTTGGGTTAATTCTCCAACTTATTTGCTGGTCTTAGAGTTTGTTGAGGAACTTCAAAATCTGGTTGTCGGGATGACAAATGATGCTGAGGTTTCCGTTGGCCCTGCGTTGACAACATTATTGGGGGTATTTGATGTGATTGACAAGATTATTGAAGACCATCCTGTTGTTCACGAGAAGGATATTTCTCGGTTCGGAAAAGTTGAGTTTAGAGACTTCTACGACGAGGTCTCAGATAAATCGTTTGAAATACTCGGGCCTTTAGTGCAAGACATGGACAGTGACCCTCGAATTGAATTAGTGACCTATTTCACTGAGTCTTGGGGCAATAGAACTAGAATTGACTATGGATCAGGGCATGAGTTGAATTTTGTGTCGTTCCTTCTTTGCTTGCGAAAACTAGGTATAATACAACGGGACGACTATCCATGCGTCATCTTGAAAGTCTTCACTAGATACATGGCTACTATGCGAGCCTTGCAAAAACTGTACTGGCTCGAGCCTGCTGGATCTCACGGAGTTTGGGGACTCGACGACTATCATTTTCTTCCATTTTTATTCGGGGCAGCACAGCTAGCTACGCATCCTCATTTGAAACCCAAGCTGATCCATAACGAAGAGCTCGTTGAAACTTTCTACAAGAAATACATGTATTTGGAATGCATACATTTTCTAAATTCGATCAAAACTACCCCATCTAACCAGCATCAGAAATTGAGCTTGAGGTGGCACTCACCCATGCTAGATGATATTCTGTCTGCAAAATCCTGGTCTAAGATTAAAGAGGGCATGATAAAAATGTACAAAGTTGAAGTTTTAGGTAAACTTCCTATCGTTCAGCACTTCATGTTTGGTACTCTAATTCCTTGTCCTGATGGTGTGACTAAACCTGACGAACACAAGCATGAAAGTGAATGCGACCATACTCATGAAATTGCCAATACGTGGGGTGATTGTTGTGGAATCAAGATCCCAAGTGCATACGCAGCTTCAGAAATGGATAAAAAGCTTGACAGTTCGCAACATAAATCAAGGCCAATACCTTTCGACTAACTTTATTACGAAATAATGATACATTTTATTAAAGTGACGTAACTACTCTGTATATCTGACACCTGTAGCGATAAGAATGTTTCTAGGCAAAGCACCTGGAAATGGCAAGAGCACTTTCATCTTGCCCTTGGTATCTTCGAATTTAGAGACATGAGCATAACCTAATACGCACGCATTCATGAGGTCTCTTTGCAGTTTATTATTTTGAGGTAGCTGTGTAATCGCCACAATGGTGTTATCCAAATTGGATGAACTAGGCTCGGCCAACATAGAATAATAATTTTCAAGTGAGAATTCGTCCTTCTTGTCTCCGTCAGACATTTCTGAAAACTCAGGGGAATATGAATCACCCGACGGTAAAAAAGACAAATTTGAACTTATTTCCAGAGCTTCAACACACTTGTAAATGACAAAGTCTGACGCATCAAGTTCTGTTTTAAAAGGGGATAAAACATTCTTGTAGTTACCATTGAAATATTCCTTGATACTCTCCTCCTGCGATTTTCTGATGAATGCATCGTCAACTTCAATCACTCCACCACTTTTCGACACTTTTACAAAGTCTAGTTGAGCGTTTGCTATTTTATGCTTAAATTTTTTCTTCAAATCAATCAATAGCCTCTCGTTTCCAATGACAACTATTATATTCACTTCGAAGTCTGATACTATGTTTTCAATGATGGTGTAGTCCTTATTGCTCAAAGGAGGTGTATCGATAAGTAAGCCGCTATTTTTGACAGTGATATCCTCTTCTAACCGAGACATCACGGCCACTCCGAGCTTTGATATTTGGTATTTGTATAGTTCTAAGTTATCTAAATGACTGGTGAACCCATAGTTTTTCACCAATGGCTGCTTTGGGTTGTGAAACGTCGACCCTGAAGTGGTAGAGCCACCCCAACCATTTACACTCTCCAAATCAAAAGCGTCACTGACAGGGGTTGCCGTAAGTGAACCGGGCACAGAAAACACCCCGTCCCGCGGATTCAAATTCACCAACACAGGTGTTCTGTCCATTTTGCATGCGTAAGATGCGAGGGTCTTGACAAGAGCAGTTTTGCCCGAGTTGCGGTTTCCCACTACCAACACCCGAGGGCCGTATTTCTGGGCCGACGCGTTGACAAAGTTATGCTCCGATACCGACTGCCGGTACGACTCCAATGCAAAATGCAAGTTTGTGTACTGTCCCATCGACGTCTCCTCGCTCAAGTACTCACTAATCTCCTCCTCTTCATTGGTGGTGGCATTGGCCTTATTGGGCACGCAGTAATACTCAATCTTGCATCCTTCGTCTAGTGGGGCATACAACGCATACTTGACCCCACTGAACTGCATTTCCACATTCACGGGGAGCTCGGTCCCATATATCTCTCCAATCCCGCTTACCACCTTCAATTTCATTATAGTTCGAAACGGAATTTCAAATCTCCATTCTGTGTTTCCCTTGATGTCAACCTCGTTAGTATTTTTCAACCCATTCTCTTCATCTATGTGGCTATTCGGATCTCCCCCAAACCCTGGTATAGAGGCCATACTACTTTTTTGTTCTTCCTCTCTTATATATATATGTAGTTTAAGCGTTCTAAATGCTTTTAAACCATCAGAATGTCGGGTCCTGTACATAGTCCCAATATGGCTTTCACCTTAATTATGGTGATGATTAGGAAGAACAACTGAAAGAGCTTATTTTAGACATTTAGCGTTAAAGGGAAGGATAGAAACGGTAACAATTCGATGACAGATAAGGGTAAAGATAAATATTTAGTTCACGAGTCGGTTAGGGCCGACAAACCCATGATTGTGCAGCAATTAGTCAGTGAAAACCCAAAGATCTTATTCAGGAAAGACGAGGATGAGCGGACGCCACTCCACTGGGCATGTACGATGAACAACAACGAGATGGTTCGAATTCTTTTGCAGCAGCGGAACGGAATTGATGAGGTTGACGTGGACGAAATGGTCGACTCGAGCGGATGGACTCCAGTGCATATTGCGGCAGCGATAGGGAACTTGGAGATTTTGGAGCAATTGATGGGCCTCGAACCGACTCCGGATGTAAACTTGCCAACGAATCAGGGGGCTACTGCATTGCACCTAGCTATTAGCAAAAACCATTACTCTGTAGTGGAAAAGCTTGTGATCGAGTACAATTGTTCTTGCAGGGTTATGGATAAAAATGGGTTCACCGGCTTGCACCGAGCTGCAAGCATTGGGTCGCAGCCGATTATTCGGTTGTTGGTCGAACACGGTAAGGTGAACATAAATGCGAAAGATAAAAGCGGATGGACAAGTCTACACCATGCTCTCGCAGAGGGCCACGGCGACGCCGCTGTATTGCTCGTGAAGCTAGGTGCCGATCCCTCTGTTGAGACAACCCAGTCAGAGACCCCATTGCAAGTGGCTGTCGATGACAAGGTACGGAATTTTTTTAAAAACAGCTTGAACAGTATATAGTGTGAGCGCATGGTAGTTTACCGGTGACATTAATGCAACGATACCACTACGTGGCACTTACTGAATAAAACAGTCAGTCACTAAAGCTTGCTGGCAGCTGATTTAAAGCTTTCTTGTCCCACCACTTTGATCCAAGACCGGGGTACTACTAGCTCGACGTTTATTCGCAGCAATTCGTTAAAATTTGACCTTGCTCAAACGGCTTGACTGTCTGATCTCCTTTAGCTACTACTATCTTTATGTGAACCTCGGTAATGAGCATTATTCGTTGCTACTACATTGAAGTTGTTTCGAAGCCTAACTTTTAATTTTACATAAATATGTGCAAAAATATCATAAAACTAGTAAAATTCAATAAATTGCCCAGGCATAACTCCTCCGTCGGTTATTGCCGAAGCGCCTCCTTTAAAAAGAATGGAAGGCCTTTTTTGTTGAACGGAGATGAGCCAGCGATAGTTACCGAATCCACAGGTACTATTTCGCAAAGACCGAGCCTATGTACCACCATCCTTCGCTAGTAGATATCCCAGATTCTTGATAAATCAAGGTGGCTTTCTCACCTACAGGAACCGATTTACCCATAACCTACTTGTGCATAAATGCTTATGTATTGAAGACCAGCTTGAAAACATAATCGTCTGACCACTAGGCCACTATAAATATACAGATCAACTTAGTCGGTGTCAACCAAAGAAAAATCCAATCGCTTTGGCTTGATTTGACTTTGATATTCCAGTAATTCAACCACTTTTCTTTCTCCGGTCCTATTATTAATGTACTCCATATGGGTACTATGGTCGATGTCATCTTTACGAATGTTCGACAACTTTGTATCGTTGAATGGGTTAGTGGTTGCCCTCTTTTTGCGGGTAGTTGAAGCATCTGAGAGGAAGGGATTTTTCATTTTTACTGACTTGATCTCCTCGTAGGCTGGTGTCTCTTCATCTGAAGAAAAGTCATTGTTGAACGATTTACCGTGCCAGTGAGCCACGGTCTCATCATCAATAAGCTGACCCTTGGGCGTTTTGAGGCCCTTCTTTACTTTAGTAGGGCGCCTCGTTGGCGAACTTTCAAGCGCATCTAGACTTCCGGGCGACAACTTCAAATTCGAGGCTTGCATGAAGCTTGAATCAAGCTGGGGGGTCGATGCCTGGAAAACGTCGACATCGTCCGCTTCTTCTTCGAAATTCAAATTGTCGTTCAACTTGGACAACGTATCAAACCTCAAAATGGGCTGTCTCAACGACTTGGTCTGGCCAACAGGCACCTTTCTTCCCGTGCCCACCGTGGATGGGGTTGGCATCAATAACCCCGACAAATCAGTCGTTGGTGTCCGAGCACCAGGGAACACCCCCGTTGCATCTCTTGAGATTGTTTCAACTGTACTTCGTTTCCGTTTATGCGCCTTATGAGGCGATTTCTGGGGCGTGAATTCTGGCGTAACGGGTACTAAATGTCCCCTGCTCAACTTACTATCGACCAAACTCCTTCTACTTTGCTCTCGCGACTCCTTACCCAACGTACAAGGCGTAGCTGGCGCTTCCGTTATCTTAATCGGCGTCATTGGAATTTGCGATGTCGATGGTGTCTTCATCATCACCGATCTATGGCTTTTACTTCCCCTTGGAGGGGTCGACGGAGGTAAGAACTCATTCACCATTATATCTCACCAATGTATCAATTAATAGTAATCACAGCTTCCTTGGCTACGTTTTGGGATATTTTTCAGATCAAAAAGGCCAATATTTGACTCTTATACGCCATACGACACGTCTTGATTTATATAAGAGATGGCTGGCTTAAAAAAAATCTTACATTTTCGTGTTGCGCATCAATTCATATGGGCCTTATGGACTATTAAAGCAAAAATGTATAAGTAACAGGGATACGGTTCATGTAAAGGTGTGTAAACTATTCACTCGGTACTTGCGTTTAGTGAACTTGACCCCCAAGGCATTCTCTAGTAAATTGTAGAACTCAGTGACCGCATTTCTCATGTCGGAGACGTTATAGAGTAGATAGTTATCGGTGAGATCTAATTTTTTCAAATTGGACGAAGTTGTCGAAATGAAAGGAAATGATACTCGGAGAAGGCCACACATGCTAAGACCCAATTCCTCAAGGGAAGACGACTCGACAAAACTTTGAGGGAATGAGAAATCGTCTGCCAAATGGTTTCTATCAAGCAAAAGGAGCTTGAGACCGGGGGATAAGCAAATATCGCTGTCAATAACTTTGATATTATTATCGCTCAATTTCAACAGCACCAAACTTTTGGCGCTGTGGGCATAGTGGAGCGAAAACAACGGGTAGGATGCCGAGAGATGGGTAAGAAAGTTAAGCCTCAAGTCCAAGTTGCGAAGATTAGGCGGTATTTCCCAACTTTCCAACGTGCTGATCTTGTTGAGGTAAAGTTCTAGGTTCACGAGATTCACAAGTTGGTTCCAGTTGATAACGCTTTTGGGACCGTTTCCTTCGTCGACAGTCAAATTATACGACGTGGGGTCTTCAATTTTGTTTCCTGAGATTGACAAGTTCCGGAGAGACCTAGGAAACTCAAATACATGCAAGTCAGTAATATTACACTCGTCGATGTTCAATTCTGTCAACGTTGAGGGAAATTTGATCCTTTTAGTGGTCAGACAACGGGAAAAGTCTAAGCGCCAGCAATTTGATAAATGCAAAGTGTCCAAGAACTGAGGGAATTGGTAAAATGGATATTTATCATCGATTGGGTCATGGTTGGCCACTTCTAGTGACGTTAGCGGCGTGTTTGACAAGTCCAAGTACTCTAACTTGTCCGGCAAGTGTTTTAGCTCGACTAAGCTATTGAACCTGTTATTATCAAGCTTTAGATCACGTAAGTCGAGAGGCCAGTCAATGTCCGATAGCATGGAGAGACCATCAGACTTGATGTCGTTGTGAGATAACAATATAGACCTTAACATGCGGGGCCATGCTTTTTGCGAAGATGATGATACGAAATCATTAATACTATTGTACAGCAAATCAATTGTTTCTAAAGCTGGAGGTAACTTAGACACGTCTATAGAGGTCAAATTATTGTAGGTCAACATGAGGGTCTTCAAATTTTGGGGGAACCGTTGCTGGACGAATTTTTGGCTATCCAAACCGGAACTATTCCAGAAAATGTCCGTTATAGAGCTTGGTAACCTTAAGGTATTTATGTTCAAGTGTTCGTACCAGGATATGTCAATATGTTTGAGATTTCGGGGCAAATTCACGCTAGACCAGTCAATGATCTTATGGCCTAAAAAGATGAGTTCTTGGAGATTTTCGAGATCCAGGAGACACCGATTCAACGCCCCTAACGCTTTTGTCATGGTGGCTCTTGAAAACTGTAATTTCCGCAAATTTGGAAATGATGTTATCAACTCCAAGTCCTTATCGTCAAGCTCATATTTTTCAATGTACAAGTCCAACTCACAAGTTTTTTGGGCAAACCGATACCGATAATTTGTCAAAAGAAGCTCTAGCGACCTGAAGTCGCCTCCGGTGATGAGGACCAACCTCTTGGGGTTTATAGTCGGGAATTCAGTTAAAAACTCATCAATCTCCCCAAAACTCTCAAAGTCAACCTGCTCCAGAATGTGCTTCGGGTAGTGGCATCGATGGGGGAAGTGTGTGGGCGAGAGTATGACGTGCAATTCCCGTGAGAAGTACTCTTCCACCACTAGATTACTCAACGCCTTGTTGTTCAACCTCATTACGAATCCGGTGATATACGATCCGGGAAGGTAGCTGAGCACCTGCAATATTACATGGCTGGGAAACCTCGGGAAATAGTCCAAAATAAAAGACTTCAACAGTTCCATATGTTCAAAAGGGCTATCCTCCTGTAGTACCTTTGATAATGCGCCAAACTCTGGCTGGTCTGGCGGTAGTAGAGTCTTTGGCTGCTGCATATGCCCTAATTCATAGATTTTTCATTTTCCACTTCGGTCCTACACATAGCCAGCCTCTCGAGTTTCACCTGAATCTAGCAGCAGCAATACTGCCGTATCAGTGTTGCCAGAGCCACTTGCAAGCAGGGCAGGTCTGTCCTCGCTGCCGCACATATCTATCTGCTAATTTCAGCCGTTTTCGAAAAATAGAATCCGTATGCATAATGTGCATCGGGTGGGAACAGCCATATCGAGTGCTATCTCGGCAATATTATCTCTACACAATTGTTGATTGCCGCAAGGGCAGACTCATGCCTCGGCACCCGACACTGATGGGTTTCTTTGAAATGTACAATCCCATAACAACGCTTTTTATTGCTCATCGGTACTCGCGATGCTCATTAGAGAGACCGAAGACGCTGACAAAATCGAATAGACTGATATTTGTCCGTCACAAATTTCAAATACTTAATAATACATAGCTACACTACCTAATTTCAGAGTACATTCCGGCCGCCGCCCACCATGTAGCGTATCAAAGAGGCATCTATATTCCCGCAAGCAATGCTGGCGAAATGACTCAGACAGTCAGTACCAAAAATGTCGCACAATATAAATGTCGCATAAATGTCGCGCGCAGTTTTGGCGGTTTTTTTTTCCTTCATCCACAAAACAGCGGTAACGGTGATGGCTCCGTCAAAGACCAAACAGCAGAACTAGTCAGCAATATCAGAAGATAGATAGGTACTACGTAGTTGGAACCGTCACAGGCGAATATATATTGAAAGATTACCACCCAGATAAATTGCATTTTTGCATTAGTGAAAAATCTGAAATTTTTTTCAAGAAGTTACACGCCCGAGAAGGAGAATTGACCAACGACAGGGCGTACGATAAACGAGATGGCCATAGACAAGTTGATTTCGTCGCTCTTTTGCTGCTCGGTTGACTCAAAGGACGACAGCGAAGACAAGATACACAACCAGCAGGCGAGTGGCAAGAGCAGTCGCAGCGGGGATAGACAGAGAGCCGGCAAGAATAGCAAGCACGGCAGCAACGGTAGCATGGCGGATAGAAAAACGGTGAGCGAAAGTGGCAAGGATGCCACTGCAGCCAGACCGACATCGGCTAAGGGTGAGACCGTGATACACAGCGCTAAGGACAAAAACGACCTCCTCGAAGACGAGAATTCGGTAAATGAAACGGAAACCATTACTAACACCAACGAGTCAAATGCGACCCCCAACAGCCCGCAGAAGGAGCAGGCAGTCAGCCCGGCCGGTATAGTCGACCAGGAAGACCCAAACTACGTCGACCCGAGACAGAAGGATCTTGAGGACGGCGATGTCGAGGAAGAAGAGGTTGTGGGCGAAGAGGACGAGGAGGGAGACTCCGACTCGATATTAGATTTGACTAAAATTCAAGAGGGCCAAGCGTTCAATCAAGAAACAGGGTATCTTTTGGGAGCAAAGGATAAAAAGTTTCGCAATAAAAAGTGTCTTGTGTTGGACTTAGATGAAACACTAGTTCATTCTTCATTCAAATACTTACGAACAGCTGATTTCGTCATACCAGTAGAAATAGATAATCAGGTACATCATGTTTATGTGATTAAGAGACCTGGAGTTGACGAATTCTTAGCGAAAGTGGGTAAGTGGTTTGAAGTGGTGGTATTTACTGCATCTGTGCTGAAATACGGCGACCCACTATTGAATAAATTGGATATCCATCATTCCGTGCATCATAGATTGTTTAGGGATTCATGCTATAATTACCAAGGCAATTTTATCAAAAACTTGTCGCAGT
Source organism: Debaryomyces robertsiae (assembly GCA_030566065.1). NCBI lineage: Eukaryota > Fungi > Ascomycota > Pichiomycetes > Serinales > Debaryomycetaceae > Debaryomyces > Debaryomyces robertsiae. The sequence continues at coordinate 374,179 of JAJMHL010000004.1, forward strand.
TAGGTCGACCTCTCAGCGATTCTATTATCATCGATAACTCGCCTGCGTCTTACATTTTCCATCCTCAGCATTCCATACCTATCTCCAGTTGGTTTAGTGATACACATGACAACGAATTACTTGACTTGTTGCCCTTTTTGGAAGATATTTCCAAACCAAACGTCGACGACGTTGGTTTGGTGTTGGACATCTCACTTTAAAGAAAGTCTTCATTCCATTATCTCCTACTAATAGATTGATTGTTATCATTGCCTCACTGACGGTATCCCTTCAAGCTGCTTCCAAAATTGGCAACAGAGCAGTCCCCATTAATAAACATAAGCAGGACTTATGCGAACCGTTAATCTTCTTTTGATTAGCGACTTTTCAATTATATTTGATGCTGAGTTTATTTATTTATTCTGTTATCACAATGATCTTTCGCCTTAGGTTATACCTTGTTATCTATAGAAAGATTTAATTCGAATCGAGAGCTCATCTATAAAATATCTTCCAAATTCACATACAATTTGCCGTTTCTAGCACTCATCGTATACTTTTTGTATTATAAAATCATTAATTGATGCTACTTTACTACTTTGTAAACTCATAAGCTCAAACATTTGCTTATTATTTACTCCAAACCTTGCCTGTGAAACATATACGCTTCTGGTGCAGAAAAATCGCTTTGAGGCTCGTAGTTAGTATCGCACTGTTGATACTCATCTTGAAATTTTTTTTTTTTGGTTTATACTTCTAGGTTGATCTTACACCCTTTTTACGATAGTTCTTGAGTTATATCATGAAAGTAAAGACCATAAGCAGATCTTCAGATACATATGTGCCTGTAAGAAATACACAGGAGTCATCTTTGCCCCGCAATTTAAATCCAGCTTTACACCCATTCGAAAGGGCTCGTGAATATACAAAGGCATTAACGGCGACGAAGATGGAAAGGATGTTTGCGCAGCCGTTTGTCGGACAGTTGGGAGACGGGCACAGAGACGGAATATATTCTATTGCTAGGAATTTTTCTACCACTAACCAAGTCGCCACGGGATCGGGCGATGGGGTTATCAAATATTGGGACATGACTTCGAGAGATGAGGTGATCAGTTTTAAAGCACATTATGGTATGGTAAGTGGTTTATGTGTTACACCAAACACTAGGCATATGTTGTCGTGTGGAGATGACAAGACTGTAAAACTCTGGTCGGTCAATAAGGACGATTTCGATGCAAGCCAGACTGATACTGCTGTCTACAATAAGAGGGATAGCGGCTTAGTGAAGACGTTTTTGGGAGAACATTCATTCAAAGGTATCGACCACCACAACAACGATGATTTGTTTGTCACTGGTGGTGCCTCAATCCAATTATGGGACATGAACAGATCCAAGCATATTTCAGACTTGTCGTGGGGCGCAGATAACATAAACACCGTCAAGTTCAACAGGACTGAAACCAACATCATTGCATCAGCAGGATCTGACAACTCTATTGTGTTGTATGATGTCCGCTCGAACTCTCCTATCCAAAAAGTAGTCACTAATTTGCGGACCAACGCCATTTCGTGGAACCCCATGGAAGCGTACAACTTTGCCAGCGCTTCTGACGATCACAACGCATACTTGTGGGACATGCGGAAGCTTTCGAGGTCTTTGAACGTCTACAAGGATCATGTCTCGGCCGTGATGGATGTGGACTTCTCCCCCACTGGTGAGGAATTGGTGACAGGGTCTTATGACAAAACTATACGGATTTTTCGTGCCAGAGAAGGCCACCTGAGAGATATATACCACACCAAGCGTATGCAGCGTATTTTCAGCGTCAAGTTCACCACTGACGCCCGCTACATCCTCAGTGGTTCCGATGACGCAAATGTCCGTTTATGGAGAGCAGTGGCCTCAGACAGAGCCAATATAAAATCCGCGAAACAGAGATCTAAGCTCGAGTACGATGCTGCCTTGAAGGAGAGGTTCAAGCATATGCCGGAGATCAGGAGGATCGCCAGACACCGTCATGTCCCAACGGTGGTAAAGAAGGCCAGTGAGATTAAGCGGACAGAAATAGACGCTTTGAAAAGAAGAGAAGATAACGACAGAAGGCACTCGAAGCCCGGTTCTAAACCTTATGTCCCTGAGAGAGAAAAACACATCAGGGGCACTGCCATTCATCAAGATAAATAGTTCTATAGACTCCATCAAAGCATTTTGATATATGTTCGCGCACGTGACGTATTTTTCGGTCAAATTAAATTGCGGGAAATTCCAGCTCCTCGAGTTGTTGGAGATATAACATATGATAACTAAAATAATAGGATAGTATCAGTAGAAAGGGACAAGGACGGCAATACTGGAGTGCCGAGTTGCATATTGAGTCATAAAGCAAAAAAACTAGTTTCAAAATAGTTTAAATCGATGGAAATCGACGCAAAGGAAGACGCGATAGTTGTTATAACCTCAGAGTATAATTAGAGGAGTTTCAAAGGAATTTGGACAGTAGTCGGTACCGACAAAAGTAGGTAGCTATTCGTGTGAGGAAACAGAACGGAAGGGAGAATACCAGAGAAAAGCCGTAAATTGAGTAATTTGAGATCAGAGGGTCAATAGGATAACAGTGAAAGTGATTTAGCATGCCAGACAAACACAAAATAAAGTTATTTTCTCACTTTAAACAGCCTTCAAGGGAAGAGGATTTGACGCCGTCGACTTCGAATCATTCCCACGCGGGTGGACGCAAGATATTGGGGTTTCATATAGGAAAGCACGACTCGGTCGAGTCGTTGAGTTCGCCTACCCTCACCAATTCGTCTGAGCACCAAGCAGGTCAAACAGTGCATTCGCCGCAACCGCAGATCCATGCTAGCTCTTCTAAAGATAACCCGAACCACAATTTCAAGAAGGCCAACTCAATGGTGGAATTGAAGCGTTTTTTCAAGCCCTCGAGAAAGAACTCAATTACCAAGAAAAACGACCCACCACAATACCATAACAATTTGCATTCCCCACCCATAAGGCAAGGCGCAAACGCTGGCGGCGTACTCAACCAGCAGAACAAAGATCTTTCATCCACAACACTCGCGGCTTTAATCAATCAAACATCAACGCAATTGCTCAATACTGCGTCGCATACTAATCCCTCCACAGCGTCGACTAAGGACTTATTTACCGACGACGATTCGCCTCTTGTAAAAAAGTACGGGAAGTTAGGAAAAGTATTAGGCAGTGGTGCAGGAGGTTCGGTACGGCTTATAGTTCGTCCCTCCGATTCGAAGACGTTTGCCGTCAAGGAATTCAGGCCTCGTCGCAGTACCGAGTCTTTGAAAGATTATACAAGAAAATGCACAGCTGAATACTGTATTGGGTCTACATTGAAAAACCCCAATATCATTAAAACAATTGACATTTTGCACGAAAATAATAGATACTTTGAGATCATGGAGTATGCGCCCATCGACTTTTTCGCCGTCGTTATGAGTGGAAAGATGTCCAGGCAAGAGATCAATTGCTGTTTGAAACAGATATTGACAGGTGTCAGCTACCTACACTCTTTGGGTTTGGCACATCGAGATTTAAAATTGGACAACTGTGTTCTCACGATGGACGGAATATTAAAAATCATTGACTTCGGGAGCGCAGTCATATTCAAGTATCCATATGACCAACATGGGAATCAGAGTGACAACATTCACCCCAGTCATGGAATTGTCGGTTCAGATCCATACTTGGCTCCAGAAGTTTTGAAGAATCCCAACTCTTATAATCCTCAACCAGTCGATTTATGGTCTGTTGCCATCATTTATTGCTGCATGACATTGAAGAGGTTTCCTTGGAAGATCCCCGATGGGGAGAAGGATAATAGTTTCAGACTTTATGCGATGGAAGACGATAATTGGCATGATTATAATTTGAGCAATGAGTGCCACAAACTTTTGTTGCAGCAGCGTAAATTGAAAAACATGCTTGCTAGGCTGAACAAAAAGAAGAAGATGGAAGAGCAAGAGCAAGAGTCGGGCGAAGATGTCATGGACGATAAACAGCGTAAACCCGAAAACGAAGCCGAAGATTGCAGCGTGGACCACGACGGTGACAAGCATGATCCTCAAATCGCAAATAAAGAAAAAGGGCCAGATAATATAGAAGTATTAACAGAGGAACAGGTGGAGGAAGTAAATGCACAATTGAATATTATAGACGACAAACTCAATGAGTATGAGGTCATGAAAAACGAGATGAAAGCAAAGTACAATGAAGCAAAACAAAATCAACTGCACGACGCGGGAGCTGACCATGACAATGTGGATAGAGATAAGCCAAACAAGGATAAGGAACAATCACCTCACGGGAAGAAGAAACCTTCACATCACAAGCAAATTCATGGACCTTATAGACTAATGAGGCTTCTTCCTCATGCCTCACGGCCAATAATTCATAGAATGCTACAACTTGATCCCCGCAAAAGAGCATCCTTGGAAGAAATCATGCTGGATGAGTGGATAAGAGATATCAAATCTTGCACCTTAAAGAAATCCACGAGGAGTAATAAAAGCGGTGACACCGTCTGCGGCGACGATGAAGATGAAATATTTGTTGAAGGTAACCCACCTCACGAGCATACCCTTGTACTAGACAATGGTGAAGACGTAAATGCATAGTAGCGAGTAGTTCAATATATTTCCTGTTTGCTAGTCATAGTTCAGGGATTCTTTATGTCTTTGTTGTAGTTGTTTTGTATATTAGCTAGAAGCTTGCGTTTTGCTTGGAAGACGTAAAGACTTGAGTTATTTTTTCAGTTTTCGCTTTGGAATCTTGGTTTAGCCTTTCGAAACTGAATCTCACCTTAATTCCTTAGTAGAATAAGCTAGAAAGTATAAAATTTAAACAACGTATTTCCTTCCATTTCAATTCCAGCTAGGATTCATCGTGAAACTGATAATAAGTTTCCACTACTTTTGAACAATAATACTTAATAAAGCGGCATGCCTTCGAATACCCCTGCAAATCATTTGAACCCAACGAGGTTGAAAACGTCGTTGAAAATGGCAATCAGTAAACTCAAATTCATACAAGATAAGAAGACCGCTCTCACGAAACAGCATAGACGTCAACTAGCCGATTTGCTTAACCTAGGAAAAGAGTCTAGTGCTAAAATTAGGGTAGAGAATATCATACGAGACGACATCTACATTGAACTACTTGAATTTTTGGAATTATACTGTGAACTACTACTAGCCAGAATATCCATCATCCTAGACCCCGCGAGGACCTCCTGCGATCCAGGCTTGAAAGAGGCAGTTCAATCCGTCATCTATTCTGCTCCTCACACTGAGCTTAAGGAATTGACAATGATAAGGGACAGTTTAATTTATAAGTACGGTCCTGAATTCGGCAAAAGTGCCGTCGGTAACGAGGAAAACATCGTACCCCAGAAGGTCACTTCAAGATGCCAAGTTGAGGCTCCGTCAGAGACTTTGGTCAATTTGTATTTGTGTGAAATTGCTAAAGCGTACCTGGTGTCTTACTCAGGGTTGAAGGAAATAGAACTCTCTGACGATAAGAATGGAGAAAATACGTCAAACTACGATAGTAACACAGATGATGGACCAAGTGGAGGCGAGGCTATAAAGGAAGAGACTAGTGTGCCAATAGCGAATACAAATGTCTCCGCTGATGCCAAACCTATGCCTAATGATGCTGCTACAAGAAATCACAGCGATTTCGATGATTTGAAGGCCCGATTTGCCGCTTTGAAGGGAGGACCCAAATAACCTTCTCCTTTTAGTCTTTTTTTATGTTATAAAGTGTTATATACGCTAACTGACCGTTCTGTAATTCTTGTCTTTCTGGTCGTAGATCTGCTGTATGCGTGCGAAGAATATAAATAGTGGATATCAATATTTGGCTTGGTAGAATAAATTTTGGCTAACTACAGCTAGCAGGTCGTATAGACGCTGATATTATGCAGCAGACTCAGATATTAACGCCCAAGCAACAAAGTGAACTTAACAAGGCAATAATTCAGTATTTGAAACCAATAATAGAGGACACAAATGATAAAGATATTTTTCAAACACTAACAGAAAAATTACAAGTGCCATTGAATTCTGCAGAGGATGGCAGTATTCCCAACTACTTGGAGAAAAAATGGTCGACTGTTCTCAGGTTGCAACGAAAAATCATCGATTTAGAGAAAGAAGTGAGTAATTTAAGAACTGTGATTGACTCTCAACAAATGATTCCCTCGGCATCGACGTCCATGTATGGCAAAGACAAAAGCAAATGGCTTCCTAACACGGCTGTGAAAACGTTCAAGATGCAGTCGCATCAGTTGATACTTAGTGTTTCAATACACCCTGTTTTGCCTATAATACTCGGAGGATGCTCCGACGGCTCTTTAATAGTGTGGAACTTAGTGAATGATGAGTCGCTAATACCGGAGAAAATAATAAAAGCGCACACAAGAGGTATTAATGCCATAAAGTGGTCAAAAAAACCAGTTGACTTGTCTGGTAAGCAGCAGGGCAGCAACTCCAAGAACAGTCATTATGTATTGGCCACTTGCTCGTCTGATTTGTCTATCAAAATTTGGGACGACTCGACTTTTAAGCAAATCAGAAGCCTCACAGGCCATGAACATACTATTTCCTCTGTTGCATTTTCCCCTTCGAAGGCTAATATACTTTACTCTGTCTCTCGAGATAAGACCGTCAAAATATGGGATTTGATCAATGGATATTGCATAAAAACCTTTATAGGTCACAGTGACTGGGTTCGAGACATAGATGCTATCAGCGTCAATTCTAATCTACTCGCAGGGCGAGGGGACCAACTACCCGAGCTAGGAGATTTTTTACTAACTTGTTCTAATGACCAATCTCTCAGATTGTCCCATGCTGAATCGGGTACCGGGTTAGCCCTTTCAATAGGCCATACGCACGTCATAGAATGTGCCAAATTTTTGCCGTTCCATTCAAATGTTTTCATCGACGCTTATCTCATTGAGAACAGGGATTTGTTCTTTAATATTCCAGAGAATACAATTCAAGATCCAAATTATGAAGCCTTACTTGGTTACAAATATTGCATATCTGGTGGCCGTGATAATACAATCAAATTGTGGCTACTACCTCCGCCGGTATTCAGACCCCATAGACACCCATTACCTTCACAGTCGAATAACTCACAAGGGTGGTTAGTGGCAGAGTTACTTGGGCACCAATCGTGGGTAAAGGCATTGTCTGTACACCCTAACGGGAGGTTCATTTTCAGTACGGGGGATGATAAAACAGTGAAAGTTTGGGACCTTGCAAGCTTGAAAGTGCATGGTAACGTTAGGTGCGTTAAAAATCTAGTTGGTCACGAAGGATTCGTCAACGACATTGAATTTGCAAGTTTCGAAACTGATATACGAGAAAAAGTTTCAGATTGTAACGAAAGTGATGGTTTGTCGCAGGACGAGACCAAATACAATGCTTTGATGAAATCCATAGAGACGAAGATGAGGTGTCTATTCATAAGTGGCGGGGTTGATAATTCTATAAAACTATGGGGTTAAGATAATGTATTTTATTGTATCGATAGCAAATATATAATGTAAAAAGTCTAGTTGGTTTTAACTATATATTCAGAAGGAGCACGTTGGGCCCACTCAGTCCAACTTCCATCGTAGACACGAATTGGTACATCAATCCCGATAATTGATTCCAAAGCTAATCTCAAAATTACGGCAGTGACACCAGTGCCACACATAACAATTATTTTCTTATTGTTGGTCGATCCAGGCTGGGAAAAATCAAGATTGAAGTCGTTCTTAAACAATTTGATTAACTCATCTTTACTCTTATACGTCTTGGTATCATCATTGAGAACTTTTGAAAAAGGTAATGATAATGATGAAGGTATATGACCCGACGAAAGCCCTGGCCTCGGTTCTGGCGACGCGCCAGTGAATCTATCCGTGGAGCGAGCATCAAAGACAATATATTCTTCTGACAATCTACCGCTTCTGACAAGTTCCAACAACTCTTCGTAGTCTACAACCTGATTTTTGAAATATTCGGCAACTTCCTGTTCGCTGGACGCCTCATAGGGCGTTGTCTCCGATTTCAAGGAAGTACTCAATGAAAAAACCTTGTCAGTGTTGATAGGATACTCACACTTTTTATACGAAAGGTAGTTATTCAAAAGGTAAACCTTACTGTGACCATAAAGAGACAAGGTCCAAGCGGCCCGGGGACTCGAAAATATACCTGCCTTATCATACACAACCAAGGTATCGCTTCTGCGAATCCCCAAGCTCGTCATAGCTTCTTTAAACAACTCATACGGAGGTAACATATGTGGATACTTAGATCCTGGAAGACATATATGGTCGAGGTCAAAGAAAGCAGCGTGGTCAATCCGTTCGTCATTCAAGAACTCGTCCTGTCCACTCTTGGGGACATTTGGCATGTACCATGTAGCATCAATTGGGATGACTCGTGAGTGACTTTTTGAACTCGAGAGAAGTGCTCTAAAGGCAGCAGGAGATAATACCTTTGAAGCACTGGCTGGCATAGTGACAGTCTCTATGTTTAGTAGAAATTAATCGTTCTTTCAAGGGGATATGGGACTTAAATCGTATTATTTTACAGTAGATGTCACGTGAGTTTCTTTAACTATGGAAAGCTGCAAAATCTACAACGATATAAGGTGAGAAGAGGCTCTATTCAGTAGTGACGTTGAGGTTCTCGCTAAGACGAGCAGTATCGGCTCTCATGAACTCTCTCAATGCCATCGTGGCATAAGAGCTGACACCTAACTGCATTTTTAAGACAACAGCGGTCTTATCCGCGTCAGGATTATTAAGTTCAATGACCCTGTCGATGGCAGGAGCAACATCACCCTTTGCCTCAGCCTCTTTCTTCGAACGCAATATTTCCAAATCAGTTCTGACTAATGGTTCCACTGGATCACTATACTTGACAACGGTATAGGACAAATTGCCTGGTTTGCACATAATAGGTCTATAAGAGCCGGCTAAGGAAAATTCTCTGACTCTTCTACCCATGTTCTTGGGGTCTAACCCGTCTTTGGCCATTGCGTCGACATAGACTTGTTCCAATTGTTCGTTGGCGGGGTAGATGATATCAAAACCAGGTGTTGGAAGCACAACATCGTAGATAGAATACTTTCCGCTCTCAACATCAGCCTTTGTTAACGGCCTGGCTCTGATAAATTTATCAGTAACCACGTCTTCTTCGAAATCATCATCGTCGGTGGTGTTAGCGGGCTTCTCTCTGTTGATGATGACTAAATCTCCTTCTTGCACCTCAAGTCCAAATAATTCAAACCTCTTGGATACAACCAAGTTCCAAATATACGACTGATACGCATGGGCGTACATTATACGCAAATTTCTTGGGATGGCCATTATACTTTTGAAATAAGATTGGGAGCTGAACCCTTCATTTTCATCTAAAGACTCTTTGTCTAAGGCAGTCAAAATAGCGTGCTCAGCAGTGCAACGACGCGGCATCTTCTTCAATGCCAACGAAGTGTTCGAAGTCTCTGCCCATATACGTCTAGCTTCGATTGAGTCGGGAGCAACGATCTCTTGTTCTGACAAAATTAGCTCGGCTGCGCTTTTCCAGTCTTCTTTCAAGATATGGATGCCTAAAACATGGGTAGAAATGGAGAAAGTGCCAAATCTTTGCATTCCATAGTAGTTAATGAAGCCCTTGTCTTTCAACGAACTGAAACATTTCGCCACGACATCCTCAACCTTTTCAGCAGGATCGAATGGCTTGATGTCTCTGATAGTGATGATAAATTCATTCCCATTCAAGTCACCTAATCCTAAGGACGAATCGTCGTACGCAAAACCGCCTAGAACGGCATTTTTCAATCCCTTATTTAACGAACTAACTCTGGCGACTTTACCTTTTTGAATGCAAAATCTTTGACAAGTGATTCCTCGACGATCCTTAGTACCTCCATAGCGGATACTTTTAGAAGGGATCCTCAAAAATTTCGAAATAGTTGATGCAACTTCCATGGTTTCTCTATTTTCCTTGTACACAGTGAAATGCAAAAAATTCTTGAAGGGACCTAATCCATAATTTACTATGCCATTTTCGTCTACGTGATTGATACTCTCTTGTGGATTTCTCCTTCTGGAGCTATTCGAATTTTTCGCCAAAGCAATCCGGAACGTATTCTCAGGCGACGTTACTGTCTCCAACTTATTTTGAAATGCTTCCCGAAACAACTGGTGCAAAGAACCCCTAGACTGTTTGTCATTGAATGTAGTCTTTGTCTCCATATTGTTTCCAGTCGTAAATAGCTCTTCGACCTGTGCAAGCTCTTCTTCTGTAATCATCTTGAGTAGGGCCAGGCGATTTTCAGGTGTTAATTCGTACTTTGGTTCAGATTTTTCTTCTGTCTTCTTGGCCTCCTTGATCTCCTCGACCTCTTGTGGACTCTTATTCTGCAAATCGGCCCTTTCAATCAGCCTTCTCTCTAGCTTCTTCTCCCTGCGGCTCTTCCCAAGGTTCACTCCCTCATCTACCAAATGAACCACCTGACCGTTTAGGTCGATTTCGTTCACAAGAAAATCAGAGTATCGTTGCTTAATGGTTCCAAAGAAGCCCCACCCTTGTTTGTTGGATCCATTTATAAATTGGTTTATCCCCACATCACTTTCCTGTACAACTTTTTTTGCTCTTTCTTCTTGGTCAAGCTTCGGCCTTTTCGAAGATACATCCGATTCAACGTCTATAGTTCTCTTCACGCTATTCACTTCTTCCATGGTTAACTTGAACTTCTGTCTAATGATCCTGGCAATGAATGTACGTGGTGTTGCCAATAGTTATTTACTAATCCAAATCATATACTCTCTAGAGGTAGCAGTCATCTCAGGTGAATTTTTCAAGTACATGATTTTTTCACCTCATCGAGACCAAACTTCAACATGATTTTCAAATAGATTGGGTTTTGACCTTATGAACTACAAATAATCTATACGAGGGGCCATGAATTGCTGAAAAAGATTAATGGTAAAGCAGCAGCAGCAGTTACGAGCAAGTTTCGTTGAAGGTGTCTATGTAGGGATAGTTGGTTAAGTCTAGTTCAATTTTTTGAATTGAAGGTCTTACCGCCCATTTTACGAAAACATGCAATTGGCCATGAATATGAATGGGGAGATATAATGTGAACCTATAGCTTGAATATGGTGTATTCGGTGATTTCCTGCAAAGTTTGTAATAAGGATTAAAACCTGGTTAACCCGATTGCCGCAAATCCAGGTCACAAATCCAATAGTCAAAAATCTATATAACGACGAATGAGAAAATGGAGTCTAATGGAATGATCTTCATTTAAAGATACACCATTGCTCTTTAACTTGCTAAAACAGTTGCTCCCGTCAGGATAAAAATTATATGTTTAGAAAGCTAGCTCCCATCGAAGCAGTCTCTATCAACGTACCTTCGCCCCAAAGCCATCCTGAACTCACGGATATGCGAGAGTCTTCAATTGCAGATAACGACAACAGAAGCTCTCGAGGCAATACTTTGACGAGTATGTGGACGGACGCCACGTTTTCAGGGAGACCAGAAAAGGTTGGTATTCGTCGAATTGCTCGAGCATGTACCAAACCGTTCATGTACTGGAATAGTGGTGTGTTCAATTCGGAAGAGGATAGAACCGATTTGTCGGCTCGGTATTCTCGAAATAGCATATTCTCGGATCATAGCAGGTCGTTTCTCGAAGGAGACTACAAGAAAATTCCTCATACAGAACGGATCTACGACCATGACGTTGAGCTTAATAGATTGAGACGGCTTCACTTTTGCGGATCTGAGTCCAAAGCCCAAACTTTGGGGATGCAACAGAGGAAAGCGTTGACTAAGACCAAGCCTTCCTTGGAGAATATTGCCATTCATCCGAAACTGGACTCCAAGCTTGCGCTCAACACCACGACCAGCAAAGCGATCGGTACGTTATATACCAAGCGCGTGGTGAAGGTTAAGAGTCTGTCTGTTGGATGTGGCACAAAGAGTGTGTTGTCTCAGGTTTGTGGTGGTCCGTTGGAAAGACTTGTTTCGCATGATCACAAGAAGAACTCGATAGTAGAGCTCTACTTTATCTTCCCGGAACACGCCAAGAAGTTCTACGATTTAGGCACCAAAACTGGCCTAGTAGTGTTGAATGGATCAAGGCTTTCGGTTGAATGGGCCACTAGAATTGACCCCCATGATCCCGACTACAATCACCCTTCTGTGCCAAAGTACTTGATGCACGAGATTAACCACTATGGTGCCCGTAGATGCCTCATATTTTCTCGAGCGGTGCCAGAGAAAAACTCTAAGCACTCGCACGTAATGCATTATCCGTCGCCTAGGACACATCTCTCGAAAGATCTCAACATTGACACCATTAAGGCCGATTTCGCAGCCTTTGGAGAGATTATCGACGTGGCATCGGTTATTTCCAGAAAGCTATGCTTTTGTTTGCACTTTAGCGATATCAGGTCAGCCATAATAGCCAAGAAAGAGTGTGAATCAGAAGGTACTCCAATGAATGCAAAATACAGCGATTGGTCTATCTGGTATGGTAAGGATCCTGTTGATAAGCCATGTCTCGCAATTTAGGCTATATAGACACTACAAATACAATTTTTTGGAGCCATTAAAATTCTTTCTCCCTCTTTTGCCCATAGATATCCATAAAGGCTATTGCAACTCTCTTCCGCTCTCGTTCCACCTTCTCCTACTCTCTTAGGTTACTATTCTCAGCGACTTTTCCCGTTTCACTATATATTGTTGCACCCATTAGATTTCTTAATCGGGCGGATTTGTAAACATTTCAACATTGGGACATAAATGCTATTTTGAAGACCCGAATTTTCAATTTTTAGGTATTTTACCAGGAAACTGGCAAAGTATTACAGAAACAGGAGCAAACAAAGATGTCTCAGCAAAGAACGCCGCTCAGATCAAGGTCTTCGTTGGGAAATTTTTCCACCGTAGGCATATCAACGCCCCAACAACAAGGAACAAAACCTCGCGCGACGGTAACAGAATTAAGGAGACCACCTTCTTCACGATCATACAGGCCGGCATCGCCAAGAATGAGTACAGTTAGATCAAGGCCAAGTTCAGCAATGGGTAATTTATCTGGTGGAGGTAGTAGGCCAACGACCCCGTCATTTTTCAAACCCCAACTCCCATACACGGGCACCATCACGGTTTCGATCAGACCCAACCCCCACACGTACAATCCAAGACACTCACCTTGGAGCATTGACACAACGTCCAACACAATCGATAGTAGTACCGATTCGGTATCGTACTCGTTTGATAACGTATATCCTCCGGATGCTGGACTTACCAACAGAGAAGTGTACAATAAGTCTTGCTCGCAGATTGTGGACAAATTTCTCAACGAGGGATATAATGGTACAATATTTGCCTATGGAATGACTGGATCGGGAAAGACATTCTCGATGAAGGGAGACGACGACGATCCTGGCTTTGTTAAGCTTTCGATTGATGATATCTTCAGCAAAATATCAAATGAACGGAACAGCAAACAGCATGGTATGACGATAACGTACTTGGAAATCTACAATGAGAAAATTGTTGACTTGTTGAATACGAATTCCACAACAGAGTTGAAAATCAGAGACGATCCCACGTATGGCACCAAAATTGTCGGCATCACTTCTCCTAACATAACTTCGAAAGAACAGCTTTTGCAATTAATCAAGAAAGGGGATAACAATCGAAAGACAAGTGCCACCGATTTCAATGCGAGGTCTTCCAGATCACATTCTATCCTACAAATAAGACTAAGCTCCGTTGATATGATGAATAGTACCGAACAAAACTCGATTTTATCCTTGTGTGACTTGGCAGGATCAGAAAGGGCTACTTCCAGTTTAGAGAGGAGAAAAGAAGGGGCGTATATTAACAAATCATTATTGGCTCTTTCTACCGTGATCAACAAACTATCACTTTCAACATCGGGACTTGCATCGCCAAATACAGTTCTGGATCATATACCTTACAGAGATTCCAAGTTGACAAGATTGTTACAGCCTGCATTATCAGGGTCGTCGCTCGTGCTGATACTCTGCACAATACATCTAGGTTCGGTCAATGCCCCAGGAAACCAGCAATTCATTTCCGAAACTAACAACACCCTAAGATTTGCTGCAAGAGCTAAAGATATAGTGATTACTGTTAATAAGAATAAGCTGTCGTCAATTGGAAACCCTGAAACGGATAGAATGATTGAGCAGTTGAGGAAAACTATTGAGAATCAAATGAACGAGATTTCGTTGTTAAAGTTACATACCAACGGTGATGCAAACATAGACAGCTCAATCTTGTTAGAAAAGAATATGAAAATAGCTCAATTGGTAGCAGAGAATCAAATTTTGAACGAAAAGTTGGAGCACTTAACTCGATTGAACGATCTTCAGAAGACTGAAACTATAATACTACGAAACGACACCTTGAATGACTTATTGGGGTGTGGTATCGATAATAGCTTGCTGCAGGTAATGATGGCCAACTTAGAGGAATTTTATAAGAGGGTTAACTATGAAATGGATGAGCATAAATCTTACATTTCTCATTTAGAAAACCAGTTGAAGGTGCTAAATCAGCAAAATGCATTCAAGGAAGAATCCAATAATACAGGGAAGGACGTACCAGACAAGCATTTAGATGCAGTTTTAAAGGACCAAGAGGAAGAAATCATGCACTTGAAAGAGTTGTTGAAAGACAAAGACCACGTTATCAAAAGTCTCACGAAAACTAGTAAATTACGAAAAATGATCGATTCTAACTATAGCGATGAAGCTAAGAAGCCCGTTTTGAGTGATGCATCCAACGACAAAGAAAACTTTTCAAATCTAAAAGAGTTTAACATCAGTCAAAAAAAGCCGCATATTAGTTTAGATAGTTATTAATGAAATGATGTAAACTTATTTCAGATTTACGATTTTGCAATATATTTATGTACACTAAATGATCTTATAAAGAATATCTAAAGCTTGGATTCTCTTTATCAGTCAAATCTGCAAACTCATGATTCTTTATATGCTCAAAGTTAACATCCTCTTTCAACTTGTTCCTCTGTTGATTGTTGAAATAATAGGTAAACCATATCACTAAGAGAATAATCAACGACGCAATACCATTAACAACAATTGAAATTTTGGCTCCGCGGTATTGTGGTGCTTGTGTATCAATGAAAGTTTGAGGGCCGATCAAGTTACCTACGCAATACCCTATCAAGTAAATCGCGTTCGTAGTAACTTTCTTGGTGTGGCCAGCCACATTCGAAGAGATAATCGACAAGATACAAATGAAACCAATTGGTCCTAGAGTATAAAGTGAGTATCCAGCAAGCTGGACCTTAGTGTTCTTGCTGAATGCCAACAAACATTCAGCCATAACACACAAGACTGTACCCACAGTGGCCCACACGAAACGAGAAGGATACACAAATACTCCCAAAGCAAGCAAAGCACATCCGACAATTTCGACAGCTCCCGTGGGCATCTGCATCAAAAGAGACTCTTTCTGGGAATAACCCAAGTCTTTATTCAATAAAATGCTTCCAAAATTAGTCATTCCACCATTAGGAATGTTGTTAGCTACTGCAAGCAAGAAAAATAGCCACGTCTTGATATCAGTGAGCGCCTCGATAAATTGATGTTTCTTGAAATGTTTATTACCAAACCCTTGCTGATTCGATCTTATCCTTTCGACTACTAGCTTTTTCTCTTCATCACTCAAGAACCAAGCTTGACCAGGCGTATCAGGAATATGGAAAAATATGAGTATTCCCACAAACATTGTTAGGCTTCCTGTAACTATGAAAATGACTTTCCATGCAACTAACGAATACGATGCCCTATCATTGAACACGTTGTACGAAATAGCACCAGCACCTAATATAGCCCCCATACCATTAGAGGCAAACCATAGGGTCGTCCTCAAAAATTGCTCTTCTTTTTTGTACCATTGCCCCGTTAAAATAACAAATGCCGGGGTAACAGAGCTCTCCAACATCCCTAAAACTGTCCTCAAGGCGATAAATCCACCGTACTGTGGTACCGAATGCAAACACAATATCATACCCCATAATACAATGAAAACGGACACCGTTTTAGCAACCGGAAATCTCTGCAATAATAACGACGCAGGGAACTCGAAGACCAAATATCCCAAATAAAAAGCAGTACCAGTCCACGAATATTTATTACCTGTCATATCCAAATCTTCTACCAATCCCAAAATCGAGGCATACGAGTTCGACAACTTGTCCATGTATTGCAAGCAGTACAATAAACACATCATCGGCAACAAGCAAAGATCAATTTTGAACCGTAATTTTCTGTCGACCTTTTCATCGAGTACCACTTCTTCCCCATCTGCTGCGTATTTCAAGGCCTCATCGGCATTTTCTGTAATGTTAACTACCCTCCCTGTGTGTGGTGAAATGATAGTCGCTAATCCTTCTCCTCCATAGCGATCGTCGAATCCAACCTCACTCACCTCATCAAAACCACCGTTTTTTTCTTGATCTTGAACTCTCATCAATTTGAGAATCTTTCTACTTTCACTTATTTGCTAGAATGGCGCCATTTTCATCCATATGCTGATCCAACACCTTATATACCTAGGCGATCAGAGATCTTCGGTTCCAAGAGCTGCTTATCTAAGGCTGTAACCAACGCAGCAAAGCTGCATGTAGCCCAATGAGGTTAGTCACACTATTGTTCGCTTATCATGAGTTTTCAGATAAGTTTAGTTATCGGGCCATTTTTTGACAGGTATATAGGCGGTTGCCGGTTATGGAGAGCCAAGACTATCTCCAGAAGGGTTCATGCTAGAGTATCGGCACGAAGCGTTACACAAAATTTCGACAACAACAGTCTTTATAAAGATTTTGCTGCAACGCTGTAGGCTTGTTAGAAACCTTTCCACGGGTAGAAGCTGCGGAGAATGAATTCTTACGAAACAGAAGTGCCCCTCGAGTTGCCAAATAAAAACGGGGAAATGCAAAGGAATGGAACCGAAGTTGGAAAATGATTCGCATCAATTAATTGTTCCTGGATACGATTTGAGGGTGCGCTATTGTTGATTTTTGGAATAGCTAGGTGGATGCGGTGAGCGCTGGAGAGCACGGCCCGCAAGGGGTGCTAATCAATACTGTATATTGCCACGTACATATCAAGGTAAATCAGTACATCTACTTACTCTATACATCGAGCAAGATGAATATTAGCTTAACCAAGAATTTGTAGGACGTGACAGAACAACCTGTAGACTGGCTCTTTTAGTTGATGGATTTGGCTTGCTTGAATTGACAAGGATTTTGCGCTGCTGTCTGAGCTGAGGATTGAAGTTGCCCCCATTTCCAATGGTCTCTTTCTGGCTCGCTTGCGCCAGAGCCGAATTTTCGATAACTGTTTTCGGTTTCAACTTTAGATCGTTCTCATCCTGCTTCAAAACGTTAACGAGCTTATTATTAGTTAAGCGCTCGCCGCCGTTGAACAAGCCTGTCGTGTCCCTTATCTTGATTTGGTAGCTCATCAGCTCGTTTATTTTATCGTCTTTGAATAGCTCAATGATATCGTTATTGAAAACTTGCGTCTTGCGATGCTTTCCCAACACAACTCCATTAATGAGGCATGAATTAGTGCTTAGGTCCAATAGCCAAATATCGTCAAGACAATGAGCCGGACTCTCATATATCGAAGAAGTAAGCACGGGGTGTCTCTTCTTTTGAACGAGACAGTGTATTTTTGATATTCTATCATCATTTATAAACGTGTCACACGTTTCGTTTCGCCCGATTGCATAAGGATTGACGCCCTGCCTTATGTATATGGGCTTACTGTTTAACGTTTTTTCTGAAGGGAGTAGTGTTATAAACGTATCCACTGGTACTTCGTCTCTGATACTTAGCTTCTCAATCTTGATTCTCTTTGATGACTCCACTTGTGACTCGTTGTTTCTATCCACTGGGCGTTTCTGCCTGGTAATTTCTTGTAGACTGCCGTTCACTACGTCATGTCTAATAATGTCATTCTGGTCTTTATTATCGAACCGAGCTGCACTTGCAGGCTGCTTCTCGGACGCAACACCGTTCGGATTTGACTTAGGCGATTCTTCACTCACAATGTCTTCTTGTGCTGGTATAGGATTTTCGAAATCTTTGGGCTGACTATTAGTTTGATTTTTCAATTGACCCTTAGACAGGTTCTTGAGTTGGCTCTTAGACTGGTTTTTTGGTTGACTTATAGGTTGGGATTGAGGTAATATAACACGCTTTGGAACTTTGAATTGATTCTTTTCCAAAGGCCTTACCATATCATTATCTATCTTTCGTAGTTGCTGACTCTGGGACTGCGAAAGACTCATTTCCTCGTTATCGCTGTTAGCTTGAGATAGCCATTTATGATTCAATGCTTCTTTTGCGGTTATTCGTAGTCTTGGATTAACTTGTAAACAAGAATTTAAAAAATCCTTTCCCTCGTTCGAGACATTGTATGCATTGAGAGGCGATTCGTGAAATTCGGCATGCTTGATTTTCGTGAACATCTGTGCCTGGGTCTTGCCGTTGAAGGGCAAATGCGACGTCAATAGCACATATACTAGACAACCAAGGGACCATATATCAACCAAGGATGAATAGTTGTTTGTATCGTGGGCATCAAACTTACCACTTATTATTTCAGGAGCGACATAAGCCAAAGTGCCGCAAAAAGTCTTCATAAACGTAACATTATCACTCAACTTTGCTAATCCGAAATCAGTAATCTTAACCAATATAGGGTCGTCTTGCATGATTAGTATGTTATCTGGCTTTAAGTCACGATGCGATATTCCCAACTGATGCACGTAATTTATACCCTCCAAAATTTGTTTAGTGATCACTTGGGTTGCATCTTCGCCAATGGCCCCATTCGCTGCAACAAAATCCATCAAGTCACCCCCAGGGACATACTCCATGACAAGATAATAATTGTCAATATCTTCATAAAACGACTTCAAGTAGACAATGTTCGGATGGTCCAATTGGCGTAAAATTGATAGTTCCCTGTCGACGGCCTCCATGGTTTCGCCATTTTTCATAGCTTTTCGGCGGTTTATGATCTTCACCGCATATGATTTTCCTGTGGATCTCTCGATGACCTTTTTGACAGTTGCAAACGCCCCTTGTCCGATGACTTCGTTTTTTACAATAAAATCCTTGTATATGCCTTGATCCTTCATCTCCGAATGAGAAAATTTCGATGGATTAAATTGGTCCAGAAAAAGTACCACAAACTTCACCACATCCTTGGGAACTCCGTTCCCGACCGATATCTCGTCTCCTTGGTTGAGCATGTAGTTTGAACCCTTCACTAACCGGCTATTGTTCAAGTGAGTCCCGTTTGTAGACGTGTCCTGGATCCACAAGGTCTTGTATTGGGTGTTGAACCACAATTTGAAGTGTTTGTTCGAAAGCCGAGTGCTGAGGTTGAGCGTGAAGTCGCATTCGTGGTTCCTCCCTACCACCCAGTGGCTTTTATCCGGCATCAAATCAAAGTGTGAATACTGTCCAGTGGTACAAATTAACCGACATATGTATGATTTATCCAGTTCCTCGGCATCCTGAGTCGCTGGAGACTGCTGAGTCGGCTGTGTCTGCGTTGGCTGGGTGAAATCCATTCCTTAATTCCTCAAATCCTATCGTTCTTAGGGCCTTCTAGCATAACTAGTAAAGTTTTTATGACGCGCTTCACCAAAGTCACGTGAATGTAATGATAATTCAAAAAACATCTTTTAATACTCCTTTATAGTATATGGGAAAGGTCTGGTATGATTAGTTATGGAGAACATCTAATGGTACGTCAATTACAGTATATACATGCGAGATGATGTGAAAAATTAACTATGCTATGCTCCTGACGGAGTGGGAAAAAGAAGTAACTGGATGAATAGCGGTATCGTTTGGAACGCCGTTGTCGTCGACGTAATCTAATTGGTTTAATTCTTCTTCTTTATCGTTGTAGTGTCTGAAACAGAACCAGAAGCCACAACCAGCAAGGAAACAAGAGACGGCCAAACCACAGTATTGCCAAAGTAATTTGGGATCTTCAGAGGTGGCTGACAAGGCGATACCGAGGGCGGAACCAAAAGCGTTGGTGACCAAAAACAACGAGGTGATGAACGATTTCATGGACACGGGAGCCTTGGTGTAGGCATACTCCAACCCGGTAACGGATGCGAGGATTTCGGAGATGGCAATCAAGACATACGATGGGGCCTGAATCGCCACATGCACATGGTTGGGGATGTCCTTGTATTTAGGACTACAGTGCATAGGGTGGTCGTAACAGGGTCCTGAGGCATAAATGTAATGTTGCAACACGGCGGCGTACACCATTGAACCGGCCCCGAACATGAACCCAAACGTGATCTTAGTGATGGCCTTGAACGGAGTAAATTTCCTAATGAAAGGATACACGAATCTTTCGAAAATGGGGATGAAAAGAATGATTGCAAATGAGTCGATACATTGCAAAATATCATTTGGTAACCCATGCAATTCCATTTGACCGGCTTGAGAAATGAAATTGTTGATCATTTGACCGTATACAACCCAGTAGAGAGGGTAAAACACGAAGACTTTGCATGCGTAAATGGCTCTTTGAACCTCTTCGACAAACTTATCGCCCCATGGATAGTCTTTCTCGGGTGCTAATGAAGGTTTGGCGGCGTTCAAATTAAAGTTATTTTTGACGCCAATCCAGGTGATTTTGAAAGATTTTTCAATGACTTTTTCAGAAACAGGAACCAGGACGTATTGGTTTCTACCCAAAACCAAAGCCAAAATGGCAATGAAGAAGAAGCATAGTGGGAGTAAGTAAGCGGCCCAGAAACCGACGTGCAATTCCAATTCTGTTGTTGCAATGACGGACATAGATCCAACATTGATCATGAGGTAGAAGAACATAAAAACGTTCTGGATAGTGATATTTGGATCTTGAACAACACGTTCTCCCGACTTCAAAACACGGATAATTGGTTGGGTCTTTGGAACTTGATCAGCAATTAATGGAGAAACGTTGGACTTTACACCACCAGTACCGAGTCCGATAACTATGATGGCAACGATAAAACCGGCTAAGGAACTGTTGTGACTCATGGATGGTAGGGATGTAACAAATAAAATTAAAATTCCCACAACGTATAATAAAGCAAAGTAAATGATTGTCTTCAATTTTCCCAAATATGTATCAGCAATCCAGGCACCTAGGATGGGAGTAACATAACACCAGAACTGGAAGAAGTAGGACAAACCAGTTGCACCTTGTTGGTTCAATTTTAAAACACCCTTAGGCGAATCATGAGGACCATTTTGCATGTAATTTTGAAATGGAGTGTTCAACCCATAATAGGAGAATCTTTCCGCTAACTCTACTACGGCAACAAGCCAACATCTAATTGGAATTTTTTCAGACACATGCCTCAAAGTTTTCATTTCCTCCAAAGTAGGTGTTCTGCCTTCATCTTCTTCAGCTGTACCCGACCCTTGTTCCTGACTGGAGGTGACCAAATCTTTTTCGTAAGATTTTTCGGTAGTGATCACTTCATTATTTTCTTGACTCTTTTTGCTCATACTGGCTGGCTATTAAAAGCTGAAATGTCAGTACCAATGAACAGCAATAAGTGTATATACAAGGGAAACCTTATAATTCAAAAAAATTTTAACATGGATTTTTTTGACATTTTATACAAAGTCAAAACGCCTGTTATCAAGCACCAATAATGAGGAATGGTGGGGACTTTTTCACCAGCAAAAGAAACCATTGCATTCATGCACAAAATGTGAAGTTTTACGTAAACATCAAATGATACTTATCGGAGCGCAACGGTGGATTACGATCTCATCGGTTCGTTTATTTAGTAAGGCAATTTCTATTATATAAGGCGTTTGGAAAAGAAACAGACGAGTAATGCCGAACGCGCGGGAACTATAAGTGCCTAAAACACAATGCGGGCCCGTGAGCTAGGGCGCTATTATACCGCCCGTATTGACTCATAGTACAATCCATGCAAATGCTGCGTGTTCAATATGCTACCTTAGATGGTGTATTCGATTAGCTAAAAGCCTTTTTTATAGTTCTTGACGTATTATTGGAATTACTTAAAGTAGTAATTCGTTTATAAATTTTTTCGCTTAAACGAAGTTTATAGTTTAATTCTCCTGCATGTTTTATGGGGCCCCATGGCGCTACAAGTGGTTCCAAGAGTAAAGTGAATAGGCTATTGTTTATCTAGCATGTAACTTAATCTAATCGGGATGAGAAAGAAGCCCAAGAAAGCCCTTCAATTAGCGTCCCAGTAACCAGGGAACAAATAGTGCATTTTTTCCAACACTTCTTTCTTGACCCCCAGAGGATTAGTACTAACAGAGTATTTCATTGAGCCCTGCAAGTCAGCACCCAAACCAAGCTTTCCGTGATCCAACTCTTTGCTGATAATGTCAATCAAAATGGAAGCTACTTTACCGGCATTGGCCGAATTGGCTTTCAAGTTGCCCACGACCGTTTCTACTGTCACGGGATCCTCGCTCTCATTCCACGAGTCGTAGTCAGTGGACATACATATCATCTGATAGGCGATTTCCGCCTCACGGGCCAACTTTGCTTCTGGCAAACAGGACATATTGATCACAGAACCGCCCCAAGACCTGTAGAGCTTAGATTCGGCCCTAGTACTGAATTGAGGTCCTTCCATACAGATCAAAGTCAAGTCTTCTCCCTTATTTGTCTTCTCCTTCGAGTGGAATGTTGGTTCACCTTTCCCATCGAACTTGTCTAAGAATCCGGAGGTAGGAATGTTGTCGACAATCAACTTGTTCAACTTCAAATCGAATGGCTCACCAAACATCGCATGGGCAACAAAGCCCTTTTCAAAAAATGTAGAAGGTCTAATGCCCTTTGTCCTGTCGATAACCTGAGTGGGGATCACAAAATCTCTTGGCTTGATTTCTGGCTGCAATGATCCCACTGCCGAAAACGCCACGATAGCCCTAACACCGAGTTTCTTCAATGCGGCCATATTGGCCCTAGATGGCACGTCCGAGGGAAGAAGGTCATGGTTTTGTCCGTGTCTTGCCAAGAACGCAACAGGAAATCCCCCTTCAGTCACTGAAATAGTAATCGGTGATGAAGGTGCCCCCCATGGCGTACTCACAAATAGCCTGGCCACAGGCTTTAAGTGTGGCAAGTCGTACAACCCGGTGCCCCCAATTATTGCCAATGGCACAGGCTTATTGAATTCGTGGGGCAATTTCGATATATTAATCTTTTCTCTATGAACAGACATTGTTGATGGTCCTACAGTTAGAGCTGTAACTACTTAACTAATACTAAGGAACTATAAACAGTAATGCCTTAATAAGATTGAAACCGTGGTGATTCTGAAAATTCACGTGCCGGTCTTGAAGAGCTAAACTGCAAAAAAAATAACAAAGGCTAACCTGTAAAAGGATCCGAATTCGACAAGCTTTTGAATGATCACAGCATTAGTACTACTACTAGTTCTTTAGAAGTTAAGCAGTCAACATGTTTTCAAGGGCAACCAAAGCTCTAAAAGCCAATCAAAGACTAACGAAAGGGGGGTATAGCGGTATTAGACAGTTTTCTTCGAAGCCACCTAAGTCAGAAAATGGAAGATGCTCATATTCAAGATCGCACCTAAGTTCTCATCCACATAATACGACGCCACCAGCACTAGCAAAAAGGCAGAATAAATACATAGCATTCGAGGATTTTCCCAAAGCACCAGAAAATATATTAAAGCAAACAGCGGAGGAGCTTTTTTCAAACATTAATATGAAGCCATCACCACAAGATGGCAAGAAAGCGAACAATTTCATAGATTTTGCTATACCGGAAAAGTTTTTGAAAACCAACGCTAGGCAGGAAATAACAGAAAAGGACAAGGCTTTGGTAGAAGAGCTTGAGAATTTGGTTAAGACCAATGACGACTTGGAGCAATCACAATCCCAGTTAAGTTTTATCAAGATGTACTACGACCAAGATACGAACCTGTATCAACCCTTGCCGGAACATACATTGAAGAAATCATTATCAGGCATGATAAATTTGAATCCCTCTTTGAACGATATCGACGATGAATATCTCTGGAAGCTTCTTCCAAAGGAAAAAACCTTTGGGGTCCCTCCATTCGAGCAGTCCATCTCAAAAGATGGCTTCAAAAAGTGGGAGCAAGAGCAAATACTCAAGCGGAAGAGCGAGATGGAAGAACAAAAGTCAAAAGACGGAGAATGGGAAAGTTTCAAAGCTATGTTGCGTGAATCCAAGACATTTTTCAAGGCTCATTCTAATGGCCGTAGAAAGTTAGATCGGAAGCTATTAAAAAAATATAAGCAGTTGAAAAAAGAAGGCAAGATACCTAAGGATTTTGACATAGCTAAACTTAATGACGATAATGATTTATAAGCCTTTCAATTAAGGCTTTTTACATGTGTATAGTTGCAATAATATAAGAAGTACAATTTTATAAAGGTTTGATTATTCAATGATAATCAACTCAACGTCTTCGTAACCATATTTACTCTTGTTTTCCTCGTAGATACGTTTTAATTCATCAACATACAATTTGTGATAATGGTTTAATATCTCAGGAGGAATTTTGACCTTACCACTCTTGGAGTCTTTGCCCTTGTTTCGTTTGTTGGGAGGATTCTCCTCTGGTTCATAACTTGGGTGCTTCAACTTGTACTCCTCGAGTAGCCCGCTAGGCACATAAATAGGCTTACCCATGCAAATATTGATTGGATTCCTAAATGGTAAAAGACCAAAGTCGTAGATAAAAACACCTCTTGCGCTGAAAAATGGCACAGTAAATTGGAAAGTGGACTTCATCCATTGCTGAAATTTGAAGCCAAATGACCCTGGTTTCGGTTTAACTAACCTATAAATATCCGCCTCTCCGAATCCGAAAGTTGGCACCAAGCAGACATTCCCGGTTTCAATAGCGATTTTCACGAACCCTTTTCTTTTGTTCAAAACTAATTGAATTTGCCTAGTGGGCTTTGTCAGGTCATTGTCATCAGAAGCTTTTGAAGGTTCGGCTTCATGAGATTGGTCATCTTCAGGTGTTTCTTTTTCGTCGTTTTCCAACTCATCGTGTCCATAGCCGCTTCCAATCTTGGATTTGGGCGAAACCATATTATTCAACAAAGATTCTTGTGCACCACCTACAACAATGCAAACAGAATTATCACCGTTATTGATGAGGCTCTTAGCGTTCTTATATGATGCACTGGTTAGTCCTAATCCCAATATATAGTCACGATAAAATGGTAAAGTGAATTGTGTAGTTAAAGTTAAAGGGAAGACGTTACCTATTCCAGGTAATAGCTGCTCTTTCTTGGAGCTGTCGTGAAAAAGAGGCTTCAAGAACCTTGGCGGCGTAAACGGCTCATTTCTAATGATGTTAGTGGCGAACGTGCCCATCACGCCCATAGATATGACACCGTGGGGGTGATAACCAAAGATGTATCTAGGGCCCGTTTTGACCTTCTTATACTTGAACGTGCTGGATCGTTTTTTATCGCCCGAAGAGGAGTCCAGACTATAGTAGGAGTCAGTATCATTAAGGCGTTTTCTGAGCCCGAAGAACTTGAACAATTTGTCAATGCAAGTCCTTGAGTCCTCTGAAACTAAGTCCTCTTCATCGTCAAGTCCATCATCCTCTTCAATAAGTTCCTGGGTGAATGTAGGCTCAAGGTCGCAAGCCTTATGGACGGTAATAGGGAAATAATTAACAAACCATTCCCATACAATTAGATTCCTCATCCAGTCTTTCGTCCTGTAAACCGCCTTTCCGTTAGTGGGCGTATGCAAATCAAATTTGTACCACCAGAGAAAGTAGGGAAGGATAACCACCAACCAGAGAATCCATCCAAGGGATACTGTGATTAAAAACAAGCTCACAAAGAATGGAATCGAGCAACAGTGCCAAATCACCCCCAATGTCTCCAACCGGTTCTGCAATGGCGTGTTTAAAGGTGCCAAATTCAAAAACTTCTTCTTGTGCCCCTTGTTTTTGCTCTTATTGCTACCTCTACTGGTGTCGCTGGATCCCGAATCCAGCCTAGCCTTTTTGCCGCCCTTTAGCTCCCGCCTATTTGTCAATTGAGCCTCATTGACGTCGCCTATCGAGTCCCTCACGGCGACCCCTGACGACTCCTCTTCTTGCGTCATTTTCAATTGATCCGTTGTTAATTTCTAAAAATTACCACACTTTAGATAGCCAAACAATTGGATTTGAGTAGTTGACCAGCACCAAGTCAATCCAATTACTATTGTCACAGTTTCACAGGAAAAGAGGTATAAACAGAACAAAGTAATTTTGGGGAGAGCTTGTGAGGATTGTGTGAGGGGAGGATTTGACATTTTCAATTTTTTTATGGCGCTAGAGCATAATAAGTATAATAGACGGGGAAATGGGAAAGCGTAATGAAGAGACAGCAGCCTTGCTCGATGCAGATAACCAGAAGACCCATTATTGGATGAATCCTAGGAAAAAGTCAAAAAGTTCAGTGCTTGGAACTCTTTGGAATAAAATCGATGTATCACATACTAGCGATAAATCACCATTTATCAAGTTATTCAATGGAAATGAGACGGATAAAGAGGTGCAGAATAGATACAGATTGTTCAATACAATTTGGGAGCATCAATTATGCAAAATACAGGGTATCTTAGACAATGCAAACACACAACTTTTTGAGACGCTACTTGAGTATATAAATGCACCGGTCGTAATGGGCCATCAGGAAGGAAACGCCGCGATAAAGCATGTCCACAAGTTGCCGATTGGCTTTCTTCTGCTTGGATCTAATACAGCGAACAATTTAAGAATTATTCAAGAGTTCAATAGGTATATAGAGATGGAAGAGCAGAAGCAGATCAAAATCGTCAATTTAAACTCGAAAAATTGCGCCAATATCAAGTCAACGCTACGAGAGGTAGTCAAACAAGTCCTCAGCAAGAAAGCAGACGACCTGTACGAGAATGACGATTCGAGCGATTCGTCAGACGATGAAGAAAGCGAGGAAGAAGACGATATAGACTACGATGGGAGAATTAACTATGACTTTGATATTGTCGAGGACTGGTGTATGAAACAATACGCGAGAGAGAAAAGGGACGGTGGCGGCACCAGCTTGCGGCTAATCGTTATAATGCAAGACACGGACTCGATTTCCAACCAAGTCTTGAATCAGGTTGTTAAATTGATACATTCATACTCACACAAGCTCCCAATAAAACTAATCATGGGATTATCGTCATCTAATGTGACAAGCTGGATGAATAATAATTTAAGCAATGAACTACGTATTTTGATTACAGGCTATAAATTCAATAGTATTGATACAAAGTTATTAGGGTTCAGATTGATCAACGAGGCATTCTTAAACAACGAAATGAGTGATGTGAATCCGTTGATATTAAATCATAAATTG
This sequence comes from Debaryomyces robertsiae, assembly GCA_030566065.1. Taxonomy (NCBI): domain Eukaryota; kingdom Fungi; phylum Ascomycota; class Pichiomycetes; order Serinales; family Debaryomycetaceae; genus Debaryomyces; species Debaryomyces robertsiae. Next base: position 401,717 of record JAJMHL010000004.1, read on the forward strand.
TCATCTATAATATTTAATCGATTTAAAAATTCTAACAACTCAATCGACAACCTAATCTCCCAGTTGAAACTCGCCTACATGATATATTTTTATCAGCTGCCGTTGTCGAACTTAATTGACGAAAACATGAATGTGACGGCGTTTCATATTAATGCATTAATGAAATTACCATCTTTTAAGAGACATTTGGAACACCTTATATTCAAATATAATGAGCAAAAAAAAATACTAAAGCAACATGAAGAATTCGAAGATTTTAATCAAGGACTTGGTAAAAAAATAGATCCCAATGATGTTAAACAAATGAAATTTGAAATAACAAACTTGCTAAAGTCAGAAGATGCCATTCATAAGTTGTTCATTGAAACAAGGAATCTGTTCAAAAAATACAGGCTAACTGTTCTTAACGTCATGAACATCCTCTACAAATTACAGTCCTACAGCAATAAATATAACAAGGAAAAGTTTGAAATCTACAAACTAATCATAAACAACCAAATAGTGTCATCATTATATTTGAAAGACCTAACGGTCTCTATGAGCAATAACCAGGCTAATTTTATTGACTATATTAATTCCACAAACTTAATGGTGGAAATAAATGGTATAAAAGATACGCGATTGATGCAATTGAGAGAAGGGGCCAAAGGGAGCGTGACTCCTGATAAATTGCTCAAACTTTTGATGAATTATATTCAAAATGACGAAGTTGCCTATAAACTTGAGGATAACTTGTTTCATGAAGTATTCGCTCTTGATGGAGGCGACTTTGTCAATCTAGGTTTCACCTTCGAGGAGAATTATGAAAATTTGATGATTAACCTCATCAGGCCCAAAGTGCGATCCATATTAGAATTGGGATTAGACGATCCTTCTTCATATTTGCGAAACGAATTGATACGCGAAGATTTCTCGGGATCCAGTGCCGTATTACCGATGACATGCCAGCTCTTCAAGGTATATAAAGATGCACCGGTTGCGGTGAACATTTACGATTTTTATGTCGCCTTTAAGCAATCATTACCCAAGGAAGAAGTGTTAGAACAACTCATCAAATACAGCAAGGACCAAAACCAATTGCAAGCTCTTAAAGAATGCCAACAGGGGAATCAGCTAACATGGGATAAACTCACTTATGCTTGGTTTTTGCAATCTTGCTTCGAACTAATCAACCTCGGTCTTTTAAAAGAAAAGGCGAAGAATAATTATCTCGAAAAGTCAATCTGGATTAATTTATAGATGTATTATTCACCTTTATTCAACTTTCCGGTATACTTTTTGGCTGAGTCATAATATGATGTTACAACTTCTCCCGCTTTATCATAGATATTCCTCTCTTTCATATGCTTATGTGCTGCGATAGATGTAATAATTAATAGTAATATGAACACAGATAGAATTACAACATTCATTATACGCTGGTTCTTGAATAAGCGATTAGATATTTGTGTTGAATTAGCAATTCGTGGCATGTCGTTTGGTTCCTTGAAGATATATCAATAAAAAGCCTGAACATTTTCTCTTGCACATTTAATGCTGTAGAGGATTTGGGAATAGCTTTGTGGTGATGTTAGTGTAAATACCAATATGTTCCATGCTGCTGTGGGGACCGTTATATCCAGCTACTAGACTATATAGATCACGGTAAGATGTGAGGACTTGTAATTTATTACTATATACCTAATGCTGATAATATTTGCTCGAATATGAGCATGACGAGACTAAACAAGAGTATTTCTGAGCCAAACATCACCTAAAGTTTCAAACTTTTTGATTTCATTCTCTGTAAACTCTATCAATAAGCCAGTTTGATTATTGAACTGAGGACCCTGTTCACCACTCAAAGATTGGCCACCTATCAGTGAATATGCGCACCAGGTGTAGCCGAAACAATAATCTCCCATATTAGTCCAAGATCTGCTTGGCTCGTTCTCTATATTGTCTGCTTCCAAAACTTGGGCTGGTGGTATGATTGCATGAGTAAGAATTAATCTGTTATTGAAGAAAGCCTTGAATTCATCTAATGACTTTATATTGGTGTACCTTGAGCGGACTCCAAATTCCTTTTCGAAGTCCACCTTGTCAGCCTTTCCGCAATGCTTGAAACCTGAATTAAACCAAAGTAATGAGTGCTTGTCTTCGTCATTGATATGGCCGGGATGATTTGAGCAAATTTCCTTCGCGTTGTACTTTGACGGTGCCCGCTCATTAGCAGGCGTTATCTCGCCAATCGATGCCAGGAAGTAGTCGTTGAACGCGTATTTCTCGTCCCCCAAGATGATTAGTGCAAGCCAGAACAATTCTTTGTCCCCATAGACTCTAGCTTGAACGGGTAAATAGAAATTTAGTTGTGCCATTATGAAAGGCTGAAAAAAGTGCTTGTTGCGGTCAATCAACACTAGTCCGCTCTCCATATAATGATTCAAACCTTTGAAGAATTCCCGCTCCAAAGAGTATGCTGTGGGTTGTGGAATATCAAACAAAACGGTATCGATTAACGATGGAAATAGTTTTTTGAAAAAAACTAAGTCATGTTGTGGTCTGTACTCAACCGAGGCTCTATCTTTATAGAATAGAGTCCCAGTTTCTTGGTACTTTCTTAAATTGAAGAAAAAGTCTGGACTTTCCAAAACAACTGTATCAGCGTCAAGCAATATGATTTCTTCGAACGTGTTGAATAAAGTGGCCAAAATTTTATTACCAAAATCGCTGAATTTCCCAATATAGTTAGGTTTCACTGCAGGCGAAACGTCTAGGAAAGCGATTTTTTGAGAGGGCAAACTCATGTCTCCGACAATAAATTCATCCCTGCAAGCTTTCACCAATCTCAGTCTCGATTCCTCTGATAAACCATCGTAGTAGACAACTTCAATGGGCAACTCATTCTGTAACGACCTCAATAACTGTATGAGTCTTAAAGTTTGTTCCACATGATTATCGGATAAGGTTAACACTATGCCACGCCCACTCAAGCTCTTCTTGAGGGAAGACAAAAAGCAGGTTTTGGTGAGCTTTTTAATGAATGAAGGATCTTTTGATGATTTTTTATCGCTGCCGTCCCAGTTGGTGTACTTTGGCATGCTAAACGAGAGCCAGGGGAACAAACGAGCTTCAATATCTCTACAGCTGTACTGAGAAAAGCCGTTTAAGCCCAAATTTACCCCAACTTTGTCAGGCATAAGATTTTTTTGATTCAGAACAGGCTTACTCGTTTCAGTATTTTCCAAATAGCATTTGTCGAAAAGCCTAAGGTGGGTCATATAATTATGAATCGTCTGCTCGTCACTGCGAATCTGAGACCACGCTTCTGGGGATTGTTCTGGTCCGAATTGGTCTTTGTTAAATGCAAAATATGTGTGTGGATCTATAAAATTGGATTCGTTCGCCATGAGGCTATTGAAATACAAGTTGCATCTCTGTTTGAACGTGTAATCTCTCACTAAAGAGGCAAACCCTTTTTGGGCGATTAAATTATCATAGTTGTTTGAGTGAACTTTCATGCTGGCCATCAGTACGTGTCTATTGAAAGTCTCGAAAACAGCCTCCATGAGCCCATGGTCCGCATCTTGCAGCTTGACCGGACGGTTGGCTATAGACCATACCCACAAGCATACTATCCAACTCACTATGAGGCATTTTCCCACAGTCTTCCGGCTTGTTGTTTTGATCATTGAGACGGAACTTCCCAAGAGAGTCCTGTTGCGAGTGATGAAGCAAAAAAAAAAACTATTTCCCAGTCTTATACTGTACGATGGGATCTTTAGCGAATGAAAAGATAAGATAGAGAGACCATTCAAAAATGTCACCCCCGTTAATTAGAAAAATCTTTTACACCCAAAAAATGCCTCCATGATTTATAGCCGATGCCACGTTGCGAACAAAGAGTTTTTGAACAAAGCGTTTTCTGCGTGAAATAGAGGCTTTGGTCCTATTTTTAATTTTGACATATTTCATGTCCCAGCAAGCCCATTTCATTGCTGTCGTTCCCACCACATGAATTTGTATCATGGATGTGTAGCTGGAATCAACCACTTTGCTAACTTTTTCATCCAATTCATAAATCATCAAAGAGCCCTAGGGCTTTGATTCAAGGTTTTCAAGTCCATGCAAGAGAAGTCGTAAACCGGTTACGTCAAAATGCAGGTGTGTGGATATTTTACCCAATAAAACACTACATCCATACACCAAGTCAAAGTGGTACGATTGGTTTTTTCGTCTCGTGCGCACTGTGCGACAATGCTCATAATGCGTTTGTCTCTCCACGACCTCGCGGTAACATTTACTAACCTGTAAATATCGCCAGGAGGTAAATAGTTTGCAGGTTAACCCTGCTTACTGTCTTACGATACTCAAGGTTCCCTGACGTCTGATCCTATTCATCTATTATCGCGCTTCTGCAGATGGCTCTTGGCGCAGACTGCCTGAATTTATCATCGTCACCCTATCCACGATCCACCACCAGAGCGTGAAGGAACGAAGAAACGAAAAAGCGAAAAAACGCCTAGTTTCCGTAATTATTAATCTATGACTTTCGCCGTGTTACACCCCCTCTTCTCGACCATATATGTGTCGGTATAATGCCAGGACCATCATAAAAATACCTTAATACCAGCGAATAAGGCACCTTGGACTTCCCCCTCTGTTCCATCGTTCAGCCACACCAAAAATATGTGCACGTGATATTCTGATACGCCTATTGTTTTGAAAATCCACGGCGCCAACCGCCCAATCTAATCATTCATTTCTTTATCTGCTGATAGCCCAGCTATTGCAAATAGGTTTGGTATGTTAGGCTGATGCACCAAAATCTAGGGTTTTTGCAACTTGGGCAAAGCTGGTGGCAATTTAAGGTTTCTAATTCGTGATTAATGGGTTTCGCCTAAGGGCGCTTAAAGGCGCCCTTAGGTGGTGTAATTAGTTAGGAACTAAAATAAGGTACATATCACAAAGCAGTTCGAGGGCCTTTTGTCGCACTCGACTACAATGCACAAGTGTGAAAAGCCGCCCAGATTGGCGAATTTGGGGTCTACGGCACTTTTGCAGAAATCTCGATACTAAAAATCGCTATCGACGTATAGCGATTACTGCCCGAGTGTGGGCAAGCGCGGTCGTGTTCTGGAACCAAAAATAATTATAGTGATAAGGCCCACTTCCTTTATCGAAAAGTTAATATATAAAAGGGAGGTTCCTGGTCGGTGGTGCGCCAGGATTGAGCTAGAACGGCATAGATACTGGTACCTTGCAACTTGTTGTTCACAGTGATATACTTTCTGGAAGGGTATTATTGGTATTATTGGTATTCGGCTAACACTATATAGAGATGCCAGATAAGGAATTGAACTACATTAGGTCTGCCGATATGGCAGGGTCTAGTGAAAAAGACGGTGGGGTGTATGTGGATGCATTTGAGTCAAGTGACAACAAGCCACCAATGACTCGGTTTGAAAAAATCATTGATTCGTTCAAAAGATACGACGAAAAGGACTTGGGGCTCGATCCTAACTTGTCTGACATTGAAAAAACGGCTATCATCACTGCCAACGCACCGTTATCGCGGTCGTTGAAAAATAGGCATTTGCAGATGATTGCAATCGGTGGTTCTATTGGTACTGGTCTTTTCGTGGGGTCTGGGTCGTCTTTGAGTACTGGTGGGCCAGCCGGTGTTTTGATTGCTTATTTTTTGATTGGTAGTATGATTTACTCCACGGTTCAGTCTTTGGGTGAATTGGCGGTGACATTCCCCGTGTCTGGTGCCTTCGTTACTTACAATACCAGATTCATCTGTCCTTCGTGGGGTTTTGCCATGGCCTGGAATTATGCTTTGCAATGGTTGGTGGTGCTTCCCTTGGAACTTGTGGCAGCAGCGCTCACTATACAATATTGGAATGATACCATCAATTCTGCGGCGTTTGTGGTAATTTTCTATGTATTGATTGTCTGCATAAATTATTTTGGGGTAAGAGGCTATGGTGAGGCAGAATTCGTTTTTTCCATCATCAAGGTGACCGCCGTTGTTGGTTTCATTATTTTGGGTATAATTCTTGCTGCTGGCGGTGGACCAAATAGCAAGCACATTGGTTCTAGGTACTGGCATCATCCTGGTGCGTTTGCCAATGGCTTCAAGGGCGTCTGTTCCGTGTTTGTATCTGCGGCATTTGCCTTTTCCGGAACCGAGTTGGTGGGTTTAGCTTCCGCCGAATCGGCAAATCCCAGGAAAACCTTGCCTAGAGCTACAAAGCAGGTGTTCTGGAGAATTTTTCTTTTCTACATCGTGTCGTTGACCTTGATTGGTTTCTTGGTTCCTTACAACTCGACAAAGTTGATTTCTTCAAGTTCCGTGGATGCAAAAGCTTCTCCGTTCGTTATCGCTATCAGGGACGCTGGTATTAGTGGCTTACCTTCGGTAATGAATGTGGTTATCATGATTGCTGTCTTATCGGTCGGTAATTCATCAGTGTTTGCATCTTCTAGAACCTTGGCTGCTTTGGCTGCTGCAGGTATGGCGCCAAAGATTTTTGGCTACATTGATAAACGAGGACGTCCCTTGGTCGGGATTACCGCTCAGTGTCTTTTTGGTTTACTTTGTTTTGTTTCAGCATCACCAAAAGAAGGTGAGGTTTTCACCTGGTTGATGGCTTTATCGGGTCTTTCTTCGATCTTCACATGGGGTTCCATCAACTTTTGTTTAATTAGATTTAGAAGAGCTTTAAAAGTTCACGGCAGAGACACTTCGGAAATTTCTTTTACTTCTCAAGTGGGGGTATGGGGCGCTTACTACGGGTTCATCTTGAACGTATTAGTTATCATCGCTCAATTTTGGATTGCATTGTTTCCAATTGGAGAATCACCGGATGCTAACTATTTCTTCCAGCAGTATTTGAGTTTCGTTGTTGTTTTATTCTTTTACGTTGTTCACAAACTCTGGAAAAGGAACTGGAGATGGTACATTAGAGCTAAGGATATTGACATCGATACTGGTAGAAGAGAATTAGATTTGGATTTGTTGAGGCAAGAAATCGCAGAAGAAAAGGAGTTTATTGCCTCCAAACCATTTTATTACAGAATCTACCGTTTCTGGTGTTGATTCTACTTTACCATTGACTATAGCTCTCTCGTTGGATATCAACACTATTCTAAATATTCAATTCTTCAATAGTTTAATGGCCGTTCGGCCGCTTTAATGCACGAATTCAGTTGCAATACATATCAAGCTTAATACGTTGCTTCCTGACCTTCTGTACATCAACAAATTATTAATTTTGGCGCATGAATCACAAGAAAAGAGAGTCATACTGTCCCTTCTCGTCTGAATACTTCGGAGCTCTCATAATCTTGTACCCTTGCCATTTGAAACGGTCAAGCACCAACAACGTCGGCCAATCTAGTTTATTATCTTATATATATATATATATGTTATTTTTGATAATCCTCAGGGTAGAAGATCAATCTTTCGACGCCATTCTCAGTCAACACGACCATTCTAATCACACCACCGGATGAACCGTCCCATTTGATAGCCTCAGATAATGCAGTCTTGATGAATTCGATACAGTCTGACTTCTCCATGTCAGGTTTGAAGTTCTCGTTACACCAACCGTAGATAAAAGTGGACCCGGAACCAGCAATCGCGTACTCTTGTTGATGTATGGACCCTCCAATTGGGATCGAAAAAATAGTTCCCTTATTCTGCCTGTCGTACCCAGCACAGATAATCCCTGCGGTCAAAGCATCCTTGTTGTTATAACATAATTCTTGAAACACGCTTGCCGCCACTTTGGTTGTGGGCTTTTCGTCGTTAGGTAATTGTGATGCATACACTTGCAAATGGTACTTTACGATATCTGCTACCGCCTGTGTGTCTGCCGCTGACCCTGAACGGCAGCAGTATATTGTGTCGTGAATTTGAGTCAATTTATCCGTAACTCTATTGGCAATGTATGCTCCAGTGGTTGTTCTAGAGTCTGCTCCTAATATAACCCCATCTTTAAACCTCACCGCCATAATTGATGTTCCTAAATTAACCTCCCCTTTCTTCAAGTGGTTGATGTCAACTGATATCCCGTTCATCTTGATTTATATTCTGCTAATTGACTATGCTTCCACTAATATGATTAGTTGTCTTAGGATTAATTGCCACTTTCAATTCTGAATTCGAATCACCGTGCAGTTTTGTGTCATTTTGGTTTTCCTTAGTTTTTTTGGGACATAATAGAGCTATCAAGATGAAAAATATGATGGAGCCTCAATGATAATGAAGCTATTGGGGATATTAGTGTTATGTTTTAGTATCATTGGGTTCTGTTATGGAAAGGAAATGATATCGGACAAACTCACAGTTCAGGAGATCAAATCGTTGAGCCTGGATCCATTCATCACGCATAAAATCACGCTTGAGATCAGTCGGATAGAGCAAGACAAGGTCTCCAGCAAAGAGAAGGTATCAAATATTGGACTGTTGAGTATAGGGCTTTTTGGGTACACGGTGCCTTTTACAGTAAACAATTTTGTGCATTTGGCAAATATGACATACGGCTACGGGTACCACGACAGGACATTGTTTCACCGGATAATCAGGGATTTCATGGTGCAGACAGGTGACTATCAGTTTGGGGAAGGGTATGGAGGCCATTCAATATATAATGGCGGACGAAAGTTTCGGGACGAAAATTTTGCGTTGAAGCACAATAAGTTTGGTAGGGTTTCTATGGCGAACGGTGGCCCTAACACCAATGGGGGCCAGTTTTTCATAACGACCAACAATGACTGTTCATGGTTGGATGGGAAGCACGTAGTGTTTGGCCAAGTGATTAGCGGTTTTGATACACTAGACGTTTTGAATACAGCAACCACATCAGGCGACGATAAACCCTTGAACCAACTAGTGATTTCTAAAATCATAATCACTCCTTTAGATGAAAATTACTTGTACGGTATTGATTTGTCCAAAGTGAATCAAATAGGTTATGGTGAAATAGACGAAGATTCCACGTTTTCGTACATGTACTTGTTTGTGTTTCTTTCAATAACAGTGGTGGGATTCTACTTTACTAAGTGGTATTATCGGAGGCAGGCAATCGCGGACATCAAGGACTCAGACTTTTACTAGCATAAATACTTCTTCTATATTTCTCATCGACCATGCTTTATTGTTTTACGTGTAACAGATATAGAAAAAAAAAAAATACCAGGCTATAGATGAGTTGCCGATGTAGTTCACTTAGTAACGATAAGGCCAACTACTTTACACACGAAACAAGCCCTTCATTACCTATTTTTTTCATATTAAACAAGCAAATCTTGTTTTAATGAAGATACGGTTACAAAGACGTCGCACATTTTTCATTTCTCATCGTCTGATAACAGCCAAACTCTTTTGACGGTGTCATGTCTACGTCAAACGATTTTCCGATTGTGTTGGTCAAGAACTTGCCTTATGATGTTTCTACTGAAGCGCTTTATGAGTTGTTTGGGAACTTTGGGAACTTAAATCAGATAAGAATTCCCGATAATGAACTGACTAAGGGGACATGCTTCATTGTTTACAACAACATCTCCAGTGCGATAAAGGCATCCAAGAGCCTAAATGGCATAAATTTTCAAGGCAGGTATCTTGTAAGTAGCCATTATATGGTAGAAAAGGCTAAGTTGAGTGATGAGGATCTCAAGTTCCGCAAAGAACACTTACAGGATTTGAAAAATAAGTACTCTATATGATATAACTTATACATTGATATGTAAATATGGTTTATTTAGTTTCCTGCTTTTCCTCAATAGAAACATCTATCATACTCAATAAGTAGTAACTGGTTAATCCGATAAACACAAAACCTGCTATTTTTAAGGTTTTCCACCAAAAGTTGGCCTTGGTGTATTTGTACATCAAGAAAACATCAACCTTACTCATGTCATCGATCAAATTGTTATAATTCAAGGTAACTTTGACATGACCTTTTGAGACATCAAGATACGACAACTCGTTACCAACTTCGATTGAAGTGAATTCGACTGGCGACGATACGTTTACGAGCTCGGCATTTTCCGGCAAGTAAAAGTTCAACGACACCTTGTCGTAAGTAATATCAGTCAATGAGTTTAATAAGGGGAACCTAATCATGTAGGTTTCAGACTCATCATTCACGGTGTGGATGTAGTCTTGGATTTTGTTGTTCCAGCCAAGGGTGAAGTTATACTTCCAGCCACCAAAAAGAGGGAACCTTGGCCTCAAAAACAAATTATTGCCACTAGTTTGGTGGGTGTCAATCATTCCAACCAAGTCAGTAAAATAGTAATCTTCGAACTCGTTTCTTTCGGTGAATGGAATCTGCAAATGTGAGAGAGCCCAATGATTTCTCGTAGCTTCGTATTTGCCCTTCATCCAGTCGACTCTCAGGAACCCAGATGCTAGCTGGGCGCCCGCGTTTGTCAATTCGTAGTATTCTTCGATAGGCACCATGTTTGTGTCAGATGCTGGCACCCATATGGATCTATCTAACGTATTTGCTTTCAACAATGGTCTGTTGTGGTCATAAAGTAACCCCATAGGCTTGACTGTATACAGTTGAATGGTTTCCACCAATGGTCCGTATAGCAATGATTTGTTTTCCACCTTGGGTCTCAAATCAGGAGCATCCTCTGTCACATTATACTTTTCTTCGATGCCCATATGTAACTCCATTTCTTGGCCCTTTTGAATACCTGTGAATGACAAAGCGTACCGCATGGTGGTATAGGGCGAGTACACGAACTTATTCAACTTCAACAACAAATGCTGGACCCCGTCCAACTCCAACTGTGCTGGGAGTGCACTCAAAGCATTGGTATAGACGTAGCGCACCTTGAACTCGATCTTAGACCGGGCAGCGACCGGCACTGGGAACTTCAACTTATACGTCCCCGGCTCCACTGCTGTCGCATCAATAATCACGGGCTGGTCCTTCATTGTTACCGAAAATACTGACACATTGGACACCGCATCAAATCCGTCGTTGATGGTAAAGTAATACTCGTCTTGCGGCTTGCTGCCGACATTCGTCGCTTCCACCTCACAGCTTTCCTTGACATAAGACCGCGATAGGTCGATTGACCTGACATAGTTACTATTTTCCCAATTACTCTCGATTCTAAAACATTGGCCCACCGCAGCAACGAGTATACCCGTGGCGACCGTGACCCACGAATTTAGCTTCATATTACCGACAGTTCCTAATCTATACCTGAAAACACATTCAATACCACCAATGAATGTACTATTATTTGAACACCTAACAGTTTTTTCGTTGATTACGTAAGGATATGTTCTTGTTTACGTAACCGCAACTTTGGCTCAAATCATGGACAAACAACAATTAAATAGGCTAATTATATGTATTCTTTAGCCGCCACTTATAGTTGTAGCAGCATTTAGAGGTTGTTTCAGAGGTTGTTTGAGATAGAGAAGATGTCATTACAAGACCTTATTCCCGTAGTTAACAAATTACAAGATATTGTAACGACAACCCAGCTAGCAGACTTGGATTTGCCAATCTTGGCGGTAGTCGGATCACAATCGTGTGGGAAGTCTTCTGTATTGGAAAACATTGTGGGGAAGGATTTCTTACCTCGAGGGACCGGTATTGTGACGAGGAGACCGTTGGTATTGCAGTTGATCAACATAAAGGAGGAGGACGCGATCGTAAGCGAGACGGCAGGAACCGGCGGTGGTAACAACCCGGGACGCGAAAATGACGATATGGACTTAGAGGACCACTTGCGCAAGCATGCCAATAATGGGAGACGCCAGCAGCCTGCGGAATGGGGTGAATTTTTGCATATCCCCAACAAGCGGTTCTACGATTTCCACGACATCAGGAGGGAGATCGAAACTGAAACTATGAGAATCGCAGGTGAGAATAAGGGCATTAGCCGCTTGCCCATTAACTTGAAGATCTATTCGCCCAAGGTGTTGAACCTTACATTGGTCGACTTGCCTGGTTTAACCAAAATACCTATAGGCGACCAACCAACCGATATTGAGAGGCAAACGAGAAATTTGATTTTGGAGTATATTTCGAAGCCCAACAGTATAATTCTCGCCGTCTCGCCTGCCAACGTTGATCTCGTAAATTCGGAATCATTGAAATTGGCAAGACAAGTCGATCCTAGAGGTAAGAGAACCGTGGGGGTATTGTCGAAGTTGGACTTAATGGACCAGGGTACCAATGCTTTAGAAATCTTGAAGGGCAACGTCTATCCATTAAAGTTAGGATTCATTGGTATCGTTAACAGATCTCAGCAAGACATAGCCGAGAATAAGTCTTTGGATGATTCCTTGTATTCAGAACAACAGTTCTTTCTCAACCATCCTGCCTACAGGCAGATATCTAACAAGTGCGGTACCCGATACTTGGCTCAGACTCTCAATAAGATTTTGATGAACCATATTAGAGATAGATTACCTGACATCAAAGCCAAGCTTAATACCTTAATGGGTCAAACTGAGCAGGAATTAGCTAACTACGGTGAGTTGCCTTCAAACTTGAATGACTCCAAAGAAGTTAGAGGGGCCTTTGTGTTGAATCTTATGACAAAGTTTGCTAATAGTTTTATTCACTCGATTGAAGGTACGTCCTTGAGCGACATTGCTACTAAAGAATTGTGTGGTGGAGCGAGAATTTATTATATCTATAATGAAATATTCGGGGCACAGTTGGCTTCCATCAACCCAACTCAGAATCTATCGGTACATGACATTAGAACCGCTATTAGAAACTCAACTGGGCCCAGACCTTCGTTATTCGTCCCGGAATTAGCATTTGACCTATTAGTGAAACCCCAGATTAGACTTTTAGAACAACCGGCTCATGCATGTGTTGAATTGGTTTATGAAGAGCTCATGAAAATCATACACAGTGTTTGCTCGTCTGGTATTGGAATCGAATTGAACAGGTACCCAAGGTTACAAAGTAAATTGATTGAAGTGGTTTCAGATTTGTTGAGAGAAAGATTAGGCCCCACTATGAAATACGTTGAATCATTGATAGAAATTCATACCGCCTACATCAATACCAATCATCCAAACTTTGTCGGAGCCGCAAAAGCTATGAGTATGGTCGCAGAAGAACGCCAAAAGCAAAAGGAATTAGAGCTGAAGTCAAAATTGAGATTAGCGAGTGAAAGAATATTGAACGGCAAGAGCTACGATAGTATCGAAGAATTGGAACATGAAGAGGAAAATACGGATGGCTCTAATGAAGAGAAGGATATTGACATCAATCAGGTAGATGATGAAATCAAGCCTACCAGAAAGCACACGAAATCGAACTCTGCTAGAACCAGTGTATCCTATAAGTCCGAGTCAGCTCCAAACTTGTCTTCGGCTTCATCTCAAAATCATCAATTACCCATCCAAGAATCTTACTTGAACTACTTTTTTGGAAAGGATCCAATTACCCATCAACAGCATTTGCAAACTCAAGCTCAGTTGAATCCAACCCCATTCAAGTTCCCGCAACATCAAGAAGCTACTTTGCAGTTCAACAATAATTTTATCCAAAATGGGCATATGAACGGAATTCATCAAGCTACAAACTCAAGCTTTAACTCCAACTCTACATCTACCCCTAGATCAGATTCTTCCCAGTCGTCCAAGTCGACTATTGATTTAAATTCATTGCATTTGAATGAGCATCAGTTAGAAAGTGAAGACTCGATCAGTGAGTTAAGCGAAAGAGAGCAGCTCGAGTGTGAATTGATCAGACGGTTGATCATCTCCTACTTCAGCATCGTCAGGGAAATGATTCAAGATCAAGTGCCAAAACTGATCATGTGCTTGTTGGTCAACTATATCAAGCAGAACATTCAAAACAGATTGGTGGTTAAATTGTACAACGATAACATGTTCGACGACTTGTTGCAAGAGGACGAAACGGTTCAATCAGAAAGAGAAAGATGTATCGAGCTTTTAAGGACCTATCGTGAAGCTTCCAAGGTCATTAGCGATGTGGTTTGAATTGGGCACAAAGTACAAAGTGTAAATATCATGCAAATAGTAAATTTTGAGAATTTATAGTTATTTATTTCGGTGTAAACGTCGGCCTTCTATAAATGTAGAGATCTAAGCAGTCTCGAAAGTTGCTGAGAAGACTGTCGCGGCGAATGCTATACTGGCTTACTTTCTTGTCCTCGCTGAATGTGTACTGATTTTCCTTGATGAGCAAATTGACGCTGAAACTATTGCTCTTCTGTTTTGCCATATAATCTAAATCTTCGCTCATGAACTTTCCCACATTGACCCTAACAGTGACCAAAAATTGTAGCGATACGCTAATATAGCACTTCCATTCATATTCATTTATATCTATTATTATGCGACCGTTCTGCACCGGATTCTCGTCCACTAATCTCTTGATGGGCGTACCGATTATGATATCCACTAACTTTTGCCGTATAGTGCTGATCAAAGAGTTAATGTCTTTGTTGGATAATTTCAAAATATTGATCTTCTGGAGCTTCACTATCGATTTTTCATTAACCGAAATCACCGATCCGTTTTCTAACAATTTTACTCGGTTTACGAAGATTCGAACCGGTATGCTTTTCGTTTGAGTGAGTTTGATGAAGCTAGTGGTTGGAGGCATGTTTTATATTTTGACTTTGCCGTAACTTATGCTGTATCTATAGATAAGCGTTAAGCTCGGACTATTGTCCTAAATATTTAATCATCGCGCGATATGCTCTTTTTTTGACCCACGTTCAAATTATGTTCTGGAATAATTAATACGTTTATTCTGTTGTTCAAACGCTTACGCACACTTCTACTAATCACGGCTTTAGTTCAGTGATTAAACTTGGTTTGGTGGAGCTCTCGTGGTTTAAATCAGATTGATAGTCGGCAACTAATTGGCAAATAATTCGCATTTAACATGGTTCCTGGCAGAAGACATCTTCCGAGTCTTGTGATATTATTGGTGTTGATATTCGTCCTTATAAGCGGGAGTAAGCTATCCAAAGGGAGATTTTTAGGGCCTCGTGTAGGTGCTGTACCGGATTCCAAGGAAAAGGTGCAAGGGGTTGATCTGCCGCAGCACGATCCGAAAGCTGTCAACCTTGCGTTTACCAAGCAGGAGTACAAAGATGAAGAATTTGGGTACAGCAAAAAAGTATTTATCAACACTAAAGGTGGTAAAGATGCTGAGGATAAGAGTTTGCTAGTTTTGTCGAGCATAAGCAACCACGAAAGCTACGGAAAAGACAAAACATTTACCGACTTGTTTAAAACGATAATGCTGCTTCAGTATAGTCCTGGTGCGATGTCGCTTGGGTTTTTGGTGGCCGATGAACAAGAGTTTAAGCGAGTAGAAACGTTTTTTAACGGGTATTTCCATGAGCTAATCGGTGCTAGCGTGGACAGTCAAGATGCGTACAAACGGTATGTCAACAAAGTCACATTAATAAGGGCACCTTTCATCGAAAAGGAGTTTCAGGGCATTGATAGAAACGATAGACATTCGGATAGCGTACAGAGGTTGAGACGTAGATCTATTGCCAGATCTCGGAACTTTGTGTTGTTCAACTCCTTGGCAGATGAAAAGTATACCATGTTCATTGATGCTGATATCGTAAATATTCGCAACAAAGACATGTTAAAGGCCTTCATAGCCTCGGGCAAAGACATAATTGTTCCACGAATTGTTAGGGGTAATCTTCAGGATTATGACAAGAACTCGTGGGTTGGAGAGAGGACGGTTCCATCACCAGAACAGTTGGCTAAAATGGACCGCAATGACTGGTCTAACTGGGATTACGTTCCCAGAGACGTCGAAGGTAAAATGATGCATTTTGATAAATTCATTACTCAAAATTCCGATAAGCCTCATTCCGATGAGACAAAGAAAGACGGTTATTTATTGAAATTAGACTCTGTAGGGGGAGCCATTCTATTCCTGAAATCAGTCATTTACAAGCAAGGCATAGCATTCCCTCCAAATTATATCATTGGTACTACTTGGGAAAGATTGGAAGGCTACGACGGCATTGAAACTGAAGGTTTGTGCTATGTGGCTAAGATTTTAGGGTACGAGTGCTATGGTATGCCTAACATGATAGCTGATCATTCTGCTGAATAATTGTATATATCCTTAACTTCGTCAATTTTATTTAATCTATTCAAGTACATTAAGTGCGCTCCTAATGAAAAATGCTTCTCTATGTACTTCATGGAGACTTTAGGACAGTTGTTGTCGTATAATTTACCCAAGGGTAAGTACAGGCTCTTACATGTTCAGACTAGGCCTTATCAGTGTAAAAATTTATTGGTTTATCTTGACAAAAGTGAGAGGCCGAAGCTTACCATAAAAATCAAGCACTTTATTCTGTTGATAAATGATGAAAATTTAATATTTATGGGAATTGAAGTATATGTGTACTTGACGGTGTTTGAAGACAGGGTGGATCATCATATCTTTATCTCCAAAGCAGACACTACTGGATTGGTTCATCAGAAATACCAAATTAGTCATTTAATCAGGGCCATTCTCGGATATTTGGTTAATTTCGATGTAAGAAGCTATTTTGAGGCCGTGAAAGTGAAATCAAATAAACCAGCCAAATCCGTGAGCAACACCAACCCCACTGTGATTGCAATAGAACGAATCATTAGTAAACTACAGCGTGATACGTCATACTATCGGTCAATACCCTTCTACAATAAGCATCCGTTTCCCACCAAGCCGTCAGATTTACAAAACATTGAAACGCCAAAAAAGTGCAAGACATTCGTTTCATTGTTTACTAGGGCATCAGAACAGTACCTCTTTCCTAACTCTGTGAAGAATAAGCAAAAGCACGTACTCGGCGGTAATCAATTGTTGGGTTGGTGGATCAAGTTGATAGATGAAGGCCTTAGTACAAGCAAGGAGCGATGGAACTGCTCGTTGAATATTCCAGGATCGGACAGCAATTCTATTTTAAAGAAGCTACCTAATAACAAAGAAAATGTTGAATGGACTGTCGGAAGTATATTTGGCAAAGATCAAACAAAATTGGCAATTACTCAAATACCTTTATTTCCAGACGACCCAAAAGGCCGATTTCTCGAGCATTTGGTGGTAGAGGGTCGCTGCAAGTCGACAAATATGGAGCAATTTTGGGAGGAATTAGGTATTAGGCAGGAATTTAGACTAGGTAATGTTGTCGGTATCATAGGTTGCGAAAAGAACGAGGTCGAAATCGACGAAATAGAGGACACTACGGCTGACGCTTGTATTCTCTCTTTGGTTCAGTATAAGAAATTGTTTCATACGATCAAAAACCAGGACTACAATAATCCTAGCGAAATAAGAGCCCTAGTCGATATAAAAATACCAGAAATAATGAAAGAGTTCTTTATGACCCGCTCCTACATGTCTTTGGAAGGTACTATTGATGTTAGTCCCAGTCCCGCTGGCGAAAGGGGGCCGGCAGACACTAGCACGTCGATAATAGTAAATGAGATCTCAACTGCTGTCAAAAAGAGGTCTGCCAATAGCGTCTCTACTCAGCCCAGAAAACAGGCCGCCTATGATCTAGCAAAACCTATCCGACACAAAACAACCGCCAACTCGATCACCAATGAGAACAAGCCCGTCAACGACTTGACAGCCTCTATCAAACGCAAGCCACGCTCACCTGACCCGCCTCCTGTACAGGCCACCAGCGGCTTCAACAATTTGAACAGCTTAGTCAGGAAAAAACCAAGGTCCTAGGGGCTATAATAGCGCTATTACGCACGTTCGACCATCTTCACTTTTCTTCGTTTTTGCTCATCCTCGCTTGCCTGCCCTCGTGAATAGCTGCGAAATTTCCTCTCCAGTGTCTTTTAGCGCAATCATGAACTTGTGTCCCGAACAAGTCTGAAAGTTTCCGTCTGTTGTAGACAATCATTGCCTCGTAAAAAGCTGCAATTTCATCTCATTGCGTGATATCTACTCCAAAGAATGAAAATTTCACGTCGCCAAGCTCGCTTTTTGCTAACATGCACTGTTTCTGAGCAATCGTATTTTTTATCATACCAAACTTCTCTCTGCCTGCCCTTCTACATGCTCGTACATACCGAGCCATTTACTCGCATCACATACAAATAAATACTATCGGCACTTTCTATAAATCAACACATCAATTCATGTAGTCTTCATCTGTATTGCTTCATTTCATCTGCCTACGATAATAAATGCTGCACGGTCCTCGGAGTTGCGGCGGTGCACCCTGTAGTCACCAGTGTGCTATTAGTTAGCGAGCAGCACCTCCCTAAGCCTCTCCCCATTTCCGCGCCCTCCGTTAAAGGCCCCTAGTCTGGGCTCGCGATACAGCCCCATCACTAGCTCCGCCCGCTAGCAGTAGCTCGGTAGCTGCGGCCTGATGCCCGTCTCGCTTTTACGCAAACTCGATGAGCCGTTCTGCGATTCATCTACTTGTGTCGTGTTTCGGAATCAGTAATTCACAGATATCGAAGTTTATTTACCAAAGCAGCTTACAAGGAGGCATCGGTTTCAGATAAAACGCAAATAAAAACGTGAGTGATAGTTACGCCACTCGGTATCCAAGAGGATAAATTACCCCTAGTTTTGGCGTTTACAGACCCTTAAATCTAGATTTTTGGTGCAAGTTTCAACATTGTGGAGATAAGCAAGCAAGGAAAGAGATTTGTGGCCTTATTATATATATACGTTATTAATTTTTATAGCACTTACTAGTGGTACAAGCTTCGTCAAAACTATAGAACGAAGTCTATTGAAGGCGTAAAGCAGCTACCCGTCTGTGAATTGAGAAGAAACGATATATGAGATGACTTCACCTAAAACTTCTGTTAGTGCGGTGATACCAGAAGGAATTGGGCAGACTGTGGAGAACACAGACCTAAAACCGAGAAGTCCGAGCGACAGTCCTAAATTAGCCAAAATATCGACTATCAGCAATGATTTGAGAATAGGAAGGACCCCGAGTATCAAGAATACAGGAACAGCGAGCTCACTATCCACTGCTCGCAGCAATCGGTCCCCGAACCATAGCAGGACCAATTCGGTGCACGATGATCTTGCATACGATCGGTTGAGCATCGGCCAAACAGAGAGCTCAACAAACTTGCGGAAGATGAGCAACGAACAGATCATTGATCTCATGGAAAAAGAGCAAGATGGGATGGTAGTAAAATTGACCAAGGAAATAAATGCGTTGAGGCAAGAACTCTACTTTTTAAAAAGTGGTGGGCAGCAGGGACCGGTTAGGAGATCGTCGTCGTTTGAAAACAAGCTCTCACTGGTATCTACGGCTTCTTCAGGGGAGTCTCTGGAACGCGAAAGATTCGTAAGAAAGTCTTCTGCCGATGTCGGACAGCTCAATCTGTTCGCCGATAATAGTCATTTGGTACATGAGAATAACCGTTTGAGGCAGGAGAATGAGTTGTTGAAGTTTCAGCTTAATTCTGCAACAAAATAACTATAAACGGAAGGAAAATAAATTATCGAGATTAACTTCAAAATTGCAGCTAATATGTACAAGAGAAACTTGAAGGATCTTCGCTATTGCTATAATCAATCAATGCAAGAGATTTTTTATTGAGCTAAACTGGATATCGCAACAGATAATGCTAGAAGCAAATCGCGGGGCTGTAAGGTCAACCCTGCAATCTGATATTGTATAGGAGAAGTTGCTGTGGTTTACCTCGAGCTTGGGTCAAAGTTTCTTCATCCAGCTCTGATCATATTCTCTGCATTTTCTTGCTCTTATTTCCAGTCCTATTGGTACATTCTCCGTATAAAGACGCACTTTGCCGTGCTTAGCCCATGGAAGTACGTCCCTCAGGAAGTTGGTGAACTCAGTTTTCTGAATTGTGTTCCTTAAGACCGTAAACCCAACAAAAAAAGCTGCCTCAGCTTCAGTTTATGTCTAGCGATTTCTGGTATTATGGTATATATAGTAAATTAACATAAATACATTTGAAATTTATCCTTATTTTTGACATGTTCCAAAAGCTGCAAGAACAACATCTGCATTGCAGTTATAAGCATTTTTGCTATTTGTATACAATACTTTGAATTATGGGTCCACTACCTATAGATGACCATACTTCTTCTATCGACTGCTATGGTTAGCCGCATACCGGAAACGCTTTGTGGACGATTGGTCTAGGTGTTAGTAAATTTCGCAGCCATAAAACCACAAACTACTAATATATATATATATATATTAGTAGGCCTTTTAACCGTTCCAGAAATTTCCCTTTTCTCCACACAATGAAACTTATCGCATGTTCCTTCGTGCTCATTGGTCTTGTTGCCGCAGCAGACCTCAATCCAGCCGTGAACGAAATCCTTCAGAAGGATTACAAAATTGATGCACATGTACAATTGCCTTTTCCGCAATGGCTTACCGACTTTACAGGCTTGACGGAGTGGCCCGGCCTCAACCCCCCCTATATCCCACTAGATTTCATAGACTTCGATGTGATTCCCTCACATATTACTAAACATGGTTCAGGTGAATGTGGGAGCATAGTCAATGATTTCGAAACTTGTTCTTTTGATTGTTACAATTGCGTTTCCTTTGATGATGTCTACACATGCCCAAAGTTGTCGCAGACATTTGATGACGGCCCTTCCCCCTCAACATTGAAGTTAATGGATAACCTTCAATCCAAGACCACCTTTTTTACCTTGGGGGTTAACGTTGTTCAGTATCCTGACATCTATCGCGCGGCCATGGACAAAGGCCATATACTCGGATCACATACGTGGTCGCACAAATTCTTGCCTAGCTTGACCAACGAAGAAATTATTGCTCAACTCGAATGGTCAATTTGGGCAATGAATGCTACTGCGGGACACTTGCCAAAATGGTTCAGACCTCCTTATGGAGGACTTGACAACAGAGTTAGAGCCATTATTAGACAGTTTGGGATGCAAAATGTGGTTTGGGATTTCGACACCTTTGACTGGAAGCTAATCAGCGAAGGTGATCACCACAAGCTGTCTATTTTCCACGATATCAGAGACTTCAGAGAACGCAAGAATAACCAAGGATTGATTCTAGAACATGATGTTTTTTCGAAGACGGTCGACGTGGGTATCGAAATCAACAATATTCTTGGTCCAGATCAACTCACGGTGCCCGAATGTGTTGGAGGCATAGAATATATAAAAACCTTCGCATCTAGATAGAGTAATGAGAAGAGTATTATGAAAATCGTTCCGGTTTCGCCAGATCAATGTATTTTTTGGCAATGCAGCACTTGAACATTGGCGTATGTACGTAGAGTAGTAAGCCCGAAAAAAAGAGGTTGGCTAGAATCTCGTTCATATTAGTTGGAACCGTATGTTTGCGGCTCTATTCGCAACTCATATTGCGGCAAAGCTAAAACCTAGGATCGGGACGGTTGAGACGAGTTTTCGTCCGACCGGGGCCGATAGACCTTTCTTTAGGCCATATTCGATAAGACTACCAGGTAGCTTAAAGCCAAAGATTTGCCAGTAAATGCACCAAGCTGTGACGATGCTAGTCTTCAAACCATAAATACCGTGCGTGTCATCCTTATTGTTCGTACTGCTGTTGTCTGTACTCTAAGGTTAACTGCAAGATGCACCATATTGCAATACAATCCGCACGCCTTGCCAACATGCCCCCCAGAATCATATTTATAACTAAGGACGACCTTTTCAAAAACTATTTTAGGTTGGCTTCAACAAAATAACTTATGTCGCATACAGTATGCAATAGACAATAGCCATTTATTACAGTAGTTCAATGTAGATTCTGCAAATACGGCATTGGGACATAATACCTGCGAAGCGGTATTTTTACCTCGCGACAACTGATTACAAAGGATACGAGAAGGTCTATGCACTTCCTTGGCGCTTCGTATGAAAGAGGTCAAAATGATGCATAGAAGGGATTTAATTAGCGCATTTTTGTTCATAGATCAGAAAATGCATCTCGACGTACGTCGAGATGCGATAGCATGTGAAAACAGACGAATCTTTACATTTTTCACAGCCAAAAGGTTAGGAAAACTGAAGGACAATTTGAGACGTATATTACATACTAAACCACTAAGTAATCGAACTAAGTGTATAGTAGTCAACCAGTAACTAACAGTAAGAAAAAATAGCCTGGGAAAACCATGTGTTGGCTCGACAAAAACAACAATAACAACCAGGCATTATATCAAAACAACAAATAAATAAGGGGAATAAATAGTAACAAATAAATAGGTAACGATAGTAAGGGCCACCGCAGAAATCAGGCAGAGGCACTGACAGCAGGAGCCTGTTTCGAGGAAGAGCCGTTCAACAATTCGGCACCCTCAGCGCGGATCTCGTCTGCCTTACCGTTGATGGACGAAATGCCCTGTTTGGCGTCCGAGAGCAACGAGTCGGCTCTGTTCTTCGTGTTTGTGGCCACATCAACCACGTACTCGTGGGTTTGGTTCCTCAAAGGCTGGACATAGTCGCTGTTGACATCGTTGATAAACCGGAGACCCGTGTTGTAACTGGCCACCACTCTGCGTCTGTAGCCGGACACGTCGTCCTTCAACGCGTCAAGCTCAGTGTTGTATGTGGAGATCAAGTTATTGGTCACGTCGCTCGACTTGTTGGACACCAAAACCCGGGCCCTGGTGATAAACTCGTTAATGATCTTGAAAAACGTCGTCACTTCCGACGCCTCGCCCAACTCCTCCAACTTGAATACGGGCTTGTTGTCGCCTGCAGTCGCAGGCAAGTACTTATTGCCGGTATTGTACACAATGTTGTTAGCAGGCCTCAAAACAGTGGCCCGGGTGTAGTCGCGAGCCCGGGTCCAGTACACCACCGGGTTCACAGTGTCCACCTGGGGCAATCTGCTCACACCCCAGTCCACACGCGATAACACAATTTCATCAAACAACCCATCTACCCGCGTCAACGTGTTGTAAACCGGCTCGTAAGATGTCACCCTGGCGTTTATGCCCGTGACAATAGCAAATACCTGTTGGTACAAATAGTTAATAAAGCCGTACGACAACGCATAGTCGCTTGTCTCCTTAATCAAAGAGTACGACGCAATATGCTTGATACTCTTCGATTCAAACTCCTTTGGTTGTGTGATCTTATCGACAATTTGTGACATGGCTATACCTTTAATCTATTTTAAAAATCTATTAATATTGAATATTGACTTGACTTATTAAGTTTTGACTTATGAAGTTCTAACTTATTGACTGTCGACTATTCAACTATAAGAATAAGGAATAAAGAAGGAATATTTCTATTTTTCTGTATCACAGGGAAAACTAACTATTTATATAGTTGCAACGAGGATCCTAATTTAACATGCAAAAAAAAAAAAAATAATAATTTTGCATTATAATAAGCGCCTGCAACAAACCATTGCAAATGTGGGACTCCTAGTATTTATCAAACGGTCAGATATAGCCATAATAGGCCAAGATGGGACCAGTTCGGTAGTCTTCGGTAGCAGGTCAATTGACTCACTTAAGCGTAGGATAGTCTAAACCTTAAAGATACGAATCTGGAGTATACGGGCAAAGGTAAGAGACATGATGATCACTGGTATATTTTCAATAGTTGCTATCGAATGAAGAAAGATTCGCGATAGACTCCGGTCGTAGATAGCAAAGCCGTAAAGAAAATAGTGGCAGCAAAAGCGCAATTATCACATGCTCACGGGATAATTTTTTGTAGCGTAAACCTGCTATAAGGGTAGTACCTAAGCCACGGCGACCGATTGGGCGTAGAGACAGCAGAATTGTGCAGAATGCGCACAATAAGTATGATGCGCACAGGGAAGGATTATGGAAGCAAGGAACCGCTTATTATCGGTGAAAGCGACGGGACTAGAGGGACGAAGAAGAGGCACAGCCAAGAGGAGAGATTGGCAAAGGACAGGTGATGGAAGCATAGCGGTAAGATGAGAGGTATGATGTGGAGGGCAGGGCCGGGCCGAGCAGCGTGGTTTTTAGCGTGCGTGTTGTGTTCATGATGGGGCCATAGTTTGCGGTGGAGGCACCATAGAGGAACCGTGGTGGAACGATCTGGGCGCGCCCGAGGCGACCGATGTGGGCGAGAGTGCGGGCGAGAATTGCGGATGTGGGTGCGGCCGGGACAGGGAAGAAAGGAACTGGCGGCGGAAGCAGGGATGTGCGGGTGGAATGGCGGCTTGAGACGGGTGGTCGCTGGGGTGCGCCGCAGCGAGCCCCAGCGCGCCCCAGCGCGCGGAATCGCGCACAGACATCCAGACACCCACATGGTGGTGCGCGGGCGTGCGGCGCGCAGGCATCATGTAGGGGGACCTGGGGCCAGGCAGAGAATACCGCAATCGTCCCAGATCGAGATAGCAGGGGGCAGCAACACCCGTTATGATCAAGTGCATAGATGAACAGGCCAAGACCACTGGTGCTATTGGGGATGAGGTATGGGGCGGCATAGAATACCATACAGGAGCGGAGCGCGGACATAAGCAACGGCACCGGCACGAATCAGGGGCAGAAAAATAGTTATACAGTAGATACGGTATATAAAACATAGGGCTGATATAATTACTGTTGCTTGCATTCGGGAGGATTCTCTTTTGGAGGCAGGTCATCGTCTTCGTCGTCACTTTCGCCTTCGGACTCCGAGTCAAATTCCTCTTCTTGGTCAAAATCCTCCGGAAATCCGAAGCCCACGGCGTCACCTGTGAACCAATCGACAGCTCTGGGGATCAACCGGTCCTTGATCTCTTCCCCGAGTTGATAGTCCAACTCCAACCTGGCCTCCAAGTCTTCACCTTCGTCGTTTTCTTCGTCCGACTCCTCATGATCCTTGGTGGTTTGGCTTTCGGACAAATCGTCGGTCTTTGGTGGCTTGGGAGGGTCAAAGAAGTTGAAAAATGATTCGGTGGGGGTCAATTTCTCGATGGTTCTGGTTTGCTTGGTCGTCTTATTTCTTTGTTTTCTTCTTTCGATGTTGATGGTGACATTGTCTTCTTTTGACTTCCAGTTGATTTCACTACCGTCGGCGTGGTCGTACACAAAATCACCCGAGTATCCTAACTCGGCCTGATAGTGATATGTCTTTGTCAAGATATTGTTGGAAAAAAATGGATTTTCCTTAAACTCAAAAATCAATTCGAAACCGGGCGTTGATAAGTACTCCATTCTGATATCGTGCAAGTATTTCAACACCTCGCTGTCTCTGTCGGTTATAGTTTCAGAGACCGTTTGCAAGTTCTCCAACGCCGTCAACCAGAACCCGGGGATCCCCTTTTCGCCGTTGTCTTCCACTTCTTCGGGTTTCTCTTTTTCTTCTTCGTCTTCGTCATCATCTTCTTCGTCCTCTTCGTCTAACGCTTCTCCTTCCTCCACTTCCTCCGCTTTGGGCTCCTCTTCCCCGTTAATAATCTTCTTTCTTCTCTCGTAAAGTGGCTCGTACTTTGAGAAATACTTTTTTTCCAAACTTAACAATTCTTTTTGAAACTCGGCTTCTAATTTCATCTGTTGTTGCTGGATCGACTTCAACCCGAAAACACGATTCTTCACCAGCCTAGGTAACGAATCAATATACCCGCTTTGCTGTCCTACTAACGTACCCAACTTCCCTTGGATCATCGATAATAATGCCGGGTTATTGGCTAATTGCTTGCTGATACCATTCCCGGGGTCCTCCTCACTGATAGTTGATACAGTGGGCGGTTGTGACTTCAAATAAGAGTTCGTGAGCGACGCTGGGGTGTTCTGTGGAGTAGGCGCTTTTGAAATATCTCCGTGCTTGCTTCTAATAGGCTCTGACATGTTTGATTATCCTCTGTTTAAACTCTTTTCTAATGAGAAGGCCACATTTAAAAAAATTTATGCTCATCTACGCGTCCGAAATTGGCCACCTCATAAATTGAGGAGGTCTATACACCAGGTTTATATACAATACAATCGAAACGTCTCTAGACGAGACTATAAACGAAGGTTCTGAAACCAAAACCTTAGCGAAAAGTTTCTGCTGAAACGATCGTTAGGAATAAATACGTAAAATATCGTAATAAATAGACGAACATATAAAAAAGCTTCATTTATATAGATGGAATTTGGCTCTCACTTAAAACAACAGTAGACTCTTCGATATCATCAAATTTACCGTCCAAGTACCTTTCAATATCATTTTTTCTTGCCTCCCATTCTTCAACCTGAGATAACTTGTGTTCAATATCATCAATTTCGTTATCAATACTTTTCAAGTTCTCCTCAGACGTTAAATCGTGAAACTCCCAGTTGATCTCATCCTGTTCCTTACCTTCAGCAGCCCCATCGTTTTTAATCTCTAAGATGAAGTCATGGTACTTCATCAATAATGGTCTGTGACTTAAGGTAATGAAAGTGATTTTCTTCTTCTGCAACAATTCGAACAAGTAATCTTCTACGTCGGTGGACACCGCGTTTGTTGATTCATCCAATATCACAAACTTAGGATTCTTGAATAATACTCTCGCGATGCTAATTCTTTGCTTTTCGCCACCACTAAAAACATCCTTCCAATCCTTTTTGACATTGAAGTTACCTTCCCTAGTTAACAAATACTCCAATTTTACTTCTCTCAAGATATGATACAAGTGATCATCATTGTAACCCATTTCAATCATATCATCGTAACTGTGGGGATAGATAATTTGGTCTCTCAAATTACCGTTATTGAAATATGTTTTTTGCGGCAAGTAAAAAACGTCGTCATCTCCAGGCTTGCTTAGCAAACCAAAATACAATGGCCACAATCCCGCCATAATTCTAGCAATGGACGTTTTGCCGCATCCATTTGACCCCAAGATTAATAAATTCTTGTTTTGCGACACTTGAAAATTTAACTTATTGATAAGCTTGTTACTTTCTGAACCATCAATACCAGGGATAATTATAGGAATATTCTCAAACCTGACACCATCATAATAATTAGACTGAATGGTCCCCCTAATGTCATCAATACCATTTTTAGAGCCATAATCAAACCGAGGCGAGTGGACTGTGTGCAAATAAGTTAATAAATTGAACACTCTATCGGTGTAACCAGTCAATTCTGAAATGTCCTTAATTGAATACATCAACCTTGAGCCTGCATCTGCCATGGACAACATTAACCTCTTATTAGTAATAAATTGTCTCATATTTTTCCTTTCATTAACCACCACATTCGCCTCACTCGATTTTCCATTTCCGTCCTTACCTTCATCGCCCTGAATTGTATTCCAGAAATCTTCTAAGAACACAGGCAATCCTGCAAAGACGTAGCCCCACGCAGACCAGGTATATTTCAAAATGTAGTCTTCCAATATGGAATAGGAAAATGTGGTATTGAATTGCTTGCTCATGTGTTCCGTCAAAGTTTTGTATGTCTCTCCTAATTTAGCTTTTTCAATAAGCGAACCTTTGTAAAACGCAATCTCTTCACTATTGGTAATCAAATTCAAGTGCTGGTTATAGTACTGACCTTCAAGGTGCGTCTCTCTAGAAGACAACTTCCCAAATGCGGGTGTGTTTTTTTTTAGAAACCATGCAGTCAACAAATAGTTACTAAAGATACCAACTAACGCTCCTGAACCTAAGTTATCTCTCAAATACACGGCAAAGAAAATCATATCGATCATCGGTTTACCCATACTTGAAAATAAACCACAGATCGAATCACAAAACTTTGCAATATCATTTGTGATATACTGATCAATGTTTTGAATCTGAGACTCCTTAAAAGAAATCTTATAGTAAGCCATCATCTTATCGAGATATATATCGTGGACATACCTTATCAAGTTAGTCCTAAACCCTAACGATAATCTGTCAGTCAAGTACTTGATGGCGGCATTGGTATAAGAAGCAGGGAAGGCGATTAGTAACCAGTATATTAAATCGCGGGCAAATTTCTTTCCATTACCTCCGATTAAGTTCTTAACTATCTGACCGTCTAATTTGGCCACCAATAATGACAACCAAGTCCTCAAAATCAAGAAAAAGCATTGAGATAACAACAATGATGTGTTCTTGTTGTAAAACTTGGGAATAAGAATTCGCCAAATGATAATCAACTGGTTCAAAAACTTGGAGTTAAACAAGTTACGCTGCGTCTTCAAGTTTTGCTCGATATAAAAATTCTTATACAAGTACTTGTCGGCAGCATACTGGTCCAAGTTAGGCTTGGGAATGATGATCCGAGTGGTCGAATTCTTTCCCTTGGGTATGAAAATTTCTCTGCTTCCATTTTTCAAAATTGTAGACGACTGTCTGATCAAATATGGCCGGTTACGTTTGCGGTTGCTTCTGTATTCGTATATGTAGTGGAGGATACTCCGCAAAGCAAACAACACCCCAAGACCAGCCGTCGACACAAGCGTCCCCAAAAACAACACCACCGGCCTCGACCGGTAGTTGATATTGACCTTGTTATCCTTATACGTGACCACGAACTCCTGTAGTATCAACAACAAGCTCTTGATATCATTTTGGCTATACCCGGTAAGTTTAGAAACACTCACCATCGTACCTCTATCAGCAAATCTCTTCAAAAAACAATCTAACGTATATTCCGACTAGTGTCTTCTTCAGTTTATCGATAATGACTGTATTTTGTAATGTCAGTATTATGTTTATACAAAGAAAACATACGTAGTAGCGTCCCCAGACGCTATGGAGACGCCAATGATCCCCACGCAAAAACATAGCGGTTACGGCACGACCTGTCTTACGTTATATACTGCTATATAGTGGTTGATGGCCTATATTCCGAAAAGCGTTGTCATAAGCAAAGATTGCTCTTTTGGCAGTGCCATCCACTATGGCTAATTGTAACGGCATTCTCATCTCGACAATATTCTCATAGTGTCCATCACCACTTTTTGCCCTTGAGTTGCTTGAGAAGACATTTTTTGAACTGGCTAAATTCCGCTTCACACGAATCTTTCCCCATGGTGCTGTAGGATTTCAAGACGCATTGGCCGTAGTTCAGTCCTTCTTTAGAACACTTTGCAGAAGTCGTCAAAAGCTTTTGTGCGGAGCTTGATTTGGTCATTGTGCGGTGGAGAATACTGTGCTAGTATAAGTGAGCATCGCTGGAGGCCTCATCAGTCGTCTGAACAGACAGAGCCCATAGTGACACAAAACTGCACATAATTCTTTTTCACAGATTTGTGACTATAGCTATTAGCATTGTCCGGTCAATGAAATGCGGTGTGAACAAATGCGAACACCAAGTACAAGATGGTCTTTTTTGTTAGCGTATTGGATTTGTATTGTTCTATTTTTTCATGTTTTATGTTTTGTCAAAGACAACATTTAGCCTTGCCATGCCTTATATAGCTTCACATTTTCTACCTTACGTAAAAATGTTACAGTGGCCGAGTGGTTAAGGCGACGCCCTGCTATCAGCAGTTTAGGCGTTGGGTTTTACCTGCGCAGGTTCGAATCCTGTCTGTGACGGTAATTTAATTTTTTTTTGAATAAATATGACGTAATAGTGACACAAAAGCAATTTCGGTCTTAGGCGATTTTAAACTGGATCGGCTGACTATTCATGAATACCAGTCTATGTAGAATAGAAGGGTATAAGTTAGACAGTCTAACCTACGAGCTAGTATGGACCCTACGAATGACCCACACTTTACGCCTCCATCTTTGAATCGGCACATTGAGCCCACGGCACCCTCAAGTAAAATACCAAAGAATATGCCGATCGAGCCCTTGGTATTGGCCGATATGGGTGATGCGATGGATGCACCGCCACCACATCCATCCGAGTATCGCGAGGGACAAAGCGGAAGCATTGACGATGGAAGAGATAAGGAATATCATTCCAAGATTCCAAGGAGGCATACCGAGTTGGTTTTATCGTCTTCGGACGAGGACGAGAGCAGCAGTAGTGTCGAGCACCAACCGACGGTCCTTCCACCCACGGCGAAAGTGAAAAGTTCCCAAATTGCTGACCTCGAAGAGGTTCCCCAAGGCATCCAAAGACAGGCCAAAACCTTGGACAAGTACCAATTTCCATCTCACAGATTAGCTACGACGCTCTCGGATGACAACAAGTATCCATTAGTCATCGTCGCATGCGGTTCATTTTCGCCAATTACTTACTTACACTTGAGGATGTTTGAGATGGCATTAGATGCCATCAAAGAGCAGACCCGATTCGAAGTAATTGGGGGCTATTACAGCCCTGTTAGCTCGAATTACAAGAAACAGGGTTTAGCTCCCGCATATCATAGAGTGAGCATGTGCGAATTGGCGTGTGAAAGAACATCTTCATGGCTTATGGTTGACGCATGGGAGTCATTACAGCCAAAATATACTAGAACTGCATTAGTTTTGGATCACTTCAACGAAGAAATCAACATTAAGAGGGGTGGTGTTATGACCAAATCCGGAGAGAAGAGAGGTGTCAAGATAATGTTGTTGGCGGGAGGCGATTTGATTGAGTCCATGGGGGAGCCTGATGTCTGGGCTGACCAGGACTTACATCATATTCTCGGCAAATATGGTTGTCTTATCGTTGAAAGGACTGGTGCCGATGTTAGAAGCTTTTTGCTTAGTCATGACATCATGTACGAACATAGAAGGAATGTTTTGGTTATCAAGCAGCTAATTTACAATGATATTTCTTCCACCAAAATCCGGTTATTTATCAGAAGAGGAATGTCAGTTCAGTACTTGTTACCGAATTCAGTTATTAGATACATTCAGGAGCATAGATTATATGTGAACGAAACGGAGCCTGTTAAGCAAGTTATGGCCGAGAAAGCAGATTAATCTACGCTGTTTTCAATTCTTTGTATTATATCTTTCCTTGCCTACTAGAATTAATCAAAGCTGCTGGTGTTATAGATAATTGTATTTATGTTTTATACTCTCTATGTTTTCTATGCTTCTATTATGTGTTAGCTTCATGGAGCTCATGACTTATTTTATTTCTAATTATTAAGTCTGTATTATCCGTATTGTTTTCGATCAAAAACCCATTGTCATTCGCCAAATGAAGCAAGCAAATAAAACAAAAGCTTGTTGATATATCAGCTTTCTGTTCACTCGGATACTTTTCTGTTAAATTATTTAGCACTTCGCTGAATGTAAGTTCATCATTTTGACTAGCGTAACATTGCCTTCCCATATCATTAGATGTAGTATGAGGAAAACTTTCATTTCCGGAAATTTCATCTGGAAATGATCCGTTTGTACTAAAACTAGGATCCAAACGTAAAATATCCCATATGTTATTCTTCAATAGTTTTACATCGACTTTTTTCGCAACTTTTGAGAAATTGATATGCGTTGGCCTGATCCTACTTTGACTGGTAACTAACTGAGACCCGTAGCCTCCCAAATCTTTATCCAATTGTCTGCCATTCATGGGATCTAGGAAGTTATCATCATCTTCGAAACATTCTATATTACTATCTTGAAAAAAAGTCTGATCATAAGATTGGTGCAATTCCTGCAAATCCTCCTTTAAAATCTCCCGTGCCCTTTTGGTGCTTTCAAACACCTCAACCTCCTTGTACTTATCGGACCAATACTCCTCATTGGCAGCGAGTTTTCCATCAAAGCACTGCTGGGGAGTAGGGCCGTAAGCGACCGCTTTTCTCCTGTTGAAGGTTTTTAGTACTGTCAAAGGCTTTGTAAACAAATGAATTAATCTGCTGGCTGTAAAATGAATATTATCAGGCAAAATATGCTTGTTGTCTGTTATCCACTGATTCTTGGGAATTATAATTCGAGCGGCCGACTCGGAAAATAATTCATCTTCATCAACATCGGTTTCACTCAAGAAATCAATTACCGGTTCCTCTTTAATGAGACCTCTATATGTTTCCTTTTGTTTACCACCTTTGGCTCCGTAATGGCTCTTTTTATTCCTTAAGTTGGTTATCTTCCAATGCTCATGTCCCTTAGTGTAATTTCTTCCCAAAGTTTGATCGAAGTATGCCAATAGGTCGTAATCTGGAATATCACTTATCTCCATCTCATCTTGCTTTGATGCCTGTTCCTTTTGAAACGTCTCGTTGAAGAGTCTCTGAAGTGTTATGTTTACCGAACTATCTTCCAATCCTGGACCGTCATCATGGTACGTATTGAATTCATCCTCACCGAAGAATACGGAACCACGAGTATCACAGTTTCCAAGTTCATCATACTGCACTTTTTCAGCGTCAGACTGCTTTTTGTCTATTTGTTCAAGTATAGCTGCACCGTCAGCACCTGTAGCACTAATATCTTGTAGTGCATTCATCGACGGACAAATTTTCAACTCATTTAATTCGCTTAAGTCACTGAAAAAAAGGTTTCGGAGAACATCAATTCCAAAACCTTGGTTACTCTCGTCTTCCTGAGTATATGAGTTGTCGCCTACGTCGTCTGATCCTCCAATATCGCTCATGGTATCGAACATGACCCTTCCAGAAGAGTCAATACTCAACATATTCAACAACAAACTCTCGCAGCCTCCTTCATCGAAATCAGACAAAATCTTTTTGAATACTGGATCTACTGTAAGCTCGGTGTCTATCTTTTTAGCTTGAATCATGTCAAACGACTTCACCAACGTACTTTCTAGTACTGTATTTTTTTGGACACTTTTCGAATTGAGAATAACCCCGTCATCCTCATGCTCATGGTCCCTGTCTTCTTCACCTACTTCGCCCTCCGGCTTATGATGTGAACTCGCTAAACCGCTCAATAGTCTACCAGTTTCAGTAGCCACTGAGTCGACCCTGGAGGAATAAATTTTCACACAACCATCAAGGGTGGCCGATGCCTTCTGAAAGTTTATACCTGAACCTTCTTTGAGCAATGACAAATCATGGAAAAAGTCAATTAGAGCGAAATTCCAAGAATTTCTGGCATTTATCTTGTTGTCCGTTGCCATACGAATCCATAATTCGAAGTCCGTCGAGTTAGCGTTTGATGACCTCGAAATCGAAGTAGGACCGCTGTCCATTATTCAAATGGGACTCTTCTTCGAGCTTGTTGTTCGTATCCCAACGAATTGGCTATACAGACTTGTAGTCTTCGAAAGGAAGACATTTCAAGTATCTGATCGATGGGTGATTTGAAAGGTAAATACTACGCACGTGACTATTCAAAAGATAAACGAAATATTTCATAGATTATTATAGTATTTGACTACTTACCATTCTTGAGTTTTTAATCCATACACAGATTTTTTGGCTCCCTTAACAGGTTTTACCAATTTGGAACCACCTTCCAAAAACGAGAATTTCTGTCTTCTTTTTTCTTCGTATTTGTTGATCGCATCCTCCTTTTGTAAAGTTAATCCAATGTCATCCAAACCATTAACTAAGCAATGCTTTCTAAATTCTTCAACATCGAATTTATCCACCAAAACTTCGCCTGTCTCGGCATTCTTAATTTGCTGATTAGGCAAATCAATAGTAAGCTGTTTTCCGGCAATGGCCAATGGATATAACTTTGATGTGATTACGTCTTGGGGAAGCCTTATGGGTAATAAAAAATTTTTGAACGAATTATTGTAGAAAATGTCACCGAATGAGGGAGCAATCATACATTTGATACCAAAATCCTTCAATGCCCATGGTGCGTGCTCTCTTGAAGAGCCACAACCGAAATTATCACCCGTGACTAATAAAATCAGGGCATTACGGTAGGGGTCGACATTTAATGGGAAATCAGTTTCCACATCTTCACCAGTTTTTGGATCCTTGGAGAATCTAGACTCGTAGAATAAACCACTCTTCAAGCCAGTACGCTTGATGGTTTTCAAAAATTGCTTGGGAATGATGGCATCAGTGTCGACGTTGGCTTTATCTAAAGGTGCAGTAATACCAGTAAGAACAGTAAACTTTTCCATAGCACCTGTCGATGCCGGTTCCTCCTTCTGTGTCTTTTTAGCTTTCTTAGTGTGTGGTTCCTGTGGAATATCGTTGATTTCATCATTTTCAGCTGAAGAGGTTTCATCGACCGGCTCCTTTTCATGCTCGTAAACAGCTTCTTGCAAAGCCTGGTCTTCATCGGAGCCTACGGTCATTGATGGTTCATCCACACTGATGTAGTCAAATTCACGGATGTCAGTAAAGTGGCCCTTTATGGCTGCTGCAGCGGCCATGGCTGGCGACATCAAGTGAGTCCTTGAAGCAGCACCTTGACGACCTTCAAAGTTTCTGTTAGAGGTCGACGCGCATCTTTCTTGTGGATCTAAAATATCTGGATTCATACCGAGACACATAGAACACCCAGCTTCTCTCCATGAAAATCCTGCTTGTTCAAAAATCTTATGCAAACCTTCTTTCTCGGCCTGAGCCTTAATCAAACCAGATCCTGGAACAACTAAGACCATTTTGACATTGTCCGCCTTTTTATGACCCTTGGCAACCTTAGCAGCCGCCCTCAAGTCTTCAATACGAGCATTAGTACAAGACCCAATAAATGCTTTATCAATTTTTATATCTTTGAACGGCGTATTAGGCGACAACCCTTGATACTTCAAGGCTCTCTCCATACCTGACTTCACTATTGGATCTGTTACTGTGGATGGATCGGGTACCTTTGATGTGATTGGCAAGGCATCTTGAGGGGAATTACCCCACGTAATGGTAGGCACTATGTCAGCAGCATCTATCTGAATGTCATAATCAAATTTCGCATTCTCATCCGAACGCAAAGTTCTCCAGTAGGCGACTGCCTTGTCCCACTCTTTGCCCTTTGGAGCTAATGGTCTGCCCTTAACGTAATTGATGGTAACATCATCAGGTTTTATCATACCAGCACGAGCACCTGCTTCTATCGCCATATTGCAAATTGACATTCTGGCTTCCATTGATAAGGCCTCAATGGCTTTACCTGCGAATTCGATCACACAACCAGTACCACCAGCAGTACCAATCACACCGATAACATGTAAAACGAGATCCTTGGATGTAATACCGGGAGATAATTCACCATTCACCTGAATTCTCATGTTCTTGGATTTGGCCTGAATAATGGTTTGAGTGGCTAAAACATGTTCCACTTCGGAAGTACCAATCCCAAAGGCTAATGCTCCAAACGCACCGTGGGTAGAAGTGTGTGAATCACCACAAACGACGGTGGTACCGGGCAAAGTAAAACCTTGCTCCGGCCCGACAATGTGGACAATACCTTGTCTGTCATCACTCATACCGAAGTACGTGATGTCGAAGTCCTTAACATTCTGTTCTAATGTTTTCACTTGCAATCTGGAGTCATCTTGCTTGATGAACGAGTCTATATCTTTGAAATTAACTCTTGGTGTGGTTGGAATGTTATGGTCAACTGTGGCTAAAGTACAGTCTGTTCTTCTTACTTTTCTACCAGCATTTGCTAACCCTTCGAATGCCTGGGGCGACGTCACTTCATGAACTAAGTGCCTGTCTATATATATCAAGTGAGATCCAGACTGATCCTCGTGAACAATATGATCTTCGAAAACCTTGTCATAAAGTGTCTTTCCTTGTGCTGTCATCTTAAAAAGCTTGGCTGCTATTCGACTAAGCTCAACTAGCTGTAGATAGAAGCCACCATATATATAGATACCAACTTTTCATCCAATGTCCATAGCGGAATGACTAATCCTAAACCGGGCCGTTACAGGGACATTTCCCTGTACCGGCCCTTATACCGCACTCCGCTCTCCGGCCAATAGCGTGAGAATAATTTGTCATTATGGGTGTATGGATTCGAAGTCTGACCGATTAGTAACATGTAAATAGCCGAGATCATTTTTTATCCAGCAGCACAACATGCAAAGTCTGGTTTACATGTTACTAATTGCAGGTTAGATCTGGATAGTCTTTTCATTTACATTTATATGATTCACAACCTTCTGTTGGTTTTTCAAGTAAAAGACACTATGTTGCCTCCTGGAAGCAGGCGCTCGAAGATTAGACCACCTCGGAAGTCGTTGGTAAACTCAAATGTGGCAAGTTCATCTGGCGATGCCGCCGTGGACTACGATTCTTCGTGGACCGTTCTCGCTAACGCCGTAACGCAAATTCAGAACAAAAATGTGTCGAAGTTGTCGTACGAACAGTTATATAGGAAGGCATATATGTTAGTGTTGAGGAAATTTGGAGCCAAACTATACGATGATGTGGCGTCGCTAATTAAGCAACATTTGCTACGTAAAAGAGAATCTCTTTTGACAATATTGAAGTCGCTGAAGTTGAATAACTCTATTAACGAGGACTTTATGAAGGCAGTTTTGCTAGAGTGGGATGAGCATTTGCAATCAATGAAATTTATTAGTGATGTGCTAATGTACCTCAATAGGGTATATGTCAAAGAGCATAAAAGATTACTTATCTATGACTTAGGAATACAGCTCTTCAAAGACAATATAATCAAATACGACGAAAATGAACTAGGGTCAAAACTTATTGACATAATAATTGCAGAAATTACAAAGAATAGAAAGGGGGAGGTAATTACCACAAAAATGTACATTACCAAAGTCATTAATATGTTAGAAATATTAATCGAGACAAATAATGCTGGCCTTGATTTACAGTATGGTGAAAATTATTATCAGAGATGTTTTGAGCCGACATTTCTTGCTAGTTCTGAAACGTTTTTCTATGACTTGTCTCAGGAACTCATGCAGAACTTAGTCGGAACAAAATATTTACGTGATATATCCCATTTCATTAAGGACGAGGAAAACAGAATTAATTTTTTTTTGCCTTCATCGACCCACCCGAAAGTCATTGGTTTGATGAATAATATTCTAGTCAAGGATAAAATCGATAGAATTTTGTGTTTGCCTGTGGAGCAACAAGGGCTATCATATTGCTTGCAGCCGATAATCTCTAACATCTTCCATGATCAAGCATCCACAGCGAAGGAAACATTTCATACTACAGAGTTGAAGATCCTTTATGAGTTAGTTGGGAGAATTGATTCGGAATTTGAGCTTCTTAAAGTGCGTTTGAAAGATTTGGTGATTTCTCAAGGCTCTTCTTTACCTGCGTTAGTCCGAGAAACGTTATCGCTGAAAGATGATTCGTCCACATCTAGCAAAAAAAGTAACTCGAGTTCTTCATCCTTTTCATCCGCGTGGATAGACTCTGTCTTGGAATATCAGAACCAGTTTAATTTGATCGTGAATGAATCATTCTCAGGTAATTTTGCCTTACAACAATGTATAACTCTAGGTATGAGGGAATTTATCAATAATCCTCAAAATTCATCTACAAAAAAATCGAATACACTTATTGGTAGCAATGCACCTGAATTACTATCGATCTATATGGACAACAAGATAAAACAGCTTACGAAGGGTTCATCCCCATCAAAAAGTGCTTCCAATGATAACGATATTACAATAACATCTTCAGTTGACCAGACTGAAGATTTCATCAATAAATCACTCGCATTTTTAAGGTTTGTGAAAGACAAAGATGCATTTGAAGCACACTATGCTAATCATTTTGCTAAAAGATTTTTGAATTTTAAAGGATTCGCGCAGACAGCTAGTGGTAATAACGGAAAACTAGGCTTCGATTTAGAAGATTTGATTATATCGAAACTAGGCGAAGAAATGGGGACCACTTCGCTAGAGAGGGTAGTCAAGATGAACAAAGATATCAAGCAGTCGCGCGATTTGACTAGGGATTGGAAGCATCATGTTTTGGAGACTCAGAAAAACTTAGTAGAGTTGGATTTGAAGGTTTGCAACGTTGCAGATTGGCCTAAGTCAATGACTAAAGATTACCAAAAGTTTTCAAAGGAGAAAAAAGGTGATGACATAGGGTTCATTTGGTCCCGTCAGCTCCGCCTGACAATGAAAGAATTCGAGGAATACTGGTTTTCAGGAAAGCGTAACGATAACAAGTCACTTTATTGGTGTCCAAAATTCGGGTCGATGGACTTGAGGATAACATACCCCACCAAAACCTACGATATAAGTATGTCTACCTACGCAGGAGTTATAATGTTATTGTTTGCGCCACACTCTTTTGAAGCGGACGGTCGAGAAGTTCTGGCGTTTGAAGAGATGAGAGAACTTACATATGATGAAATTAAAGAACTTACTGGAATTCCTGAAGGAGATTTGAAAAGGCAATTACAGTCCATCGCAGTTGCTCCAAGACTGAGATTGCTAGTGAAAAATCCTATGTCCAAGGATGTGAATAACAACGATGTCTTCAAGTTGAATGAGAAATTTAAGTCTCCTACCTCGAAAGTCAAAGTGTTAACAGTTTCAGCCTCCTCCAGCACAAGTTCTCACGCCTCAAAAGCGGCAACATCTGAGGTGACAGCATCATTGAATTCAGCTCAAGATGAGGAGCTCGAAGACGTTCAGTCAAGTATTCTCGAGGGACGTAAATTGGAAATTAACGCTGCAATTGTTCGCATCATGAAATCGCGCCGAACAATTCACCACAACGATTTAATAGACGAGTTAATTAAGCAGCTACAAAATAGGTTCCAGCTACTGAACCTTTTGGTAAAGCAGCAAATTGAAGACTTGATCGAAAAGGAGTATTTAAAGAGAGATGAAGAAACCAGAAGTGTCTATCACTATATCGCTTAGTCCATAGAATATACATTGCATGTAAACTGTAAAGTTCGCAATTTCGCAACCTGCAAAATGAAAACATAGACTTATTTAATCTATCAGCATAAAAATACTTTCATAAAAGCCAGTAACACTGACTAACCATGTCTGCTAGTGACATTTTGGATGTGTTGAATGTCCAAAGGGATGATCAGAACCAACCGGTAAGAAAGAAGCAAAAAAATGGGCATGATCAGCCTTCTATGCGTCAAAGTGGCATGGCACGAGAATTGTATAATCTATTAGGTCCAAATACACCTCCAGTTCATTTGAACACCTTCTCAACGGGTGGAGGTCTTAAAGACAAACTAAACTTGAAGCCTTCCCCGTGGACTCGAATGCTGTTCTCCCCTTCAGCGAGTAAAGCAGTGAATGATAGAACGGAATTATTTCACTGGGTTAAAGGGTCTAGAGAATTGTTGGAGCAAGAGTCCAAAGAGAAGCCATACTTTTTCGAAAAGTTCAATACGAAGTTGGACTTGCCGGAGCTCGTCGATGAGGAGACCTACAATAAGTACATGGAAGACATTATGAAAGTAACTCCCGAAGAGCTGGAGATGCATCAAGAGAGAGAAGAAAGCGGTTCAAAGAATGAAAAGAAGTCTGAAACAGAAGTCGTGGATGTCAACGAGCAGAAGGATGCTAGCTCAGTTTTGGAAGAAGTCGATAGGGCGGAAAATGTCGAAACGTCGAATCTTGGTAAAATAATAGAAGAAGATGCGAGCCTCAACTGGAGCTACGAGGAGACGAAGCATTTATTTGATTTATGTAACGTCTTCGAGTTGAAATGGCCCGCTATATATGATAGGTTTCAGTACCCGAGCCGGAGTTTGGAAGATTTGAAAGACCAATTTTACAGAATATCGGTCAAAATTCTAGAATCGCACACAGCCTCGAATCCTGCTTTGATAGATACCCTTAAGTCGTTTTCGAAATCAAAGGAAATAGACAGAAAGCAGTATTTGGAAAGCTTGTTAAAAAGGACTCCCGCGGAAATCGCAGAGGAAGAGTCCCTTGTTATAGAAGCTCGTAGGTTTGAGCTTGCAGCTAAAAAAATGCTTATGGAGAGATCGCAACTCTTAACATTGCTTGACTCACCTCAAACAACTCAATCTGTCCAGCAATACCAATCTTCTCAGGGTTTGGCAAACTTGTACAATAATTTAATGATTATCGACAAACATCAAAAGAAAAGGCAGTTTCAACAACAGCAAAGAGCGCCTGCATCTACAAGCCATGATCCAGTTCCACCTCCAATTCCAATTGCTGCTTCATCGTCATTCAAAAAGGAGAGAAGTTTCCAAACTCATTTGCAACAATACTTATCAGGTTTTTTGAAACAAAATCAACCATCCAACGATTCCAAGCAAGAACCAAATGCAATACAGCAATTATTAACGAAGAGGTTGACGGTAAAAGAGGAAGAAGCTTACGGTTTGCACTACCACGCCAATGAAAAACTAACTCCTGGTGTGACACTTAGATCTTCCCAAAGGTTGCCGGGGTTACAGCAAAGACAGTCGGTGTTAAAATCTGTGAACAGCATGCTACAAGAATTGGATATTTCAACGGCCGGCGGAACTAGCTGGAAACCAGTCATGCCAACTAGGAAAACGATGGCCAAATATGACGAATTATTGAAATCCGTGGTAGCATTACTTGATGTCAAAAAAGGTAAAGATAAACTTGAGTCGGAAATCAGATTAATCAAAAGTCAAAGGGGATTGCAATAAGTTTGTAATTGCTTTATAGTTGTATAATATAATGTAAATGTAATGCCAAATTGTAAGTAATTAATATTCAGAAAAACCAATTCGGCTTCGCTAGTTATTTTTATATACAGAAGTTGTACTAGATATCAATAGGCAAGGATGCAGAGGAAGACAAGTCACCGCGTGCTGCAATAAGATTCGCTAGATTTTGGTACTCAAGGTCTGAAACTTTTTTTATTTCCTCAATTTCAGCGGGAACATAGAATGAGACGCTATCAGTCATCTTTGTGACGGGCTGTTCTATATCGAAAAGCATGTAACTTGAAAAAGGCTCTTTTATGCAAGTAATACAACTTCCTGTTTGCTTGGCTAAGTAAAGTTCAATAAAATTAGTTATCATCCTTGTAATTCTGTTTCTGTCTTTGTATCCTTGAAACGCATAATACGTCTCCCTGAATATGACAAAAATTGCAATATATGACAGGACCTGATGATATTCAAACGTATCATGGTGTTTTCCACGGTGTGTTTTCGGATTGAGATGATTTATGTTTATCAACAGTTGTAGAAACTTGATGGAAGCTTTGTTCGAAAGCAGAACTTTATATGCTTTGATTTTTCCGCATAAGTAATTCAACAATGAGCTTACCAAAATCCATTTTTCACTCTGATCATTAGCCACTGCCTTCATATAGATACTAATAAGATGATAAAGTAATTCGAAACCTTGTAACGAAACATATTTATCGAGCGTTGCATTGATATCCTTACCAAAATGAACAGCTGATGACAACTCTTTATTTAGACACACAAGTTTCTCTTTCAAAGGTAGCGTTTGCCACTTGTAATCGTTCAATTCGAGCTGCAGTATACCTAATTTTCTCGCTAATACACTAAATTCTTCAGTGGATTGAACTACTTCTCCAAAATGTTTTTGTAGAGCCTCTGCTAATTTTTTGCAATGGACAACATACCCACTAGATAAGTAAAATTTATCGTATTCCTCATCGAGGGACCTTAAAAATTCTTTTAAATAAATGAGTTTTGAAGACTGTGGTATCTTTTCATCTTGAGCCATATTTGAAAGAATGTCTGATGCTATCACCAGCTTTAAACTTTGAATATGATACAGGGTGAGCAGCTCCGGAATATATTCCTTCTTTAAAACAAAAAGTCGATGATTTGATTGCGTCAACAGATTAAGAATTAATGAGAGGTAGCTTGATGTGGAAAACGAAGCTAAGCCCCTCAAAATGGCAACCACGACGTTGTCCATAAAATTGTTAATGTTCGTGAAGATCAATAATTCATTGAAAAAGAATAAAATGAACTTTTCTCTCAGATAGGCATTTCCGATGTATGGAAATTTTTGCAACACTAGGACGTTCCAGTTTGACTTTTTCAAAATATAAGTACACCTTACCCATATTTTCAAAGAAATTTCTACTATGCCTGATACGCGTGCCTCTTGAGTCTGACTCAATAATGGGAACCTGCCCATTTGGGCATGCAAGAATGAGTGGATTTTGTCCTGAATTGTACTAATCAATTCATAGTTTTTCTCCGAGAAGTTAAACTGGCTTGCGACGTTAAGATTATTCACTACCTTCGAAAGGAGGGTAATAAATGACAGTGACGTCTGGTCCGTCAACCTATTAAATTTCAAATTTCGTGACAATGAAAGAAACGCTAGATGATTGTTGAAAGCAAAAGTGCTGTCAATACCGGACGAGAAATGTGTCGCCATAGCAGACAAAAGTATTTTCCACAATTTTGCCATCCCCGGTACGACATCATAGGAATCAACAATAACCTCAAGCATAATAAGATATGATTCAAAAGGAATGCCATTTTTCTTGTCACTGGCAATTGTGGAATACGTTTTCAACCCATTGATCGCTGTTTCATATATCCGAACGTCATTAGACAGCTTGATTTGCGAAATTAGGTCAGTTATTTGGCTCCTCAAATCCACGTCTGAAAGCTGCGCTAAAAGCAAAATAAAATTGAATCTGTTCACAAACATTGCAAAATTTCGTCCCCCTTGTTCATATTGAAAATGACTCGACGTAAACAATTTACTGATTAATTTTTTTTTGTTTCCACCGAAAGGCAAGTTTGAAACATAAGAGTATAGGAGATGCATGAAGTTTTCAAAAAATGATGTATTGGGCAAGTTGTCTCTTGTCGATAAATTTTCAATCAACTTAGGTGCTTTCTTCTCGTCAATAAAATTAGCAAACTTGCGGCTAGTGACTGTTGAATATATCATGGTAATAAGTTTTTCTTCTAAAGGCCATGAAAACCTTTCATTCAACAGGTAAACCTGTGATATAAATTTGTTATGAATGAGAGCCTCCTCGTCTTCCTTATATGCGTCGTATAGGGTATAAAAAGGGGACCAATCGTATTGGCTTTCTGGCACGAGAGTCACTAAAAAATATATAGTGTCAAAATAGGCCCGGCCATTTGTCCCACTTATGAGCGACTGTTTCATGGCTCTATTGACGGCTGGCCACCATGATCCATCCTGGTTTTCGTGTAATGAGAACATTAAGTAGATTGGCTCAAGGGACAAAACTAGCTTATTTTCTCCACATGTACGTGAGTAGTCTCCTCTATCCACGAACTGAAAATAAAGTGTCCAATATTTGATACAATAATTTGAAAAATTATAGTTATCACTGTCTATCTGCTGTTGATCGTATCCTTGTTTCTGTAAGATTTGGATGCAAATATAGTACAAGAGCAACAAATAGGGCAAGAAAAAAAGTTTTCTATCTGTTCGATTCTTTTTTCCGATTTTAGATAAGTCGTCAAGAGTTTGACGAAGATAAGTCCACGAACGTTCAGTAGGAGTCTCTTGTAAAACTAAAAACCATTCGATAACCGTTTTGATTGCTTGGTAAATTTCTTTGTTCAACTGATCATTCACTAAAGCTTTTTGGTCATTTAATGTACGCGATAGCTGTAGAAGAAGTTGCTCACAATTCTCTATGGAAACACTCTTGTTCACAAGAATAAATGAGTAGACCCTGCCTAAAAAGGTAACAGTGAGTGACGTATGATTGTAGTTGATAAATTCACCCAGTTTAAGCTCGCTAAGTTTTCCTATGTTCAAGTCTCTCAATATAGAATTATCAGGAAAGAAAAGATTAATGTTTGATCTCTTGCACAAAGTTAGGGCGGGCGATAACGCTTCTCGTCTACATGTACTTTTTTCTTCCCTCACTTTCATATATCTAACATTACTCTCGGCTTCAATAGCGGTTGTACTTGTGATTGGATTTCTCAGAAACAAATAATCGTTTTTCAATATATCCTTTTGTGATTTTTTTGGTAAAACCATTTGCTTCAGTGTAGTTTTGGTATTAGGGTTGTTCGTGGAGGAATACCGGTGGTGTATTCTTTTCTTGCGGAGTCTACCAAAATTAATACGGTCAAATCCTTGAAATGACTTAATACCTTGTCCATTCAATTTTCTGCTTCGTAGCGAAGGAGTTTTGGAAGATCGTTTGAGACTTGTTCCGTTGAAAGGCGAATGAAGCCAATTTCTGTTCTTTTTCTGAACTATTCTATTTGTCTGCTGAGAATTTCCTTTTCGCCGCTTGAAGCTGAAGGATACTTTATTTTTTCCTCGAAAATACTGCCCATCAAATCTGTTATCTTCTAAAGCTGATTCGCAACTCTCGCTACCATCTTCCACATACGGAGAAAAGTCCGTAGCATGCGTGTCAAAGTTTGTCGTTGGAAGTGTTTCCTTTACCTGTGTGGTACCGAGGTCAGAATCGTAACTCTTACTGTAATCTGAAAGCTCCGACAGTAGTCGCAATCCTTCATCTAAATCAGATCTATCCGTTCCTAAAGTAATAACGTCTT
Organism: Debaryomyces robertsiae; assembly: GCA_030566065.1. NCBI lineage: Eukaryota > Fungi > Ascomycota > Pichiomycetes > Serinales > Debaryomycetaceae > Debaryomyces > Debaryomyces robertsiae. The sequence goes on from JAJMHL010000004.1 coordinate 445,866, forward strand.
CGTCGTTTGTTATAGGTGTAAAGGTATGATAAAAGTCCAGGTCCTCCTCATAATAATTTTCATCATCAACAAATTCCTTTATCTCTTGTTCCAATCCTTTCGCTTGATTGAGAGAATTTTTTGACTTTTTGATCGCTAGCCCTTTTCTATATTCGTTTGCAACTTGTCTCCTGTTGGTCTTCTTTTTGTTCGAACGATACATTTCGAGCCTTTTAGCAGATTCAGGTAATGCGCCACGTAGTATACTTTTCTCTTTTCTCTTTCTTCCTCCAACTTTGATGAATAATTCATTCTCCTTGTCTGAAAGTTCACTGTCAGTTTCATAGCCTCCTTTAGAAAGATTTTCTTTTCTTTGACCTACAACATCATCATCTTCATCATCAATGACTATTGAATGACCCTTATGATGAGAAAAAGCGACATTGACGTCTGATTCTTCCAGTTCAGTATTATGTGATGTGACATTCTCAACTATTTGCTCGTTTTGCTCAGTGAGACTTGACTGGCTGTAAGCTTCGGAAGCTTGAGATGAACTTTCCATTTCCTTAGAAAAAGCCGTTTTTTTACCTAGAAAAGCGTAAAAGTTTTTGGCTTTATACCTCTCCTCGGCCGGATACTTCTCCTTATGCTTTAAGTAGCTTTGATTCAACAACCTAATGATTGCATCTAAATTTGGATTTTCTTGATAAATTTCATTTAAATATTCAATATTGCTGATCCCTAACCAATGTGCTTGATCAGCTATATATGGATGAGTACTTGCAAAATTCCTCTTACGGAGTCCCCTTCTGGAAGAGACCTGATTCAAATTGGAGACTAATCTTTGGGTACTATCGAGATTTGAATGACTATTTATCTGACCCACAACAGATCGTAACCCGTTGTCAGAGGCGTTTCCCATTGAATCAATATCACTGTTCTCGATGACCTGATCTGAAGATTCAGGTGTCATGAAAATATTCCTATTATGCCGCGTAGGGGAAGACTTTGTAGATGTGCCAGTCGCAGCTGATAGCAGCTGGAATTGAATGTTTTCAATTGGAGCCCTATTTTCAAGTACTAAGTTCGAGAATCTGGTTTTCCGTAAAATTGAACATATTCGTTGATTCTCGACAGCTGATACCTGCGCTAGTAGTCGAGAAACTTTCAGCTCTGACACCTGAGAGGGGGGCAAAAGAATTCCTCTTTCATCCTCGGAGTCGGAAATATATTCCTCCATATTGCTTGGCCCCACAACCTCTTCTGATTGCAAACGTCGTATCCGTATACTCTTCGACTACCTGTTTATCAGAACGCGTAAATAGTGAGTACTAAAATCACCTATCAAACAAGGTTTGATGTGACCTACCTTTCCTGTGAAATCTATTACCTCCCTTATCGTGGGTACTTTCTATCGCAATAATGGAGTCGTTTGGTCATTATCCTCCGTATGAAAAGACAAATCGTCATCCATGTTCTTCATCACCACTCTACTTGTATGTATTAGTATCACGTGAATTAGCTGCTTCTTCGATTTTTTTATTAACTAGTTCACGGATAGAAAGCACTAGTTCTTACAGCATACCCAACAGAGATATCTTCAAAGATGGATAACCGGAGAGTATTTCGTTCTTACAAGGATAAGGTGAGGAATTCGGCCACGCCATATGCTCGGCCGACCAGGGATTTATTTTCGAAAGTGAAACAATTCTTCACTAGTTCGTCCCTCTGGTCTTCGGACAGTAGCACATCAAAAATTGATAATAAAGAACAGAAAGAGTCGATGCATCCAAAAAATGATGAAGTGCAAGACATGAAATTGTTCACTTTTCCGGAGCCGAACACCACGTCCTCATTCAGAAGTCCTTCTTCTAAGGCAATTGATTCGCCTAAGGCTTCTAATGAAGCACTCTCAAGCTTTTTCATGGAGAAGGGTGACAGACCTCTCTCCGATATAGAGTATGAGGGTGTGATAAGTTTGTTGGCGAAATCGAAGTCGGCATCTAGTACTTTGAATAAAAGTTTCGGTAATGACAGTAAACAAGATGGATTTATAGCAAACTCCAAGATAGAGAACAACAAGGACAATGATTCATCGATGATAGTCACCTCATCTTCTAATATGTTTCAATCCCCGTATAACCAGACGGCTTTGAAGAATACGAGCTCCAATGACAATGTTCTATTAACACCTGAGTACAAGCCGGTATATCATACAGTGAATGATAGTTTCAGTTCTAGAAATGCTCACTCGATCAAAAGGGTTTATCAATTTTCCGGTTTACCGTCTCCGTACAGAACCAGAATAAGGGCCCCCAGCTTGTCAGCAAAACCTAAAATGGCTGAAAAAAAGTCTCCTGTGGCACCAAAATTTACAGATGCTCAAAGCGTCTCTAAGCCCATGAGCAATGCGGCAAATTCTTTGCTCTCAATACTTGACGGTGATGCTTCGAAAAAGAGCTCCAATCATGCTACAAAAGAAAATGCCAACGCCCTCGCTCAATTCTCCAACCCTTATAACAGGCTACTGTCACTCAAAAAGCGAAAGTCTGAGAACGCAGAGTTGTCAAAAGCAAACATTACTTCGAATACACCCTCTAAAAAGAAGAGTGCCATAATTACAGCCAATGATATTAAAAAGTCGATTCTGTTTGACAAATCTGAAAAGTTCCTGTCAGACTTTAAGTCGAAAGAAACCGGTTCAGACGTACCATCGGAAGAAAACACTTTGCACAAGCAGGTACTTAAAACAAAACCAAGTTTTACTGGGCCAGGGGTGAGCGGAAATACTCACAACTCGCCTTCTGCCAATGTTTCTAATGCGGGTGCTACCGAACCTAAAAAGATCAATGGTGGCAACATCAGTAACTTTAAGAATATTTCGGACAATTCCTCAAAAGGTCAAGTTGAGCATCCTAATGGTTTTTCATTCGGTGAAACTATCAAACCTAGCATAAATACAAATCCGGTGCCTAGTCATGAGAGTGAAAATGCATTCGCTTTCCCAGAAATTGAGAAATCTGAAATCAATTTGAACTTTACCAAAGTAGAGAAGTACAAAATTTTGTTCGAGTTTTAGCACTTCAAGTCATATAGCTAATTTGGTTAGTCTTAATATATTTTAGCGATATAAAGCCTGTATATAATCGTTCGTACAAATTAAAATTCATGGAAGTCGAATACAATTATATTAAAATCGGCCACTAGACGTTACACCATTTTCTATCAAATGGCTCTGGAATTGAAATCAGTCCTTCTTATAGGTGGTTCGGGATTTCTCGGACTACACCTCATTCAGCAATTTCACAAAAATAGCCCCAATACAGAGATACATGTTTTTGACGTTCGGCCAATACCTGAAAAATTGTCCACCTATTTTAGTTTCTCGACTTCACAAGTAGTATTTCATCAAGGGGATCTTACATCTGAAGAAGACGTCGGAGATGCAATAATTCAATCAAAGTGTGACGTAATTGTCCATTCAGCGTCTCCAATGCATGGGCTCCCACAAGAGATTTACGAGAAGGTTAATGTTCAAGGTACGAAAAACTTAATCACAGTAGCCAAAAAATTGAAGGTGAAAGCTTTAGTGTATACCTCATCTGCTGGTGTAATATTCAATGGTCAGAATGTCCGCAATGCAAATGAAACCTGGCCATATCCTGAAACCCATATGGACGGATACAACGAGACTAAGGCCTTTGCAGAAACCGCAGTCATGGAGAGCAATGACGTTGACGGCTTGTTGACCGTATGTTTGAGACCAGCGGGTATTTTTGGACCAGGTGATCGACAGTTGGTTCCTGGCTTGAGAGCTGCTGCAAAGTTAGGCCAATCAAAGTTTCAAATCGGAGATAATAATAATCTATTTGATTGGACGTATGTGGGTAATGTGGCCGATGCACATGTACTAGCAGCCCAGAAAATATTAGATCCAGAAGTTAATCACCAACTCGCAGGAGAAACGTTCTTTATTACAAATGATGCGCCCACGTACTTCTGGACGTTAGCTCGTACCGTTTGGAAAGCCGATGGCCACATCGACAAAAACAATATTGTATTGAATCGACCTCTTGCCATAGTGGCCGGGCATTTATCTGCGTTTTTTTCTAAGCTCGCGAACAAAGAACCCGGGTTGACCCCATTTAGAGTGAAAGTGGTCTGCGCAACTCGTTACCACGATATCTCCAAGGCTAAAACTATTCTCGGATACGAACCGAAAGTTGACCTCGAGACGGGTATCAAGTATACCTTGGACTGGATGAACGAAACCAATGAGAAAGTTTAATTCTGCATCTACAACAACAAGTACGCTTTCAAGTGGTATCTCTCATCATTTGGACCTCTCACCTTCCTCTAGTTTTAGTTTAATATAAAGTAGGGTTGAGCACCGTGCCAGGCGTGTTAAGGGTCCGTAACGAACTAATTTTTATTGCCAGTTAAGAAGGAATCCATTCCTTGCGACCTGAGAGCCGCACGAATACTTCGAGCTCCACGAAAGTGTGCACTGGATACTTCAAGCTTACGCGAACTCAGCTTTTACTTTCTCCAAACGCTACATTTTCTATCCTTCAAGAATTTTAAAGTATCACGTTTTGTCAAACCGGCTCGCCTTGATTGAACAAATCCATCCTAGACAGTAGTTATTGTTCCGTAGAGGATTAAAAATAGACCCAAAAGCCCACAACCAAGGTTGCTTGCAAAATTCGCGTTTGAGTCAATTAATCCCAACGATTCTGTATAAAAGAAAACGGACCTTTTTGACAAGGCGACACACGAGACAATGCTCCTACTGGAGAAAGCGTATTTTTTTAGAAATAGAATTCGATATCTAACGATTTTTCTCGATTAAGCAAGTTTGGAACTTCGCCACCTAATTTTGTAAAGTACCTGCATTCCTTGCTAATTGAATATATTCATGTATATAAAGCATCTGGGGATCAGAGATCAAAACATGCTGATTGTGTTGATGTGGGCTCCCAATCGAGGTTATTGTCGCATTCAAAATTAACAGCCTCAATGTAACTTTTCACTATAGTCTGACACGGGCGCCCGTGTTTCGTGTATCCATGGACGAGGACAAACATAGAATATATATAGTAGCATAGAGCTGCTCTGTATCCCGAGAAGGATATTCTAAGTCCTTTTTTTTTGCAATTGCAAACAGATACTTTTCCACATTCGTTTATATAAAAATCTACGGAGATGTTCAAGTTACCTTTGTTAGCTTTAATCTTTAGCTTATTATGCTGTCAATTGGCAGTGGCTGAAGATGCAACCCCTGAAGTTGAAGTTGTCGGAAACAAGTTTTTTTTTAAGAATAACGGGTCTCAATTTTTGATGAGAGGTGTCGCTTACCAGCAGAATCAAAATGCTACTGACTCGACGACTTTCTCTGATCCTCTTGCTGATGGTGATGCTTGTAAGAGAGATGTCAAGTACCTCCAAGAACTTAACACTAATGTCTTGCGAGTCTATGCTCTCAATGACAGTATTGATCACACTGACTGTATGACGACATTCGCTGACGCAGGGATCTACATTATTGCTGATTTGTCGGAACCTTCTACTTCTATCAACAGAGATTCACCAGCCTGGGATTTGGATTTATACAAGAGATACACTTCGATTGTTGATAAGTTCCTGAACTATACAAACGTATTAGGTTTCTTCGCCGGTAATGAAGTCACAAACAACAAGTCTAACACTGGTGCGTCTGCATTCGTCAAAGCCGCTATTAGGGACACGAAGGCTTATATTAAGCAAAAGAAGTACAGACAAATTCCTGTTGGTTATTCAGCAAGTGATGATCAAACTATCAGAGTCGCTCTTGCTGACTACTTTGCCTGTGGTGAACCTGACGAAAGAGCAGACTTCTTCGGTATTAACATGTACGAATGGTGTGGTGACCTGTCTTACAAGAGCTCAGGCTATGAGGCTGCTACTGAATCGTATAAAAACTTGAGTATTCCAATCTTTTTTTCTGAATATGGCTGCATTGACGATCCACCAAGAAAGTTCACTGAAGTTGGAACTATTTTTGGGAAACAAATGACTGATGTCTGGTCCGGCGGTATCGTCTACATGTATTTTGAAGAAACAAACCATTACGGGTTAGTTTCTGTCAAGAATGACAAAGTTCAAACATTACCCGATTTCAAGTATTATAAATCCGAAATTAATAAGATTTCTCCTTCCTACGCCAAATCTTCTTCTGTGAAGCTGAGTCTGACTCTTTCTTGTCCAGCTTCGGCAGCAAATTGGAAAGCTAGCACTAAATTGCCTCCAACTCCTGATGAAGAAGCTTGTGATTGTATGGCGAAATCTCTTGAGTGTGTTGTTTCTAAGGATGTCGATGAAGATGACTATGGTAAGTTATATGGTACTGTTTGTGGTGAGGATAAGGATGCATGTAAAGGTATTACTTCTGATGGAGAAAAGGGTAAGTACGGTCCTTTCTCTCCATGTGCTGAAAAGGACAAATTGTCTTACGTTTTGAATGCTTATTACGAGAAAAATGGTAAGAGCAAATCAGCATGTGATTTCAAGGGTTCTGCTTCTATCAACAAGCTGGCAACCAAAAACAAATCTTGTTCAAAGAAAATCTCGCAAGCATCGAAAGGAGGTGGCTCTGGAGCTGGGTCTAGCCCCAGTTCCGGTGGTGGTTCGTCTGATTCTAGCTCTAGTTCTGGTTCTGGCTCCAGTTCTGGTTCTGGTTCTAGTTCTGGTGGCTCGAAGTCAACTGGTAAACTGTCCTCGGCCAATTTAGCGGTTAAAGTTGCCTCGAAGAATGAATTGTTAGCCATTTTCACGATGGTTACATGCTTAATCGGTGGTGTCTCATTTGTATTGATTTGAGTGATCATTGAAATTAATATATATTGGATTATTTAATAAATATTACATCTGTACTTTCTTAAACTTTACTCATTTTAATTAGTGATCATGAAAATTTCATTAAGCGCTTTTGCATCCATTACAGATGCTCGCTTTTGTTTGATCCACTTTGATCTTGCAGATAATCTCGTAGCTATAGTCTTAGATGAAGCTTCTTTATTTATTGAGCTAGCTAACAGATCCTCATCATCTTTGTTCAGATCACTTTTTTTCTTCTCTTTCGTTTCTTTCTTGTCTTTCTTCTCCTTCTTATCGCTCTTCTCTTTCTTCTCTTTCCTACCCTTCTTTTCTTTCCTCTCGTTCCTTGCTCTTTTCTCCTTTTCATCTTTTCTATCTTTCTTATCCCCCTTTTCTTTCTTTTCCTTCCTGTTCTTCTCTTTCAACCCAGTTTTACTTGTCCCGCTTTTGTCGCTTAACTTAGTCTTGTCAATTACATCTGATTCTAATCCTTTCTCTTTCGATTCCTTACTCATACGTTTGCCTGAAACCTCTACTTTCTTATCTTTGCGCTTCTTTCTTACGCCTTGACTCTCGTTTTCAGCGTCACATATATTATTGTGTTCTGCCTTTCTTTTTTTCGAGTCAACTTCTAAGAGCTTTTTAGTTTCCGTATCCCATGTACTCTTCAACACTTCACCCTTGATGAATTGGATACCCCACTTGCCATTTATAATGTTATCCTTTCTCTGTCTTTCGAGTTCTTGGTTTATTTGGGTTTCTTTACCATTTAACCTTCCAAGTATTCTTTGAAAAACGTCCAAACCTGAGCATTCACCGCCATCAAATCCGTCCAGTTTCAGTTTTTTCGTTAATTTCGAGCCAAGGCCCGTGTTATCATCCTTAATGGAAACTTTAACATGGCTTGTAGTTGCGTGATCAACTAATCCTAGTCCTTTACCAGGTTTCCAGCCCATCTTGGCCAAGTATTGATGCCCAAATCTAGACGTGTCATTAGACCAGTTGGTATTTCGTGGATCCAAGCCAAATCTCTGTTTAACCTTAGTTCCTGCCAACCCCATAATGCCCAAGAATGACGCTTACTGATTTATTGACACCTCTCTCGCAGGTATCATAAACATCAAGTAGAAGTTGAATTTTTTTTTTGAAAAAAAAAAAAAAAAACTACAATCTGCATACAACGCATCCATATTCATTACTACGACGAAATCACTGATAGCCCATAATAGAAAACCAATCATCTCTAACCCAATACCCATCAAATTTACCCTTTTGAACACATTTAGACTTTACGAGCCACTCCATAACCCTGTAGAAGTCATCATAACCGAGTACGGTACTCATCTTGTTGTAAACAAAATGCTCTGGTATTCCTGGTCTGAAAACTATGAAATAAAGAAGGCTTGAAATGATCTTAGTCCAAATATGTGAGTTAATATTACCATTCAAGTCTAGCCATATATGCGAGCATGCTTTCCCAATAGGTATAGGCACAGTTTCAAGGCCCTCTAGCTTGAGTTTCGAGAAATTTCCAACAGCGATGATATCACAAGCCAATTTGTCCTTGTCTATTAATCTCGACTCATATCCATTGAATCTGTAGGGCTTGTCAACGTGCACTAGATTCGTGGCATCTTTAACAATGTAATGCAAAAGACTTGCCATATGACCACTTTGGATTCCTTGTGATAAGATGAGACCCTTAGACGCTTCAGATACGTTCAATATACTATTTTTTAGTTCAGCTGCATGATTGAAAAATTTGGTAGTAAATACTTTCAGGATAAAAGTATTATAAAACTTGTCGGTCAATACAAATCTTGTACTATTTTCATCAATCGAATGTGCAAGTTCCTTGTCTCTGATCAACGCCAAAGAAGCACTTTTAATAGCTTCGTCAGTATATTTTGACAAAATATGGTTCACGCGGTCGCTTGAGAATTTATTCTCCGGCGTGACAAATATGGCTTTCAAAACAGTTCTATGCTCGTCTAACTCGTTTTTCTTGATTTTCGTATTTTCTCGATAGTCAAATATAGTATTAGACAAGATAGCTTCTTTCCGTCTCATTGAGCTATCTTCTAGCCGCTCAAATAAATCTTGTTGGTTATCATCTATTCTTGTAAAGTTGTACTCATCAATATTGACAGATGCTGACGCATATAAAGGGAACCTATCTTCCACATCCAAAACCGAACTATCCGAATCTTTCCACAAATCCAAAAAAAATTGGATATTCATAGTCTCCAAATCTTTAGATGACACAATCCCTTCCTCTATGCCTTTCATGACAATATATTCAAACGTCTCAATCCCTTTGCTGACTGCCGCGAGTCCGCCTGCGAGTTTTCTCACCAGCGTCCATTTCAGCTTGATTTCATTTGCATTTACGCCATTAAACAAGTCAGCAATATCCTCAAAGTCAATTGCGCCTCGCTTAAAAGTTCTAGAAATGACCACGGCCCTAAATAAAATCGTCGCATCAGTTTTCTCCATTTTGAATAGCCTATTCCTTCTAGTAGCAAGAGTAGGATTTTTACCGTTTACCTCCCTCTTAGGGGTCTGTCTACGTTTTCTTTTAGTATTTGAGGACACCAAAGAAGAAAGCGGATCACTATGCATAGCCTTGACACTATCAAAGTGACCTACTCCCAAATCTTCTTCCTTTTTGATGGTTTCTTTGCCCGATGTATCCTTCTTGTGCGATGCCTTTTTTGATAGAGATTCTAAACGACCTTTTCTGCTTTTCTTTGTTTGAGCGTCCAATTTATTCTTAGAAAAAATAGTAACTTCACCCTCAATTATGCGTCTGTTTGTTTGAATATTTGGCTTCATACCTTTGTCGACTAAACATTGATGCTTCATTTCTTCGATTTTTTCATTCAGAGGTCGGAGGTCTGGAGATGCCAAAATCAACAACTTTCTGCTAATAGGCTGGCCAGACCTAACGAAATGGATGTCCTCGATTTCAAGTTCTTTATCATTTATCAATAGCGATACGTCCCTAGCTAGAGTTTTTTTATCCGTGATTGTCGAATTCCCGAGTTTCTCGTCTAGCAAGCGACATAGATTTGCTGTCGTGTAGGTTACCCCACCCATTTCCTTGATTATAGCGATTAATGCGTTACGCCTTTTGATGGCTTTGAGTGATCCCGAATGAGCAGAAGGCTTCGCCGCAGCCTTTTTCTTTTCCAGCTTTTTATTTAAGTCTGTCGGTGGTGGAAGGAATGCGAGCTCTTGAATTTTCTCGACATCCAGAATTTCTGGAGCATTGTATTGTTCCCTTTGTTGAATTTCCGAGTTGTTGCTGTTATTATCCTGAGGGATCTCCCTAACCTCTTTTGTGGAAGCGCCCCTATAGGAATCTTTTACAGCAGTATCAGCCAGGGTCTCAGCAATTTTTTTCGGTCTACCTCTTTTTTTCGGAATGGTATCCTGATTAGGCGAATCATTCTTCATTCTCTTGTTAGTAGGCTTGCTTTCACATTCATCCTGCTTCCTTTTTCTAGAGTTCAACAAAGATCCTTGGGGCACTTTCCCCAAAGGGCGGTAATATTTTTGATTCAAGCTTGCTAATGAGCTCACTTCGTGGATACTTTTATCCGATGTCTGTTTTTGCATTTCTGTAGGCAATGCAATAGATGAGAAGTGAGTAGCAAAGTATCTGTAAAACTTGAATTTCCCTTCAAAATCGTACGCACGTATTATTGAGGTTTCGTCATATGGCTCCCTGTAGTTTTTTAATAGTTTCGACTTACCATTGTCGATAAGGTAACTAGTAAGAGAGTCCAACAATTTTATAATAGGCCGATAATCTGAAATACCTGTTAAGTTTTTCACTAATGCCATGGAGGTGGACCCTTCTGCTTGGGAATCGAGTATTCCTTGATACAACTGATTGGAAAGGGGAAATAAAGTATTGAAAGAGGGGATCAATTCATTTTCGTACTCGTCTTCTTCGTTCTGACTTTCATCAAACTCATCAAAAAAATCAACATAATCGGAAATTTCGTCCGCATCTTTTGGTATATCTTTGATGTACTTGATACAATATACTAGCTGGGCTTGGTTTGGGTCCTTCACCATTAATCTTTCAGCGTACCCGCGTTTATGAAGGTATTCGATAATGCTTCGAAAAAACTTACCAGAAGATCTTCCTTTGTCTAATTTCAACTCACTCTTTAGATCTTTGAAACCCCTAAGCTTATTTGGGGCGTTTTTTAATGATTGCATAACATATTGCTTTAATTTACTGATATTCCGTGAGCTATCAAAATCCTCTCCGAAATCTGAACTTGCCAAACCAACTTCATCCTCGCTAAACTTTTTGTGGATGCACAAACTCGTATGTTGACTACTTTTCTCATTGTAAACATTTTTTTTGATTATAAGGTCCAATTCTTCCAACTTTCTCAACCGTAACGTTAAAGACCTAGGATCTTGTCCCGTTGCTTGACAGAGATCTGGGGCATGCACACCATCTCGACCGTACTTGGCAATCTCACACAATAATTGGAACGGATACTCTCCTAGTTGAAGTTTCAAACGTTTTGACGTTCCCACTCCCGTTAAATAAGTCCACTGTGTATCTGAACTCGGCATTATTTTGATGCTGTTTTCTGTACCTTGACCTTGCAAGAAATCACTATAATTGGCTAGAACTGAAACAGGGCGCTTTGTTTCTTCTTCATTTACGGATATATTATAGGCTCTTTTATATCCACTGGAGAAGAATAACCATTTCCAAATTATTTCTTTCTGAAAGTCATCTATAACCAGTAATTGCAACTTCTTTTTCACTGCGTCCCACATCTCTGCCAATGAAATGCCATGTTGACCGGAAAACGCGAGTATTTCCGAAACATACGAAATCAACTCGCTTGGTGGGCACGAGAACAGCATTCCCTTGATTCTCGGTAGTCAATACGATTTTATGTCTGCAATAAACTCATAATACATAAACAAGGAGATTGTATAATTGTGCTGTACACGATTATTTTGATGACGACACAGAATTTTTCAATTTTTTGGTGCCGGCAACAGATGGTCAGATAGAGTACGGACTACGTTGAACTTGAAGCATGGACTCAGATGATGAACCCCTCACCCTCTCTGCGCATGCTTTAGCCGCACTTCAAGAGTTTAAAGAAGAACAAAACGGTAGAAAAGAACAGTTTGAGTCATTATACAAGAAATCCGAGGAAGACTTTGAAGCTCGAAAAGATATATCTATTGACGCATTTCAAGAAGACTGGCAGCTCTCACAATTTTGGTATGCAGATGATACTGCTGAGACTTTGGGAAAAGCATTGTTGGAAGGGGCTGATGAACATACAGTTATCGCAATCGCAAGTGCTCCGTCCGTCTATGCAGCCATTAAAAAATTTCCTGCTGAAAAAATACCAACACGGCATATTTACATTTTGGAGTACGATGAAAGATTCAAGCTATTAGGGGGCTCCAATTATAGTTTCTACGATTACCATAAGCCAAACGATATTCCGAGCCATCTCAAAAACAAGTGTCATAGAGTTTTGATTGATCCCCCTTTCTTGGAGAAAGAGTGTCAAACCAACTCTGCAATTGCTGCAATTAATCTTCTAGTTGAGGACAAGAACGAGAAGACCATTAACGGTGATTTAAAGTACAAGCTTGTCACTTCCACTGGCGAAAGAATGAAAGATGTTATCAAAGAAAACTACCCTGACACACGTGTTACTGATTTCTATCCCGAGCATAAAAACGGTTTAAGTAACGAATTCAGATGCTACGCTACTTTCGAATGTTCACAATGGAAATTTTCAAACCTTGACCGTGATAAGTAAATGTTAGAATTTAATAGACTCGCTTGTTCGTGAATGTCGTTTCAGAGTGATTCCACCGAGTCGTGTATAGTATTTAGAATTGAATGAAAAGGTGTACCTTTTCCACTTGTTTCTACCTTGGTCCTTGAGTTGGCGTATTTTGGTTTATATTGAGCTCAAGCGGTACAATCTGTTTGGCTCGTGTAATTTTGCAGCTTCGACGTGAGCACCATGCTATAGTTACCCGCATTTTAAATGCTGATATTTATCCAGCTTCTACAATATATGCGGCCGCAAAGCGTAAATAGAGTACTATACTCATCTAGCCCTAATAGAAATTTTTCAACTCAACAGTTCGAAAATTTTTCCGTCTTCATTATCTCATTTTATATAAATTATAAATTGAATCAATTTCGCTATAACTAGCATTGCAATATCAAAAATGTCTTTCTCCGACTTCTCAAAGGTTGAAACTATTAAGTCATTGAACGAATTCTTGGCTGACAAGTCTTACGTTGATGGGTATGTATACTTTAAAAAGGATCACCGAGTGCCTAAAAGTCCATGTATAGTTTAGTTTACCGTCGAAATGAGTCAACGTTTTGATATGGAACTTTATTATAACCAATACTATAATGATGATCGAAATCTTTGGTCCGTGTTTATGAGGTGGATTCAAGACCCACCGTATGAGTGACAAAGAAGATTTAAATATCACTTCTGATTTTATGTTTGCACAACTTGGATGCTGGCACAACTCGTATGATTCAGTAATCGTTATTTACATGAGTGTTATACTAACAATTTCATAGAACATCTGCCACTCAAGCTGATGTGACTGTTTACAAGGCTTTCCAAAAAGAATACCCACAATTTGCCAGATGGTTCAACCACATTGCTTCTTTCACTGAAGAATTCTCTGAATTGCCAGCTGGTAATGCTCCAGCCAGTGAAGCTAAGGCTGCTGATGACGATGATGTTGACTTATTCGGTTCCGACGATGATGAAGTTGACGAAGAAGCTGAAAAGGTCAAGCAACAAAGAGTAGCTGAGTATGCTGCTAAAAAGGCTGCTAAGGGTCCAAAGCCTGCTGCTAAATCTATCGTTACTTTAGATGTCAAGCCATGGGATGATGAAACTGACTTAGATGAGTTATTAGCCAACGTTAAAGCTATCGAGTTAGACGGTTTGACTTGGGGTGCTCACCAATGGATTCCAGTCGGTTTCGGTATCAAGAAATTGCAAATCAACTTAGTTGTTGAAGATGACAAGGTTTCATTAGATGACTTACAAGCCTCTGTTGAAGACGATGAAGACCACGTTCAATCTACTGATATTGCAGCTATGCAAAAGTTGTAAGCTGCTAATCTATTTAGTTTCTGTATTCTATATACATGTTTATTAATACTACGTGATGTAGTGAATTACGATATCTCACCACTATTTCCATCACACTAGCATAGCTTGCATGTATGTCCCGTTCTCACCACTCAGAAATATTCGAAGTTAATTCTCACCCCTCACCGAAAATGGGGAAATCCTCCAACTATGACAATCCTTCAAGAGTGAAAGCAAGCGGGCAGAAAGCTCCAGCTTGGTCAACGATTTTCAAGGCAAGGAATAACGGCTTTTTTCAAACGTTAATGATCCTTCTCGTGTTCCTGTGTCTATTTCTCACGAACCTTACTCGAGCCACTAGCGCATTATATTGAAGACATTAACGAGTTCTTTCGCAACCAGTTTGACTGGGCTTTTGTTCTGTCTCAAAGTTACTTTCTATCCATATACCCCCTTTTTTTTGGGTTGCCTTAGGATCCTTCTTTATCTATAGCTTGAGACTATGAGATCAATGACTCTAATTACAAGTTGACAGTTAACAAAGTGAGTTAGCGAACCATTTTTATAAAATTATGTGATTTTTAGGTTGGACCTTCAATTACTTCAAAGTCGTAAGATTGAAAAATGCTGGTTTCAAAGTGAGTTGTAGCTAATGAAATAAATTTCTGTGCTAGTGGTGACTGTATTGTCAATTGTTTCAATTTCCTCAACGAGTCGGTGAAACGCCTATAGTGGGTCATTTGCAACATAGATTGCAAAAAATTTGAAAACTGATTTTTCGCAACAAAGCGGTTGAATACAATTTTTTAATTAGCTGTCCGTTCATTCAATGCTGTATGACTCTCCTTCGCTCCCCATAATTAGTATACAATATACGGGCTTATTGGAATGTCTACCTGCTGGCTGTCTTAGAGGTGGTAAGGAAGGAACCAAGAAGAGAACCATCAAAGCGCTCTCTTCCCCATTTGAAAAAAAAAAGTGATACTCAAAAAGCTCCAAATTATGAAGAGCAATTGGGGAAATAAGATATGTAATTACTAAATCCCGCTTGTATTAAGGACATTAAAACGAAGAATAGTGACAAATACTCGTCCCAACTCATGGGGTGAATACTTCCAACTAGAAGTATTCTCTATGCTTTCAAATCAATATGCGTTGCCGAAAAAAAAAAAAAAAAAAAAAAATAAGGGAAAAGAGTAACAATACATATATACCGAAGTCTTGAAACAAAACAGTCTGACATATAGTGAACGTCTCTTTTCAAAGTTACTTTCAAAGTAGGAGGTATTCTCTCACTTTAATCTTTCTTCCTAGTGAGGTAGGTACCAGAGTCAGTGCTCCTCAGCGAGCAGCTCCAATCGTCTGTCCTTACTCATTTTCGTTTTAGTATAGCGCCAATAAGCAATATAATACGGCCGAGTTGATTAGCCAAGTCAATGCACAGTAAGAACCGCGGAATAACATATTTTCTAACTAAAGGACTTATATTTATATATATACGTTATCCATTACTATGTTTGGCAGACTATCTCATCAACTATATATATTATACTTTTATATATAAATTTATTAAGCGTAACGTTGAAGAAACATGGATAAAAAAATACCGCTAATCATGTATTCCAAACTTCAAGGCGCATAGGTTGACGTACACCATTAAACTAAAAACTGTAAGTATAATTTTAAAAACTCCTCCTCAAAACAATTTAAGCCCAAAAACGCAAGCTAAGATGAATATCATACTGCGGGGGGGTGTAATCAGATCTCCCCTCTCCTTCCAATAGTGTTTTGGTCCGGACTAGGATACACACCAACAAAACACCAAAGGCCATTCAATCAATAAAATTGCTAGTAAATGGAACAACCATAAAATTAGACCAAGCTATAAAATTCACGTTGTAAGCGTAAATTCAGAGATACGAGGCGAACAGACCCCAGAATTAAACTCAATTTGAGTCCACTCTTCCCGACAAGAACCGGTGCGATTAAAATAATACATTTCAGCGCTTAGCAAATCATAATCACTCAAAGCCAGCTTACAACTCGAACCCAAAAAAAATAATAAGAATTAACTATACCAGGTATCGTCTTTCGACATAGTCAAATTGAGTTAATATATACGAATAATATATGATCAGTCCCTACACGCCTGTAAAGAAAAGCTCAAAAACATCCTCAGAACTTTATTACACTATATGTAGCGCACCTTTATGTTACAATAGGGAAGAATTTACTATCAGTGGATGACGAAGTTAGGAGCAAGCACGACTAACACCTGGTTGTCTATAGGCAAAGGAATAACAAACAAGGAGCAATGTTACCCAAGATAGTCTTAGTTGTAAATGTAGAGAGCGAATAAGTTCAAGTTGAGCCTTTACATCCTAGAATAATTTTATGCTTTCATTTATTTTCAACGAACTTCTGGTCCAACAGAAACCTTCCACGGATATGTTAGGGTTATCGCACCGCAGCTTAAGTATTTGATACTCACTTGGCAAACAACCGGAGTTTGCTATTAAACCAATTGCGACATGTTGTAGTATACTACCGACTACTATAAACCTTTTAATTATACGTCAACCCAGTTTAAGCATTTAACTAACTTCGATTTAGCTCACATCTTATGGAACGCTCCGGAATATCAGTGCGTGGTGGGGAGAAAGCTTCAAATTCGGTACTATTGGAATAAGCATTTAAAATTACGCAGTGAGTTGATGCTTAAGTTGTATATCGTGGCTATTCAGATACCCTTATTATTTAGTAATAAATGAGAGAAAAAAGACAGTAAGCCAGTGATCATGGGAGGCAACTTATGCACGTAACTAAGAAGACCTACTATGCTTTAGTAAGGATACTGTCTTCATAACTTGTGAAATGTATGACATATATCGCGTAGGATACAAGGGTTGAAGAAGAAAACTGAAAATAAAGGGATTCTACAGAGAAGTACACGAGATCCTGATGACTTGAGCAAGTTGTATCGCAAATTGGAGATAGAATCAAAATGGGCTAGGCTTAATGCCATATAGAAACCTTTCTTTTAAAATACTCATCAGCTCAAAGCTTTTATTTTATTTATACGCAACTAAGCGAATTTTTTTTTCAACCCATAGACAGTTTTTGTTGTTGTTAGCGTTCTGTTTGTATATATCAGTCACAAATGCTGTTTTGCTATTTTGCTGTCCGATACAAGATATCTGAAATGGTCTAGTCGACCAACCAACCCTACTTCGACAAATGATTTTGACAAGGTATTCCTTTATCGGCTTATTAAGTTGATGATGAAAACTAGTAAGTATAAGAGTGCGGCCTCTTGGTACATCACTAAAACGTCGTGATCTCATGTCGGTATTTCTATAACATCACCATAAAGGTGTGACAAAAGCTAGGATGCACGCATGCACAGAGCAAATGATCGATAACTTTTCATAGAAAAACGTCTAAGATTGAGTTGGCTTCATTAGTTAAAAAGCTCTTAATTCGTTTCCATGTAATCTCACCATTTTAGGCTGCGTTACAATTGAAAGATGCGTTTCACTAGTGTTTTGTTATATGACGCCTACTAGGGTTATACTTCTGTAAATTAGAAGGTACAATACACTTGCCGAAGTACGGTACACAGTCACGACTATTACCCATAGTTCCAGCAGGTACCAAAATCTCCTCATCAAGGCTACAGGAAAAGAAAATATTATTTCAAGAGTTAGGGACTCAATGTAGTGAAGTAATTCTTCTACTCATCTCCCACGAAAGAAAAAGTTGTACTTTGGAAGTAACTTTGTGGGTTCCTTCGTTGGAAAATGCCATATTAATTGAATTAGAGAAATTGCTTTCAGGAACTATTCATAATTATACAAGTTAAAGTAGGCTTTATGTTAATCTATGGCTATACTCATTTGTTAATGGTAAGGGTTTGGGAACCAGCTTTATTTGTAGCGATGATCGTTGAAGACGTTGTACTATTGTTGTTAAGGTGGCCTGGAAATATGTATAATCATAGGAAGTTGTTTTGTGGACATTAATCCTGTTTGTCTGGGTGCATGGTTATTGTGACAGGTGTTGCGGCATGGTAAACATGGATTGCATTGAATTGGATTTGGGTATTGGTGGCCTCGAAGTTCGACGCAAACGTTAGTGGAAAATATTTGATTGTAACAAATGCACAATCTCTCTGGAATCAGGTATTGCGTGATCACATTTATTTCATTGCTTCTACAGGGATTATAGGAGCTAGTGTCAAGGAAACGTTTGTGGCGGTGTATTTAAATTTTGTTACACATACATGTACAGTACAGGCCGACTTTGAATTGTACATAGGTATCATTTATTTTTTTAGTACGCTGTTTCTTAATAGCCAAATAAAGGCTCCACCTCGCCTGGTATTCATAGCGTTGATGTATGCCAAGAAAGAAAAGTTTTATTTCGAGTTTTAGAGATGTCAATAGAACTGATTTCGATATATAGGCTGATATATTGTTGCTCATGAACTCACTGTCTTCACTGTGGTTGGTGGCATCTGTATATGGCGCTCGAGGTTCAAACATAGCATGTGCTCTTTGTAGTTTGTAGTGAGATACGTCTGTTATGAAAGCACAAGCTACAAATAAATAGTAAGGAAATTTTCTAATAACTTTTGTTTTTACGGTCCGGATTATGCTGGAAGCTCTTTTGGTTGGAGCGGTTAATTATAAATGCATAATTTGTGAAGCTTTTCATACTTCTTGTTTTATTTGACCTTCTGTTTGAATAGCGTTTTGTATTATTGGAAAGACGGGTTTACTGAAATTTTTTATACTTGTGTGAGTATATATTACGATAAACGTGCTTTTCGACTCACCTCTCATTTTAATCTTAATGGGAAAAGTTCTCTTATTTTCTGTCTCGGTGCTTTGCAAGTTATTCTGAGCGTTCGAGACGGGCCTGAAGCATGTAATGCTGTAGTTGGACGGCTATTGTTGGTCATATGGTAGTTCGTGTGCTATCTCACTAGGTTTGCAGACTCCGGACTCTAGCCGCATCCTCGGGAGTAGTTCATCTAGACGTTGGATATAATGAATGCAGCTGAAAACTATCATATGAGAACCAATCTATGCGCCAACTGTCTATTTGTAACCTAGACTATGTTGTTTTTACGCATTAATTCATTCGTTTTGATATACAGTGTCTTTCGTTTTGCTGCAATACAGTGTTGCGAGAATCAGGAATTTTTGCGAATTTAGCGCTAAGACCGAACATCTCAAAAAAACTTACTTGAATCCGGAAGTTGAACTGAAGGTTCCAGCTCGTCCCTCCATCTTATATTCAAATTAAACATTCGTGGTTCCATACACAGTACCTATATGTACCAATAATTGGATCTATCTTACTTAACAATGTTGCTTATGCTTTGAAAATTCCTTCAGCAATCGTTGTTCCGAACTGACCTCAGGGTAAAGGAACTTTTGGTCATAGGAAATACATAAGGAGGGTATACCATTGCTTGCGTTTAAACGAATAAGAAAAGACACAACATACCTACAATGCTAAATCATCATGTCTTCTTCTTCCCCCAAGGGCTCTTCTCTTCAAGCCTCCAAAATCGTCCACCTCACGTCTCATATTTTCTCTCTTCAATCTTCGAATATTCCTCTCCCTTTCGATTTCTCTTTTCTCAATTTCCCAAGGCGTCAAAATCTCTACTATAGGCTCCCATTGATCATTGCCGTTATGCACACTACTTTCGGTAGTTATCCTAATACCGCATTCAAATAACAATCCGCTCAACTGTTGGTACTTATGTAGCTCGTGATTATAGCTTCCATCAAGAATTTCCTTTTTCAACCTGAGAATCACCTCATGCAAAGAATGGGATATCGCTGGCTTAAACTCTAACGCGAGGCCTAAGTCCGACACCACAATATCGGCGAAAGTATTTGGCGTAACATCCTCTTGAGCCAAATCCCATTCAAATCTGTCTTGATAGAGCTGTTTATTCAAACTCACTGATAAATCAATTATAACATGGTACTCTGTATTTGACGGAAGTTGCAAAGAAGATGCAAAGCTATAATCATCTATTTGTTTTGAAATGGATTCTGTTATCTCCAGTTGTAAATGAGTGGGTAACTCTAAGTCGTTACACAATAGAGCAGCAAATTGCTCTGGTGTGATCTGCGTCTCATTCAAATTCCACATAAAGAAATCAATCAATTTCGAGCTGCCTCCATTATACTCTAAATTCAATCTTATTGGAATGAGGACATCGTTATTCTTGTGACCCACCTCGTTCAACTTCAGTGCATCATCCATACTCTCAGGGTAACGTGTATTACGGGCTGGTTTTAACAAGTGCTTTTGATTATTAGATGCTAGCTGATTGTTGAGGACAGCAGCAGTGGTATTAGTCGCTGTTGGCACTTCATCAAAGTCGAAATCGTCGTTGACATTGTCAAGTTCTGCGTAATTAATCTGCTGAGCATGCCTCTTGGCTGTCCTTCCTTGGGGTGCATTATTCAAAATAAGAGCATTTTCCGGATCTTTAGAGATCCTTGAGTGTAATCCAGTCGATAATGCTTGGGGATAAAATGATCTGTTATGGAACGATAATGATGTCATGAGTGCCTTGATAATACACCATAAAGCTCTTGTGTTGATCGAAATTTTCTCCTTTGAATAAAACAGGATACACACGACCGGAGATAAATTAGTATAGTTTATATTGAAAGTATAACATACGCCCAAAAAGTCAGAAAGCTCTAATGATGTCACAAGTCGGTCGACCATATTTATTATAACTACTTGTCGCTCCATCGATGAATATATAATTAAAGAAATATGGAATCGACAGTAATTTTAAGCGAGTTTTTAATATCAAGGTCTTACTTGAATGAAATCGTCAAATATGAACAATTCGAAAGGTCCTTTAGTAAAGACGTTCCGAAACACGCTATTCGACAAATATTCGACGAGTTGACCTTCCAGCGAGAACAGAGAATAGTCGAACCGGTAAGAGACAAAATAGCTCATTGTTTCGATATCCCTTTAGAAAGTACAATTGACAAGCTTCAACGTTCACAGTTGATAAGGACCGGAAAGTACTCCGTTGACCATTTATTGAACAGGCTATACAAATTGGAAAATGTACTAATTTTACAGAATACAGCCTTAGACGACCAGATTTACAATGTTTTAAGCGAAATAAAATCGTTATGCAATGAATTTAGTGAAATGAGGTTTGGAAGGGCATGGTTTAAAGGGCTCACTCAAGCCGAAGTTGAAGAAATAACGAGCGCGACGATTGGCAGCATGGACAAGCTTGAATCAATTTACCACACACACCAAAGCGTTGAAGACAAAGATTTTTCAAATTCGTAACGATGCCAATTTAAACGTTATTCTTCGACTCGCATATGTCACTATAACTAGACGCATCGACAATTTCGTCTAGCTTTCGCAATTCGCTTTCTCCAATCCACTGCCATATTTCATATTTCCAGTTGAGGCCATCCCGATCCCCCATTTGATAGTTACTGGCTAATGCCCCAGTTTTTGGTACGTCTCTCAAATATACGACTCTTGCTACTCGAGAATGCACCAATGCCATTGAACACATAACACATGGTTCGTGTGTAGTATATATCAACAAATTGTGACATAAATAATTTATTTCATCTTCATTCAGAGTTGTTCTTCTGTATCGTTCATTTTTTGCAATTTCTCCAATAGCGTTCATCACGCTGTGATGCAAAGGGTGTGCTTCTCTATTGTCGAAACTCACGTTAAGAATCTCATGTGAATGTGCTGTCTTAGAAGGTTTAGCTATTATGGTGGCCACTGGAAATCCTGAAGGATTTGCTTTTTGGTGAAGCTTTAATAAGTTCAATAGTTCATCTATCATTGATCGTTCCCCATCTATATTGAAATTCGCAGATTTTAGCACCTCATGATTGGGATTCCCTTTCCAGGACATTGGCCAGTACTTTTCAGACCATGTTTGTGACATCTCTTTCGTCGGGGCCGAATGTTGAGGAATTTGTCTCTTGTAAAAAGTAAGGCTGTCATCACTGAGTTCAGAGCTGCCATGTTCTTTTATGAAAACTCGTATCTCTTTTTCATCCTTGAATAGGTCCGAAGAGCATAGTATAGTCTGAATTTTGGCTTGAGGTGGTCCAGCTTGTTTTGGTGATCCAGATTCTATTACTTTGTTAAAACGCTTCACATGCACTAAAGAGAGGGCATCATACGGAGAGACGAACTCCCTTATAAAGCTTATGAACGGTTTAGTTTGCAAAGGAGATATATCGCAACACCAAACATCAGTTAGAGTAGGCTGACTGGGATTCTGATTACCACTATCTAAGTGTCTTACTTGCTTTAACACCTTATGCACGATTCCCTTTTCCAAATCCACATGCTCAAAATTACTGTCTTTACTTCTACCCATATACCTAGATGTCCTTTTAATGATATTAACCAGTCTCTTAATGTCTGATATGAATGTACTTATTCGTGCGAAGGTTTTAAATACCATTTGTTAGAAGAACCTTTTTTCATCAATAGCTCGGGTGCGTTCGTCTTTTTATGGAATGCATAACTTTCGCGGTTCTACTATTCTGGTTAGTCCTTTTTTAGTATTAACAGAGGGGGTAAATGAAATGTAAAAAAAGACATGGACGATGGTAGGTCACTATTAGACTATTTGACCGCTAAGTATCCAACTTTGGATAAAGCAACACTCACGAAGCAGTCTGTTTTCGAATATTCAGACGAGTATTATAGTCTTTTAACAGAATCCAAAATTTTCGAAGAACGGCATTTTCATGGGAATGAACGATTATATTCTCATGGTCTAACAGAGGCTACTTCATATGTGGAATTAATCGATTTCGTTATCGCGTACTTATTGGCAGAAAAGTCGTCCAATGTGTTGATTAGCGGTTACCAGGACCCATCCTCTAACTCGTCTGGAAGTCCAAAGATTTTCAATCCATATGTTAGTTTTAATGTTAACTTTTTAAAAAATGACTCCTGGAATAGACTTTTTTGTCGCATAGGCAGAACCAAGTTTTTGAGTTTGCTTTTTAATACTAAATGTTTTGTGAGATTGAAGAAAGGAAACTACGTACAGCTATATGGTACTTCGTCATCTTTTGAGAACACTTCATATACCTTAGCAAGGCCAAAAATACTTCACAAAAGTAATTTCAATCCCAGAGATTCTTTGAGGCTACTTCCATCAGATCCATTGGACTTGGTGGATAAGATTGCACCTTCTGAAAGTGTAAAGAAAAGAAAAAATCTTCCTAAGAAGTTAAGAGGAGTGACTATGTTATGTCGCAAAATCGTTGAAAATGACAAAAAGTGTAATTACTGGTCAATTTACCATGGAGTTTGTCCCCAAAATGGAATAAAGACAGCAATAACCAACTTCGATTATGCGACACCTAATTCCAAAATCATCAGGTTCGTCTTGGTAATTATGGGAAAAATATTTCCATTGTATTCGTGGGGCACTACAAAAAACAAAAATACCGTTATCAAGAAAGTGATTGATATTATAAAGATGGGCAAGTGGGATAGATTCTCAAAGGAAGATGTTATATCGTCTATAAAGATAACCGATATTCCTTGGACTGGGAAGACACCCACTCTTTCTTCTAGGCAGGACCATGTATCAAGGCTGACGGTATTTGCGAACTTCATGTACTGGTTTTTTTCTCATTTTATTTGTGAGCTAATAAGCTCATTTTGGCATGTTACTGAGACATCTCATGGCGCTATAGCCAGCAGTCTTCTATATTATCCCCATAAAGTATGGAAGAGCCTCTCCACTAATTGGTTTAAAGACTATGTTAACAAATTTCTTGTACAAGTGCCAGAATCTCGGGAAAATATTAACAATAATATGTTCAATCAAGGCTATTTAAGATTACTACCGAAATCTAACGATCTTAGATTACTATGTGTCCCAGTCAAGCAAATTATACAGCCGAGATTGATAGGTGATAGGCAAAAGGAAACAGACAGGTACGAGTATTTAAAGTATATGAATAATGTTATTCGACCAGTTCGTGAATTAATACTTTACAAAGAGAAAGAATATAGGGATCGAATCCCGAAAGCCCACCCCCGTTGTTTATCAATGGGTGATATTGCTTATAACATAAGCTTATTTAAACAAAAGCTCAAATCTAAGTATTCAACATTACCACAGCTTTTTATATTAAAATTTGATATGAAAAATTGCTACGATAATTTAGATCAAGATAAGATATTTGAAAGAATAGAAAACCTTTTCTCATCGGATGAACCAGGAAAAACGTATTTTGTCAGACAATTTTTTGAATCCCGCGTGTCGAAACAGGGCCTGCGAAAACCACTCTACTGGATCAAGGATGACTCATGCATTGACAATTTAAATCCTTTCAATGACGAAAGTGTTATTGAAGGTTCTCATCATTCCTTGACAGCTATCGTTGACAAAACTAAAACGGTTACATTCGCAAAGTCGGACGTGCTTCGTATAGTTGGTCAACATGTTTACGACTCATGTATGATTCATCCGCAAAAGGCTCAAGGGCTTTATAAAAGAAAAATAGGCATTTTTCAAGGATTACCGCTTCTGGCTACATTTTGCGATTTACTATATAATTCTTTGGTGGATAATAATTTCAGCTTCTTGTTTGACAGTGGGAGTGACTCCATTTTGTTGAGGCTTGTGGACGATTTTTTAGTCATATCCAATGATAAACTGCAGTGTATCAAAGTTTACGATATTGTTGATAGTGAATTGTTTCGGTCGTATGGTGCTTTTGTGAACTCAGATAAGACGTTCTGGGGCACTAATGGCTACAATACCGAAAATTGCATGAAGTTTGTGGGATTTATTATTAAGACTAGGACTTTAGAAATCATGCCAGACGTTGAGATTAACACATATATACCACTATCGAAATACAGGTCATTTAGGACTATGTATTCTCATTTACATTTGTGTTATCAAAAAAGACTATCAGATTATTTCATCAGTTTAAGCATCAACTCGATCGAAAATGTAATGGAAAACTTTAAAATTATATTAAGGGTTATATTAGAATCTTTCAACAAACAATTCAAGCTAACTGCAAGAATTAGCGATAATTTCGATGAAAAAGGACTTCAAATATTTTTATTAAACTTGCTTTCCACTACTTTGCGCAAATATTACAGCATAAACGCGGACAAACTTGGTATGACAAAAATAGTAGAAGACTTCAAAGCCTGTGTAATGTCATCGTTCAAGCACGACGCAAATCTTTACAACATTGTTGCTTCGATGAGAGATATGATATGACTAGATCACGCCAAACGAGCTCTTCAAGTTTTCATCATCCCTGAGTTTTCTTAACCTTTCTATCTCGTCTATCCCTCCAGATTTTTTCAATTTGTTATCCTCAACAAAATCCCCTAATTCTTCCTGGAATTTATTAAGTCTCATAAGCTCTCTTTCCTTTTCCCGGATTTTTTCTGCTTTTGTAATCGCTATCAAGCGTTTTTCGTGGTCTGGCTTCAATGCTGCAACCTCATTTAAAACTTCATCCTTCACACTGTGTATACTTTCTCCCGGTTCCGGAATATACAACTGAGAAACGAACTTGTTCCTTTTGTAGATATTTTGTTTACTTTGTTCGAGTGAACACTGCTCTATTAAACCGTACGTTTCCTCTATCTTTCTTATATCGTCTTCTAAGTCAAGCGTTAAGTCATCTTGTAAATTGAAAAATTGTTGTTCCTCACAAACCTTATCCAACTCGCTTTCCCAAATTTTCTTCCATTGTACTTTCTCCCTCCCAATGTAATCAGTCATTTCTTTTAAGGAAGCTTTTGCTTTCTCTATTTCTCTTTGCGTATTTTTGAGCTGTTTTTCGCTCACTCTCACACCTCTTTGAGCGACGTCTTTTCTCAAGGCTTCCATTATATCCTGTAAATCATCAACTTTTGTTAATAAACTATCAGAGCCTTCAGATAGCTTCGCATTACAGGCATCCATATAAGCCCTATTAGAAGACTTAGAGAC
Organism: Debaryomyces robertsiae; assembly: GCA_030566065.1. NCBI lineage: Eukaryota > Fungi > Ascomycota > Pichiomycetes > Serinales > Debaryomycetaceae > Debaryomyces > Debaryomyces robertsiae. The sequence goes on from JAJMHL010000004.1 coordinate 471,876, forward strand.
ATTAATGCCGCTTTCTTGAAAACTCTCAACGCGTGTCAACAAACTCATTACCGTAACCTTTATGCTTTCCTTGTTTGTCCTCTGAATCTGTCTAATAACCTTCAATTCTTGTTGAATACTATCCAACTCTGTAAAATCGTCTAAATTTATTGAACTATTACTGGCCGAGTGACCTACCTTTTTGTTATCAATAGGAGGCGTCGGTGCGACTTGTATGGACTTCATCGTACTTTTGATATCCGCAAGCATAGAAGAATTACTCTCATCAAATTTAGTACTGAGGTGGTCCAAACGTTCTTCCAATTGTCTTATCATGTTGGCAGAAGTATCTGGTTCGTTTAAACTTAATAAACAGCCTTCTTTCACATCAGCTTCTAGTAAGTGTTCTTCCAATTCATAAGCAATGCCACTTTGCGGGTCTTGAATATAAATTTCGGGGAATGACGATGATCCTGGCGAATAAGCAAACTTCTCGACAAACAATAATCTCAAAGCAGCAAATGATACTGGTAAATGAACTTGCACTTTCTTTGTTTTGTCGTTAACTTTAAGGAATAAATGCGCCAACCTGGGCTCTTCATTGTCCAATGGCTCATTAGAGTCACTTGATCGAGGTAACGTATCTGGATCTTTTGGGAGACTATAAGAGTCTGAAGAGACAATTCTTGGTAAGTTGTTTGTAGGTGAGTTGTTGGTCAATTTCGCATATTGATAGGCACTAAACCTTTTAGAGGCGCGACGTTGCAAGGAATTACCTTTTTGTAGTTGCGCTAAAGCATCATTCAGACTCCCCTGCGAAATTTTGAAACCTTTTTGGTCGGATGATCCTCGTTGAAGAGCTGGGGCAGCAGATGGTTTTGAAGCCGGATTTTCTATACTCTCAGTAGACTTTACCCTCTGATGCTTCTCTTGGGATAGCGATTTCGCCTTCAACTGCTTGCTTTTCAAATTTTGCAATAAAGTTACTATGATATTTCTTATGTTTGGCAAAAATTTATCGAGGTTCTCCTGGGTGGGCGCTTCACTTAGAGCAGCTTCTAAAATGATTCTCAATGCTTGTGGCACATCTCCAATGTCCGAAATGTCAACACCAGCGTTGGTGAATGCTCTCGTGGCGGCCCTGAAATCATTACCTAGTTTCACGTAAGCATCAGATACGAACTTATCGTCAGCTTCCCTTCTGGCCCATTGTGTGAGGCTTTCCAACAAATGTTTTGTGGACACCAAAAGCCTGGTAACACTCGATTCAATTGTATTCAAAGATTGGCCTCTACTTCCCTTTCTTGATGACGATGATGAGGGACTAAGAGAGGAAGGCTGCATTATACTCAGTTGTTAACTGTGAACTGTGTTCAGTGATTACAGTGTTATCATAAAATTATGCTTTTGATTCAAAAATCTTGAAGCTATGTACAGTCTTAAGTGGCGCAACATAGAATATACACTATTTGAAATTTGACTAGATGAAAATATATTATATATTGAATCTATAGATTACGAGAACCACTTTTGGATAACGTGCAGATCTGCGGGATACTTTTGCAATAATGCAATAGCCTCATTATGCGGCAAGCTTCCGAGTAGTTGCCTTGTAGCGTTAGCAGTTCTTTCGGCCATATTACCAGAGATAGAAGCATGAGATAATGCTTGAATGACCGAGTCGACAACCTTAGGAATATTGCTTGTCACACTGCTTTGCTGACTTTGAATCAACTGGGTTAAGAAAGAGTATGCGAATGGCGCGGCCTCTTCATCTTGAGTGACGGGCAATAAATCCATCCACTGCAGTATGAGAGCCTCTAAATTTGGTATGGAGGACCCGAAAGTATGGAAAATCTTTGCCAAAGTAGAAACGGAGTTTTCGGTAGCATGAATGTTATCATCTGCACGGGCGTCAGGGACAGAAGCCATCTTGAAAATTGGCTCCAAGCAAGCTAAGCAAAAGTCACCATAGTTGTTGCCACCATACTGAGCTGCCATACCCACTGCATATGAAGCAGCTTGACGAATTGCAGCATGAGACGAGGTCAATGACTCGCCGATCACATTCATGAACATATCTTTGTACATGTAAGAATCAACACCGCAGTGTTCCATTAAGTCACACACAGTACATAATCCACATAGTTTGACATTCGTATTTTCGTCGTTTAAGAAAGAAGCAATTGTGGGAATCAATAATTGGAAAGCCGGCAAGAACTGAGATTTTGAATTCTTGAAGATCGCAGAGATAGCTTTGTTGATTTCATCCAATAACTCCTCATCGGTGTATTCTTCTTCGTCGTCCTCTACTTCTTCAGTATATTCGTCATCTTCATTATCACGCGCTTTTATACGTTCGTAAATTTCGGCCAAGTTGGAGTTTATTGATTTAGCCAAAGTCTCCAATTGAGCCTGAGATAATGAATTAACGCCCAAAATATCAATAGACTCAACTAACGCAGTATAGTATGCTACTAATAGTTCTGGAACTGGCTCATTCGTCAATACATCCACCAACTTGTTAGATATTTGAGACCATAACTGCAAAGTTTCATTAGAGTTATTTCCTGTTGCAATTACCGAGCATTTCAATAAAGATGCTAATGTTAATGCAGCAGAGGCACGAACGCCATCATGTAAATAAAAATCAAGAGCAGGAATACCTATGTCTTGCACAATTTCTTTGATCCAAGGGAAAAAGTCTCCCTTCAACTGTATAGCGTAAGTTCTTAACAAGTCCATTGCAGAAACTTTGTCATCAAGGGCTGCCGTATGTACGGCTATAAGTCTACCAGACAAGTTGATTACATCCCACTCCTCATTTGAATTGTACTCCTCGGCTTCCTCTTCTTCCAATAAAGAAATATCTTGCGTAGCCTTGGCAGTTGTTAATAATGGCGGCAAAACGGCAGGCAAATAGGGAAGGAAATCTTTTCCTATAATTCGACAAATTCTTCCCCAGCCTTGCTCTAAGTATGGCTTGATTGGATCATCATCTTCAACGCAAGTTTCTTGAATGTGTCCAAATAATTGAATGAGACCTTGACAATGTGGAGCAAACTTTTCTTTACCAACAGCCAAAGCTATCAAAGTGGAACATTCGATACATTTAGCCTTCAATAATCTGTTCTCTTGACCCATATCGGTTTTCAATACGTCAGTTAATAATGGCATCAACGTATCATAATATTTGATGAACTTCTTTTCTGCTGCGTCCGCTATTATAGCGATGGTGGTCAAGACTTGTTCTTGAACGTATCTTTTAGGGGATTGTAATAAACCCAATAAATTATTGAGCAAGTCATCTAGGTAAGGCTCCAAAATTTCTTTGGAGGCAGCTTCTGAAAAGTTGACTAACGCAGCTGCGGCATGTGCTTGAACCCGGAACACTGATTTCGAGGTCAACATTGATATTAAAGCAGGCAAAATCCGGTCCCCTGACGTTCTTTGAATTACATTAGCGAAGTCTGTCGACATTTGTCCCAAGGCATTACAACAAGCATACTGAACTCTTGGATGTTGATCTTGTAAAGTGGGTAAGATCATGTCCAAAATTTTGGGAATTTCGGTCATTAAAACATCAGAGCAGCCCTCAGCAGCCGATGATAAAGCCATAAGTGCAGCTTGGCGCTCTCTCCACGCAGTTGATTGTACCATAGCTGGTAGAAATTGAAACAATGGTGACGCTAACGCCTGTCCGTTTAGCCTCAAGGAAACACGATCCAAGGCCTGACGAGCAGCATCGTATTCAGGTTCCTCATCGTCATCTTCGGTATCGTCACTATTATTCCATTCTGTAGCCTCCTCGTCATCCAAACAAACTTCTGTAAGCATAGACAAAGTGATTAACACCATATTATCAGTGTAAGAGGTGGTACGTTTACACATCGAAGGAGAGACTTCCGCAAAAGTGGTCAATAATTCCAAAGCAGCCATTCGGGCACCTGAATCCAAATCTTTATTCTTCGAAACCGCCGCACAAAACTCGATTATAGTTGGGAACATATCTCTGAACATCTTAGGAGCTAATTCCACCAAATCAATCAATGACTCCAAAACGGATGCCAAAGCTTGATCTTGACCGTTCTGCAAAAACCTTGGCAAAGAGTTCAATAAATTTGGTAATAATGGAGATAAAGATTGCCAACTATTCTTTGGTATCTCCCGGAAGAATCCTACAAATGCAGTACACGCAGCAATACGCACGTCATCATTCTCGTCCTCAAAGCCAGAGTTGAAAATAGGTAAAACTTCATTGATGTATGATTTGTCAATCAATTCAGGAGCTGACGAAAATACACGGAACGCTGACTCTCGAAAGCTGGAGTCTGAATTTCTCGTAGCTTGAAACAATGCTGGTATCAATTCATTCCACGACCCTTGAGGAGATGCGTCTTCTTTGGCAACTTCAGAAATGGCATCGGAAAGCTTGTGCCTCACTTGATTGGACTGCTGAGACGTAAAACCATGCAAAAGAATAGAACGAATTTGCTGTCTTACAGGCTCGCTAATGACACCAATAGTTCTGTCGGTGACACTGGCAATCTCCTTGGGGGATCTTATGGCAACACGTCTGAACAAAACAGCGCAAAACGATTTGAGAGTGTCGTTATTCGAGCCACACGCTTGCTCTGCCAAAAAGATTAATAACATCTCAACATTGTCCTTTTTCATCCATTCTGTCTCGAGTAATTTTTCAGCCTCTGCTCTGATCGAGTTATCGGACGACGACAATCCATTTACTAACTGCGTCAATATACCCTGAACTTCATCTGGTAACGAAGACATAGTCAAATTCTTTATGAAAATTGCTCCCTTACTTCAAAAATTGATTTATGAATCTGTGTTCATAAGATCTACCTATGCGAAGGATTTTCTGAGCTATGTTAGTTTCAAGATGAGAAATATAATGAAACCAATATTTTCAAACAGATTATTGAAGACTTCGTTGGAATGGCTGTCTAAAAATTTATTTCAGTTGGGATATCACGTGCATCATTTTTTACAAATTTTTTTTATATTCGCACCAGTGCAGCCGATTTCGCAAGTTTAGAAGCCAAAATACGGTAACAGCTCTACAGTGGCTTGCTATTAATAGACGAAGTTAGTACTTAATTGATATTTATAATATACATGCATGCCAGTCTATTTTTTGAGAATGGTGATGACGTCTTCGTCTTCTAAAGCGTGGCCCAATCCCACAACTTGAGGTTGGTGCTTTACAGACGTCCCGTAGACAAGAGCGTTTTTAAAGTCCGACACTAAAGACTTGTGAATAGAGTTACAAAAGTCTTCAACGGTGCATCTGTCATTCCTCAAAACGACTGGTTCGTTGAAGTCTGGAAGTTTACCTTTTGGCTTTGTATAGACCCTGACAAGCTTCAATTTTTCCCACATCATCTCCAACAAATCGTCCAAATTCCATCCCTGACCGGAAGATATTGGAAGGGCATTTGGAATCTTATATAACAAGTCCAATTCCTGAATCGAGAAGGAATCGATCTTGTTGAGCACGTAGATAGCAGGTATGTATCTTCTCGACTTTGCTTCTATGGCATCGATCAAGTCGTCCACAGTGGCATCACATCTGAAAGCGATATTTGCCGAGTTTATTTTGTACTCTGCCATCACTGCTTTGATCTCGTCGTTGTCCAAATGCGTTAAAGGCGAGGTACTGGTGATGTTGATCCCACCCCTCTCTTTCTTCTGGATAACGATATTTGGAGGCTCTTTGTTGATTCTTATGCCTACTCCCTCCAACTCATATTCAATAATCCGCTTATGCTGCAATGGCTTGTTCACGTCCAAAACCAAAAACAACAAGTTAACCGACCTGGCCACGGCAATAACCTGCTTACCTCTACCTTTCCCGTCTTTAGCACCTTCAATAATACCAGGCAAATCCAACATTTGGATTTTGGCACCCTTATACTTGATTATACCTGGCACAGTCGTCAACGTAGTAAACTCGTAAGCTGCAGCCTCTGAGTGGGTCCCCGTCAACTTGGACAATAATGTAGACTTCCCCACAGATGGAAATCCAACAAATCCAACAGTACCAACACCTGTCCTAGCTACATCGAAGCCTGCACCACCACCTCCTCCACTGGAGGAGCTATCGGCCAAGAGTTCTCTTCTCAACTTTGCCAATTTGGCTTTAAGTTGGCCCAAATGAAATGATGTGGCCTTATTTTTTTGTGTCTTGGCCATTTCATCTTCGATAGCCTTAATCCTTTCAACCGTTGTCATTCTTCTTTGATTTTCTATCTCTGTTGTTTTCAACAAGACGAGGAAAACTGTTTAGATCATATAGTGAAGAGCAGACGTTAAAAAAAAAGTAGTGTGACGGTTGATCACCGAAAAAGTGTACAAAAAAAATTTCATGAACGGTTCAGTTTATAATGACAAAAGCAACAAATTTGCTAACATTCATATAGAAGTATAGTAAATATGGGTAAAAAGGGAAGTAAGAAAGGAGCTGCAGGAGGAGAGTTTTGGGATGATGAAGATATGGTTCAAGAGGCATCTCAAGGAGAAGAAACGGTGGCAAATAGTGAATCAGAGACTTCTACACCAGTTCCAGCCGAAGCAGAGGCGGCATCAGCAGAGGATGTGTCTGGAGACTTCTTGAGCTCAATTCGTAAGTCAAAGAAAAAGAAGGAAGACAAGGTTGAAGAGGAGAAGAGTAAACCTAAGGATGCTCCCAAGATCTTGTCCAAGAAGGAGAAAGAAAAGTTGAAGAAGGATGCCGAGAAGCAGAAGAAGAAGGAACAAGCAGCGAAGAAGAAGGCTCAACAGGCAGATAAGAAGGAACAGATCAAAGAAGCTAATAAGCAAAATGCGGCAGCAGCTGCAGCTTCGTCCTCGTCTGCTACTACCCCAGAGCCTGAGTCTGATGAACAAGTAAAGGCAAAAGCGTCCGCCAAAAAAGGTGGCAAGAAAGTTCCAGCTGGGCTCGCGGCATTGAAGCGTCAATTGGAATTGAAGAAACAGATGGAGGAAGAGCAACGTATTGCCGAAGAAGAAGAAGAGCAGCGTCGTCTTGAAGAAGAGAAAATCGCAGCGGAAGAGGAAGCCCAACAAGAGGCAATCAGAGCCGCCAAAAAAGAAAAGGAAAGACTCAAGAAAGAGCAATTGAAAGCTGAAGGTAAGTTGTTGACAAAGAAGCAAAAGGAGGAAAAGAAATTGCAAGAGCGCCGCCGTCAGCAATTATTGCAAGGAAACGTATCTGTCGCTGGCTTGCAACAAGATGCCGATAACGCTTCTAAACCAAAGAAGGTAGTATACACTAAAAAGAAGTCCTCAAAACCTAAAACATTTGTTCAAGACAACTCTAAGGTTTCTAAGCAGGCAAAGCAAGAAGAAAAGAAAGCTGACGAGGAGGAACTTGTTGATGACTGGGAGAAGATGGCACTCGACGACGAAGAGCCAGTCGCTGACGATTGGGAAGCCGCTTTACAGGAGGATGAGGAAAGTGAGGAGACAAAAGAAGACGATTCTGAGGCCCTTAAAAAGGCCGAAGCTGAACGTCAAGCCAAGGAAGAGGCCGAACGTAAAGCAAGAGAAGAAGCTCAAGCTGCTGAAAAGGCCAGACAAGAAAGGGCCAAGAGAGAGGCTGACCGTAAGGCTAGAGAGGAAGCTGAACGTAAAGCCGCTGTGTCTAAGAGAACTGGCGAAGCTACTGGCGATTTACGTTCGCCTATTTGTTGTATTTTAGGGCACGTCGACACAGGTAAGACTAAGTTGTTAGATAAAGTCCGTCAAACGAATGTTCAGGGTGGTGAGGCTGGTGGTATTACGCAACAGATTGGTGCCACCTATTTCCCTGTTGATGCCATAAAGCACAAGACTGAGGTCATGGCTAGATATGAGAAGCAAACGTTCGATGTTCCAGGTCTATTGATTATTGATACTCCTGGACATGAGTCGTTTACAAACTTGAGATCCCGTGGGTCTTCGCTTTGTAACATCGCTATTTTAGTTATCGATATCATGCATGGTTTAGAACAACAGACTCTTGAGTCCATCAGATTATTGAGAGAAAGAAAGGCTCCTTTCGTCGTTGCATTGAATAAGATCGATAGATTATACGACTGGAAGGCCACCCCAAACAATTCTTTCCGTGACTCCTTTGCCAGACAAACAAAATCTGTTCAAGGAGAATTCCAAAACAGATTTGAGCAAATCAAACTTGCTTTAGCCGAACAAGGTTTGAACTCCGAGTTGTATTATCAAAATAAGAATATGTCCAAGTACGTTTCTATTGTTCCAAGTTCCGCTGTATCAGGTGAGGGTGTGCCAGATTTATTATGGTTATTACTAGAGTTGACCCAAAAGAGAATGTCAAAACAGTTGATGTACTTGACGAAGGTTGAAGCTACTATTTTGGAAGTCAAAGTTGTTGAAGGTTTTGGTTACACAATTGATGTCGTTTTATCTAACGGTGTATTGAAAGAAGGAGACAGGATTGTATTATGTGGGTTGAACGGTCCGATAGCAACAAATATTAGAGCTTTGTTGACACCGCCACCTTCCCGTGAATTACGTATTAAGTCAGAATATGTTCATCATAAGGAAGTAAAAGCGGCATTGGGTGTAAAGATTGCAGCCAACGATTTGGAGAAGGCAGTAGCTGGGTCCCGTTTGGTTGTTGTAGGCGAAGACGATGATGAAGAGGCTATCATGGAAGAAGTCATGGATGATTTAACTGGGTTATTGGATTCTGTTGATACTTCAGGTAAGGGTGTTGTCGTTCAAGCCTCTACATTAGGTTCCTTGGAAGCTTTATTGGATTTCTTGAAAGAACTGAAGATTCCAGTAATGTCCATTGGCTTAGGTCCAGTGTCAAAGAGAGACATTATGAAAGCTAGTGCCATGTTAGAGAAAGCGCCAGAGTATGCCGTAATGCTATGCTTTGATGTCAAGGTCGACAAGGAAGCCGAGCAGTACGCTATTGAACAGAACATCAAAATTTTCAATGCAGACATCATCTATCATTTGTTTGATCAATTTACTGCATACCAAGGAAAGCTTTTGGAGGCTCGTCGTAAAGAGTTTTTGGAATACGCCGTTTTGCCATGTGTCTTGAACACTATACAGATCATCAACAAGCGTAACCCAATGATCATCGGTGTTGATGTCGTTGAAGGTGCTGTTCGTATTGGGACACCAATTTGCGCAGTTCGCCAAGATCCGGTTACAAAGCAACCTAATGTAATGGTTTTAGGTAAGGTTGTTTCCTTGGAAGTGAACCACAAGTCTCTCGATGTCGTCAAAAAAGGTCAAACCTCAGCAGGTGTGGCCATGAGATTGGACAATCCATCAGCTGTACAACCCACATGGGGTCGTCATGTTGATGAGTCGGACAACTTATACTCGTTGATTACTCGTCGTTCGATTGATACGTTGAAAGATCCTGCATTCCGTGATACTGTTAGCAGAGACGATTGGTTGTTAATTAAAAAATTGAAGCCAGTTTTTGACATTAAATAGGTCTGACTTCTTATTGTACTATTCACTGTATTATGCGTTCTTTAGGCATCTATATCTCATTCGTATCCACTCGAAGTAATACATATATCTCATGTTTCTGATTGTATCTATATTCGACAAAAAAGTCAAAATGTACTTATTACCCTAATAGGAAATCTAAAATGATGCCCAATGAACTTAGTTGAAATCGATTTTTGATGATTAACTATAATTTTCTACTATTACTTTGACGAATTGATATCGAATTAGCCATGCAAGATTTACCACCCATTGGAGGATACGAACCAGTTCAGTGGAAAAGAAATCTTCCGTCAAGGGGTTTTAGACCTGCTATTTACTTTTGGGGTATTACTGGAATGATGGCATTCGGGTTTTACAGGTATTATAAGGGTGTTGATGAGCAGCGTGAACTAGCAAGAGAGAGACAATGGGCCCGGTTTTACTTGGAGCCTTTATTATTAGCTGAAGAAGACAGAAACGTTGCAAGAAGATACTATTCTGAGAAGGCGAGACAAGAACTCGTTAGAGATTCTATGTCTCCAGAAAACAAGGCTAAGTTTGATGAAGAAATATACCACGACAAATCGAAGTTCCGTTTCCCAAGATACACTGCTGGAGTTAATCCATCGGAGCGTTGAATGTGAAAGGGAACACGCATGAAATTGTTATTCCACCACCGATCACCTTGGTTATACGACCAATTACGCCTAGACTTTGCAAGCACAGATAGCTATTCAGTCCAAAAGCTTCTCGGAGAAATTAATTTAATATGAGAATAGTGCCAATAATGAACTACTCTATAAATACTACATAGTCACTTGGACTCATCATTTATATCTTTTAAAACTTCTGCAAATCAATCTTAACGAAGGTTCCCTCACTTGTAACAACTCTAAGCGACATGTCAGTAGCAAGGGCACATTGTCTTTAAATAATGGGTGAAGTCGTACTATAAATTCTTCAACAATTTTGAGTACAGGACTAATTAGGTGATTTTTTTAATATGAACAATTAGTATCACTAACTTTTTAACTTTCGTGCTTAAATTGAACTAGATGGCAGTCAAGGTCAGTAAAAAAGAACTTGCAAGTTCTATAATAGAGAACTATGATTATTTCGTGTTCGATTGTGATGGTGTTCTTTGGCTAGGTGACCATTTATTACCACTGGTTTGCGAAACATTAGATTTGTTAAAGCAACACAACAAAACCGTTCTCTTTGTTACGAACAACTCTACCAAGTCTCGGGATTCTTACTTGGGCAAATTCAAAAAGCTTGGTGTACATGGGGTCAGCAAGACTCAGATATTTGGATCATCGTATGCCTCCGCAGTTTACATCGATAAGATTCTACAATTGCCAAAGGATAAGAAAGTGTGGGTTCTAGGTGAACAGGGTATCGAGCACGAGTTGCATGAGCTCGGATACGAAAGCGTTGGCGGTACGGACGCAGAATTAGAAAAGGATGGGATCAAATTTGACCCTGAACACAGAATGCTTGCGGAATTGGATGAAAAGGTCGGAGCAGTCGTCACCGGGCTAACTTTCAACGTCAATTACTTGAAGCTTTCCATGACTATGCAATATTTATTGAAAAATAACAAATCAATTCCTTTTATTGCTACAAATATTGACTCCACCTTTCCCGTGAAAGGCAAGCTATTAATTGGAGCCGGTTCCATCATTGAATCAGTTGCGTACGCTAGTGGCCGTCAGCCTGATGCAATTTGCGGTAAGCCCAATCAATCTATGATGAACTCGATCAAAGCAGACCATCCTGAATTGTCTAAAAACCCTTCTAAAGGCCTCATGATCGGTGACAGATTAAATACCGATATGAAATTTGGAAGAGACGGCGGTCTTGACACTTTACTCGTCCTTACTGGTATAGAAACCGAGCAGTCAGTTTTGTCCTTAGACTCATCCGAATCCCCTACATACTACGCGGACAAGCTAGGGGATTTGTATGAATTAACCAAGTAGAGATAGAGGTGTAAATCTAGAATTACTTTTGTGCAATGTATGACGTAGTTTGAAAATTTCGAATCCTCAGCATTTAATAGTGGTGATTATTCGAGCAGGGTTATTCAGCAGGCTCTTCCCTGGCAGACACTTCAATCTTAATAAATTTACGGAATATCGGTTTCCAAGAGGTCTACATTAGTTTCAAATCGCTTTAATTTCAATTTGCAAATTCTTGTCGTGGGAGGAAATCTATTGAAGTTTTTAGGGCTCAAAGTCAGGCACTCAATCATAGAAAACTGAAGATAGATTAACAAGTAGTCGAAAGCGGACATTTAATTCAATCATACAGACAAAAAGCATTTTTAAAAGTCAATTGTTTAAAGTATATTATGACCGAAGATAAGACGAAGCAATTACAAGAATCAGGTCTAGTCGAGTGGTCCGTGTTCTCTGAATTGGTAGCCATGGACGAGGACGAGGAAGGCTTTTCCAAATCTTTATTTCAGACATTTGTAGACCAAGTGCTAGAGACATTCACTGAAATTGATGACAACTTGAAGAATAAAAATTTTGATAAGGTTTCTGGGTTAGGTCATTATTTAAAGGGATCTGCTGCTGCTTTGGGACTCGTGAAAATTTCCTCGCAGTGTGAGAGGATTCAGAATTACGGACACAAGGTAAACTTTGACAGTTTTGAATTGAAAGATAAAGAAGAGTTAAGCGATGATGAGTTTTGGACTGAGTTGATCCAGGATGCATTACAAAAGGCCAGAGATGGTTTTGCCAATTCTAGAAAAGCCTTGAACGACTACTTTGGCGACGAGTTTTGAATGGAACGATAGTTTACGTCAATAAGCTTAAACCAGGATGTCGAAATAGACGAATAACTAAGACAGTTAGATTAAGTATCGGTTTACAAGTAATGATTATTTTATGAAATAGTTTTATAATAAGGACCCTAAGATTAAAGGAGCTAATAGTAGAATGCATTTTAGTCTTTCTGTATTATATATATATATATAACACTGATAGATATATATGTATTTTGTTTTCTTTTGACTTTTACTTTAAAGCTTTCTACTCTATTATCAGAAAAAAGTAATTTGTCTCATGGCATCGTTTCCTTCTTCGCTAAGACACAGTAATCCATATAATCGACGTGATACGGTATAAGGAACCGCAAAAATTGAGGAATCCAAATAATTTTACCTATTCCAAAGCTGCTACCACTTGGGTTGATTAGTTTATTGCAATTCATGATTTCCCAATCCTTCTCCGCAACTAATCCGTCAGACTTTCTCTTCACAACGCTTGGCTCATTTATCTCAACGTTCGCTGGCTGAGAATTGTCTATGTAATAAGAACAAAATTCAAGGTCAACGATTTTGTCCTCAGAAAACTCGTTTTTGTTATTCATGCCATATGGAATAGAGGAGGTAGATAATCTCAAACCAGCCCCTTCAACAAAATCGCCCGGTAGCAAGCCGTCAAATCCACTTCTGACGAATTTTAGACGATAATTGTTTGGTAAAAAAAAAGAATTCGGGAAGTGATACCATTCACGACCAGTGCAAACATTTAAGGGTGAGTCTGAATTAGGTAGTTTGGCCAATTCTTCACACGTCGACAAAGGAGAACTATAGTTTTCGACCAAGTTGAATATTCGTAAAAGGGAAACTATTCCAACTAGAAATGCAAAGACCAATTGCGCCAATTTTTCAACACGTTTGGTACTCACCTTGTTCCCGAATACACCTCTGCAAACAAAGGTTATTGTTGGGAACAAGACAGTTAATAGCAACGAACAGTTAATGATTATGAGAGGATAAATCGGATATAAAAACCTCTCCTCTTTGTGAGGTTGGCAACCGAAGATAGTTGACCATATTATCAACGGTAGACAAGTTGTAACTATAACTTTAGATTTGTTCTTACCCACAAAGAAAAACCCATTTAACAACGTTCCTATGTACCCAAGGACCGCCACTATGTTGAAGTTGACAAGCAAATTTAAGATATAATAGTGAAAAGGTTCCACTCCGAAAATTTCTGGACCTTCACCCTCGTTACCAAAAACGTTATAGAGAACAATATTCAAAGGTACGAAATCGAACTTTTGGTAAAAAAATGAGTCAATGGCGGTACTAAAAGCCACTATGAATATCAATCCAAACAAGCAACCCTTAATGATAGTAAATAGTGTTTTAATTTCGTATACTTTTGTCGCTAGGATATAAAAACCAATTGGAAGTCCCAAGGCAACTGCGAAAGGCCATCCAACAATTCCACCTAAAATGAACCACAAGACAGCCCCAATAAATTTAGTTGTATCATTGTCAGTAATGGCAGATAACGAGTCCGATGTGGCCATTGTAACACAATTCATAGCAAAAGAAGACGGCAACAATGCAACTCCAGCATGAGACATTCCTGGTGCTACGGTTGAAAGGAAAAGGAACCACCCCCCTACCTTGCTATTATAGGCGCTGTTTAGTCTACAGAATAATCTGCATTCTGTAAAGCACGTAAACCCACACAACGCAACTAGGCGAATCCAATAGAATTGGTAATACGATGGTATGCGAAGAAATTGCAGAATGTACTCGACGGGAAGTGCTAGCAAATAGTACGGTATCAAGTAAGCGTACGACCTTATCGCATATTCAGGGGAATACTCCCAAGTTTGCTTTCCGAATCCTCTCACCAATAAGTTTAGTGGCTCCCAGTAGTTGAATGTTTCATCGCAATCAGATATTATCATGAAAATCGCGGAATAAACCCTGACTATCACATTGAAACAGATTAGTCCCAATTGTAGCCCACTAAACTTCTTGGCGTCTCCCGAGCTGTTTTTCAAACCCATTTTAGTACAACCAGGCAAAACAAATTTAAAATAGCTTCTGGAAGAGAGTACTTTTCAATGCGCGCTACGATTATATGCGGAATCTATATCTTTTAAGCATCTATTTTAAATATCTACTTCAACTAAATACATTCGAACCTAGTTGATAGGTTTTTCTAACATCGAATGACGCGATGGACCAACACCAACCCACTGAATTGGGACCTTCAAGTAATCCTCAATATACTCCAAGTACTTCTTGGCATTTTTTGGTAAATCTTCGTACTTGTCGATTTTACTGATGTCTTGTTCCCAACCTGGCAAGACGGCGTATTCGACGTCAACCTTGCCCAATACGTGTAAGTCTTCTGGGAAGTTTTCGAGCTTTTTGCCCTTGTAAGAGTATGAAACAGCCACTTTAATTTCTTTGAAAGAGTCTAACACGTCCAATTTAGTAATATTCAAAGAACTGTAACCATTGATAAGGGTTGAATACCTCAATACTACCAAATCTAACCAGCCGCATCTTCTCTTTCTACCAGTGGTGACGCCGTATTCGGCACCAACACTTTGCAAAGTTTCACCATCTTCGTTCAATTGCTCCGTTGGGAACGGGCCCTCACCCACTCTGGTGGTATATGCCTTTACTACACCGTAGACATTATTAATAGCCTTTGGAGGAATCCCCAACCCAGTACACACGCCACCGATACCAGTGGAAGAAGAAGTGACGTAAGGGTAGGTACCGAAATCCAAATCCAACATCAAAGCATTAGCCCCTTCGACCAAAATCTTCTTTTTCTGGACAATAGCTTTGTGCATGAACTCAACCGAATCCACAACGTGGCCCTTGAGTAACTCTCTGTATTTCTCATACTTAGCTAACTCTGCCTCGACGTCATAGTCGAAAGACCCGTAACGCTTGAATCTTGATTCAATCAATCTATGATAACGAGTCTTAAACTCTTGCCAAGATTCGGGTTCTTCGGACACGAGGTGGTGAACACGGATACCTGATCTCGAAGCTTTGGTAGCGTAAGTGGGACCGATACCCTTCCCAGTGGTACCAATCGACTTCTTATCCTCTGACAACTCGGCTTCCTTCAACTTATCAGTACGCTGGTGGAAATCAAAGACCAAGTGGGCCCTGGAAGAGATGAACAACCGGTCGCGGCAATGTAACCCCTTTTTTTCAAGTTCTTCCAACTCTTTGAAAAGCGACGGAATGTGAATAACCACCCCAGAACCAACCAAATTCAAACATTTGGGATTAACCAAACCGGAGGGTAACATATGGAAATCATACTTCGTCTTTCCAACAACGATAGTATGGCCCGCATTATTACCACCCTGGCATCTAGCGCAAACATCTATTTCGTCGCATAATATGTCGACCAACTTTCCTTTTCCTTCATCTCCCCATTGAGATCCTAAAACAACGTCACACATGTTGAATAATTATCCGTTATAGCTTATAAAACTATAGAAACCCTTAAGAACTAAGACCTTTAATAAATTAATAATAAAGTCCCGTTAAAACCAAAAAAGACCTAAATAAAATCTAACCGTGAGTAAAATGTTCGCTATTTATTGTCGAACAAAGAAAATCAGAGTAAATGTGAATCACATACAAATTAAGATCCTCACTAAATGTCTGACTCTGAAATTAATTGTACATGCTTTTTTGCATGCAACTTCCCACGCACGCTCACAGACGCAAAGATATTAGTACTTAATCACGTACTGATCCTGGGGTACACAGAATGTAATTGAAGGATTTTTTTTTTTTATTACATTCACCTGTTGGTCTCTGTGTCTAAACTCGGTAACAACGTATTTTATGTATTAAAGCTACAGGAATGGTGGATGTAAGCTGTAAGCCGGAATAATCGCGAGTCGCTGCCTGTACAGCATGCAGCAAACTGTGTGATGGGCCTGGATTACCGGGCTAAGGAATTGACATTCTACAACTTTTGGTAACAGCATTGTAGCAAGAACCACCAATATATTGCTGCAACTGCTAGAAGACGTCTGAAGTTGGAAATTTGGTACTCGAGTAGGTATATGTCAAATACAAATAACTTAAATCGGAGCTATTACTTCAAATAGTGATGCTTCTGAATTTTTCATTATTTCTTGAATTTTTCGATTTCTTCCGAAATCTCCAAAAACACATTAATTTGTAGATAGGCTATGCTTACACGATACTTGCGAGCGATCCACCAAAGGCGACATTGTAGCTTGAGTACAAGAGGCCTTCTATTTTACTCCAAGCCGGCTTCTGTGCCCATGCGGCTTGACTCCTCTTCCTTTGAACCACAAATCTGAAAAGACATCTTTTAATGAACAACGAATCAACTTCTCTCGTCCATATCATAATCAAAACCTACACACTTGCTAGACAGCTGGTATTTACAGAACTCTATACTCCAAAAATGCCCTCACTCAATTTATTTTCACACAGACATCGGAGAGAGCCCTCGTTTCAGAACCCATATGTATATTTAAAGGAAGAAGCCCTCCTTCGTTTCCAAAAGGAGCGAGAATTCACCGAGAGAAAGGCAGCAGAGGAGAAAAGAGTAGAGGAGGTTACGATTGAAAAGAACATTCGCCTGGCTATAAAGCATCTAAACCACGCAGCAAGACGCAGAAGACACACCATTGCGCGGAGAAGGCTCAATCAAAAAGCTAGAACCTTGTGCAACTACTTTCATGAAGATAGAAACAACTATGAAATTCCACTTGGCACAGGTGCTTTGAACAATATGCTAGAAGTGGTCCAGGGATACTTTCTGAAAGGCTCGAACCAATTTACATATTCTTCTGCTAACGCAGATGCAGAGATTTCCAAAATGACTGCGAAAAAGTCGCCAGACCTCGAGGTTCAACATGCAGATACTGGTGATATCAATTCACTTCGACCATCTCTAAGTTCGAGCACTGATTCATCTAGATCTACCGTTAGTGGTATGAAGTCTTGTGCTTCCAACTTGACTTCTTTAGAAGACGATTGTCAAAGACAAAAAGGCATGATTCATGCAAATTCGTCTACAAACTTATCCATCGCTTCGAGTCGTCAAGCTAACGCTTTTGGCCTCTCAGAGCCTCTTATACCCAAGAGGAGAGAGCTGGTCATTGAATTGTCGCCACTGCAAATGGACGGTGGGTATGATAATGTCAGTTCCATCCACACTTCTAACCTATACTTTTGTTATAATAGCACTATAGATGCTATTAAATGGGAGTCCCGCAACCATAATCACCCTGGCATACCAGATGAGATAGATTCAAAAGTAGATAGCACCGAATATTCGAATAGGCCGGTTTTAAAATACGAGGAGGATTTCGCTGGATACTATCATCAGAATGGCACCATTGCATTACCGAAAGCCAATTTTTTCGGTAAAAAGCTTCACTCATTCAGACGAAAGTATCATAAGCACTCCGTCATACCAGCTGAATTTGATCCTTTTGATACCAGCGATCATACTTATCTTTCTTCAGAGTTCGCTGACCGTATATCGGACACTTCAAAATATGGAGAGCATGCCGCATCCTTTGAGACGTTAGCGAACGAAATACTAGCCTTAACAACCAATGAAAAGCAGATAGGAGGAAACCAACTGAATGCATGAGTACCAAGGGGCGTGATCAAAATTATGACTCAAGTGAGATCAATAGTTAAGGAACGGGGAAGTTTAAGCAACATTTTGACTCCACTAGAGCATATGCCAAAATTCAAGGTCCCAAATATGTTGTCGTCCAGAAAGACACTGTATTCTGAGCTCGGTGTACGTAAGGAGTCGAATGGAGCCGCTTGAATGTGATCACATTGACTTGGTAGCTCAACTCGGCTTGTACAAAAGCATCAGTTCTGATCAGTCACTTCTACCGATATTACGACTCAGTGAAAGAGTTCCTAGATAATGAATGTTTATATTATTTAACAGATGAGGAAAACTAAGAGATTCAGCTCCACGTATATAATTAAGTAACTCAATCCAATTTCGCTAAGATTGCGTCAGTGAATTCAGTGGTAGAAGACGAACCGCCAATATCTTTGGTTCTGATTTTACCGTCGGCAATAACGTCGTAGGTAGCCTTGGAGATTCTGTCTGCGTGGTCATTCAAACCCAAGTGCCTCAACATCATGGAAGCAGATAAGATCATAGCAGTTGGGTTAGCTGTGTTTTGACCCTTGATATCTAAACCAACGTGTCTGCAACCTGGTTCGAAAACGGCGTACTCTCTACCGAAGTTAGCACCTGGAACTAAACCGGGGCCACCAATCAAAGCAGCACCGATGTTAGACAAGATGGAACCGTACAAGTTTGGAGTCACCAACACATCGAATTGGTGAGGCTTTGCAACGGCTTGCATGGAAGCGTTATCGACAATCAAGTCGTTAACTTCAATACCCGAGTAGTCTTGACCGACATCCTTGACGGTGGTCCTGAACAAACCGTCACCTAATTTCATAATGTTAGCCTTGTGAATAGCGGTGACCAACTTTCTATTATTCTTCTTGGCAAAGTCAAAGGCAAACTTAGCGATTCTTTCCGACTTGAACCTGGTCATGATCTTCAACGACTCAACGATACCAGGGTACGATTGGTGCTCCAAACCGGAGTACTCACCCTCGGTGTTTTCTCTCACCAAGGCAAAGTCGATACCGTCCAAACGAGACTTGACCCCTGGGATGTTCTTGATCAATACTAACGAGGCGTAGATGTCCAACTCTTTCCTCAATGCAACGTTCAACGACTTCCCTGACGATCCGGTAGGGGTGTACAAGATTCCCTTCAACCCAACCTTGTTTCTCTTCAACGACTCAACCGCTTCTGACACGGCGCTGTGCTCCTTGTCCAACCCCGATACGTCAACCACTTCCCACTCAATTGGAGCGTTAACGTGAGTGAAAATAGTCTTCACCGAGTCCGTGATCTCCTTCCCAATCCCGTCCCCTGGAATCAAAGTCACCGTATACTTACCGCCATACTTCTTTGGCAATGCCGATTCTGGCGAGATGAATGTGGCCAACTGACGAACCGTGTTCTATATCCCGTGGTTAGTATTCTGTCTCTCATTCGCGGACCAGTTCTCCCCAAGGAGCCTCTGTTCACCGCTACTGTCACCAAAAGCAGCCATCAAGCGCCTCGTAAAACTTACTTTCTGAATACTACTTCTCAACATGCTGTACGATGATCAATGAATAACTTTCTTTATTCAAATAGCAAAAATTAGGCAATTTCCTGCTAAAAGTCCCTATTATTAAGGAGCTCCAAGCCTGAAATTTTTCGGAAATTTTTTATTTACTACCATCCGCCGCTTTTGTATCACTTTATTATGTGGCCGGAGATGGTGCGCGCTTTCGACTCCGGCCGGCTCCGACAATTGCCGGCGACATTTGCTGTTATTGGCCAGCGCGCCAGACGGCATGAGAAGCCGAATGGAACTCACGGGAACAAGAAGCGACGATGAAAACGCTGTCGTGCGACAGCAGAAGCGCCGCCTAAAGCAGCACAAAGCCATGACTACCCCGTGACCAAAAAGACTTTGTTTATATGCAGTGCATTGAAAAATTCACTATTGGGCCATATCTATATAGTAAGAAATAGTAGGCACTGGTATGTCTTGGAGCCTTATAGGTAACTGATAGTACGATGAGCTGTAACATAGCCAAGCAGCTTTACAAGGATTTGCAAAAGGAGCTTTCCATAATCAATGGGAAAGCATTTAAAGTGCACAGTGAAAAGGAAATCGCTAGACAAAAGGCCAAGTTGCAGTATGAAAAAATTCAGATGATCCGTCAAAAACAGAGCACCAAGGATATCGAGGAGAAGATAGCGCGGGTGAACGCATGCGGGATCAGACCACCGCGTATCAACAACACGGTGGCGAAGGAGATGATGCGGGAGCGGGAGGCTACGCCGGCCAATTTGGAGAATATGGCCAACATCACGATGTTTTTGCGGTCGCAGAGGGAATACAGCGAGTTGGTTGCACGGTACAATCCCGGGTTGGGCATGGACCAAGAGGACCGGGTAAGGCGGACTGCCAACCGTGTTGGTTTGGCCATTCCCGAAAACTGAGTCTTGCGACAGTGTCGTTCCTTGGGCAATGAACATATAGATATGAAATTGAGGGGCCCGAACAGCTGAAGCGAAGATAAAAGGGTGATACAAACCATAGCTACACAGAGGTACACTCGTACAGTAAGATGCTGTTCGATATCGTTTGTACAGCTGGGGCGCATTAATAAAATAATACATCTAGTAATATACAGTAGCTATACAGTAGCAAAATACACAGGGGGAAGCTCAATTCAAGTTTTTCCGTTTGGCGCCGCCGCCCACCGTGATGAAGTCGTGGTCATTTTTCCGCTTCAAGTTGCAATTCGCCATCAACAATCCCGAATTGCTCTGCTTGATGGCTACATTTTCGTGATAAAACTTCTTCAAATTTTCTGTGATCAAGAGGTCCTCATAGTACTGAGAGTTTAGCGGGGTGAGGTGCGGGTTGGTGATGCGGAGGTTGGTAAAACTGGCGTCAAAATTAAAATTGTAGCTGTCCATCATGTAAGACATGGCCACGGCCGTGGAAAGATGAGCGTTTCCGTCTTGAGAGACGATAAGCACGCCAATGGTGTCGTTTACGTGCTTCATTAACTTAATCAACCGATTGATATTGAAAAATTGGTGCTTGAGGTTTCCTGTCAATATCGGGCTCGCAATAGATAGCGGTTTGTCCTGAGGAAATTTGTGAATCAAGTTCTGCGCTTGCGGATTGAGATGGTAGAAGAAACTGATGTAGTTTAGCAAAATCTTGCTGAACCGCTGTACGTAATCTTCCAAAATGGCAATGTCGCCCTCCTCCACCTGGTTGCTATCAAAAGACGGGTCCAACAGCAATATTATCAAATCCGACAGTATGTGCATCCCACAATCGTTGAGCTGCTTCAAAAACTTGCATGTTGGCGAGCAGTTGATAATCACCTTTATGTTGTTGTCATCTATAAACTGCTGCTGCCAGAGCGCCTCGTTCGATCCGAGCCATATAGAAGGCGATATTTCCTTGGCGGCATTGGCTCCTCTCATATCGACGTCGTAGTACATCTGTTCATCTTCATACATCTCGTATTACGCTCGTTAAAAATTTGGCCTCTGCTGCTTTTGCACCAATATAATGTTTACTCTATCGGGGTATGTTTTGCCGGTAAATCACTATTTTTGTAGGGTTGAGCCTACTTTTCCGTATAGATACAATAATAATCTACTGAATCACAATTGGTCGTTTTGTGAACCAGCATACGACTTACTGTATCTAAATTCATGGCAGGGCCCGGTTGCCTTATATAGGTCTGGTAAAATATTTCAGCGGTTATGGAGAAATGACGACAAAAGACGCCGAGTGTCTATTTCTTACATAAGCCCAAGTCGTCGGCAATATCGCTAATTGTGTGCGGCACAATGTTCGTAAAGCACAGTGCAAGTGCACATTCTATGCGCACACTGACATGCGCATGGAAGGCTGGAAGAGTAGTCGAACCGTAATAAGGTTATTTTCTGGCAATAAAAGAAACGAAAGCTGGAATATTACCTTTATCGCCTTCTAGACTTAAACGAGTAGTTAAAAACAACACATGATAGCGAGTGAGGCCGGATGGTAAGAAGGGAGGACACATGTCTATATATGGTAACTATAACTATACAACTGTATACATATTAGAGGCCCCGACGGAAAAATGAAAAACAGACTTTGAAAGATAAAGGAGGCTAAGTGTCGGCTTATAAAGAGGCTTCGAAGTGATTCGAACTTCCCAAGAAGCCTTCGGTATGCTGGCAACGATGTAGTGGGCGTTATAACGACGGAGGGTACTGCAACCAGTAGTGCACCGACCAATATATATCAGTAGTTATTGAACCTCAGCACCACTGTCAACAACGTAGCAAGAGAAGCACTCTGGCAATGCTTCATCCATTTTTTTCAACAACCAGAAACTCAATTCGCTTGACCTCGGTGAGGTCCTTGCTTTCCAGAAATTTGTTCACCAAGGCTTACCCTATCAATAGTCGACTTACCTCCCATAGTCGCATGCTGACTGTCAATTTGTTTGTGGGGTCAATGGGAGCATTCTTCTTGGCCAACGCTCTTCAATCCAGGCCACCGATTTTGAATGACGCTGTCTATTCGGCTAACCGCCCTTTATCTGTTCAACAGCGGCCCGTGGGTGCCAAGATCGAGCCAGTTCATTCAAGGTTTAATGGCAAGTTGGATTATCAGGAATTGATGATTGGATCCGTGACAGGGTTGTTCTTGGGGATGTTAGCCGGTAAGCTCAGCTCTGCAATTGTATTCTTGACGTTGTCGTGTTATCTTTTGACCCAGTTTTTGGAGAACAGGGGTATTATTACAATCCCTTGGAGATCGTTCATTTCAGTGGGATCGGAGAAGATTGATGTGAAGAACTTAGTTTTGAACAAACCTAGCTTCAAGATATCTTTTGTGTTATCGTTCTTGATTGCAGCTTTCAACGTGTAGCGGTGCATCATTGAGCAGATCCCCACTCTCCTACAGCTTTGAATATTTGTCAAAGGTTTTAGGTACAGTCCTTACAAGTTCGCAAAATACAGTAACAATATCAAAATTATGCTATAAGAAACAGTATATATATACATAGTCTAACATATGTTTGGCATACGAGTCAACACATCAAAGGAACCCGTACCAACATTCGACAATTTGCCCATTACAATTCTAGAACTTGGGCTTTCTAAATCTTCTCTTTCACCATCAAGAACCGCTTTGGTTAAGAATTGACAAGTAGTTTCGTATGACATTTTCATGAACGCGGAGGTAGATGAGTCAATACCTTGTCTATTGAATGCCAAGTAGGTACCTTCTCGAGTCATCATGTCACCAATCAAATCAAGGTGACGCGAAGAAACAGCAATAGCGTACCTGTCAAAAACATTCTTGATTTCATTCACAATGGTATTCCTGGCAGCTTCAACACCGTAGGTTTGCAATACTGCAGCGATATCATTCGAGGTTATACCATTAACATCAATAAAATCATCTTGATCCCACATTGCTCCAAAATTGACACCTTCGGTAGTCAAAATACGTGGACCACCGGCCTCAGGTTGAGGGTGAAGACAACGCCCAATTCGAGGGATCTCTCTCACAACAACCTTCCGGCATATTTCTTCCACAATATTCACCATCAACAACTTTTGTGTATTACCAGATAAATCGAGCTTAAATTCACACCATTCACCATTATCGTCGTCAAAATTGAATTTGCTAATCAAATTATGAGAGGAGATGACCTCGGCTTGACGATCCTTAGCACTCTTAGACAAAACCTTTTTTTCAATCTCTGGCTTCATTTCCACATCTGATTGCTCGTCATCGGATGATTCGTTCTCAGATGAGGAATCTTCCATATCTTCGTCGGAAGTTGCTTCTGCTCTCTTCATCGTTTCAATTTCGTCGTCATCAGGCTCATCATAAGATACAGCTTGTTTACCACGAGACTTCTCGTCAGAAGCAGTCCCATCTTCAGAGTTTTCATTAGGAATGCTATTATTAGTCGCAATAGACAAGTCCGTCTGTGACTTCGGAACTGCAGTTCCGACATTAGGTAACGAATCAGGCTTACGTTGCTTTTTAACTTCTTTAGTCACTTGTGCCTCAAGTGCACCTAAGAACTTGTCAGTGATAACAGTTTCTAAATGTTCTTGAGATATATCATACTCTTGCTCATACTCGTTGCGGGAGAAAAACTTCATGCTGATGTTGTATGACCTAGCATTATCTCCGGATTCAGATGCGCTTGTAGTTTCAGTTACCACTACCTTATCGATGAACTCTGATAAAACGACCTTCGCAGCAGACTTACAGAATGAATCTGCTTGTGGGTCAGTAACATCGTCTAGAATTGGTAAAGTCATTTGTGGTGTCTTAATGGCTGCAGAAGCAGTCATAATAATTTCACGCATACGAGGAATACCTAAGGTGACATTAGCAGCACCGTGACCGGCAAAATGGAAGGTGTTCAACGTCATTTGGGTCGATGGTTCACCAATAGATTGCGAAGCAATAATACCAACAGCTTCACCTGGATCTATGACTGACCTCATGTATTTCAATTGCATTAAAGCACGGAATTTCTTTTCACTCAAAATACTGCCATTTTTCTTGTCTTTAGAAGATGCGAACAAATGCAGATTTTCACTTACGAAATTATCCAACTTATCTTGGAAAGTTTCGGAAACGGACCCCAAGTATTTAGATGGATTGTAAACAGATAAAACAGGATCATACTTGTTTGTTTGAGCGTAATGTGGTACACTTTTTTGCTTTTTCATATTTTTACGTGCCTTCTTTGCGTACAGCAAGGCCAGCTCAGTATCCAAATGCCACGAGAATTCACCAGGATTGTACTTCGCCAACAATGCATCGTAGTTTTCCATACAAAACTTGAACTCGTTCATATGTGATTGCTTAGTGGTATCGATAGCATCACCACCATAAAGGAATTGGATCAAGGCGCCGTCGCCATCTCTCACTGAATTATCATAGCCTACATGAACACCCTCTAATTGCTTAGTCAAACAACGTTGCAAGTAACCTGATCTAGAGGTCTTCACAGCAGTATCAATCAAACCTTCACGACCGGCCATACAATGGAAATAATACTCCTGTGGCCTTATCCCAGAGTAGAAACGCCCTTTAATGTAACCACCAGCCCTGGCATCAGTTTCAAATGCTTTAAATGAAGGTAAAGTCTTACCGGAGACCATTACCGGCACCCTTCTACCTTCTAAAGCTTGTTGCCCTAGCAAACACATAATTTGTGATACGTTGACATTGGATCCCTTTGCTCCCGATAAAGCCATAGCTTGCATAGAATTATATGGGAAACGTTTCATAGTGCCTTCTGGCACACACTTGGAAACGACTTGAGAGGTGATAGCGTTAACTTTTGATTGGGTAACAGCATCCAAAATTCCTAATTTATTATCATCTCGCAAAATTTCTTCCAAACGTCTCAAAAGTTCTTTACTGTTATTTGGGGTATCTTTATTCAAGTTCGTAACTTCTGCTGCAGTTGCCCTACCAATATCAACAGATTGTTTCAAAATATCCTTTCTCCATGCGTTACCCTCGGACGTTAAACGCAAATCATCCATACCACAGGTGAAAGCCGTCATCATGATGTAATTGGTGAATAATCTCCCCAACACAGACAAAGCTTTACCAGCAACTTCAGGACCGTACACTTCGTGTAATGAATGAACGATACCAAATTGAGAGGCACCGTACTGTGATTTATCTAAAACCCCACATACTAGCTCACCATTCTTGAATATGACTTCGTTTTCAACAGACCCTTGCCCCCAGTATTCATTCTTAATCTTGTTTTTAGACTTCAAGTTAACCCCTGGAACATTTTCTGGTTTTATATTCAATAAAATAGTCGTAATAACTTGTTTACCAGTCCACAATTGTTTTGGTTTAAAAATCGCAGGAGGAATGGTGATAATTCTACTATTACTAGTGTGACCATCTTCAGGACGGATACAGCCATAAATTAATTGCTGATACGTCTCTCTGGTAAAATAGGTATCCTTATTTGTGAGCCAAACACCGGCTGAAATATGATCTTGAATTAATCCTCTAAGTGGCGAACCGGAAGTAGGAGTTAAGTATTGTGAGTCAGTATTAGCCAAATTCAACGCTTCAGCTTTAGCGTTTTCGTTCTGAGGAAAATGCATGTTCATCTCGTCACCATCAAAATCAGCATTATACGCCCCGGTATTGGCATAATGCAAACGCAATGTCTTCTCTCCTGGTAAAACTCTTACCTTATGACCCATCATGGATGCTTTATGCAAAGTTGGTTGACGATTCATGATGACAACATCCTTGTTCTTGATGTGTCTGTAAACCTTTTTATTAATGACAGATTCACCATTGGAGGGTGTCAATAATTGATTTGCCAACGTCTTTCTTTGCTCTGCGGTCATTCCAATCAAAGAGACGGATGAGCCATCCTCATTTTGAATTTGAGTTGCACCAGGCCATTTATCAGGACCATTAATGACTGCTTGTCTTAATTCAGATGCATTATATGAAGTAACGGGTTCGGGATAAGTTAGTTTCTTAGCGAAAACCGGAGGAACACCAATTTCGTTGGTCTCCAACATTGGATCAGGTGAAATGACAGAACGGGCAGCGTAATTGACTCTTTTACCCATCATATGCTTTCTGAACAAACCCTCTTTCTTTTCTAAAGCTTGCTTGATACCAGGGTTTGGAATTTTACCAGCTGGTGCATTCTGGTTTTTGGAAGAGTCAATAAAAGCGTTAACATCATTTTGAATAGTAACGAACGAATTCATTAGCCTATTAAAGACAATCTTTCTCTCATCGAGAGATAGCTTGCCTTTTTGCAAATTTGATATTTGCTCATTCAAATCTCTGATTAAAAGCGAGGTCTTTAATATGTTAGATAACAACTCATTCTGTGAATTTTCATGAATTTCGTCTCCTAATTTCGATGGTAATCTAAATCTGGTTGGAGGAACAACTAGCGCATGGATAAAAAAGATATCAGCAGTTACGACTTCCCTCTGATGGGGCCTCGAATGGAAAAGCTTTTGAATTATAGGCTGCTCTTTTTCGAAAACAGCCCTCAAGATATTTCTAATTTCTGTAGAAAGCACGTACTTGGACCCTCCCTTATGCTTGATATTAGGCATGTTTTCATTCGTTTGGTTCGCATTGCTACGCTCAGACTTGGCTTTCAACATGTCTGGGCGCCTCAAGCCCTTCACTCGATTATTGGTAATCTGTTTGTCCTTCAAAGCGTTTTCAAAAATTTTAGCGAAACCGTCTTTTCTGAAAGTAGCAGAGTACATTCCACAATTGTCACACTTAGGTCTACTCAATAATTTTTTATAAAACTCGTGGATTGCTGCCTTTCTTTCCTCACCAACTGAAGCGGTAACAACACCGTGCTCGCTACTCCGGCCTTCGCTAATAGCTTTGGCAATCGCTGTGTCAACGAAAAGTTCACGACGCTCACGCAACTCTTTTTTGGCCCTTGGGTCGACGTTTTTCGAAGAAGGTCCATCCTCGTCATCGTCATCGTCGTCACCAGTTTGTGCTCCCTTCAATAACATATTGTCTAGCTCTATACATTCCAATAACAATCCGTGCTGAATTAAGCGTAATTTGCAGGTATAACGATGGACTTCCAAAGAGTTGAATCTGAAACTGTGACAGTAAAGACAACTCGATCTCAAAAGCACATATAGTTGATTGAAAAATAATGGATTATATACTGGCACCGGCAATTCGATGTGCCCCTGATGACCTGGACAGAACTTCTCATCTAATCCGCAGGTAGTACATAAATTGCGAAGAAATGCTCCTAGAGCCAAATCATAAAGACCACTATTAATGGGATGTCCCAAGTTATCGAAAACCGTCGGATTAGTGATTTGCTTAGCAGATAATTTTCTGATCTCATCCGCAGACAACACCCCAAAATCGACTGAACTAATTTCAGAGCCAACAGGTTTCGAGATATCCATGCCTGACCTTGTAGTGTTCTCTATTTCTTGGTTGTAGATAAGTATTCAAGAAATACATACAGTCAGGCTCATCTCTAGATACTCTTCTGCTAAATTTTTTTGCACGAAGTCACGTGAAGGTAGACTTCCCCTTACAGTAATAAATACTGAAGATATAACGATACATATAAAACAACACTAACGAAGTAAAATATACATAATGAACAACTCAATTAAAAACTAGGCCTCTTCAGACTTCCCGAGATGCAAGCCTTTCTTTAAGACTTTTCCTACACCTCCGACACCTTTTCCTACACCTTTGCCAACACCACCAACACCTTTGCCAGCAACCTTACCGACACCGCCGACACCTTTACCGACACTACCAAAAGCATCGCCGATACCCGAAGAACTTGCTGGTAACACATTCAAAACAAGCTCTGGACTGTAGGAGGCCTTCAAGTAAGCCACTCCGCCGTCGCCTTCCTCTTCTGAAACCAAGGGACAGGTTATTTCTACAGTCTCTCCACCACCATTGTAAACGTCAGCCAACTTGAGAGTACCGATACCCAAAAGATCGTCCTTCTCTGGCCCTATATCCCAATCATTACAAACCACTTTAATGACAGAATCGTAAATATTCGCCACTTTAACAGACCCAGTTTCGTTCCACGTTGGGTCGAGAGTTTTCTTGATCTTTTTGGTCTTAAAGAAACTGTCCTTATCGGTGTTCAAATACAACTCAATGTAAGGATCAGATTTACCGCTTCTATCTGCAGCAGGCAAGTTTTCGGCATTGATGACGGTGACAGTTACAACCCCAGAGTTATCGTAACAATCTTGTGGAGGAATAGCAGACTGATAAATAACTGGAATCCATGAGCACTGAACGGTGAAGGTTCCAGAGCCTTCAATATCAAAAGTAAATGGCTCGTTATAAGCACGCCTCAATAATTCCACAGTAGGGATACTGAATTCAGCGAGCGCCTTTTCTGCTCTGTTGTCGTCTTTGTGTTTAGTCACCCTGAAGTACGCTTGAGATTTATCTAATTCCTTGATAACAACATCGCCAGTAGTACCAATCTTGTGTTCTTTTTTACGTAGTTTTTGAGTACAGTAGTCATAATGACCATGGTTATCAAAGAATGCCTGCAAGTACACATCATCCTTGATAACTTTACCTTCAGTCAATTCATAGACCAAGACACCACTCTTGTACTCAATTAATTCGTCCAAGGATAATCTCAACTTGGAAGTCTTCAGGCCTTCATCAGCGCTTTCATCTTTAGTTTCCTTTTCGTCATCTGCATTTGTCTCCTCGTCAGCTACGTCCTCCGTGTTTGGCTTGAGTTCTTCGCCACGTTCTGCGGCTTCTTTCTTTTTCTTCTCTTCATTTGCTGCCTTTTCTTCTTTTTCCTTTTTAGCGTCCTCTGCATCCGCCTCTTCATCCCTGATATCCTCCAATGTCATAACTGGTAATGTAGGGTAGAATGAAACAGAGTAGGTAACCGTACCCTTTGGACCGTTCTTGTGGATCAATTTTGAGACTCTCTTTTCTTCGTCAACATACTCCATATATTCGCCCTTTTCATTCTTACTAACAATTTCATTCAATTTGACGTCAAAGGAACCTAAGGTACGATCCGCTGAATGAGACTCAACATCCATTACTTCTATTGTCAATTTTTGATTCGCCGAAGCAACAGTGACATAATGAACTTCATTCCAGGTAGGATCCAAGGAGCCACTGACGGCAGCGGTTCGAGATCTTTGGAATCCATTGACCATAATTCTAGCGTAGGGGTCTA
The DNA here is from genome assembly GCA_030566065.1 of Debaryomyces robertsiae. NCBI lineage: Eukaryota > Fungi > Ascomycota > Pichiomycetes > Serinales > Debaryomycetaceae > Debaryomyces > Debaryomyces robertsiae. The sequence continues at coordinate 501,550 of JAJMHL010000004.1, forward strand.
CTTTACCGATTCTCTCCAAATTACGCAAGTCTTCAGCTTTATCGATACTGATTCTAACAACACCTTTGGGTGGCGTGTAGCCCCCGGCACCACTGGCTTCACTCAAAGTGACCGACTTCCAGGTAGCCAGTAATTTGATTTCACCACCACCAGATAGTGGGAACCATGTCTCATCGACTTGCGTAGCATCTATAAGTTCATTTAAGTTTAAATAGACATTACCCAAAACCTTTTTAGATTTTTGGCTTCTTAAAAGAACTTTAACCTTGGATTTAGCACGGTTATCAACGATCTTTTCAAAAGAAGCAGACCAGGCTGGATTGTTCGTATTCTTTTGAGGTGAGGTTGTAATTATTAACTCCTTATTATAGTAAACTTCTGCATATGTAGAAGCAGCTTTGTCCTTAGTTTTCAAATGTCTTGCCTCAGCGACTTCGATTCTAGCAATACCAGTGTTCAAGTCAGGTGGGGGGATTATAGCACCATCAGGAGCCATTTCGGGTTCCAATGTCGGCATGAAATGCATGCCGAATTGCAATTCACCCACAGGCTTGTTATTTCTAAGGAATGGAGCAGAAACGTGAGGTTGTTCTGCTTGTTCGCGCAAAGATTCTAAGTCGAATTGAACTGTACCAACTTGTCTGTCCTTTCTAACGTCATTGTAATCAACCACAGTGATATTTAATGGCTCAGAGAGAGACTTGACTGGAATGTGAACAGTTTCATTCCACACAGGAGTACTCGTGTCGTCTTTAACAGAAGTTTTAGCCAAAACATTCTTTTGGAACCCAAACGTCAAGTACGGATCTAAAGTGTTACCTAAATAGTTGAAGCCACGCAAGCCTCTAGCCGAATGGGCAGAAATCGCTAAAACACCGATAGCAGAATCTAAGCCATTGCCTGCCATCAATTGCTGAACATTCAATTGAAATGATAAAGGAGAAAACAAAATTGGTCCGACGTACTTTCTTATCATCTCGTGAATAAATGGTAGAAGACCAGGGAACGCTAAAACTTCCCAATTGAAGATCGAGTCGCCAAAAGGTTTACAGTTGAAGTCAAATTGTGGAGGCTCTAACAAGGTAACATTCACGGTTTCGATATGAGGAAACGAGGACATCATTCTCATCCTCACTCTCAAGAAAACCTTGAAAGAAACGTCACTAACCGAAACAGGAATTTCAATACCGAATAAGTTGGCTTTAACGACAACCTTCTGGTTAACTCTATTTTTCATCTGTTTATTATTCGAATCAGCCAACGCATTAGGGGTAAATGAACATCCCCAGTCCATAACAACAACATCACTAGCAGTCCCTTGCAATGTTTTGACACAGTCAATACGAGGGGGCTTGGTACCTGCAGTAAAAGTATCAAGCCATAACGCTTTGATAAAGCCAGGGGCTGGAGAAGAAGCTAAAATTGGATTGGCTTGTTCACAAACAATTTGGGAGACAGAGGGTTCTAAGTAATACCAGAACTTTTCCAAAAAGACGTTCAACCAATCCATAGACTCATAATCGTGTTCAATTGACTTGATCGAAAACTCTCTTTGAGCCTGTTCTCTCAAAAGAGTTCTGTACTTTTTGATAGAGCTACGATACAAAATGGAAAAAATCACCATAATGAAAAAAACAGGTGCTAAGGTAAACCTAAACCAGCCAGAAATCCACGACAATGTGGCACCAAGAATCAAATAAGCCACGTTGTGGTACCAGTCTCCATACGCAGCTTGAGGTAAGTACGTGTCAAAGAGCGACGAACGCGACAACAAGTCTGTTGTCTCGTCTTCAACCGTCAAAGCATCGCGATCTTCAAATCCGCCTACTTCTTTCCATCCTCTAAATGTAGGGTCAACTGATTGCCGCGGCGGAGGCTTCGTAGCAATGTTGGTGAGGTCCAAATCCTCGCTGGGGGTCCAGTCCACCGTAGTAGTGGTGGTCTCACTGGCCTTTGTTCGGCTCATTTTCGCTTGCTCTGACCGTTCTGTCTCTTTCTGTACGCGCTCGTCATCTATAGGTGTCGGCTGGTTCACCTCAACTTGCTCTGGTGGCTGAAGTATCTCATCGGGCTATATAAGTTAGTATTTTGCTCCCTTTTCTGTAAGCGTCATAGTATCACCAATTGCGCCTTCTACTTACATTAGTCGACGCCATATTTGAATTGATTGAGTCTAATTGATCAAGTAGATGATGGCTTCTTCACAACCGATGCAATTGATCACAAATTGATATATTTGCTATAGAAATCTATTAAAGTCCTTGTTTTGATAAATTCCGATGCTTAGGAACCGCAAGTGAAAAAGTAAAGTCACGAGGGATAGGCATGGAAAGGACCAATTGTTATAACAATAGGTATACCTGAGTTATCCTTTGTTGATATTATTGATTAAGGCACGAGCAGTCACCAGGCATCTTAAGGCACTTTTATGCATTAAATCTATGTACGTTAATCGAGAGTTACGGGATCTTCCCAGCTTCCCTGGCCGGGGAAATCGTCTTTTGTAGAATCATGATCATTGGTAAGCCGTATCAACTCGCCGTCTAAGCCATCGTCAAAGACATCGTCGGCCGACGGGATGGTGGGGAGGTCTTCTTGAGTCGTTTCATGCTGGTGGGTGGTTTGGGAGAGATGTGTTTCTTCGTCATCCGACAAAAGGACTACTTCTTCGGGTTCCGGACCACCTAAAGACTTGGAAGTAGCCCGTGAGCCCTTTGTGTCATCGATGATTCTGTATTTGACCATATCCATGAGCTCTATGCGGTCGATGTTTTTGGGAGTTGTCTTCACAAAAAAGTTGAATACGTCGCTGATGTACAATTGGTTCAAAGCGAAGGACTTGTTGCACACAGGGCATTTGTAGGAAGGTATTTTCGGTTGCGCAAATGGCTGCTTGTATTGCTTTTGGTTGTAGGGAGGGTGGAGTTTGGGAAACTGCACTATATTGACGGCAGACTGACCGCTGTACCGGCGTCCCTGTTGTTTAAGGGAGCCCTGTTTCTCTGATTTTTTCAACTCTAAGTTTCTCTTGGCCAAATCTTTCTTGATCAATGTTTTGGCCCCCGGGGGAATTTTGCTGAACAAGCAAAAATTGTCGAAATCAAAGCACTCGAAATGCAGACACACATTCGACTTTACTGGAAGACTTATCTTACTAGCAGAGAGAGGGTCTTTCAACGTAAAAACCATCTTCTCAATCATTCCTAAATCATCGTCAGCATCGCCCATGTCACCAAGCTCTCTCTTTATTATGGACGTAAGATTTTGAGGAATAGTTCTGTATCCAGCAGACTTCTCTTTCTCGTCCTTCACTTGATGGCTTACAGGTTTATCTGGAATGCCATGAAGTCGGTGGCTCTGTATAGCACTGGCTCCAGAATCAGTAACACTACTGTTCTCTGTCTTCACCTGAGGCGTTTTAGTGTCTTTCTTGATATCATGCAGCTGGTCATACAGCACATCTTTACCACTGGCTTCGCTCGATGGCACTGTGTTTGAGGAGGCAAGAGCTTTATTTAGCTCCATATCTAACGAATCTAGTGATGAAAGATCACTGTCATCTTCCTCTTCATCTATACTATCATTCGACAACCCTTCAGCGGCTTGCACCGACAAACTCTTATCTCTCCTCTGCACGGACTCAAACGGGTAGCTCAAAGACCCCAATATATGTGAGGGAAGCCGTATCAGTACGTTAAGCATTTGCACCTGTTTGTTGTTCTGAATGTGACATTCTGTCGAAAAGGAAACGCAGTTTCCTCCTAGCCTTGGCCCTCGCAATCGTATATTAGGTGCCATCTTTATTCATAGGTGATGCGACTGTCTTGGATGTGATTTAATATTCCTCAGGTAGCCTTTTAAAAACACTAAAAAGCCCTTAAAATGCTAGCTTAGATCTGTAATAAGAAACGACAACCTGGTCTATGATCTGGTGGTTGTCTCGAATTTCTGATCTTCAAAATGATGCAAATAAAAAGATAGTCAGTATTAACGGTTCTTTTGGCAAATCATCTCACAAAAATTGGCACCTAGGGAACCACAAATGTTACGAAAACAGTATAGATCAAATGTACTCCAAAGTTTTCATCAACTGTAATGAAACGGGGAACTTAAAACTGGATTTATCAGGGTGCCAATTGCCGTAGTAATAGGGGTTTCAAAGCTTCAAAATATTGAATATGGTTAAATATTTAACGAATGCAAAACCAGAGTACTGTATTCTATACACTAATATAGCTATTTACAAGGTAGATCGATAACTGAGAATTGCAACCCATATCAACGTTGTGTATCTGAATTAATCATCGTTGGCTTTTCTCCAAGTTGATTACAATAAGCCGGTTCAAAGGACGCTAGTTCACTATGTTCTCGAAGCGGAACTCCTGGTCTAACGCGGCAGATATCTCGGATTCCAAAAGTTCAGTTAACAGGTCTCCTTCTCTCAAGGTGACCCACTTCCCGCCAACGGAATCGTACCGCTTAGGCCCACTAACTGGACTGCTGAGCCAGATTTGCTTGTTTGGAGGCTGTCTATTGATAACATACGTCCCAACTGGCGGAATAGTTATTGTAAGTACTCCTTGTACCAACTCCACGTCCATTTCGGGAAACTCTTCCGAAAGGAACTCTAATTCATCGTTCATGGTTTCCAAATACTCATTCGACATCTTGTTATACTCCCCCAAGCTTAACGGGTCAATTTTGCTATCGACGCTCTTTCCTTCGGTAGATATAGCATATGTTCTGATTGGTGTGAGCAATTTGGGAATGTTCCTGCTCATAATGGTGCTTTTCAAGCTGGTACTAGCCAAGCTATGCAAGGCCCTCGTCTGCAATGCTCTTTTCTGTCCGATTTTAAGAGCCTGTCTAAACATGTTTCAATCTGTTTCAATCAACAATCTAGTATTAAAGTATGCCTGGCACTAATGAATCCTTCACCTTCTTGGATTTTCTCGTGAAGTAACTTTCTTGTCGAGAATGTACTGAAGCTCCTTAGGACCATAAATTAACTTGCAAAAAGCCCGCGACCACTGACGATAGAGTTTTCACTTCATCCAAATTTGGGACATAAATATATTGAATAGACAGGCTAACCTAAAATGTTCGTCGCCCTCCTATTCATAGCAGTCATAGTAGTGTGCATTATCTTGATTTTGCCATATGCTTCCGGGTTGACAACATACCAAATAGAGAAAACGAAAGAACATAATGAAAAGCAGAAGCCCCAAGACCAGAATGAGCACTTGGCATACGAATACCGTGGGTATATACCACCAGATGAAGAGGAAGCGTTAAGAAAGGAATCGCAGAACCATAAATCGCATTCTTTCAAAGCTAAAGTGTCAGCTCTCAAAGAAAAGGCGTACGTAACTTCAAGCGATATCCCATTGAAGATCCGGTTGAGGACTAATGAAGGAGCGTTGAGAAAGAGGAACAAGGAAAGGTTAGATATGGACACAAATCCAAATAACTATGATTACGATCTTGATGAGTTCATCAGGGAGGAGAATGAAGCGGCTGTTGAGCAACAGAAGAGAGATTTTTACAAAAACATCGAAATGGGCAAAGAAAGAGAACAAATGGTGTAAGGCAGAGATCGTCGGTCAAAATCATTTATATATTGTGTATTAATATGAATGCATGATATCTAGTATATCAATCAAGAAACCTTTCTTGATGTAGGTTATTTCGTCGTTGTCGTAGATCATCTGTTTGCTAGTACGGGAAAGCGACGAGGGCGTTCTTATACTCTTTATGTCAGTGAACAACTGTCTTTGATGCAATGTAAGTGCGCTGATGAGTTCATCCCTTGAAGCTTGATCTAGAAAAGAGTCGTTATTCAACACTGCTAAGTATGCCTGGCAAACCAGATATATTAAGCCATCTGAAAGCTTGATAAAGTTCCCTCTAGTTGTGGGAACAGAACCGGGCGACTTCTTGTCCAAATACGTATTGACAAAATTCTTTAATTGAGGTGATAAATCCATCGAATTAACTTTGCTACTGATTAGGGTATCTTGACCAGAGCTGTATATGCTGTCGTGAGAATTGATTAACTTCGCTACAATACCATTTAACAGCTCCAACCCCCAATCAGACGTTCTATTGGAAAAATGTTTGTTTTCCTCAATGAACTTGGAAAATAAAACATTGAATATTCTGGAAGTCAACGGTAGTTTACATTGCTCTTCGAGAACTTGAAGCATCCGAATAGATTTCTTAAAAGAGTTCTCATCATTGTTGGGAGAGCAATAACCGTAAATTAAAGGGCGAAACGTGCTCTCTGTTGCAGTCAATTTGTAAGTTAAACTAGATGTGTCAATGCCCTGAGAAGAGAGGATTAGTTTTAGCTCATCGAACTGCTTCAAGAGTTTTTTGTAAAGTCGCTTGTCCTCAAATGTCATGCCTTTGTAAACAGAAGGAAAAGGATTTAAGTGTGACCGTTCCAACGAATCAGAAGTTATTGTATCAGACAGCGAGTCGATGAAAAGCCTAGTCGTTACATATTCAGCATCTTCCATAGCTCTCAAGCCGCTAAGACCTTTTATAATTTTATTAATGAGCCTGATATCAATCGTTACATCATCACAGCTGAGTAAGTAATCAATGGTATTCTTAAATGCGGTCACATCAACCTTGAAGTTATTACTGAATGCTGGAGACGAGAAAAAATCAAGCAATAACGCTATAGTTTCACGGTTGCAAATGGACTTTGCGTTACCACCTGTTGAAACCAAATCTTTCATAAGACCAGCTAGACCTATCTCTTTTAAAATCTCTTGTATAACATCTGGTTGTTCATGTCGTACAGCGGTGAATAGTAACGTATTGTACGTGTCGATGTTCAAAGTAGAATTGGTACTCTCGAAGCTAAACTGAGATTTGATCAGCCTATACGTATCCATATTGAACTTCCTCTCATTCATCGAATGGAAACTAATTACATCGCCATTTTGCTCCTTCAACCTTTTGATAGCATTCGTAGCCTTGGCTATGATATCCTCTCGATCTTTGAAGAAAGTCATGTAGATCAACTGGTTTTGTTCCCCAGTAGTCAATGGTAGGCCTGAATCCTTCATATCATTGAGGATTCTAGTGCACATAGCAACATGTGATGCTCTCTTGTCGAGCATTCCACAATACATGGAATACACCAGACTAGCAGAACGGGAGGACAACGAGGACATTGAATTAGGCCTAACAAAATCACTGCGGTATAAAAATTTTGAGAGGAATTCTTCTAGATTATTTGGTTTCATGTAAGAAGTGCCTGGCTGCGGTAGTTCACAGTAACGTTTATATACCAAGTCGTGGTTGATTTTTTCGTACTTTAAGGCATTTTCCATGTAATTTGATAGCCTTGATTCTGGAGAAATGAGCTCTAACGATCCTTTATTACCCCTTGGATATAGCGCTTTTAAGAATCTATTATAAAGTATCGGCGGCGCTTGATACCTAGCGTTTTTCGTGCTTAGGACCTTGTACCTTTGGGCTTGAGTGAGCGACGACTCTCGGTCTGAGTACGCTAGCATATTCCATATCTTCTCCTGTACCATTACCTTCTCACCAGGACCCGCCGATATACTAAAATGTTGACATAATGGTGCTTCATACTTCGATATCGCTTGGTTTAAAGTCTCATGCAAGTGGTTAGGACAACTTTTTTGAGTCTCTAACACCCGATCACATAATTTCTGAAGGACCCCTCGTAATTCACTATGACCTCTTGGCACGCTGGACAGAGAAAACCAACGTTTCATTCCCTTGCCGCCGTAGAAAATGGATAGAAACCAGCCTTATTGCAAATTTAGACTAACATCAAAGAAAGGATTACCTAAGCAAAAATTTTTCAATACTGAGGCCTTCTGGGTTGATATTGACTGATAGTAAAAGGGAAGACAAGCTGTAGTTAATAAGGGATGAAGATACAAACGAAGGCGACAGGAGTGTTAGAGAGAACGTCACATTACTTAAAGGCGGGGATTTTGAAAGAAAAACCTGCTTGGTTCAATGTAGTTGGGTCTCATCCACCGCTGGTTGACTTGACCAAGAAACCAAAAAAATTCCAAATAGGAGCACAGGGGAGCGATCCTAATGAATCGTTGTTCCAGAAAAAACAGACGAATGGTTCGTATAAGACCCGGTTGAGCTCGAACGACCGTACTCAGAAGCATAATAGCATTTCCAGGGTTCCGAAATTGGAATTCTTAGAGGATCAATTAAGAGACGTATTCTACCACCAACACCCGTGGGAGTTTTCTAGACCAAAGACGTTGATCGAAAACGAGGGTAATGAGTTCGCCAAATGCGATTGGTCGCACATGATGCAGCTCTACAAACCATTGGATGGTGAATCGGTGGTGCAGAGAACCTTATGGCTCTTGCAAGACGCTAAACTGAAAGGAACATCGTCCACTTTATTCGAGGCATACGATCAAGCCAGATTTGAGTTCTACAGATTGAGAATGGAAGAGGAAATGAACAGCACTGTGTCAAAGGAAGAATCTACAATGTATGGTGCCATATACCCCTCTACCAACTTGGAATGGGGTATCAAGAAAGAACAAGAGTACATTGATGAGTGGACCAAGGTTGCAGGCGAGAAGACCAAGGTCAGAGATGCCAACAAGGATGGGAAAGCTGCTAATGGGTCAATGGGCTCGGACGATGCAGTGGAAGCCAAGCAATCCATATGGGAAACAGTGTTTGATGCTTCTGATGTGTCCGATGCTCCTGTGAGTGATCTTGGGACCAAAGAGAATTAGGTACATCGCTTAGCGACACGTTTCCACGTCATTCCATGTATATAGACACCAACAAACAGCTATAATAAACATATAAGTCGTAACTGGACCTTCTGTATAGCCTATTATCCTAATTGCTTTGGGGCGTCCTACATGCTACAATTGTAATCGTCAAATGCAAATAACATATATTAGACACTAAAGGATGAGCAGTCTGTTATCAAAAAAGATCAGCTATGTCGCCAGTCGGTCGAATAATCTTCGAACTGATCAGCTATTTCCGCAAATAAGCACATGTATACACAAACGTACGAACATTTAAAAGCTCCTCGCCAATTTCATCTAGTGATGCTCTTCGTGGTCCTTTTTCAAAAACATGTTCTCGTACGCTACGTACACGGTGAAAGCACCTAAAGCTATTCCGAAGCCTGGAAACGCATTTTTGAATCTATTAAAGCGGCTGAACTGACCCTGGTATCTCCAGGCATCCCTCTTAGCCCATGGATTGCTCATAATGTATGTTTCACGGTGTTTAGTCGTTGGGAATCGTTAATTATATTATACCAGCTATTTGATTGGAGAAAATTCATCGCCAATATCGTAATCACGTAATGACTTACATAATCTATACTATAGTATGGCACTGGCGCTGGGCCTAATACACTAGTCCTCCCCAACCCTCTTACACGGGGAAGTTAACATCCATGGTCTTGATAGAGACCCGACGGCCTCACTACCCTACAAATTGTATTGCAATAGAATAAAGCTGTTATCAGACGGCCAGAGCTTTTTTTTTTCTCCTATTCGTTTCGCTCACCACGAACTCACACCACCGTACTAAAATCGAGTGGGCTCGCAGGCTCGCAGCACCAATTGATCTCCTGAAGACTTGACTTTACATACCTCGAGTCCAATATAGCTTTAACTCTTATGTTTGGTTAAGTTACCAAACATCAATCTATAGAACTTCTAGCAACCTATACGAGCCCTTTTAACAGAATTCGCTATTGTTCCTTCTGTGCGGATGGCTATGTGATAGCGCGGCCCTTTGCTACAATAGACCAGAAGTAGTCGTCGCAGGTACTATATGCGATATACCTATTGGCTCTACGTTATTGCGGAGCAATCTTCTTATAGAAGTAGCAGGCTCGTTCCAATGCCCAATGCCCTGGAGTGTTTGTGAGGCTGCGAAATCTGACCTTTATACTTTGAATTTTGCATACCTAGGTAGACCTTGTATAATCTGTATAGAAGCGATGAATACGGTATTTTATTCGGTAAAACTTCAATGGACTTCCTTTACTGCTAGCCACATTATCTGCCATCCATTGAGGCAAAAGCAGTCGGGAAATCTCTAGACCCAGTAGAAGACGAGGTGGACCAACCGTCACCGTCAGGTTTTGGCGAACGCACGACCCATATCATGGTCTGGCTTATAAAACTATACGCTAGAAAAGGTTGCCGAACGTATTAATCTTAAAGATATCTACTATCAAGTTCATATTTCTTGCTATTTTACTCACTAGAAAGAGAACGGCTACTAAAGTTTACAAATACTGTTTTTTTTGGGCGTAAGTGTTGAATTAGTTTTATAGGTGGATCTATAGCACATCATATTAACAGAAGCAGCCTTTATGTCGAAGAACAAACTAGGATCACGAAGTAATCATGCAGTTTCAATAACCGGCGGCAACGCCCTTTCAAGATTGATATTTATTTTTTCCCAGGTGCCGACCTTGGTGAAGGCTATGCCTATTTTCCGGGCCAGGCTGCCTGAATCACTTCGTCATAACGACATCGCCGAAGCAGTGGCCATGACTCCTGAGCAGTTCTATGCCAACCTATTCACGTCGGTACTTCTTGTGCTAGCGGGTGGTGTGTTCGCTGGGTTGACATTAGGATTAATGGGACAGGACGAAGTATATTTGAAAGTCATCGCAACAAGTGGAGAGCCTCACGAGCGCAGGCACGCCCGTAAGGTGTTGCGATTGATTGGCCGGGGTAAGCATTGGGTGTTGGTTACGTTGTTGCTATCCAACGTTATTACAAATGAAACATTGCCTATAGTTTTAGACCGTTGCTTAGGTGGTGGTTGGCCTGCGGTGGTAACCTCCACCGCTTCAATTGTTGTATTTGGCGAGATCATTCCTCAGTCAATATGTGTGAGGTACGGCTTACAGGTGGGGTCCTTATTTGCTCCCTTTGTGTTGGTACTAATGTACCTCATGTACCCGGTTGCCTACCCGTGCGCTATGCTTTTGGATCACATTTTGGGTGAAGACCATGGTACGGTTTATAAGAAGTCAGGATTAAAGACTTTGGTCACTTTGCATAAAACTATGGGTGTCGAGAGGTTGAACCAGGATGAAGTCACTATTATCAGTGCTGTTTTAGATTTGAAGGAAAAGCCAGTGGCTCATATTATGACTCCTATGGATAGAGTCTACACCATGAGCGCTGACGCCATCTTGGATGAAAAAACAGTTGAAGAGATTTTCAACGCTGGGTTCTCTCGTATCCCAATACATCTTCCAAACGAGCCTATGAATTTCATTGGTATGCTTTTAGTTCGGGTTTTGATCAGTTACGATCCCGAGGATGCTTTATCTGTGGCTTCATTCCCACTAGCCACTTTACCAGAGACAGGAGCAGAAACGTCATGTTTAAACATCTTGAACTATTTTCAAGAAGGGAAATCACATATGATTGTTGTCAGCGAGAATCCAGGTGAGCCGACGGGCGCAATGGGTGTCTTGACTTTAGAAGACGTTATTGAAGAGTTAATCGGCGAGGAAATTGTGGATGAGTCGGACGTTTACATTGACATTAACAAAAATATCAAAAGGACTCAACCAGGTCCTTTATCCAAGCGGCACTTAACCAACTATTTAAATAACTTGTATCATAAATCTGCATCTATCTCGAAGAGAAATTCGTTGGATGACTCAGCTGCCCTAACGCCGTTGAGGGATTCGTTTCCTAGTGAAACTTCTCCTTCGCCTTCGAAGCGCAAATTAATTAATGGTCCCGGTGGCGCTAACGCGACTCCCTTGGTTGGTACAGGCCCAGTTGACACTACTAAGACATGGAAACCTATAAATCCGGCTTCCAATCCATTGGAAACAAATAAGTCTTTCGTTAAGATTAAGAGACCCGATATGGAGTCGGTGAAGAATTCTGTTATTCCTTCGGCTAAAAAAGCGTCAAACAATGCTCATTCTTATGGTGCAATCCATGCAACCGAAGAGGATGCATTAAACGAGGCCAAACAGCTAAATGAAGACAATAAGGTTTACAGCGACGGAACGCCGGGAGCATCTCACAAATTTTTACTACCTCACGAAAAGGAAACCGATGTCTCGGAGATCAGTAACGGCAAGAACCATAGAAGTACGAAGAATGGTCACTCGACCACTAACAACAGGCCGAGTGAGAGTACAGATGGGCGGCTCCTCGCCGATTATAATCCTCCAGAGACAGTACGAGAATACCAAGAAGCCCGGTCGTATAGAACAGGTGGAATAATCGAATCGGTGGTCAATGTTCAGGGGGTCCACAAGACAATCATAGAGAATGTCAACGATGAAGAGAATGATTTTCAACCTCAAAGCAGTCGCGATAGCCTTGATAGCCTTGATAGCCGTGGTGTTCGCCGACACCAGCTCAGAGATTTGGGTTCAGAGCAGGACATCGCCGATGATGGCTCCCATGGTCAGGATGATGATGGTGAGAGTGATAATTTGCTATCGGGCCTTAAGAAGAAAGTACGTCGCGCAAGCATTCAATCGGGTAAGAGTACTTCCAGCTCCGATGAAAAGAACGGGCGAAGGCAAAGTATGTGGGATAAATTCATGAGTAAAGATTCGAATGCCACACATCATTAGTGGCTTCACCTAGTTGTATTACAAGATGTTTTGCGTGTATACCAATATATAAAGTTCGCTTCTTATATGTTGCTGTAGAGTGACTACTAATGTACGGCTCTAAAAAAAAAGCTAAAAGCCGTGTCACATGAGCAGCTTTATATCTCCAGCAAATACAGCCTATTCTATGGTCAAAAAAGACAAGAACTAGAATCTACCGTCAAGCGTTTAATTTCGTAGGAATTGATAGATACAACATAGACAGGAGAGTTCTAGCCCAGTTGTTTGATTTGGCAAGTTAACAGATCTAGAGTCGATATAGTTGCTACGTGAATTCAAAAATGGGCGGAAACGAAGCTACAGACACAATTCAGAAAAAAAATGGGTCATTCCACACATTAAAGGGGCTTTTTTCAACGTCGGCTAGCTCCTTACCGAAGGAAGATCAACGATCAGTTAATGATACTGGCTCTTCGTCCTCGTCGCACAGGTTTTTGCTAAGAAAACGGAACTCAAGGGGGTCGGTATCGCCGCAAAATAGCTCTACAAGCTCATTGAGTTCAATTATGAAGCGAAATAATAAAGGAAACCAGCAAGGTAGTTACAATAGCAGCCAGGAACACCTCGAGAAGGCATCGGGTCAGAATTACCACAGTGACGTGGTAAGCACTGACTTTTCCAACGACGAAACCGATAATGAAAATTCAGCCGCTTCGCGTGTGCACTCTAACAATGTCAACAATTCAGCAAATGGATCGTTTTATTTCAATGATAACCAGAAATCGGTGCCCAAGGGGACTCCGGGTACTCCGCCCCCGCAATCTCAGGTTCGCGGTGGTCCAAAAAACACAGCAGACCACAATGATGAAAGACCACATGAAAAACCACATGAAAAGCATCATGGAAATCATAAACATCATCGTCACCATAATCATTTGTCATTGAAAAGGTTTCTCAAAAAACTCAAACATACCGACAGCGCCGGTGGTAGGCATAAACCCAAGCCTGGCAATATTCTTCCCCTGCATTCTTCTTCCGACCTTTATAAACGGTATGGCTCCGTTGGTCGATTATTAGGGTCAGGAGCAAGCGGGTCAGTGAATTTGGTGACTTCCAAAAGCAATCCCGACGAGATATACGCTGTCAAGAAATTCAGGCCCAAGCTACAAAATGAATCAGAACATGACTATAAAATAAAGGTTAAAAACGAATTCAAAATCGGGCAGTACTTGCAACACGAGAACCTCATCCGGACCATTGAATTGATCAAGGAGAATGACGCTAAACTTTTACAAAGCACCGAATATTATATAATTATGGAGTTTTGCCCTTACGACTTTTTTAACTTGGTAATGTCAGGATTAATGAACCGTGAGGAATGTGCTTGCTACTTCAAGCAGATAATTAACGGCGTTGCTTATTTGCACGACAACGGTTTGGCGCACAGAGATTTAAAGTTGGATAATTGCGTAGTTAACGAAGATGGGATTTTAAAATTGATTGATTTCGGATCTGCTGTGCAGTACAGGAAGGAAAAGACCAGCAGTACTCCTTCGGATGATGATCTTGACGAAACTCACAGGCTAGTGAGGGCTAGAGGTGTTGTGGGCTCAGACCCTTACTTGGCACCCGAAGTCTTTGAAGTTACCAACCTTGGGTATGACCCACGGGGAGCAGATGTATGGTCCATCGCAATTATCTATTGCTGCATGATTTTGAGGAGATTTCCCTGGAAAATTCCAAAATTGTCTGACCCCTCGTACAAATCGTTTGTTAATGCACCGGAGAACCCGGAGCACGGCAAACTCGCCAATGACTTCAAAGAAAATTTGCATGTATCAATTGAACCGGAGAAAATGCCGCCAAGGGGCCCTGATAGGCTTCTTCGACTTTTGCCAGCTCCCTGTCGTCCTTTAATCCAACACATGCTCATTGTGGATCCGCAGCAAAGGTGCTCCATAATAGAAGTCACCAAAAATGCATTCTACCTTTCTGTAGACCATTGTCACTCAATAGTTGGTGAAGGAACTCCTACCAAAACAGTTCATCATGGCCAAAATCATACCCATCATTTAATCACGGAGCAAGACCTTCAAAAGTTAAATATGGAGAAAGAACGCCAGAAGAAACTTAAAGATGCTGGTGTTGCATAATTTTTAAACCATCATTTTTAAACCATCATTTTTAAACCATCCTTTCAATACCAAGAGGTTAAGTGCTTCCCTTTCATCTCAAACACCGGGCTAGCTGCTTAACCTCTTATTATTATACTCTTTCCCCATAGTAACAGTAATAGAATACTTTTGTGCAGGAACCTCTATTCTATCTGATTGTCTGTGTATACTGAGCTGCTTTTATCTTTAATATATGGGTTAAGGCCAAAATTTAACATACCAAATGATACAGGGGACCCAGAAATTGCCCCATTGGGTGTCGTCGCTATCTGGGTATACGTCTTTAATAGCCACATTGATTATTTTTTCTAGTATTATATTGCACTTGAAAAATTATAGAAAGCCCTTCCAGCAAAGGCTAATGATAAGAATCCAGTTGATTGTGCCGTTGTTTGCATTGTCGTGCTATTGCATGGTGAAGGATCCTGAGTCTCTATTCAATCGATATGTGCTCGAATCTATACGAGAGGTATACGAGGCATTCGTGTTATACACTTTCTTTTCGTTGTTGACGGATATTTTAGGGGGAGAGCGCAACATCATAATCATGACAGGGGGCCGGGAGCCGGTTTCACACCCAGGAATACTCAGTTATATACTTCCAGACGTTGATATTTCAGATCCATCTGCGTTTTTGCTCCTCAAGAGAGGTATATTGCAATACGTATGGTTAAAGCCCGTGATATGCGTCAGTACCATCTTAACAGAAGTGTGCGGATGGTACAATGTGAACGAAATCGGGGCCACTTCAATTTATTTATGGTTGATGGTTTTATACAACTTGAGTGTCACATTATCATTATATTGCTTAGCGATGTTTTGGAAAATATTGTGGAATGATTTGAAACCATTCAGGCCAGTGGGCAAGTTCTTATGCGTCAAGTTGATTATATTTGCCTCTTACTGGCAAGGAATAATTCTAGCAATTTTGAACTATGCGGGAGTGTTGCCTGGCTCCTCGAACGATCAACAGAATAACAGCAATATCGGTTTGTATATTCAGAATGCCCTACTCTGTGCGGAATTGGTCCCGTTTGCTATAGGCCATTGGTACTCTTTCAGTTATAAGCCATTCACTATTTCAGAGATACCGTATAGTAGGCTACAGTTTTACTATGCGGCCAAGGATATGCTTGGTGTACAAGACCTAATTCATGATTTCCAGTTAACATTTTATGGCGATTACTATAAAGATTATAAAAGATTCAATTCCGTCGAAGCTCTTCGTGCACACCCGGCTTCCAGGGGGCATATGAACAGAATAAACCAAGGGCTCCGATATCATGGTGATGGAAAGCAGAAACATTGGTTGCCAAACAATCAATCCGCAACTCAAAATGATTCTACAGTACGAAGTACCTCAGAAGCAAATGCACTTTTGTATCAGCCTCTATTAGCCCCGAAAGTACATTACTCCCCATCCTTAAAATCAACGGGAACCTCCACCCGAGCAATCTATTCATCATCTCCCAAAAACATAACCCCACCAGATTCACCGTTGCCTACATCAGCTGACACTTTCAATTTATCTCTGGGACCTACAATCACCGAAGTTTTGAACACAGAAGAAATAAGTTACGATAAGGAATTTCTTGACGAAGATGAACTTTACTACCAGAAAGCGTCCTCCGTGATCAATAACTACAACTTGGAACAAGCAGAGGTCAAAGAATTGATTAACTATCCAGTCGTTGATGAAGTGGTGGGTGGGCACGTGTTTGGCTATAAAGTAAAGAAGTTAAGAGAAGATAGATTACGACAGCAGAAAAGAAATTCAAAAAATTCGAAGACATCAAGTACGAACGGTACTTACGGTAGTATAGTTTAGCTAATATCTTGGGCATTTGGTAATAAATAAAATATGTAGAAGTTCATAACTAATCATCAATTTTGAACAGGTATAATGAGTCAAGCGCATCCTCTTCAACCTTTTTAGATTTCTTTTCTTCCTCAATCTTCTTCTGTTTCAGTAACTTTTTCTGTTTTTTTAATTCCCTTGAAGAAAAAATGTCATCTTCATCTACCTCTGTTGACTTGGAAGACACTGGAGGCGAACATGATATCATTATTCTAGAATCCATGTGACCACTTATCTCATACTGACATTCAAACTCGTCCAATATATTTTGAATCTCATCCACGATCAAGTGGCGTCTCTTTATCTCGAAATCTATCTCTGAAGAATCAATATTATCCGCTTCTGTGCTGATTTCGTCTTGCGTTCCATTCGAACTTTCGCCCATAGCTTCGATGATACCGCCTTCCTTATCAACAGATTTTCTAGCTGAATACAAACTCCTTTTATCACCTAAGTAAAGCACGAATTTTTCACCTTTGCCTATCCTTCTCTTGACTTCTGTTTTTTTTTGGTTTTTCAAGTCGCTTAAACTAATTTTCCACGAAAGAGTCAATATTTTCGTAGACGATTTCTTTTTTTCTGCCCTGTCACGTTGCCTTATAGCCTTCTGGGCCGTGATACTTCCTTTTTGCAATAATTCCTTCTCCCTTTGAGCTGCAAGCTCACTGGTGTACACCCGAATCATCTCGAAAACCTTATTAGTTTTAACTAATGGTAAATCCCCATCTTTGGCAGGCGGCACAACAAATAGCCCTGTTTCGCCAAGATCGATACTATTTACCACTTCAACAAGATGCTTTTGTTCTAACCTGTTGGTCGCAGGATTCACGTAATTGACCCGGTATGATTTGCTTACGTTGTGTACCTTTGTAATAATATCCTTGATGGCATTCTGCGCCTGATCTGAACCAGTAATTATTTGAAACCGCAACGCTTTTCTAGTCGATTTCTTACTTTCGACCCCATGATTTCTTCTGTCGCCACTGTATTTCTGATTCTTATTCCTTTTATGATTTTTGTGACCCTGTTCCCTCGCAGCATCAACCCTTCCGTTCATCGCTTTGCCGTCTTCATTTTTGAGACCTGTATGCTGATTTTTTGCAAACATAGCTGCAAACCGGTTTTCCTGGTTCCCCCTCTTTCCAATTTCGACTGTCGCTTTACTTCTATTGCCCTCGCCGTCTGGCTTGCTTCTATTCAATAGGCTTTCCAAATCAAATGGTTCCTGGGTTGTATTCGCATTCACATGGCCAAAATTGAACGGTTTGGCCCACAAACCAGTCCTACAAAAACATCGAGATCCAATTTTACCGGCAGCATGATTTCTGAGCCTAAGCATCTTCCAAAAATTCTTTGTACCGCTATCTATAAAAGGTAAGTACTATATATGTAGTAAATATTTCAGTTCATCATAGATGAGTACTATTTCTTTTTTGTTTCTCGCACTACACTCACCATAGATAAGAATTTAAGTTGTTGTATGGATGAATCGTTTACTTTGTATGCTATTTAGTTCTATAAATTTACCATTTCGCACCTAGCATTATTGCGTTTGGGTCAGTAGGCTGTTCAACTTCATGGAACCAAGTTTTGAGGAGTCTATCGAGACTGATGTCGAATTCTTTGCAGAATTCTTGACACCATAGAATGAGGTCAAAGATGAGCCTGTTGTTTGCCGAAGATAAGTCAAACAACGGGATGCTGGCGTAGTTATTCAAAGACTGGGCCAACCAGTCTTTTTCATTGATTTCGGCTGGGGGGTTAATCTGGCCCCCGCCATTGATGCAGCCGTTGGGACATGCCATGATTTCCACATAGTCACATTTCGATGCGTCCGCCGTTTCTTCAGGCGTGCCGAGCACGCCAGCCGCCGGTGTCTTTCCGGCCATTCTTGCACGTCGCCTGCCTGCCAACGGGTTGGACTTGACAGTGGAAGAATGCTTTTGTTGAGGCTTCAACTTTCTGACAAGATTCTGGATGTTCCTGAAACCATTGACCACAGCGGCACTTGCAACAGTGGTGCCTTCGTACGTTAACCGCATCTCGTATATATCCGAATTTCTTCCCGCCACAGTCTTCAACGCAAAATTTTCGATTTGATAATTGGATGGATCAGCGTTGATTAAATGATTTTGCATTAACCGAAGATAGTGATACGCATAACCACCAGAAGCGGAACCGCTATCATTAGACCACGAAAGCTCCACATACGGCCAGTTGCTGGGGGCACATTTAGCGTATAATTCGGTGACGGAGACAGGAGACGACGACAAAATAGATTGTAACTTGGGAGGGAACAAGGTGAAGTCATCAGAATTTTCATCCAATAATGTCACTAGCTCTTTTGCTGTTAGCACGCAGTCCACATCATCGGAGAGAGTGTCTTCATGCTCCTTCTCTGGTCTGGCGCTCTCAAGTTTCTTGTCGAAACAAGGCATTATCGACAAGTGATACACTTTTTCCCTAGGGATATTCAAATCGCGAGCTGCTAATGTCTTTAGCAAACACCCTGTAATCTGTTGGGGGGATTTAATATTAGAAATTTTTGGTAGCACGTAAGGATGTGTCTTTTCTGCGTATAACACCCATCCAGGGCAGATGGACGATAACGTAGGCCCTTCAAAGTTGGATGCTTTTTTTTCTATTAGGCTTTGCGCCTCATGTATCAACGACAACTTTCTCCCGAGTGCTGTCCCCACTATATAGCTGAACCCCATTTGATTCACAAATAAGTTGATCAAGAGCCGATCGATATCCTCAACTGATAGCCCGTATGCCGTGGACAAAGATGCTCTTGACTGGTGCGATATGCTGGCCACAAACACTTTATCGGTTTTTTGGTCTTTCTTTTCTCTCAAGGCCCTCATCAATTCGTCGTGAGAATGTTGTGCAACCAAGACCTCTTCTGCCGATGTGATGCACCCGGAACACGCTAAACAGTCCGCAAGCGAAATCTGCGCAGGAGACAAGTTCGTAGCACTCCCATCCGCCTGCGACACTTCTCTTGGGTTGCCCTCCTTATCTATTTGGATTTCAACTTCCCCATTCTCGTTATTCCCGTTTCCTTTTGATGCCTCTGCTGGCGGCTTTATACAAGCCACGCCTGGCGAAATGAAGTCGTTTAAATCGTCTGCAGACAATATAGCACTCATACTTGCTGCTGATATCAACCACTCGACTGTAACGAATTTCTATTGAGGTATATAAAGAAAAAACGTCGCTTAGGTTTCTTGATCTTAGTAATAGTACTGACTCTATAGATTTATAAAAGAAAAGAGACTGATCACGTGATGCTGCAACGGTTCCATATCCAATGATGTCCGGCTGATTGGTAACAGCGTAACGGGCCTATCTTTGCAATATGGCTCATCATTCTTGGGGGGTGGAAGAACCATCTCCATCGCTGAGATCACCTAATTCAAATTCTTCTGCTTCGCGAGCTTGTATATGCTGATATTCTGAATCATGTATGCGAAGCTCTCCATTTTCGTCATACCCTACGAGACGCAAGTAGAGCCAAAGGAGAATTTGCATCCACAAGTAGATCATAAAACCAGCGCCGGTAACCACTAGAATGTAGGAGGAGTGGTCTGCACCAAGTGCTTTGACAAGTTCTAACTGCTCTTCGTTCGCGGACATGAAGAGGATGCCAGAGAGAACGAGACAAAAGGGAGGCATGTGTTGAAATGAGAGAATCTTACCTGAGTCTGCGGCGCCTCTATCTGACAAGAGAAACAGAATCTCGATTATCCGTGCGAGACCCCCGCTCATCAACACCAAGCCGAACATGGCATGCACCTTTGTGGAGATCACCAAGTGCTGGGCATGCTGCGACATCGCATATCCAGTGAAGATAAGCAAGAGGGCGGGAATGAAGGAGCGGACATTGTTCTTACGGGTGAGCCACATCCCGAGAAGCCCACCACACCACCATACGATTCCCATCGAAGTATGTTGGTAGTCGCCGTGGGACCAGCCCTCTCTGCCCCACCGATGTTCAGTGAAAGTGTTGACAATACCCCAGAGGCACATGAGGGACGAGTCGTAGAACTCTTGGGACCTTTTAGGAGACTCACTGTTGATGTCTGAGATTGAATGCTGTCTGATCCAGGGGACTACTAGCACCAATGCGAGCACAAATCCGTAGAAAATGAATGAAGATCCCATGATCCCGTGAGCAATGCACTGGCCGGTGTGCTTGCCGTAACAGAATCCAAATAGGGCCACCGGAGCCATACAAACTCGTACCCACCCGGTGAGCACCGACATCACCGACAACGTCTTGTATACCTTGTAAGAGATACCATACTGGCCCTTCGACGCCAAATGTGGATAGAACTTGTTGATAACAAGGTTAGACCCGTTGATAAAGCTGCCCATAAATATAGTTGCTCCGAGCAACATGCTGAGGAACCAGCTGGTACCTTTAGACGTCCGATTTTCGTGATTGTCATGATTATCGGGGAAGTCGAGAAAGAACGACTCGAACACCAGGTATCCTGTCAGAACAAATTGAAGCAAAAGCGACCAGTGAAGTCGGTTTGCAATGGCAAATGTAGATGCAACAGATGGCACCATCAATAGCAATAACAAGCTCAAAAGCCAATGGAATGTCTTCGACCCGGCATTAATTGGATGGAATTCTACCGGCGTGTCATCGTCCATATTCATCTCATCCTCGTCCGCAAAAACTACCGAGCTTATTACCAACACCGCTAATGCCACCGACAACTTCGCTATTGGTCTAGCTTCGTATTTCATGTTAAACTGTTAAGAATGATAATATTTCACCTATTTATGTCCCATATTCTCCAGTAACTGAAAAATGCGACCTGGGCCCTGGCCATCTGTCTACAAAACCAAATTTTGGTACGCCTATATTTGTCCTAAAGAGGTTTTATTAGTGGAGATTCGTCTACACCTACGTCTGCTACTGGCCAACCTTTTTCCCACTCCAAACAACCCGTTATTGCCCATAAAGAAGCTATTCTAACTATCACCAGTACTGGAAAATCGTATGTGTCACAAAAACGCGGCTGACGTAAGTGCTTTTGATCCTGTTTGTACGTGGCAGACCTTGTTCAGTAAAATTTGCTATTCCAGGGTCTTTATTGATACTAGACAGGTGTGGAATCGCAGACTGAGCAGGTACAAGTGAAGCCTCGATAGCGTTGTTTCAAATCACAGGTTAATTTTTGAAAAAAGAACCTGCACTGGGGTGGCAAGACTTGCAGAATAAGAATAGCGCCTATGATAATTCACTGGAGAAATTGATAAAAACCAACAGACAGAAGCAAAATTTTAGTTCAAGGATGACACAAGTACAAAGGATATTGGCCATATTAACCTTTGTAGTGCTAGCGGTGTCGATGCAGATTCCTGCTAGAGACCACGAAAAGAAAAACTATTTTATTGTTGAGTTGGATACGTCGATGTCCACTGAGCCGTTGAAAAGGTTCATTAGCGAGTACAGCAGTACCTACCATTACGAGCACCAGGTTCGTGGACTAGATGATCATTTTGTTTTCAGCATTGACAAAGAACACCCGCATAATGAGTTTATGGGGAATTTCAACTCTAACGACGACAATTTGATTAAAAGAGCTGAGGGACACGAAGACTTCTTTGACAATCTCATATCTAATCCGCATTTGAAATCGATCCACATGTTGCCTCCCAAGAAGTTGGAAAAGCGATTGCCGGTGCCCATAACGGGGGACGATTATAAGGTGTCTTCAGAGTATCAGCGTAAGAGGACGGTAAATGCAGTTGATTCGTCGCAGTTACCGCTTAAAGAAGTCAGCGAAAGGTTGGGTATTGACGATCCAATTTTCCGGGAGCAGTGGCATCTAGTGAACACTTTTTATCCGGGCCACGATGTTAACGTTACGGGTTTATGGTACGAAGGCATCACCGGAGAGGGAATAGTCACTGCTATCGTGGACGATGGTTTAGACTGCGACAACAAGGATTTGGCCGATAATTTCAATGCGTTAGGATCTTGGGATTTCAACGATAATACAAATTTACCTAAACCAAGGTTAGTAGACGATCATCATGGTACTAGATGTGCCGGGGAAATTGGTGCTGTTAAAAATGATGTGTGCGGTATTGGGGTTGCATATGACTCTCAAGTCAGCGGCATAAGAATATTATCTTCTTCGATCACTGCAGAAGAGGAAGCAGCTGCCATGATGTATGGCTTAGAGGTGAACGATATATTTTCGTGTTCCTGGGGCCCTACAGATGATGGTAGAACCCTCTCCCAGCCAGAGTCTATCGTCAAAAAGGCTATGATAAAAGGTATTCAAGCCGGCCGTAAAGATAAAGGTGCAATATACGTTTTCGCTTCGGGAAATGGGGGACGTTTCGGCGATTCTTGCAACTTCGACGGGTACACTAATTCGATCTACTCGATTACCGTAGGAGCTATTGATTATAAAGGAATGCATCCAATTTATGCAGAAGCATGTTCTGCAGTGATGGTGGTGACGTATTCGTCCGGCTCCGGGGAGCATATCCATACCACTGATATCCATAAAAGATGCTCTTCGCTTCATGGTGGTACATCAGCAGCAGCACCTTTAGCTGCTGGTATCTACGCTTTGGTTTTACAGTCAAATCCAAACTTGACGTGGAGAGACGTCCAGTATGTGTCGGCTTTAAGTTCGATTCCAGTCAATGAGGAAGATGGCAGCTACCAGGATACCGCTTTGGGGCGTAAATATTCACACAAGTACGGTTATGGTAAAATAGATGCATATGGCATGGCTAAATTCGCCAAAGAATGGAAAAACGTGAAGCCCCAAGCATGGTTCTATTCTGACCTTCAGGTGGTTCATGACACAATTAGTTCCAGAGACAACGAATCAAATAAGGTCATCAGCAGAAAACTTAGAGTTACCAAGGAAGATTTGGAAATTGTTAATTTAGAAAAAGTAGAGCATATAACGGTGACCGTAAATATTCAGGCAACCGATAGAGGTAAGGTTGGGGTAAGGCTAACTTCTCCCTTTGGAGTTGTCAGTAATTTGGCAACTTTCCGTCCGCAGGACAGTAGCTCAGCCGGGTTCAAAAACTGGACCTTTATGTCTGTTGCACACTGGGGTGAAGAAGGTACTGGCGAATGGACCATTGAGGTATTCTCAGACCAGTCACCAGATAAGAACGAAATTACATTCCAAGATTGGCAATTGCGTTTATTCGGTGAAAGTATCGATCCGGAAAAGGCCGAGGTATATGATCTTTCGAAGGACTATAGTGCCGACAGGAGGGCTAAACAGAAAGAAAACGGTAAAAAGCCCATTGGGGTTGAGGATCCTGTAGCAAGTTCTACGAGACCTCTTGCGGAGCACACAACTAAGGCCAAAACCAAGTCTACCGAAGCTATTGTTTCTACGTCCGCCACTGGAAGACCAGAGGACAAGATCGATCCTCCCCAAAAAAGTTCAAGTACAACAGCTGCTACTTCCACCGTACATACAGCAGAGCCCACCGAAACAGATGAAGATGGCAAGAACAAACAGTATACCAGTGACCACGCAGGCCAATATTTTATGGCTTTGGCTGTAATCGGATTCATAGTGGTAATTGTCTTCATGAAGTATCACAAGACACCCGGTAGTTCTCGTCGGAGAAGAAGACGCGAGGAGTACGAGTTTGATATAATTCCTGGTGAAGACTACACTGATAGCGATGATGACGACAACGACGATTCATTGGACTTGGGCCACAGAAACGATAGACGAGGTGGTCGCAACCGCGACGAGGCCAGGGATCGTCTTTTTGATGAGTTCAACGCAGAAACCTTACCTGACTACGATGACGCAATGTTTGCTATCGGCAATGAAGACGACGATCAAGACGATACGGCTGGCGAACCAGGTCAAAAGCCTACTAGCAAATCCTCTTCAAAACCATCAGAGCCAGCTGCGGCTTCCAATGCCGACACCAAACCGCTCCCTCTAGTCGATACTGATAGTCAGGGCACCAATGACCAAACAAGCACCCCTACGGATTCAAGCAATCAGGACAATCTCTGAACATTTTCTTGTATATTTCCTTATCTATCACACCACGTACCATCCATACATGTTGCATTGTGCTGTATATAATGACTTCACCCTTTCCACCATTAATGTAGCCATCAAACCCTACAATCTTGCTAAAACCTACAATCCTGAGCACTACTGAATCCCAAATTACTCAATTGACTCGCTGGGGTACCCACTGGGTACTTAGGAGTCCCCTGTCCTACTGATGTATTTTCTTCAGTCCTAATATGGCTCAACTGTAAAGTTGCGAAATTCCGAATCGTTCTTCGGGTTTATCCTAATCCGCAACCTCAAAACTACAACGAATGAGCCGATCCTTCTCGCTTAGGCATCTAACGTTCCCCCGTATGCTAGTCTCCATCGACCGTATACAACACACCCTGGTCCGAGTCCTAGTAACATGTTAATCATATTAAACTGTACGTGCGCAGCTCACTGATGAGAAACTTGCCGGTCTCCGTATTTCCGATGAAATTCCCCTTAGTAATTGCTATGAACATTGACAGAATTAGTAATTTCTGAATAATTTTTTTAATTCAAGTTCAATTGAATCAATTGCAATTCTAATAGTAAGGAGAAGTAAGCAATACGATAAGTAAGTTAGACTTGTGTATTGAATATTCTTAATTAGGAATTGAAAGTGATTTAAGGCCAATTTTTTAAGAAAATTTTGATAAGAATAGAACGATGTCAGACGCATTTGGAAAGCACGTTAGTATAGTTGTGTTCGGCGCTTCAGGGGACTTGGCTAAGAAAAAGACGTTTCCAGCGTTGTTTGGGTTGTTCCGTGAGGGCCAATTGCCCCTGACGATCAAGGTTATTGGGTACGCGAGATCGAAGTTGTCGGATCAAGAGTTCAAGGACCGGATCTCGGCCAACTTCAAGAAGGTTGATGAAACCAACAAGCACAAGGTCAATGAGTTCTTGGACTTGTGTAGCTACGTTCAGGGCGCTTACGATGAGCCAGAAGGTTACAATAAGTTGCGTGAGGAAATGGAGAAGTATGAGAAAGATGCTGGCGTCGACAAGCCGGAAAGATTATTCTACTTGGCATTGCCACCATCAGTTTTTGTTTCTGTTGCTAAGGAAATAAAGAAGAATGCCTACACTGACAAGGGCAGAGTCAGATTGATTGTGGAAAAGCCATTTGGTCACGATTTAGACTCTTCTAGAGAGTTGCAGGCTAATTTGTCCCCATTGTTCACGGAGGAGGAATTGTATAGAATCGACCATTACTTGGGTAAGGAAATGGTGAAGAACTTGGTGTTCTTGAGATTTGGTAACGAGTTTCTTAATGCGTCATGGAACAAGAACCACATAAAGTCGATTCAGATATCATTCAAAGAAGCTTTCGGTACCGAAGGTAGAGGTGGTTACTTTGATGAAATCGGGATCGTCAGAGACGTTATGCAAAACCATTTGTTGCAAGTTTTGACATTGTTGACTATGGAAAGACCAGTTTCCATAGACCCCGAAGCTATTAGAGATGAGAAAGTCAAGGTTTTGAAAGCAATCGGTAAAATAGAAACCGACGATATCTTATTGGGTCAATACACCAAGTCAGAAGATGGGCTCAAGCCAGGTTATTTGGATGATGAAACTGTCAAGTCCGACTCGAAGTGTGTAACTTATGCCGCGCTTGGATTGCAAGTTCACAATGAAAGATGGGAAGGCGTTCCAATTGTTATGAGAGCAGGTAAGGCTTTGAATGAGTCTAAAGTCGAGATCAGAATCCAGTTTAAGCCAGTTGCTAAGGGTATGTTCAAGGACGTGCAACGTAACGAATTAGTTATCAGAATCCAACCAGACGAAGCCATTTATATGAAAATCAACTCAAAGATTCCAGGCATTTCCGGAGAAACTTCGGTCACCGATTTGGACTTGACCTATTCGTCAAGATACTCGAAAGATTTCTGGATTCCTGAAGCCTATGAGTCGTTGATCAGAGATTGTTACTTAGGAAACCACTCTAATTTTGTTAGAGACGATGAATTGGACATTTCGTGGAAGCTTTTCACTCCATTACTCAAACATATCGAGTCTCAAAAATGCTCTAGACCAGCTGGGTATCCTTACGGATCTAATGGCCCTGAGAAGTTGAGAGAGTTTTTGAAAGACCATGGATACGTTCCTTCAGATCAAGGAACCTACGAGTGGCCTTTGACAACCCCAAATGTGAAGGGTAAGATGTGATTCTACGTCTATTTTTTATAGTTGAATATGTCAATCCAATTTGATTACTTTTACTAGTATCACCGTACTACATAAAGCGCAAATATGATGTATGGTCGATGTGTAATTATTGACTATTTATGGAAAACATTTCTTTGCACAATGTACATTTATCAGACATCCATGGAAGGTCTATTGGCGGTCACCGGCATACGAAAGATGGGTTCTTAGTGTATGCTACCGAGGAAACTGCGAATGTTAATGGGAAATTTTCATCACTTAAAATGAACATCGTGCAAAGCTAGCTTTCTGCAATATGCCCAAAACAAACTCCTTAAAATGTGCTTAAACGACTAATCTATCACCTGTAAAGTGTTAGTAGCGCAGTACAATCTTAAACAATGTATTTCCAAAGAATCAGAACCGTTAAATACTGGCAAGTATAAGTCCGAACAAACACCTCCTGCAACAGAGGATCAAATTGAAAGGACGGTTTTCAACCCTGTCGTCATAGTCGAATCAGACTGGGAAAGAAGTAGACTTAATTTCATCATATTCTTGGAAATCTAGTTATTCAATATTGTCGACACGAACTACTAAAACTTATCTAGGGCTAATAGACTGAATCTCTAAGCCCATTTTAAGAAGCTGCTTTGCAACACCTTAACTAAATAGCAACAATAACAACAACAACAACAACAACAACAACAACAACAACAACACAAGATGAAAGCTGATGCATTCATCTACTGGAAAAACTTAATATCCAGCATATATGAAGATTTATGGGCCTTATATAGTCCTGAAAAAAACTTTCATGCAGGTCTGTTACCCGGCTCTCATCGAATTTTCCATTAGGTCTTTATCAATCACTTGCCGCACCGTATTAGGAGCGATATGATGCCAGCACAACTGTCTAACAAGCAGAATGTATTGTAACCTAGCGTTTAGAAACAAAGCAAGCTGCAGCTTTTATCCGGTTCTAGTAAAGTCAGAAAAGTAGCTTCAGAAATGTAAAGCAAAAAAATTAAAAAAAAGTAAGTGGACGAGTCCGGAGTCGAACCGGAGACCTTTCCCATGCTAAGGGAACGCGCTACCAACTACGCCACACGCCCGGTGTTGAAGAATGGTCCCTAGCAGGATCGAACTGCTGATCTTGGCGTTATTAGCACCACGCCTTAACCAACTGGGCCAAGGGACCATTTCTTGAAAGTTAAATTTACTGGATGGTTTATACTGTTAGTTAGTATGGTACAGAGATGAGATATGAAGAGTGAAAAAAAAAAGCTAGTAGCTTTCTGGATGCAATATTTCTTTAAAGTAAGGCAGGATCATGAAATTTTTGACCACTTCAGATGATACAGGGTCTGCAAAGGAGATAGTATGCTCGCGAGGTACCGATACTTCGAAGAAAGATGCGACGCAACCGAAATCAGTAAGAAACGTTTGCGATGAGCCGGAAGCATCTCTGAAGACGAAGATATTGCACATGTTAGAGTTTAGATCGCTTTATGTGGTTGCAGCGAGAGCAAATGGTTCAGTATCTGTATTTGATTTGCACCACAATGAATATCCATTGTTGCACAGGTATCAATTACTGACATCAAATGATGATAAGCCGGTCTCTTTGATCAAGATGGAAGAAGTTGATGTCGTCGTTGTAGCGTTCGAGTCTGGAAAGGTATTTTTCATGTGCTTCAACGAAGGGAAATTTGATTTGAAGCCTATGGAATCACAATTGCCGGGAAATAAAAAGATTTGTGCATTCATTAACAATCCTCACGAACATGGAGTTTTTGCTTTTGGTGGGAAAGAAAATGACGTTCAAGTGGTGAAGTTTTTTGACGAAAACTTTAGCAAAGATTCATTCGAAGACCAAGGAGTTTTAAGTCCTTCAATTCTTTTCACTGCAAGAAACGTCAAAAATGACCATTTAGATTTGAGGGTGCCCATATGGGTGAGCAAGATTCTTTTTCTTAAGAACAAATCAAAGGACGGCTACAAATTCATCACTGCAACCCGGTACGGCCATATCCGTGTTTACGATACAACACATGGTAGAAGACCTATTGAAGATTTCAAAATTAGTGAGAAACCAATTATTAGCTTGAACTTCACTTCTTCGGCCGAAGAAGATGTCATAGTTTCCGATACTCACAACACAGTTGCCAAATTCTCACTAACTCAGGTAGATTCAAAAGCATATAAAAGCAACTCCGCTACCGCAGGTGAAATCGTGAGACCAGTGGCGAAACTTTTGGGTAAATATTCTGCCGGTGGAAACACTGGTGCTGTCCTAGGTGTAGACATATCTAAAGGTGGAGTTTTGGCTGCTGGAGGTCTCGATAGATATCTCAGGGCGTATGAAACCGATAGCAGAGAAATTCTCGCTAAAGTATACTTGGGTGTGCAAGTATCCGATATACTTATATTAGATGACGAGGACGAAGACGTTGAACCTGAAAATACTAATAGTCACCAAAAGAGACGGAAGAGTGACGATAATGATGAAGAAGAAAGTGATGAAGAAGATTTGTGGAATCAATTGGAAAATAATAAAACCACTATTGAAAAGAAGAAGAGGAAAATATAAGCATCATATATTCATACACCTACATTAATATAATTATCCCTATCCTCTTATATTTGTAGTATTGGGTTGTCCGATCGCATCGTCTGGGATCACTTTATTACTAACCCTATTGCTACTATTGATCACGCTCATGCATTTCCACTCGTTCAAATAATTGCATTTCCAAAGTCTAACCTTACCATCGTCTCCGGCAGAGCTTAGTATTGTTCCAGTCAAATTCCAGTTAACTCTCCAAACTTCCAGCTTGTGGTCATTCATTTTGGCTAAAGTTTCGACCTTCAATTCTCCACTAGGAGACTCTACTGCCTTGAATATTCTCACATATCCATCTTTACATCCCGTGGCTATTAAGTGATAGTCGCGTCCCATTGACGGTGCCCAACTAATAGACCTTATCAACCCATTATGCTCCGGCAAATTGCAAATCTTTGTCATCTTCTCATTGGATCCACTCGCAGTGGACTCCTGTTCTATATCTGATCCATAATCGCCTCGTATGTGCTCGTCGTGTGCCAGACTCCCGTTAGCACCATAGATAAAACCTTGGTCTAAAGCAACTATAATGACTTTTTCGACTTTGGTGAACTTTGCAGGGCACCATTCAATGCCGAAACTGCTCTGCAAGCTCTTTGCCGGTAACAGGTCGCTCAATATCGGTATTTCCGTGGTGAGTTCCCAACACGTCAAGTCAGCAGGGTCTAGTGACTCGTAAATCCGAAAAATACCATCCAGCCCCACGCATGCCAATTTTAATCCCAAATGACTGGGGGCAAACACCACGTCGTAAATCGGTCCGTACGACTCAACAGCTAACGTGGCCAACTTGCTCCATCGTCTGCCCGACCCATGCAACTCGTCCGGCTGTTCCTGCCAAACCTTCACTGTTCGGTCGTACGAGCACGACGCAAGTATTTTGCTACTGGAAAACTCTGGGTGTGCCCAAGACACCTTTACAACCAGCGAGTCATGGGCTTTCCACAGGTCATTAAGTACCCACGTCGATGTTGATGAATCTAACTCAAACACTTTTATATGCTGGTCTGACGACGCTGTAGCGATATGCTTCCCGTAAAAATCATATTTCAAGTCATGTATCAACTCCTCATGCCCAGTGATAAATGGTTTCATCGTTTGCTCCATTTATGTGCCCAATAACCCTAGTAAAGAAAGAATTTCATATGATTAGTACCCAAGAGTTCCAAAAATCATATCGAGTATTATACAGGAGTATGATTTTTGGCACTTTAACCAAACTCTTTTGACACACCTGTTAATAATACGTTGAGTGGACACAGAAATAGTCTAGGGCTCTAAGGCAGGCAACATCAGGAAACCAGAATATGTCTTTAGGCACAATTTTCAAAATTTCGCTATTGGTGGTTTCGTTAGCATGTATTACGCCCAATAATCCACTCCAGACACTGATTGCATTTGCGGGATTGGGATACTTAGTCACCGAGACGCTTATTCCCAAACTAGGTAGTAGCTTCATCAGGATTGGGCTCAAAGGAAAGGATATGTCTAAAGCGGAGCCTGTGGCGGAAATTCCTGAGTCTATGGGGATCGTGAGTGCAGTGACATACTTGTTCTTAATGTTTTGGATGATTCCATTTGTTTTCTTCAAATACTTGGTATCATTCTCATCTATAGCAGACGACCAAGTCATTTCAAGCAACTACGCCAATCAATATGAGTCGCTCTCGAATAATAGGTTGTTTCCACACAACAAGTTAGCCGAATATTTGAGTGCTGTCCTTTGCTTGCAGAGCACCACTCTCTTGGGGTTGTTCGACGATTTGTTCGACATCAGGTGGCGCCACAAGTTCTTTCTTCCGGCAGTGGCCTCGATGCCGTTGTTGATAGTATACTACGTGGATTTCAGTGTGACTTCTATCGTTGTACCCAGCTTTGTATCGGATAGATTGCCAGGTGGAGAACTATTGCTTGAAAACTTAAATTCAATCGTCCAGATAGGTAATAGTGCAGTAACATACGTAACTGGCTTATCATTCCGTACTTTGGATGATCATTACTTGCTCCCTTCAACGTCGCCAAAGTTGTTTGACTTGGGGGTATTCTACTACGTCTACATGTCAGCTGTATCAATTTTTTCGCCTAACTCCATCAACATACTAGCAGGCATTAATGGGCTCGAGGTAGGCCAGTCGATTGTGCTTGCGGTGGTCTTTCTCCTCAATGACTTTTGCTACCTTTTCTCGACGAACATTCCACAGGCCGCATACGACTCGCATCTATTCTCAGCCCTTTTCCTCATTCCTTTTGTCGGAACCTCTTTGGCATTGCTCAAGTATAACTGGTTCCCTGCCCTGGTGTTTGTGGGTGATACCTACTGTTATTTCAGCGGCATGGTATTTGCTATTGTGGGTATTTTGGGTCACTTTTCGAAAACTTTGCTCATATTCCTATTCCCTCAGATCGTCAACTTTGTCTATTCAGCATCTCAGATACTAGGAATCCTTCCATGTCCCAGACACAGATTACCAAGATTCGACTATACGGACGGGCTAATGTATCCTAGCTTCGCAGAAGTCACTTCTCTCTCTGGCGTCCAAAACATATTTTTGAAAATATTGGAAGCCCTCGGCTGCATCAAACTTAGGCGTGATCCCAAACTGCATGCCATAACGAGCTTTTCCAATATGACAGTGATCAACTTATGCCTAGTTTGGTTTGGTCCAATGAAAGAGAATATTTTATGCATTTTACTTTTGGCTATACAGCTAATTATAGGTATTCTCATGATTTTTGTGCGGCATACCGTGGGTCCATGGTTGCTTGGCTTTGACAACTTATCATGGGGCGTTAAATAGTCCCAAACCTTCCGTTCTACTATCTATGTTCATAGTTGGCTTCTATAGCAGTTGTATATATCGTCACGTGACGTACATAGTATCAAAACTCGATCAAACTCAAGTTTGACTAGAATAAGATCCTTTTTCAAGCAATTGTTTTATGAATCAATCCGATTATGGCTGGTCCTCCTCCTCCTCCTCCGCCACCTCCTGCTTTAGGAGGGGGTTCAAATTTACCACCAGCTCCACCGTCTGTTATGCCAGCAGGGAGAGATGCTTTGCTAGGAGACATTAGAAAGGGCGCCAAGTTGAAGAAAGCCGTCACCGTGGATAAATCACAACCTGTTTTGGACTCCAAATCAGGTATCAATACAGGAGCTTCCGCTCCAACTTCGTCATTACTGTCTGCACCGCCGGTTCCCCCTAGCGGAGCTCCCCTGCTTGGAGATATACTTGCTGGAGGCATACCAAAGTTGAAATCTGTCAACAAAAACGACAACAGATCAGGCATTACTCCTCCTTCTGCACCCAAAATTCCTGTTCCTCCAACATCTACGCCCCAGGTCCCTTCCAGGCCAGGGAAACGTGCCCAAGAAACAACGCCAAAAATACCTTCCACGAGGCCCGAACCTCAAAATACCTTTGAGCCTTCTCCGCCGGCTCCACCACCCATCCCTTCTGCACCACCACCTCCACCTATTCCTGGAACTCTTCGGCCGCAGAGCACCTCGACTCCAGACTTGAAAGTGCCTAGGATGCCCCCCAGTCGACCTAAGAAATCGTCTCACTTGAAGTCACCGTCAGTGAATTCAATCAGCTCATACGAAGAGGCAAATACACCACCCGCTTCGGCACCAACTTCGCCCCCTCCTCCTCCTCCATCGGCTTCAGCTCCTCCTCCTCCTCCTTTGCCCACTTCCAACGCTCCTCCCCCTCCTCCTTTGCCTACTTCCAACGCTCCTCCCCCTCCTCCATTGCCAGCGTCTGTGGCGCCTAAAAAATCAGCATCAACGAGGCCTTCAGTCCCTCCTGCTCCTTCTTTGCCAAGCGGAAGTTTACCCTTTTTGGCTGATATCAATGCAAAAAGAAATGATAAGGATGTTATTGACTCAACTCCTCCAGTTACTGAAGCAAGAAATAGTGGTTCCAGTGCGAGTCAGAAACCTCCACCAAAAATTGTTGCTCCTCCTGTCCCCCCTGCTCCTTCAGTGCCTTCAGATCCACCAGTTCCTTCCGCTGTGACTTCCCAAGATAAACTAAAAACCAGCGAGGGAGGTACAAACGTTCCTCCGCCTGGGGGCCCACTTCCCTTTCTTGCGGATATAAATGCTAAAAGAAAGGATGACACGCAGACCCGCAAACTGAGTAATTATAGTGGGCCAGTCGTACCTCCTCAAACTAAACAAAAAACTACGCCTGAGCTACCCTCTTCTTCACCAAGAGCATCGGTCGCCTCGAGGGCGCCCGCTCCATCAGCTCCTCCAGCTCCTCCTATTCCATCGGCTCCCCCAGCTCCTCCTATTCCATCAGCTCCCCCAGCTCCTCCTGCTCCTTCGGCTCCATCGGCTCCACCTGCTCCCGCTGCCCCACCTACTGATATGTCCCCGTTCAGTGACGCGACGTCTGCGAGATCTTCATCTCCAGTTGCATCTGCTTCTACCGTCCCATCGATACCAGCATCAATGCCGCCATCATTGCCCACTTCTCTGGCGCCAGGGAGACCGAAAAAGGTTGCTCCTCCTCCACCACCTTCTCCTTCAGGAAAGGCTTCTTCGAATTTAGATCTGCAACAATCTGCTGGAGAATCGTTGAGAAAAATTTCTGCACTGGCGTACACAATAAACCCTTCGCAACAATCTAATGGTAAGTCAAATAATGCATCTAGTAGAGTGCTCATTGAAGATACGGAAAAAAGATTCAAGTTCGGAAATGCCTCAGCTATTCCACACCCGAGAAGAATTGGTGAAAACGGTAATAAGGTAAAGCTATACCCTAGCGGTAGAGGTTCTTCAGTCCCGTTAGACTTAAGTTTGTTCTCTTGAATTAGGTCATAACTAAAATATACATTTGTTTATTCAGTCGCATGAGGTGACCAAATTTGTACGATCTTATCATAAAACGAAGAGGTAGCAATAAAGTCGCCATTAGTTGACCAGTCCCCCCCATAACACATACTTTCATGGTCCTTCTTAAAATATCTAGTTACTGCAAAATCTGCTCCTTCCACAGGCTCTATTATCCTAGCTCCATCGTACATGCAACATGCCATAACTCTATCATCGTTCGGTAGTGGTGAAGGTACTAATCTCCAAACGCCACCACCTAAGTTCTCTTCTTTGAGCACTTTAGGAAGATACCCTGGCAACAACAGAGGATTTTGCGTGTCCATTACCCTCAAGTCAAACACACGTAATTTGTCGTCGTAAGAACCCGTCCAGAGTTGATTGGACCTACTGCTGTTCCAAGATGGTCCTGGAGACAAAATCGATACAACCCCAGCCTCATGGTGACGACTTCCCGTCGACCATATTCCTTCCCTAGTTCTCATATCATGAGCCACCAATTTGGCATCATCGCCCCCAGTAAAAACCACTTGTGCCAATTCTCCTACCTCGCCAAATGAACCTGTCCAGCATTCGAGACTGTGGACAGTATCTAGAGTATGAGATGAATAGTCATTGATATTTACCAATGCAGCTTCGCCGGTAGTCGCCGTCGCCAACAATAAATCGCTGTTCAAGGGGGAGCAGAAAATAGACGTTACTAACGACTCTTTATCAAACAATTGGTAATCCTTCACCTCGCTTAATGTCCTTTCTTCGACATCAAAATTCCAGAAAACAATATTACCTGTGGAATGGGCAGAAATCAAAACCGAGCTTGAAAAAGGATGAAATTTTATGTCAAGTACGGCACTGCTGACCTTATGCTGCTTAACTAATGTCAATTTGTTGTCCTTGTCATCATAATGATATATGTCGATAGATCCATGTCTGGACCGATTCTCCTCCAATTGATAAGAGCCTAAAATTAAAAGTGAATTATCAGACGGATGTATTCTCACACAACATGGCGGTAGCTGGGATTTGATCAGACTGAGCCTCTTGCTATTAGGTATTAGCATCAAGTCGTTGCGTACAAATTAGAACTAAAAGGAAATACGAAAAAATATATTTCTGCTCAATATAGCTCATTCCAAAAAAACTGGAGACAACTTATAGTCTGAAATTCTCTTGATTTGTAAAGATGAGTCTACTTTCAAGATGGAATAGTCTCCCGGTGAAGGCAAGGTATTATATTGGTGGGTCAACTTTTATCTTTGCGTTGATTGGAGATTATGTGACTGGCAGAGTGAACGAAGAAGTCAAGAGCAGAGACGGAATCATGAAAGATATGAAGAAGGAACAAAAATGAGATGGAAAGATGCCATTGTTTAAAGAACATGAGACATACCAAGGCTAGAGATGTATGCGACGTGAACAGTTTCTGATCGCCCAGGTAGCCTCTTCCCAATAGAAACCGTTCTTCAGGACATATAGCTCAATACAACTCATATATTAAGAATAATAATTATGCATTAATTCGTTATTTGTAGATCTAAAAATATGTAATTTTAAAAATGGGCAAAGAATGGAAAGAATAAACCTCGTGCCTTGAAGAGGTACTAGTGAATAACCTAGAGGAATTTTTTGTGAACGTATTCTTTCCTTATTGAAGAAATAAATTCCAAGAATCTTGCTGGGTTTGAATCGATCCCCCTCGAGTATACAAAAGTAGACGCCAAATGAGTAGCAAATAAAGCTTTCAAGTAGGCCTCTGGTACCCTGGTCAAGATATCGTTGATACCAATTGTATCCAACAATAGGCGAGGCAAAGAGTCGAGCAAAACGGCATTTCTAAACTGTTTGTCATCGTTCCACAACTCCTTGGAGTTGGCTAACTCGTCACTTAACTTGTTTATAGTGACTGACAATTTATCAGACAATTCTGTGTATGTTAAACCAGTTTCCTCTTTCAACTTCCATAAGGCTTCAAACTCTTTCTGCGCATTCGAAACGATAATATTTTGAGCCTCTTTGACATAATTTTGATAAAACAATGGTTTGGCACCCGTCGTAGCATCAACACACATGTTGGATAAGAACCCCTTATCGTCGAACGATAAGGAAGCCAAAACTTCTAACGATGAGGATGTAACACCTCCTTTATTCGTTGATGCGTCCTTGAAAATTATACAACCAGCTCTTTCCAAAACCAATTTCGCCGACTGGGTGATGAATAAATTAGCACCTTCGACAAAGTAAGGAATAATTGATTTACCAGATTTTTCATCAATCAATTGGTGCACATTATTAGTATCAATAGCAGATGGTCTGCCACCACAAGGAACAAATAAGTCTACCTGGTTTAAGCCAAATACTTCCTTGATCTTTAAATGGAAAGTATTCCTGAAAGTAACCCCGTTTGGAACGCTCAATCCATTCGGTAACTTGACATCGACGTCGTCGACTAAAACGGCATATCCCGCTGAAGATAATTTACTCTTATCAAAGTGTGAAATCATCTTTCTTTCCTTGGCCAATCTTACTAGTTCCTGTTTGTCAAGCCCATTAGGGTCGGCTATGACACCAGATCCATCAACAATACCCACGTAATTCTCATTTCTGGATAACAAAATTTCGTTACTACCAAGGTCACCATCGGGACCACCAGTTTGGATTTTCTTTATTTTGGCATCGTCGATGTTTAACTTCTCGTAAATCTTATTCACATAAGCCCTAACTGACAAACTAGTCATACCGTACTCGTCATGAGGAATACCACCAAGCTTAGGGTTTTTGCCTGTCAAGAACGACTTCCACCATGGAGCACCCCTTCCCTTCGCGTGCAAAGTAGCCCAGTCAACATAGCCAGCAGTGCCTTCATCAGGCCCCAAGAACAATATCTCAGGTTTGTTATACAAGTCGACGTATGCGTCTTTAACACCAGGAATGTGTTGCTTTAATAACAAATCAATGAGGGAATCGATGTATTTTTCAAAACATGCTTTTGGCCTCTCTTGTGCCACTCCTGGGTCTAATAGAATGACCCCCTTAGAGCCACCTTCAGGAATATCCTTATTTTTCTTCTGCTGAGTATTTGCTAAATTGTAGTTTTCGTCGAACAAGTTTCTAGAGTTTGTATTAAAAGCATCAAGGGACCTCGATTTGACAATTCTGATACCACCTCTTGCGACATCTCTAAATCTTATGTGAAACCCTCTAAAATCATTACCGACAATGAAGAACATACCAAATGGTTTATCTGGATATTCAGTAATTGGTAAGAAATCGGGATTCAATCTGAAAGAAAGAGCAACTTTGGTTGAAGTGTAAAAATTAGTCTTTAGGATAGAGTTATTAAACACGTATAATGCCTTCAATACCATGCTATGGTGTTCGTTTTGAGAGCATTCGCGATTCAATAATTGGTCAAACTCTTCCTCGGTGCCCACTGGAGTGATCTGGGACAATCTTTGATAGGATAATGTCTTTTCCATAGAAGAGCGGATGTAATGAACGTCAGCGAATTGACGGTATAGTTTCCTAACTATATCGCGTTTCGTATCAAAAACTTCCTGAATATACGTTTGGGTGTACGTCTCGGACCTTAAACGTTTCTTCAACGAGTTTAAAACCTCGGCGTGGTTGGTAGACTTAGCAGGATCCAACAACAGAGTCAACTTGTTATACTCGGGGCCCAATCTGTTCAAGAAATGGGTGACGAAAATCACCCCACACTGAGCGTAGATACTCTCTTGCAATGACAATTCGCCCGAAATAAACCTGTCGTGGAAGAAATTGTGAGGGATACAATACAATAACGACGCCTCCTTAATAACTTGGTAGATAGATAAATCCACAGGTGTCTTGTTGTGCTTTGAGGTGATGTACATCGAAATCACTGTGACTCCGTTGGCGAATTGTTCGATGTACTTCCTCGTTATTTGCAACTTATAGTAATTTACCAAATCGCTCAAAGCAGAGTTGTACCTGGAAGAGGTTTTCTGCCTGAATCCAATGACAACCCTGTACTCTTCCAGATCCTCGATTGGGAAGTATTTAATAACAGGGCCTGTGTTAGATATCACATTTTTGATGATCTCCGAGTATAGATCTTTTGTGTTGGCAGAGGCAATTTTCAAAAAAGTCGAGTCACCGATCTCATTCAAGTCGGTCTCGTCGCTATCTACCTGGTCGTGCTTGTAGCTGTTTTTGTAGATGAAATAACATCTCACAAACTGGTTCATCGACTGCTTGTTTTTCTCAAACACCCCCGATAAAATGGCATCTTGCTTATAATTCAATGGCGCGTTGAAGTATTCAGCCCGGTAACTGCTGCCGTCCAGCCACGAAGGATCAATGTACTTATCATCAATACGCTCTTCAAACTTGTTACGAGTGTAGGCGGTAGCATTGAACGTGTCGAAAAACACTGCATGGTCTTCGGCCTCGCGCTTGTAGTGAATCAATGGCTCATCGCAGAAATCTGCCGCAAATGCCTGTATTTTGCACGAGTACAACGAATGGATGAGGTTTGCTATGCCCTGAGGCGATTCCCTCGCAAAAAAAACGTCATCAATACCCAAGCTTTCGTAAAACCACCGCGCCTCCAGTTCTATCAATGACTCCGGTATAAACCCCGTATTATCCAACAAATCTAGCACCTGTTCGTACTGGTCCTTTTTCCCCGAAAATGGGTCGTCAATGTACCCATGCTTCCAACTCTGTACTGATGACGTATTTGAGTTGGTTTTTTCCAACGATAAGTTTTGCATACTCAAATCTCCGGTCATGATCTGTCGATGTCTTGACAATGTCTTCCCGTAATATTCACTATAATTGTGTATATGGTGTATCTGTGATCTTAAATTTGGGATATACTCGGCTTTATATATTCGCAGCCCCTGGGGTACTGGCCTCGAGTTCCGGGGGCAGGTTACCGTTTGCCGTACACAGAATATTATACGTACTCCCGGCCCTTGTAACGCTAGGTACTCGTGACTTTGTCGCTGTGTCGCCCCGCAATCCGGGCTTTCGCCGACCGAATGCCTCAGGCTCCGAAGCATTCCTTATGCCACCTACATTACTACTATAAAGATGAGTTATGGGAGCCACAACGGTAGCGCCGTAGCTCCTTCCGCCGTATACTAGTCCGTTAGCTCTGCCACAGACATGTATTCGAGGGCGTTATGGCTAATTATGGCCCAACAACCCGAATAAAAATATTATAGTTTTGTAGCAGCAGGGCGCCATAAAGTCACTATTCGGAGACGAAGGCGTTTGCATCTATCGCCGTTGACCCCAACGCTCCAATGCAGTCGCAAGTGGCTAATGATAGAACTAGGAGAGCGACAAAACACAAATGAAAACAGAAATATCCTCATAGGGATAAGCGACAGAATACGGCCGCACTTGTTGGGCGTAGTACTAGGCATAGCGATAGGGCTAATCATTAAAACGAAAGGCATCGGAATCTGTGGAGAGGAGGGGAGAGGAGGGCCGGCGTTGGCGAGGGGGGACACTAGCGAGGGGGAAGTGTCAGCGAGAGGCGCTAGAGATGTCGCGAAAGGCGCCAGAGGCTAGAAGCGGCTAGCCGCCGAATTATTCGGGATTAGTCGGGGGGCCCACAGGGAGCGAAGAACGTCGAACGTCGCTAGCGAAACATTGCGACAAAGGGTCGGTCACGGGGATGCCGAGAGTTTCCGGGCGGTTCGCGGGAACGACCGCCAACCACCGGGCACGGCCGGGTGCAATGGAGGGGACGAAGGTAGCTGCAAAATTATGCAATTATGTATATACGAATACGGAGCGGAGGAGGAGTGAGGGGCGGTCCAGCAGCAACATTAGAGGCCTGGATTACCAGCCGTGGTCAAAAAGCATCGATACCGACTCACCATTGTGGATTCGTCTAATGGACTCGGCCAAAATACGCGAGATGTCCAACACCTCGAACTTTTCTTCCAACACCGAGACGTTTTCCACCTGGGGGACAGAGTTGGTGACAATGAACTTGTCGACGGCAGACTTATTGATGCGGTTGATAGCATCACCAGAAAAAATGCCGTGAGTAACCAACGCATACACACTGCTAGCACCCTGGTCTTTCAACAATTTGGCGGCCCTGGTGATGGTGTAGGAGGTGTCGACCATGTCGTCTACCAAGACGCACACGCGATTTTTGACGTCGCCCACCAACATAGTGGTGGCCACCATGGCTGAGTTGGGAGGGCAGTGGGGACCAGAGGCAGCGGTCGATGGAGGCGTGCTGGCGACCTTCGCTCGTCTCTCCTTGTGTATGAGAGCAAACGAGCACCCGAGCGCGTCCGCGATGCTGGTAGCCCGCTTGGCCCCGCCACTGTCGGGAGAAACTATCACGCACTCGTGATAATCAGGAATGTAGTCGGTGATGTAATGCTTCAAGAGCGGCTTGGAATAGAGGTTGTCGACTGGAATATTGAAAAACCCCTGGAATTGGGGGTCATGTAAGTCCATGGTGATGCAGCGGTCGGCTCCAGCTGTGGTCAACAAATTGGCAATCAAAGTTCCATTCTGCGCGATCCACTGCTTATAGCCACTTTCTGTCTTCCCATAGGCATCAATCTGTGGCAAATTGGTAGCAGCTGAGTTTGTCACTATCGATGTTGGCGTGTAAGACGGGATCCGGGTACCCTTATTGCCGGACACTGGCACTGGCTGCTTGATACTGTTAGTCTTAGCTTTACTCAATAGTGTTTCGTTCTGTGTTTGCGAGCTTGCGGCCGGCGCTGAGGGCGATGGGGGCATCTCTTTTTCTGATTGGCTTCTGGATAACGGTCTTGGAGTACTAGGAGCACTCTCAAAAGTATACTGGTCCTTTTTGGTGCTTATTGAGGGTGCGCCTGTCAATGAGGCCGCGTGGGGCACGTCCGGTTGTCTGGAGTATGGGAATAATGGTAACACCGCAGTAACCCTTTTGGCACTTGCCGTCTTACATGCTGCAATCATGATCAACAATTCAATAAAGTTATCGTTGACGTGTCCGCATCCCGATTGAACTATGAAGACGTCCTTTTCTCTAACAGAGTCCTCGATTTCGATGCTGGTTTCCCCATTGGAAAATTTTTTAGAATTGACTGTTCCTTGCTCAATAGTTAAATTCCGGCAAATCGATTTGGTTAAATTTGGATGAGATGATCCACCTAATACAACAAGATCTCTCATGTCTATACAACTTGTCTCTATGCCGTCGTCGATTGCTAACTACCTTTATCTATATAAGCTAATCATCGCTGTTAGACAATAAAATTTCTTGATGATTGTCATCCTGTATATAAACGTTTGGCTATTATTATGGCTCCCATGGATGGGCTAGTAACGAATATCGTACGAACCAGAATATGTGGTGTATTTGACCCATTTCACAGTTCTGTAGTTTGAGATCTCTTGTACTTTCAAGAATTTCACCGTTAACCCGGAACACGAAAACATATCGAGCGTGAATTCCAACTTTATTGGCGGTTTAGACCAGCTTAACGCATTTTGGGTTTCTCCGGGTTCGCCTGTGCTTGCAAATTCTACTTCCGCCGTTAAATCATGCTGTTG
This sequence comes from Debaryomyces robertsiae, assembly GCA_030566065.1. Lineage (NCBI taxonomy): Eukaryota > Fungi > Ascomycota > Pichiomycetes > Serinales > Debaryomycetaceae > Debaryomyces > Debaryomyces robertsiae. Next base: position 543,444 of record JAJMHL010000004.1, read on the forward strand.
ATTCCCAAGAAATTTATTGAACTTCCATATTATTTGGTTATCCTCGGGGTGAAATTTGGTCTTGCCCTGGGAACTGGTAAAATAGGTTTTGAGTACGCCCTTGGGGACGGGTATCTTTATTTGTACTCCCGTGGCTGGGATCTTCGCGGGGAACAACGACTTTATCCTCAATTTGTACAGAATCCTCAGGTTTCCCAACTGGCGCACTTGGGGGACGACTTCGAATGGCACGTTAATATTCAGAAGACAGGTGTAAGACATTAATTGGAAAGGACCATCAGGAGGAATGAACTGAATAGTCCGATCTGAGTCAAACTTGTTGAGTTCGACACATTGGTGGAACTTACAATCCTCAAGAGTGACAGATCCACTATTGGGCACTGCCATTCTGTCCGCGCTCATTGAATTCAAGACCAAGTTATCATCATTTAAACCAAATCTGCACTCAGGCATTCCGGAAAGATGAGTTTTCATTTGTATTGCTCCATGCACCGATGTTCTTAGTACTTCAGCTTGAGCACCCATTAGTACGTGAATTTTCTCTTCAACATTCAAAAAAATTTCGTTTCTTCGATATTTTATGCCTGGATTTCTCCAAGTAATATTCAGAAGATTCAACTTACTGCTTGCCTTGTTATTTGTCATTATTCCACCGCTTTGCGATCTGCCTCCCGTTAAAGATTTGTTCGGCAATTTGAACAGCCTTTCGTTGCCAGATATAGAAGTCATGAAATTCTTCAAGTAGCTCACCTCGAGATTCGTCGGGAACCCAAATTCCACCACTTCGTCTAGCAACTCAAAAATTATGTTAAAGTTTGCAACTACCAACTCCTCTGACAACACGTTCTGTGCCGGTACTTCGTCTAGCATGGCTTCCAAAAGCGATTCTAGTTTATACAAAAATTCCATGATAGCCGAACAATCCTGATTCGACCTTGTAACGGCACAAATCCACACTTGTCCAGATTTTATATATATGAAGGAAGTCGATCCTAATGTCAATACTGGAGAACGAACCTCCCTACCTCCGTTTCCTCCACTGTAATAATGTTGAGAATTAGCGGACATAACTTGAATTCTAAACACGTCGGAAATATTTCTTCTCACCCCGTCGCTATATAACTTCGACATAATAACATCCCCCTTGGGATTATACATGAACAAAGCCGATATCATCTTATCTGTTCGTTAGATTAACCATACTAATGATAGGCATAATGTATAGAGATCAAATCATATTAATATTTGTCGCGAGAACACGACTATACTATGAGCATACTATAACAGCTTATCTACACTATCTATTGCATTCCAGCTAGCTCTCGGCCCATCTTCTTGTTGTGGCCAGATTTCCTGTTATGGTTAGCTTTGCTTGCCTTATTTTTTTCATTCCTAACAAATGATTTTCGAACTTGTTCTTTTGATTTCGGCTTGGAGTCAGAAACGTTGTCCTCATTAAGCTTATCAATTTTACTCTCTTTCCTCGCGGATACGGACCCATTTATTCTGTTTGGATTTCCACCATAGAAGTAATCCTCTTCTAAGAGTCTGAAACGTCTGGGTGATCTCAAAAGCATGCGCAACCAGCCTTCAAGTTGCTCGTCAGACCAGCCAGACGTTTGCTTGATCTTCTGCCTTTCACTTGATTTTCTTTCTTTCTTATCGAAAGTCTCAGGACCTTTGGTCTTATATACAGAAAACAAATACTTCTCAATTGTGTCGACCGAAGCGGGAGCGGGACTACTGGTGGCACTTCTGGCCGGCTCAGGGGAGCTGCTTCCGTCGTCCTTTGACATTTCCTCCCTTTCGTATACTTTAAACCTATTCACGTGAGACTTGTTGTTACTAGGTTTGCTGCTGACTTCCGCTGCCGACCCGCTAGACTTCTCTTGATCATCATAAGTATCGTCGGGCTCGTCCTCGTCGCTCTCATACATTAACCGTATTGCCGCCGATAAGGTCTTCTTTTTAAGCTCGTCTGTGGATGGTTCATGATGTTTTTTCTTCTCTTTCTTGCCGTAAAGTACAGTCCCTTCTGAGAAGTCTAAATTCGAAATCTTATCTCCATCATAAACTGATCTCTTAATTTGGGCTGTTGGTGGTGGTAATTTGGCTGTATCTGTATTCGTAACATTTTCACTAGTCTCTTTGATATCGACTATCATCTCTGGATTTTCGAACAACATATTCGTAACACGCTCAACGTCATCGTTATATTCCTTAAGGAGGGTAATACTTTGGCCCCTTGTGAGTTGAGGAAGAACATCAGCTATCATATTAATGTTCTCCTCTTTAATCAGAAGCTCCTTTTTGGTTTGCTCACTCTTGAAAGCGAGTGATCTCAAAAACGTCAACCTTTCTTCCAAACCAGGGGACAATTCTTTGTAGGAGTCTGATATGATAATTGCGCTAAACAATGGATATAATACTAATGATTTTATGCTGGTAATGCCTAAAGCTATGGCCAACTTTGCAACCTTCGCTGTGGACAAAGACAATACAGAAATTATCATTAGCTCTTTAATTTGTTGCGCATGTACGCTCTTCCCATTCACATGTAATCTTTCTAGCATTTCAATCCAGTCAACATTAACAAAATTTTCGGCAAATCCCAAAGAATTGGTCGATTTTTTATTTATATTTTTAGTGTTCCTTGTATTCGATGCTGTACCGCTTACAGTGTATGTTTTAGCTTTGGAAGCAGAACTTGCGCGCTGGCCCAATAATAATGACAAAACTTTCAACTCCTTTTTCTGAATCTTACCGCTGCTAATAAGCTTCTCCAAGTGTTTGTGCACTGAGCCTATCGAACTTATATTTCCCGACTTCTTGTTATCGTTAAATTTGGACTTGTAAGTGCCGTCTACTAATCCACGAACAATAGTGCCGTTACGTTCCACATATATAGTAATAAAGTTCCACACTGTTTCTCCAGTCAAGGTTAATTTGACAATACTGTAGTGCCGAATAAGCTGAAAAACCCAACTTCTTAAAATGGCCGTATTCTCCCTCACATCCGGGTTTATTGCTCCCAAAGAAAAAATCTTGTTTTCCTCTTCGGCCGTTTCCAGCAAGTACACTTTAAGGAAAAACTGCAACTGCTGTTGGGACTTTACCGACAACTTCTGTTCATGAGCATCTGGATTTAGCAAGTACCTGAATAGCTGGTTGTACGCTTCCAACAAATGCACCCATATGACCGGATCTTTATCTATAAGAGATGACCTTAGTTGAAATGGTGGGTAATGCGGTATAGGTATGTATATTTGGTCTTGGTCTTTCGATGCCATGGGTTTTCTAAAGGTGGTCAAAGAAAGAGATCAAATATAGTGAAAAGAGTAGGAATTATTCAAGTATTCATAGTGGTTTGCGCACGATGCTGCATTAAGAATCCTCGTAAGAGCTGATATTTGCTGTATAGAAAAGTTTATAGCACCTAGCATATTGACTACTGTGTAGTTGCTTACATGTTGGATGTGGAATCGCTTTCAGGTTATGCTATTTAAATTGTATGAGGAAAACAGGTAGTATGTTTGCTGGGCTTCACAAATGCGCTCGCAACAAGATTCGACTTACTTCGGTTAAGTAGTGCTTCAGTTGCACAACCTTTCATGCTGTGATATGCATTCAGTGTTGTGGCTTTTTGGCCTTCTATGCATTGTAATTTAGTTAGCTTTACCTTTGTTCCCTAGTCTAGTCTGTTGTACGCTATTGTTGGCTCTATTATGGAAGACAGCTTTTCTAATCGCCAGGCTTTGGACCAGAAAGAGTGCCGAAAATGCAGCAATTTGCCTCTTGTCATTAACCTCTGAAATATTAGCCTCTTTCATCTTTTACCAATTTTTCATCATGCGGGCATAGAACGTTGAATGATGAAAAGGTTCCATACACATGAAGTACTTCATTTGATGTAAATTTTAGTTCTATCCATATCTTTTGAGTAATATTATGCTGTTTAGTCTAACACCATGAAAATTTTCTTTTTAATTTCAATGATATCATAAGTAATACCGCCAACGATATATAAGACAAAGAAAAACTGCCATTGGGCTGGTTATAACCAAAGCGATTGGTTTGTGGCTGCGAAAAATAGTGAGCCTCAGAGACAGGTCCGCAGAACCGCAACTGTGCTGGAAGGATTGAGATTAAACTTAAGGCAGAAGTTACCACCCTCTGATATTCAGCTTTGAAGCTGGTAAGTAAGGAATGTAGGAAGTCTCAAGGGATAGCACTTCGAACATTTTTGAAAATTTGTGAATATCAGCAAAATGTAACTTAAAAAAAAAAAGTATAAATTTGGGAGAGTTAAAAATGGCTTACAATTGAATTGTCCTGTAATATATATTCTATGAGCTCCTGATTTAAGCAATATGTTTTATGTTTGAAGTAAAATAAGAAGGGCATAGTGTACATGTACGCGGTATATTAGTTCACATTTCAACAAAACTCGTAGAACAGCGCCGTGGCGCAGTGGAAGCGCGCAGGGCTCATAACCCTGATGTCCCCGGATCGAAACCGGGCGGCGCTATTTTTTTGCGTAGATTTTCTATCTATACCTGAGTACCGACTGACCGTGAAACAGTTTAAGTATTTCTAAGTCTAGTCCATGTCCTAATTTTTTTTTTTCCGCCGTGCAACGTTAGCAGCAAAGCCGACCGAAAACCACTTCCATCATACCTTTCCTTTTAGTTGTACTTCTAGTAAGGAACTTGTTCAAGCCTTCATGTTCAAAAATGTATACCGACAAACAATCAATATTTTTATATCAAAGCAGCACCCTTACCAAGGTCAGAGTCTCAGCAGAACTTAGCTTGAGGCTTTCAATCATTTCTGCTGTCAGTCAAGCTTTTCTTATATATTGCAACGAAAATTTGCACCCAAATGGATCTCAATTTGGTAATGAGCCACGTGCGCTTAATCAGACTATATATATGGTGCCTAAGGCCTTCTACTAGTAATGAAAAATTGGTTATATTGTTCATATATAAGGAATAATGGCAAAGCAAAAGGAAGTGGACTTAAACCAGCCGTTGGACGTCGCGAACAAGCCGTCGTTGAGTAAAATTGCTTTAAGTCCAGAGTATTCTCAGGCAGCATTGACTTTACATGGAGACTATTATCGCCAGTTACAGGGGAAATGTAATAGATACATATTCTGGCATCCGGTCAGTTTAGCGTTCATGACGATTGGCTTATCAGTCTTTCTTTTCTACTTAACGTACGATTATATTGCAGTTTCGGGTAGCGTTGGAGAATTTTTCAGGCTTACAAGCTACAACCGGGATTTTCGCTTTAGTTTGATTGGGATATTTCCCTGTGTTATCTGTTTATTTGCCATTATTGGGTTCTGCTCGTTCTTCATTAGCGACGACTTTAGGCAGATATCAGACAAATTACTGACGGATACCTATATACAAGAGCTCTTTGGGTTTGACTTAAAAAAGTTTGCCAAGTTGACCGAATCCAAGTTAGCGGAAGACAGTCGCTCATTAACGCCCAAAGAGATTCAGTTGGTCAAGAATGGCGAGAACTCACAGTTGATAATATATCGTGACTCTCCAATTGCGGTAATTACCTTAAAACCTTTATGGGAGAGAAGTAACGAGACCCATTTCTTTGTGAAAATTACCGGCTTGCATGTGAGGAAAGTATTCAGCAAAGTTGACTTTGATGGTTTACTTCTCGAGTGGGCTTTTCTTAGGAGTCGTAAAATTTTTCAAGAGTACATAAAAAACAGAACTAATTGTGAGGGGGCCAGAATAACCCTCTTTTTCGAGGCATTCTCGTTTGATAAGGCATTACTTGCAACTTTGGAAAGTAGATCTTTCCAAAAAATATCAGGCACGCTTTCGCTTGATCCTTTTACATACTCGCTGGAAGCGGACCAACCGTCACGTATGTTGAGCTTCTCGAAGTTTTTGGGTGTATCGAGAGACATATACGGCATCACTTTAGTGACAAAGAACGCTGATGAAGATGTAATCTTACAAGCGTCGCAGAAAGGAGCTCAAAACAACAAGAATGAAGCATCTACAAGAGCACGGAAAAGATAAAAAAAAGTTTGCATGTATGTAGTGATAAGTGTAATTAATCTAACAATCCAGTAGTTTTTGATCTTTTAGTTTGTTTCTTCACTCGGTATACGATGAAAGCCACCCATATAAAGCAAAAAAGTAATAAAGTAAAGAACAATAATTTTAGTAAATAGACGCTGGTTTTTAAAAGTCTATTAAAAAAATGAGCATTTTCGTCCCCGTATTTTTCAAGCCTTAACTGACGTTCTCTTTCTTTGATTCTCTTTTCCGCTAGTTTGAGTCTTCGCAATGACTTCCTCCTCTGGCCAGAGTTCTTTTTGTTTCTACGCTTTCCGCCTGGTTTTCGAATATCTTCTATAGTCTGCTGTATTTCATTTTGCTCTTGCATTAGTTGCTCTAATTCAACAATAGACTCAATGGCCGACCCATCTGGTTTGTTTAATGCGTATATCTTGTTTTCAATAATGTCAACATTTTCCGATAAATCCCCGGTTTCAGCAGTCAAACCGAGGTAACGAACTTGCGGCAACTTGATGTTAGTTACCGTTACACAATTCTTCCAAGAATCAGGCTTATTATTGTAATTGAAATCTAAGGAAAGATAACCATCTTTTACGTAAACTATCCGTGCCTTCGTTTGACCACTTGATGGATTTAATAGATTTTTCCCAGCACACCCGGCGAGCCTGGTGTCAAAGCCATCTGTATCTTTATCATATTTCAGGTGGCCATCTCCTAGCATAATGTTCACATATGGGAAATGCCCTCTTTTGCCGTTTCGATATGTATCGATGAATATCCCCAACCCGTTGAAGTAATTTTGGGCTCCGAAAACGTCTCCGATATCCGACTTTTTGTCAATGAGCCAGATAGCAAAACCGTCACCCACGAGACTGGCCTTGCTATGTATGTGAAATGTAAGTTCCAACTCAAAAGAATCAGCTTCGACAGGAAAACTTGAAAACATATTCCCAACCTGATGCTGGTTATCGGACGTTAATCTTATATATTCATTATTCTTTATCAAAGTGTTCCCAGCTAGCCCCCAATTTTTTGGTTTATAAGTCGTAGGATCTATGTACGGCTTACTGAGGCCAAGATTGGTCAATTCGGTTTTCTGAATAGCGACTATGCTGTCATCTTTATTTTGCAAGAGTGAATTCAATTCTTCTGGCGAATAAGCATCAGAACTGTTTCCTTTGAATAGATACCAAAGGAAAAATACACACATAAATAACACAACCTGAGCAGGCTTAGACCTTTTTACCGTTTCCACAACCGCCATTTTCGTTCCCATTCTGGCTATTCACTGACAATTAGCATAAAGGTAGCAAATCAAGCATGAACTGAAAATTCGCATCTGTACGTGGCCATAGACATTTTGAAAAAGTATTATCGACACCTGGTAGCACTGCAATACAACCAAGTCTACCAGTTAGCGTCTGAGACTCTCTTTCTAGTATCTCTTACAGCTCGTAGAATTTCTTTATTTTTGAATGTAGAACAGCATTATACAAAACGACATTAAAAATGCTATAAAAATTTGGTCCAGTATACAATCACCCGGGACCATCTATATGTATTATAAAGCATATACAACCCACCAGCTGCCATTGTTCTTACTATAGCAGCGCACAAGGCTTCATGTTGTTTCCGCTGAACCCATAATTCACAAACTAGTATAGTCCACAAACACGTACCCATAAAGTTGAAAACCCACTATTACACTATTTACAGCAGCCTTGTAACAAAAAACAACACTACGACATCTGATTGCACGACGTCTGAATTTGAGCGGCTCAAGGCTTATTTCCCAGTCACAACCGTCCGTATGGCCGTGAAAAACGATTCCTTGTTCTCGCCCTTGATCTCACTCATAATTCGCTCATAATACTGAGGATTGCCCTTTGGCCGCAACAACTTGTCATCGAGCTTGTAGTAGTTCTTATATTTATCATTCACCAAGTCTCTCAACGACACATATTGCAATTTCAAGTCTTTTTCAGAGATATCCTTCACTACATCGCTGGAAAATCTTTCAATCTGTGTATCTTTAAATGAAGCATAGTGTTTTATTCTATCCTTGGGCAAAGTTCTCAACAATGACAAGATCTTTTCTGCCGTTTCTGTATGCGCTTTGGATGTCATTATGAGATTTCTCAACGCCTATAGTCGTCGTTTCTATAGTCACTGTAGTAAAAGGACTATCAATAAGAAAATTTTAGGCCCTTCACGTGCCCCATTATAAACGTCCATAGCTACAGAAGCCCCTATAAAGAGCCAATTTCAGGTGCTCTGGCAACTTTTCTTCAAGAAGATACAGTAAGAATGAGCTCTACTAAAGCACCATTACCAAGAGTTATATTTGTTCGTCATGGACAGACCGAATGGTCGAAATCAGGCCAACATACGTCGGTTACTGAGTTGGATTTGACCGATTTTGGGGTCAAGCAGATGTACAACACCGGACGCCATTTAATTGGACCAGGGCCTTTTCAAATGATCAAGCCAGAAAACTTGAGAAACGTTTTTGTTTCGCCTAGGGTCAGGACAAAGCATACGGTGAAATTGTTGATGAACGGAATGACAGACGAAGAGAAAGCCCATGTTCATGTGACCGAGGACGAAAACTTGAGAGAATGGGACTACGGTGACTACGAGGGGAAATTGACGTCTGAGATCAGGGAACTGAGGAAAAAGAGAGGCTTGGACAAGGATGTGCCCGGCGGTGAGTGGGATATCTGGAGAGACGGCTGCGAAGGTGGTGAGGATAGCGAAATGGTTAAGAAGCGGATCGACAAGCTCATCGCCGATATCAGAGCCATTCACGAGTTGGCTTTGAAGGAAAAGAACGCCTGTGACGTTCTAGTTGTTGGCCACGGTCATATCTTGCGGTGCTTTGTAGCAAGATGGCTCGGTAGAGAAATCAACGTCAATCCTCAACTCATGTTGGATGCTGGTGGTGTTGGTGTATTGGGTTACCAACATCATAACATTAATGAACCTTCGATTTTCTTGTCTGGTGCCTTCGTTGTTCCAGTGGAAGAAGTAGGTTCTGATTTATAGGTAATTAGTTTCTTGTGGTGCCAATGTAACGTCACCTTGAAATTTCAGTAGTGCGCTCTTCTCAGCCATATTCATTTTTATAACCATATTCTTTTCAAGTAGACTCTTAGCAGTTGTATAGATAGCATGACTATCGGAGATTCAGTACCTATATGGTTGGATTGCGATCCAGGTAATGATGATGCTTTTGCTATTTTGTTAGCAGCTTTTCACCCCAAATTCAAATTAGTCGGAATATCAACGGTTTATGGTAATGCCCCAAATACGAGCACAACTCATAATACGCTCGGGTTATTGGATGCCCTTGGGTTGAAGCAAGACGAAATCAAGGTGTATTCGGGAGCAACTAAGCCTTTGGTCAAGGCTCCACGGTATGCCCCGGATATCCATGGAATAACTGGACTTGGTGGGATAAAGCTACCAGCTACACCCAAAATCCAAGAATCTAAGGATAAAACGTATTTGGAAGCCATGAGAAGAGCTATTTTAGAACACGCAGGTAAAATATGCGTTATATGTACTGGTACGTTGACGAACATGGCTTTGTTGATCACTAAATACCCTGAGTTGAAGGCCAAAATTAGGGTCGTTTCCGTCATGGGAGGTGCGTTGAACATGGGAAATGTCACCAAATATGCTGAGTTTAATGTCAACTGTGATCCACTCGCTGCATCGCAGGTCTTTACCGATGAGATATTAAGTGGCAAAACTGTATTGGTCCCTTTGAACATCACGCATACCGCCGTCGCTACCGAGGCTGTAAGAGCAGACATGTATAAAGAAACCGACGACCATAAAAATTCGTCACTCAGGAAGATGTTTTATGATATTGTCATGTTTTACGCCGATTCATACAAAATTAACTATGGTATAACAGCAGGCCCCCCTGTTCATGATCCTTTGGCCGTTTTCCTCATTCTTGCCTTAATTAACAAGCAGGATGGTGTCGATGATGATATTGACTTCATGTATTTGAGAAGACACATACACGTCGTTCAAGAAGGCGAGCGGGAAGGAGAAACGCAAATAGTCAATGGCGATTTTGATGAATCCAGGGAAGATGACAACGGAATTTACATAGGCTTGAAGGCCAACGTTGCTTTATTTTGGAAGTACATTTTACAAGCCCTCCAAAACGCCGACGATCATGTTTCTAGTTCAACAAATGTCTGATTGCATTAGACTGAATTATAGTACATCCTAAAAAATACATAGAATTTTTTTAATGCAGACGTCTACTGTCTACTTATTCAGAAATTACTTCCTCTTTATTTATAACTTCCTCCTCATTTGTAGCGTCATTTGTATCAACACTACCATGCGCATCCTGCTTGGCAGCAGCTTCTAAAGATGCTAATTTGCCAGTAATGACTACTCCGATTTCATCTACCACTTTGTCGCCCCAAAGGACATCCAAGTGGTCGTAGCTGTCTAACGGGTGAATATCCAAATTTATACCCTCATGATAAACCCTACGTTCATAATGGGTCAAGTGGGAAACTAATCTCCTTCCATCAACTAAGTAATCAGAAAGGGCAGGAAAAACTAACATAGGCACAACCGTGCTCCTTTCATCCAAACCAAACCATTGTTTTTTGTACGGGAAGTAAGTTTTTGAATCTTGTTCTTCGGCAGTTTTCTCTTTTATACTCTCTTCATTCGAATTCACAGGAGTAAAGCTGTAGTTTTCACCAGTTTTATACGCTTCCTTTGGCTGCACTTGATTTGAAAACCCTTCTGGCACCCATTCACTTAGCCACCAGGTCATCAACTTCGACGACACATATGTGACGTTGAAAATGAAATGGATATGCCATACCTTTTTATTTTTATTCCATTTTTTGCTGCTCCACCCAAATAAAAACTTAAACATGTAATAAGACAACGCTCCAAATAACTTAGTAGTTAACAACATCTCTCTGACACGAGTAATGTTTCTCAAGAACGAACAGTACCCGAAAAACAAATGGTAGCCAAGCTTACTTCTGTTATGCATGAACTTTATAAAAGCTCTTTCGTGGAATAACTTGCCTGGGAAAATGGCTGGCGCTAACTGGATGAATATTTCAATCTTCTTGTGATGCTCGCTCAAATTACCATTCTTCAACATCAAGTACGTTTGGGTGCAACCCTGGGAGTGACCGACAAGTACCAACTGTTGGTGATGAGGCTTGTGGGACAATACGTTATCAATAATGCATGGCAAATCGTAGTAGGCTAATTCTCTTACATCCCAGTCCCAATATTCTTCATTGTGCATCAAATTGCCCTCGTAGAATGCATGCTGTACCTCAAACCACGACCTGTTGTTTCCCATCCATACGTCGTAGCCAGACTGTTGCATGTGATAAGCCAACGAGTTACGCCCCGAGCTCAAGTAGGCTCCGGAACACGAAAGAAGTCCATGTTGTAATAAAACCGGCTTCTTCGTTTGTCTGTCAATGTCGGTGTCTTTCGGGTCAACCAACCGGTGCAAGGTCAAGATGTACCCATCGTCCGTAGTAATTTTGTACTCTTGTAAGTCCAAACCCACTTCCAAAGCATAGTATCTCAAGTTTGCTGTTAGTTTCATCTTGCCCACATCCGCGTACGGAGTGGTCTCCCTGTCTGTATCAGTACTCTTATCTTTACCGGTAATTTTATGGTAAATATAGTAAACGATTGACCCATTCATCAATGTCATCACGAACCCCATCGAAAGCATTGCAGACACGAACACGTAAAAGTACCGTCCGAAAAACCCATTATGTACTCGCTTGGCCGGCGGTGTGAGTTCTTCAAACATGACACTTGCCCTAAAGACTCTTTACCACCAAGAAACAACGATGGAATTTGAAATTCACTAACAGTTGGAGTGCGCATGTGAAGAACCATGTCGATTTGCAAGATTGATGCCAAACACCAGTAAGCTGCTATTGGGGTATGTCCGAGACCTTCCACAAATAAGATGGATAGGCATACTTGATTCTGAGCTCTCATAGGGAAAAAGGCTGGGCTATAACGACATTTGATATGCTGCACATTTCCGTTCCGCATCCTCCATCGACATCTGGAAATACAGAAATAGATGTTGTACAACGATTTTTACTATTCTAGAGATCCCCACTTGCTGTATAACCCCCCTCCATGGTGGTACGTCGAATAAGCTGTCGTTGAAACGGATACGAGTGTCAATAGGCTCCTCAATGCCCCAACGGGCTAGTAGACCTTAGTCTCTGCTACGATGCTGCGAAAAGCCGCAACTGCCTTTTACACTTCTTTCAGCATAAAGAGCAATTTTTCCGTACACATCGTTATATGCTCAAGCTATGACAATGCCACAGTTTATGGTTTCCAGAGAACTGCCTACGAGTCAGCCCCTGACAAACTGATAGGAAAGTATCACGTCCAAATGAATATATATGCTAGTTAAAAATTTTTTACTAGAACTATGCCGTTTGGCATATTGGTTCCAACCTTTCTCGCGACGTTTCGCGTTTACCCGCCTACACACTGACGTTCCCCCGGGAAAGTCAACAAATGCGGGTGGGAAATTCGGTGGTTCTCCCCGTCCAGGGGGCTTCTGTCCCTACGAAATACTCCTGAGAGTGTCCATGGCGTGAAAACGCCGGGCAATGTCATCAGAAAACAGCGGAACTATTTCGCATGGAAGACATTGCGGACGGTTGGTCTTTCATCATGAGGAAAGGCTATTGAGTGCAATATGCGAACTTAATTGTACAATTAAGCACCCGATACCGATCATCGTTGTGAGATAGGTTACTTTCTTTTTTAATCACAGTTTTGTCTATTTTCAGTGTTTGCGACGGCCCCGCCATGGGGAGGAACGGTTCGGTCAACACCCCAGTAGCTGAAGAACTGATAAGGGCGACGTCGTTGGCTAGAGAATTGTTCGCGCGTTCAATTCTGGCGAAAAAGTAAAAAAATGAAAATTGCTGGTACTATAGTACACTAAAATTTTATAGCGACTTTCTTCTGTAGCAATGATTATTGCCAGTATCAGGAGGATATTTGCATCTTTCCGGACAGAAGAAGAGGAGAAGGCGTATTCGAGAAAAGCGTTTTTCAATTTGCTTGGGTTTCTTGGCTCCTGTGTGATATTTTCATTTGTGGCTCAAAAGTTGTCCAGACAGCCCCGGGAGTTGAATGAGCTCATGAGGACGATACGATACTAAGTAGAAGGAAGCAAAGGGCCAAGCTGGCAATGTTCAAACATATACATATATACAAGTTCATAAGAAAACGGTAGAAAAGATAAATACTGGAATGTATACATTAATGGAACCCGAGTAGTCCAAGTTATGGCAAGCCAGGGGCAAGTTTACGGGCAACGAGGCGATGATGCACGAAAGTTCAGTTTCTAAGTAGTATTTCTTTGGCCATCTCATAAGCGGTCCACGAAATGGCGGTACTTGGAACATTGAAGATGATTCTTGGTTTCAAGCCTCGTGTAAAAGCATTGATGCCCCCAACTCTGAGTAATGCCTTGACGGCGCTAGTAAACCCAGAGACATGTCTCAAATTTTCGTTCTTGGTGATGCCCCTTGTTTGCAAAGCAGTTTTAATGCAGTCGAGCGGGTTGGTCAAAGCCGCCGCTATACCACCAGCTATACCTCCGGATACGCAGTGTAGATAGGGATTGTAGCAGTTATTGGGGTTAAGTATGGAGGAGGAGTATTCGTAAAAACCGAAGTTCAAGGCAGCAAAGGGGATGTTGGTGAAAAGAGTGGTGGGATATGAAATGTAAAATGCCGAGAACCCTTCCTTTCTGTAAATCTGTGACGCCAACTGCAAAAGCTTGACAGAGCTGGCATCTTTGTGCTTGAATTGAGACGATGCTTGCATCCGCTGCTTCAACACATCGAACGGCGTCATCAAAGCATCGGATGCGATGGTAGCGGCGATACCAGCCCCGCTGGCAATCAAGGGGTGGTTCTCGTCTGTGACAATCTTGTTGGAATTGTGGGAGTTGGTGAGCCGGTTGACTAAAAGCGTCTTGGATGCTTCAAATACCGAAAAATAGATGGCATGTGCCGGCCCTGCTCCCATCACTACCGACGACACCCCTCTCCACAACGACACCGCTCCCTCCGACGACGCAATCTTCGAAATCGACCGTATCACCCCCTTGCTCAATTCCGTCGTCGTCGATGCCATTTGCATCCGCGTTTTGACTGAATCCACCGGAAACATTACAGTGTGCTCCATGATGCCGGCAAAGGCCCCGGCTCCAAGGTGCGCTGCCAACGACGCATCGTCCGGCAACGCCTCGTACTCGATCTCAATGGCGTCTGTGCCCGGTATCACTGGTATTTTGCACTCTTTTTGCTCCCTCTGCTCCACCATGGTGCGTGTTGTCGATGAGGACATAAAGATATCAATCTGGTGAAAAATTTAATTTCTGGTATTAATTCGCTGATAGCAATTAAAAGAGATGCCCGGCTTGGTTATTCCCTGGTCCACTATTATATATCAACTTTAAATAGCACTTCCAAGCAAATTTTTTCTCCTTGCTAAAACAATCCGATACCGTTTATGAAAGAGCTGGTGGATATGTCCTCCGTAAAGTCTATGAGAGAAGCTGAGGACGAAAAAAAAGAGCTCTGAAAAAAATATCACAAAAAACCTTTACACTAGATAGTAGACTCGATGATATGACTCTTGTAGCGACTCTAGTAGAGTAAGACGAGGACGTGGTAGTGTATAACGACACAAATACTAATACAGGGGACACCGGTATCTTTGTGGGCGATGATAGGGTCAATTGGGACCGGGGGATACCTCGGAAAATGGCGATGAGCAAAGTACACCGATGCCGGAGTAATTGAAGCAAAAACCGAACATTGGTTCTTGATTAGTAAAAGAGAAGTTTGGCATCGCTTAGAAGCATACATTTAGATTTATGTAGTATAGAACCTAGGAGGAAGGCTTTGAGAGGGCCGCAGAGTGGTTGAAGCGGACTGAGGCCTGCTCGGGGACCACTGTTTTCACGGAGCCGGTGTACAAGTGGTGGAATACGTTTTCAACCACAAATTCTTCCATATTCTGGATGGATTCGTAGGCATGGGTGCCCATATGGGGGATGGAGACGACGTTGGGCATTTGAAGCAATTCAGAGGGAACTTGAGGTTCGTTTTCGAAAACATCAGACCCAAATGCACCTACTTTTCCCGATTGCAAGTGCTGGAGAAGCAGCGACTCGTCGATAATAGCGCCTCGGGCGGTGTTCACAAGGATGACGCCGTCTTTCATTTTGGAGATAGTTTTGCTGTTGATCAAGTGCCTCGTCTGTGAGTTCAAGGGCATGCTGATGCAGATGATATCGCAATCCCGCAAGAATTCGTCCATGGATGCATAAGTGGCCCCGGCCTCCAACTCGGGCGACAAACGGGACCGGTTATGGTAGAGGATCTTCTTGAACCCGAAAGCCTTGAGCCTGTCTCGAATGGCTCTGCCAATACCTCCCATGCCCAAGATTCCGATGCTCTGGCTCAGAGGCTCTCGGCCCAAGGGAGCCCCGGCTGCCTTGGCTCCGCCAGCCCATTTGCCCTGCATTGTCAAATCGTGGCCAACCTGAAAGTTTCGCAACGTAGACAACACTAGGAACACCGCCAAATCAGCAGTAGGGGCTTCTACAGGAGTGGTGACATTTGAGAGCTGGATGTTTCTCTTTGTCAACGGCTCCACATCTACTTGATCGTAGCCTGCACCGCAGTGGCTGACGGATTTCACTGTTTCAGGTAAATGACTTGCCAATTCTTCGTCAAACCGGCCCGTTTGGCCCACACTAGCGAACGTTCTGGTAATATTGGTGATATCCAGGTACTTGGTTTTCAAGTCGGTGAAAAATTCGTCTCTATTCGAAGAAGTGCATTCTACTACCTCAACCGCCTTCGACAATTCGGCCCACTTCTTCTGAGCAAACTCAATTGCACCAATTCTTAACACCTTTGCTTTATCAGGGGACGTGCTCATTCTCGCTATGTTTAATAAGTTACGGTTTATAGGTTTGATCGGACCAGAAATTTTCATCAAATACAAGCTTGGTCAGTTCAACTACTTTATATAGGACGTCAGTGAGGTGCTACTTACTCAGTCGTTGAATAGCCGGCCTAGTAATGACTCAACAACTGAAAGAAATCGTGCATTCCATATATAGCTTGTAGTAGTTACGAGGGTAAGTTCGGGACAACCCCCACGCAAACCGTCATGTGGGGGAGAGCGCCCCACATAAAATGGGGGAGCGAACAGGACCTCCACGCAGGCACCTATATACGGCAGTCTAAAGAACGAGCTTGGAACCACGGTACTTGAAATCTCCAGTAGACTTTGAAGAAATAGACACCTCACGTTTAGGGAAACCTTCAAAAGTGTTGGCATAGACTGCTACTGAGTGAGCAATTAGTTTTGTGTTGACGACCCAGGCGGCGTAGTCTGGGTTATCTAAGTTGTCACATAGCTGATGGTAGCATGGATCGAACCATTGGCCGGCGTGACCCCCGAACCTTTCTTCACCATCATTGGTCTTGATGCCCTCAGCACCAGTTGCAATTCCCCCAGCGGGGATACCGTTGTCGATAAAGCCCACGTAGTCAGATCTGCCGTCAAAGGGAACCAAAGAATAATTGAAGCCATGAGAGGTATACCAATCGATGTACAAATCTTTCAAGTCACCAGAACCATTGGGGTGGTCTTTGTTGTTGGCATCATATACCTGGTACTCGTAGTTGGGTGATGCCATCATATCGTAGTCCATAAACAATCTGACACGGGCATTTTCATCGGCAGATAAAGTATTGGCGTAGTGGTACGAACCGAGCAACCCTTCTTCTTCAGCTGCCCACCAAGCAAATCTAACAGCGTTGTTAACTTTGAAATTGGTCAAGTATTTTGCAACTTCTAATAAAGAAATAGAGCCTGAGCCATCGTCATTGATACCAGGGCCAGCAGAAACAGAGTCAGAGTGAGCACCTAAGGCAACAACGTTGTCGTGGTCTCCATGCGTGGTCTCTGCAATGACATTTAAGGTTGTGATGTTCTTCACGTACGAGTCCACGTACAACGTAGTCTCAAAGTAATGAGCCGGATCCTTGCTCAACTTTTCGATGTATTCCTTTGCGTCGGCCTCCGAAATAGAGACAGTGGCCACTTCTTTGCCAGTAGGTGTCCCTAGAGTGCCATGAAGTTGTCCATTGGAATCATAGATAACGGCACCTAGTGCACCAGCTAACCCTGCGTTGATCGACTTGTCACCGAACGCACATTCACCTCTCTTAATCAAAACGATGTTATCTTTGGAATGCTGGGGGAAATCTTCCAAAGAGCAGCCATACTCACCTGCCAAAACTAAGCTTCCATGGACCGGTTTACCGTTTGGTGTAGGAGGAGTCAAACTCAAGGGCTCCAATGATTTGGGTTGGGTGCCGTTTATTAATAACGAAAACGAGTTAACTTTACCGTCAATTGCGTCAAACTTTTGTGTGCTGACCTTGTAGTAGCCCTTCAACTTCCTCAATTCTTTAGCAATATAATGGATAGTGCCCCAGTGACCAGGAGAACCAATTACCCGGGTTGGATGTCCATATTCCGCAACAGAATCGGTGGAGATATTGTACAATGTTTCTGCTCTTTCTCTCAATCCGTTTTCGTTAATGAGCTCTTGAAGCTTTTCAGTATCAACAAGCGGCAACTTTTCATAAGCCTTGTTGTCCGCTTTCTCCGCCATCCCAAGCAAGGCTCTGTTCAATTCGGCCATGTAATTGGAATTTAAACTTTCATCTTCAAGCGCCTTGAAACTAGGCAAATTGAAAACTTCTTGATGGAAAGCATTGAAAACAGGCAATGCATTAACAGCAGTCGCCAATGCGACCGTACTACTTAAATAGATCTTCATACTTACTGTTAAAAGAGAAAAACAAGAAATATTAAACGGGTATTAAAGCGGTAGACTCATCTGCGGCTTCCGTCTCGAGCCTCAGTTAGGAAATCGTGATAACAGCCTACAGCCAGCAAACCTAACATAAATAAATACTGAATATATTGCTCTATCTATTTATTTCTTCTTCTATTCTTCTTCATATTGGCCCGCTGACCTTCTCCCCCGAAACCTTTGAAATTGAAACCGCCAAAACCACTATTTCCAGGGCCGCCATTTTTCCTCATAAATTGCTTTACAAAGTCTTGCTGGTTGAAGTTGAACCTGAATTGCTGACCTCCACCTCTACCAGAGTTACCAAAGTTGCCACTTTCGTAGAAAGGTTGTTGCTGTTGTCTCTGGCCGCTTAGTGGGTCATTAGGATCGTCTCCTTGGTCGTAGCGTTCTCGTAATTCCTTGTTGGACAAAACCTCGTAAGCTCGATTGATTTCTTGCATTTTATTCTCTATCTGTTGTGGAGTCAAGTCATTACCCTTATACTTATCTGGGTGGTACTTTAGTGTTTGAGTTCTGTGTGCCTTTTTGATGGTTTTGTCGTCAGCGTCTCTTGCGATGTCTAGTATTTTATAGTAATCATTGGCAGGCTTTTGAGGGCGTGGTCTTTGGTTTTGGTTTTGCTGCCTTTGCTGTTGCTGCTGTTGTCTTTGCTGCCACTGCCGCTGCTGTTGCTGGCGTTGTTGATTGATGTATCTCTCTATAACCCCTTGGCGGGACTTGAACAAGTCGGACTCTTTAAGATTAACATTGAATTTCCCCAAAAGAGCCTTGGCTTCTTCAAATCTTTTTGTCTCTAATAACTTATCAATTTGAGGGATATGCTTCGGGAGAAATGGATTGTCATTCTCTTCAGCCACTTTTGAACAGTACGTTGATGCCCTTTTGAAGTCCTTGCTTCGGACGAAAGATTCACATAGCACTTTGTCCAACTCAGTTACAAAAGGTAAGGTACTCAATGACTTGTCATTTCCGAACTCTCCTTTTAAAAAGGACAGCGACTTGTATAAAAGGTAGTCGTAATTGTTTTTCACCTTTGAAGGGACACTTCTCTTTTCAAGCTTCGATACTTTGAGTTCATCCAGCAAGAGAAAGCGTTTGATGTAGTCAAAATCCAAATCCCCGTTCAAGTTTTCCTTTGGACTCTGATCGTTTTCGCTGACCAAATAGTAATGACCGTTATTGATAGAATATGTTTCCAACTGTTTCAAAAAGTGCTGAAATTTGACATAAAATTTGGAAACTTGACCACACGCCTTGTAGTCATTATCTATTTTCAAGCAGTTCTTGATGTACAACCACGACTTGTCAAAATTGACATCCGTAAAAAGCAAGTAGTTCGCCATAGACCCGTACCAACTCAAATCTTGCATAGGCTGTAAGCTTATTAGTTTATTTAAGTCGCTGATTATCAATTTTGGTGCAGAAGAATGATCAACTATCGCTTTCTGTTCGCTGTACATTTTTTTTGCACATGCTAGATGAAGATTCATTGCACTGGGGTTTGATGATGTGATGGGAAGCACACCAGCCTCTAGCTCACGAACGCACGAAACATAGTCTCCTTTCTTGTACAATTTCTCCGATTTTGCAAACGATTTCTTGACCTCATCGACTTTCTGATAAACGTGCTCTTCATCAGTAGACGAAACCTCCT
Organism: Debaryomyces robertsiae; assembly: GCA_030566065.1. Lineage (NCBI taxonomy): Eukaryota > Fungi > Ascomycota > Pichiomycetes > Serinales > Debaryomycetaceae > Debaryomyces > Debaryomyces robertsiae. Next base: position 563,131 of record JAJMHL010000004.1, read on the forward strand.
CTAAACCTCCAAAATCCCCTCTCTCTAAAAGTAAATCAATTAACCTCATTCTAGCCGGCTTTAGCGATGGACCCAACTGTAGACATCTCTTGAGGTCTTGTATCGCAGCTGTTTCTCTATGCAAGTTGATTTCGATTAAGGCCTTTTTGAAATATAGTTGAGGCAAATGCATACCTAATTCCGGCTCCTCAGGTACTATATCTTCAAGGTCCTTGACCATCGAGTTATACAGCTCTAGGACTGTATATGTGGGTCCCTCATTAGACAATAACGAGTGGGTGAACTGAATACGTTTGACTATATCATCATTAGAAACAACAAAATGAGCAGAAAACAAAAGCACCAATAAAATAAGCAGATACTTGTACATCCCTTTCAAAACCCCCCTATGATAAAACACTTGTCAGTAGAAAATAAAAAAAGACCTAGTTTGGTTGCAATGAAAAGACAAAGAATAGTGTAGAAAAAAGGTATTTTTGCTTTCGTGTTATTATAATGTGATATCTACAGTGAGTCGCATATCAACGGTTTAATATATATTTTCGGTAAGTAGTCTACTTAAACAATTTCGCCAACGAAACAGCACCCTCGTCATTCTTGGACATGACTTTAGCCACCGCCAACTCGAAATCTTCTTGAGTTATATGGATTCTTCTTTCTCTCAATGCATACATTCCGGCTTCAGTACAGACACCTTTCACATCGGCCCCGGAACAGCCATTCATTTTTTCGGCAATTTTCCTCAAATTGATGCCTCTGGTCAAGTTCATGGCTCTCGAGTGGATCTTTAAGATATCAGTCCTGGCGGTAACTGTTGGAGCTGGGAATTCGATTTTCCTGTCGATTCTGCCCGGTCTCAAGAGGGCTGGATCCAAGATATCCAATCTGTTAGTGGCCATGATAATCTTAATATCCTTTGAACTTTCAAACCCATCTAATTGGTTCAATAATTCCAACATGGTTCTTTGCACTTCGGAGTCGCCTCCGGACGAACCTTCGACACGCGAAGATCCAATCGAATCGATCTCATCCATGAAAATAATGGAGGGGGCGTGTTCTCTGGCCATTATAAATAACTCACGCACCATACGAGAACCCTCTCCGATATACTTTTGAACCAACTCGGACCCCGATACTCTTATGAACTTACACTCGGTGTGATGAGCCACCGACCTGGCCAACAAGGTCTTCCCCGTTCCCGGAGGACCGTACAATATGACCCCCTTGGGCTGAGCGATCCCCAAACTTTCAAACAACTCGGGATGTTTGACAGGCAATTCGATCACCTCCTTGATTTCCTTGATTTGCTTATCCAAGCCCCCCACCATGTCGTACGTGGAATCGGGCACTTTTTCCACCATCATTAACGACACCAATGGATCTACCTTGTTGGGCAAGATCTTATGCAAATCGTACGAATCGGCTTTTAAGCACACCCGCAACGATGGAGTCAATTTCCTGATATCGATGTCTTTTGAAATATTTACGATATACTTGCCTTCAGGGTGGATTTTCACCAACACCTTCTTCAAACCCATTACCTTGACCACCTCTCCCACATAGGACCCTGGCTCTTGTAGTAACCTCAACTCATCCTTCAATTGTCGGACCTTGTTGTTCAACTTGTTTCTCTGGGCCTCCAACCGTCTCAAGTTCTGTGTGGTGGACTGAATTTTAATTTCTGTGTCTTGAATTTGCTGTTCGAAGTAAGGCTTGATGCCTCCTTCGTGTACGTATGTCTTTTCAACCGCTACAGCCATGATTGTGTCGATGAAGGAAAAAAGCAGTGTTCTAGCGTTAAATAGCGGCTCAAAGTAGACCAACCGTTTGCCATCCATATAGAGCATGGTACAAACACGACCGTCCATAACTACTGTATAACCGCTACAAAAGAGCTTCAAGGAAGCCATATGGGTTGACTATAGACACCCAAAGGACCAGGAAGGCACCAGATACTCACAAAAGATGCCAAAATACATTTACTCAAAAAAAACGGTGATATCAAATATTTTGAACACATAGACGGCTACGAAGTAAAGGATCCAGACTACAAGAAACTCTTCAAGGAGAAAGCTCACACGCGCGTAATTCTTAGCTTATAAGATTCTGAGCATAGTCCTAAACCACCTTTTCACTTGCAAAAGTGGCCTTTGTGATACTCTCTCGTGGATTCACGACATTCTCTTGTCAAGCAGAGTTCGCGTATAAAACGGCCTCACCAGATACCCAATTGGCCTTTTCGCAGAACTCTTTATGCACCTACGCTACCTTGTCGTTACTTTGGCCACCGCATCGGCGTACCAACACTACTGTAAGTGTGTGTGCTACGACGACTCGGTTGTAGTACCCGTTGATCGATGTGGAGACTGCACTAAAGCGTTTTGTTTGTCCCAGCAAGTATGCTCGGCCAAGCCGTCGACGCCTGACCCACAAAAGCCGCCAAATGACGCCTTGGATATTGTCATCAATTGCTTCCAGACCCAGTCGCTCAAGGAACTGATTATCGTGTACGGATTCGCCTGTTTAATCCTTGTCTTAGTTGTATATGGCCATTTCTTCTTATAACTAGTGCCCAAATATACGCCCTCCCCGCAAGATCGAACCATGAGCATGCGTAATTATGGTCCCTAATTAAGTCGAGCTCACCGAATTTTTTTTCAGACACAGCAAAAAATTTTACGCCATTCCTTGAAAATCAGCGGCAGACGGTGAAATAGAGGGTTATTAAGACGATTGAGGATTAATTAACACTCTTGAACAAAGTAATAAAACCGGAATAGTTATTATTCAATTGAAAAGAAGGATATTTTGTGATTGGGGCCGTATTTTTTTGATAGGAACCCACAGCGTATCGTTTATTAATTGAGTAGAAACAATCGAATCGACAAAGCGATTTCGACAACCAGGGCAAATTTTGGATCACATTGGGATTACAAAATTGCCAGCAGCTATGAGTGAGAAGAATCAACAAGAAGACGTGACGCCGGGGGCCTACGGCGGCACTGGTGTCGGTGGTAGCGGTAAATCAGACAGCCAGGCAGCGACGCCGATAAATAGCCCCATGGACGTGAACCAGGGGCAAGGCTTTCCGGCGGCAGGTGCACCGGAGGGCTATTATGCGGCAGGATATGGAGGCTTCAGTGGTGGAGCTCCTTCCAAACCATACAAACACTATAACAGACAGAACTACAACAGTAACAGCAACAACGGTAATAGCATGAATAACAATGGTAATAGACAGCATTACAATCGCAAGAACTACAACCAGAAAATGGGACATGGCAATCAGTACAATAACTACAACAGTTATCCACCAAACATGTACGCCTACGGGTACTACCCTTCGCCCTACGGATATGCAGCTCCGATTGTTCCTGGATTGCCGCCTATGCAATCTTTTCCCCAGCAAGCTCCGTTCTCACCCTTGCCTGGTGGAAGAGTAAAGATCACCGACAAGGAGGGTAAGCAACTCGACTTGGAGGAGAAGAAAAAGTTGTCTAACGCTAGCAACACCCCCATCTCGTCCCCTTCACAGTCAGTGGCGTCTCCTGTTCCTTCGCATATATCTCCAGTACCTGCTAATGTTGGCATTGCTGCTTCCCAAGAAAAGCCGGTTAAAGACCTGTCCCCATCTCTGGCTACTGCTAGTCTGGCAGCTCCAGCTACAGGTTCTGCTTCACCTTCGGCTAGCAATGCATCTAAGTTGTCGATAGCAGAAGAATTCAAAAGGAAGATTTTAGAAAAGGCCGCCAAGGCTTCTGCCGCTCAAAAGCAGGAAGAAGCCAAGAAGGAAGAAGCCAAGAAAGAAGAAGCCAAGAAAGAAGAAGCCAAGAAAGAAGAAGCCAGGAAGGAAGAAGCCAGGAAAGAAGAGGCCAGGAAAGAAGAGGCCAAGAAGGAAGAGGCCAAGAAGGAAGAGGCCAAGAAGGAAGAGGCGAGAAAACAAGATGCCAAAAAGGAAGAGGAAGTCAAACCGGAAGAGCCTAAGAAGTCAGAATCTAAGATAGAAGAACCCCTCAAGAAAGAATCAACTATAGAAAATGCATCAACGACTGAGCAAACCAAAGACCAAGAGAAGTCCGACACTAAGGGTGGAGAGTCAAAGGAAGAGTCAGCCAAGCTTGAGGAGTTGCAATCAGAAAATATTGCTTCTGCTTCCGAAGTCGCAACACTGGTCACTGAGACAGCTGTAGCTGATGAACCACATGTAATATCCCAGGAAGAGTCTGTCTCAACTGAACCTAAGGAAGGTCTGGAAGAGAAAGATGAAGCCGCCAAAGAAGCGGACGAACCAGAATTGAAGAATGTGGATGAGGAAGAAACAGACCAAAAAGAAGAAGGTCAAACGATCACACAATTTTTTGATAGATTAAATAACGTTGCTAGCATTGAGGATCCATTCGCTGTTACTTACCCAAGCCCGTTTGTTGGTGTTGATCAAAAATGGAAATCAGAGACCAAGAAGTACAGATATGACCCTCAGTTCTTGATACAATTTCGTGACATATTGCAAGTTCCAGTGGACCTCGAATGGAAGAACAAATTGGAAGGGCTAGGAATTGTATCTACAGTTAATAAGAGAGGTCCTGGCTCCCAATCCTCTAGAGGCGGTAGTAAGTTTGGCGGAAGCTCAATGTCAGGTAGATTTAACGGTCCAATGGGTGCCAGAGGACAATTCAATGATGGCAGAAGTGGTTCTAGAAGTGGTTCAAAGAGAAGGGGCGGAAGTGGTGGACCTAGAGATAAGTCCACGAGAAAGGGCAACCAATCCAAGAGAGGTGGCAGAGACAAAGATCACAAAGAGGAAGAGAAACCAGCTGAGGAGGTCAAACCATTGGAGAAGTCTGCTAACAGATGGGTCCCAAGATCAAAGGTCAAGAAGGAGACGAAGCTTGCCCCTGACGGAACGGAACTTTTAGATCTGGAAGATGTCGAAAGGAAGGTCAAATCATTATTGAACAAATTGACCTTAGAAATGTTTGAACCTATCACTGATGATGTATTGAAATTGGCTGACCAATCTAAGTGGGAAGATGATGCAAAGACTGTGAGACAAATAATATCTTTGACATTTGCGAAGGCTTGTGATGAGCCATATTGGTCTTCAATGTATGCACAATTCTGTGCCAAGATGTGCACCAAAATGTCAGATGAGGTCAAGGATGTTAATATCCGTCTCAAAAATGGGGAGTATGCTAAAGGTGGGGACTTAGCAAGAAGAATCTTGTTGACTACATGTCAAACTGAATACGAAAAGGGATGGACTGATAAATTGCCCACAAACCCAGACGGTACTCCATTAGAACCTGAAATGATGTCTGATGAGTACTATATTATGGCCGCTGCTAAGAGAAGAGGTCTAGGTTTGGTCAAGTTTATTGGTCATTTGTATATTTTGAATATGTTGAACGATCAAGTCATTTTACTTTGCTTGAGAGACCAATCAAGCAATACGAAGGATCCTTCTGAGGATAGTTTAGAGAATTTGACACAGTTGGTGAATACTGTCGGTGCAAGGTTGGAAACTACTGACAAGAACAGGGCTGTGTTGAATTTTGTTTTCGATAACATTCAAACAATCTTGGATAATGTTAAGCTTTCTTCAAGAATTAAGTTTATGTTGATGGACTTGCAAGATTTGAGGGCGGCTAAATGGAAGTCTGCTAAAGAAGCAGAAGGGCCAAAAACTATCCAGGAAATCCATAATGATGCCGAAATAAAAAAGTTAGAAGAGGAAAAAGCTGCCGCAGAAAGAAGAAGAAAGAACAAGTCTAATGACTCAAGGTCAAACTCCTCGAGGGCTGGCTCGTCATGGGGTAATCAAACTAAGAAGACAGATTCAAGGACGCCTACAAAAGATTCACGTGGGTTTACCTCAGTTCAATCTACGAGATCCCAGTCTAATAGACCAACTGTTTCTTCAGATTCAAATACCAATCATTTGTCAACTAGAGAAAATTCGAAAAGAACGGAATCAATGCAATCCAACGCGAACATTTTTGCTGCATTAGGGGAAGGTGACGATGAAGAAAATAATGACGAAGATCAAGGTAGTCACCAGAGTACTACCGAAGCTGCTGAGAAGGATGGAGCCAATCAAGAAGTGTTGACCGACGTTCAGACCACAACCGAGAGTACAGTCGATGAAGAGAGCACTGAAAATGTTGCGTAAGCCTCCTTAAGAATAATATAGTTCAGCATTTTGCTCCAATAAGTCACTTCTGAAGTAATGAAACATCTGTAATATAGCATCTTCCTAACTTATTTTTATATACTATATTAATTTATTTCCTTCTTGTATTTGATTGCAAAAGGATCAAAGGAATACAATGTTCTTGAATTCATATAACATTTATTTTATAATATAAATGTTCAGATACAGCGGTTAGAGTTTACTCTTGAGTTCGACTCTTTCGGAGAGCACGACGAGATTATCAAATTAGTCATCACAAGTAGGTGCCCTTTTTTTTGATCTTCTATGAAATGGAAAATAGGATTTTGAAGGTGCTTCTTCTTCGTTGGCGTATCCTTCTGTTGACGAAACGTCAGCAGCTATCGAGGCATCATATACTCTATGAGTCTTTGGCTCACTTGACAACAGATCGCGATAAACAATTTGAGGATCAGTAGACACCTGTTCGCTTTCTAACAGCACGGGCGACGATTTGCTTTCTTTTATATCAAGAAACTTCATAACTGGCATGACATTGGGCATGGTTGAATAAGAGTGTTGATTGTCAGCGTAAGAAATATGTTTTCCATCCCAAAACAAATTATGAATATCGTTGTACTTTAAGAAGCCCCTTTCGCTGTACTTATTGAGGGAGCTATCCGAATACTTGATTCTAGTACCTGTTATCGTACATAAAAATCTGAAAACGAATATATTCAACACTAAGACTATTTCAAGTACGCCAAGATGAAGACTCAAAACGTTGTCAAATCCTCGCTTGAAGCCGTCTCGTATACGAAATAGTACTAAGACATTGAAAATAACCACATTGGCAAGTAAATTACACAACGAACCAAAAACAGCGAAAAGATTATTTATGATTATAGTAAGTGTACTTGGATCTGTACTATTTTGTGACTTATCTCCGACGACCGACTTGACCTCACGAGTTATATTAGGCTGCTCTTGATGCATATAGGCAGTGGAAGTCATGATCTGCTACTTATACAAGATGAATGTAAATATCAAAAAACAAAAGTGCATAAATTCACAATAGCCACAAATAAAATTTGCACCCAAAAAAGATTTTCATGGTTTTTGATGTGAGACTAATCCAGTTGAGTTTCGTTCTCAGCCAACAAAGAGAACTGAGTAACATCGCCTTCACTTTCATCTGATTGCAATAATTTATGCAACGAATCCGAGACTTTTGCAAGGCTGCTAGCGTCTTGTTCAGCCGTAGATCTTTCAAAAGCGTAGTTGCGCATCTCATCAAATCCCATGTAATAGTTTTCTTCTCTGAGTCTCGTTTCCATAGCTTCAATATCATTTGAATTCTCAGCAATCTCAACTGTGAAAGGTAATCTATCTTGGCCTACTTTTTTAGTGACGGGTGGAGATAATAAGCGCTCCACCAAATTATCGTCATGTATCACTTCAATCTGCAGCTCTTCAAGAAGACGAACATCGGCGAGGGAAGCTTTACCAGTTTTGGGAGTTCGATTTTGAAAAAAGTTCTTCAATTGCTTCAATCTCAAGAGAGGGTCTGTTTGACGGGTTAGTTTTACCTGCCTCGACCTACAAAGTCGCTCGACACAATTCGCCAAAATGATTAAAGAATCCGCAGTGGTAGTCTTGAGTGCTTTTACCAGTGACAAAGTCTTCGGCAAGTCGGTAGTATCTGAATCTAGATAAACTGCAGTGAACAAAACAAGTTGCTTTCCTATAAAGAATGAGTCTTCCCCCTGTTTCAAAAGTAGCTGAAGTATATGAATCGATGCGAGCACAGAGTAATCAGTGCAACTCATATCGCTGGTATCAAGAGGTGTGACCTCGTCTTCAGCCTCCGAATATAGAGGACCGGACTCCACATCACTGTCATCGGATACTTCCATTCTCTGAAGGTAGATCTCTCGAAGTTCATTCTTTTCCCATATTGGACTTTCGGAATTTTTGTTTTGATTAAAGAATCTAAGAGAAGTTTCTTTGTATACATTTGCCTTTTTGGACGATAGCTTGTGTAATTTACCTTGGCTGAGTTCTCCAAATTTGAAGCTCACTATATATTTGTCCTCGGTAATCTCCTGGTACGATACACAGCTTTGATTAGAAGGATTGTTGTCAGTGGTAACCTTTTTCTTAATGTGGGTATCTTTCAAACTCCTATGATGACTCTTTGAGTACCGGGGTGAATTGGTATAAGCTGCAGTTTTTTTTGACTTTCTATGTATATGTCTCATCGAATCGAACAACCTACAAAACAAATCTATATTTTCATTATGCTGAAGCCCGGAAGAGTTTATTTTGAAGTTGTTGATAATGTTTGTCACTAACATTGAGTTGAGAATCACTGGGTCATAGGAGTCAAGTTGATGCGACCATCTTTTCTCATTGTAGTGAGCACTTATCAATTCCACTATGTTTACAGCAGCTCTCGTATCCCCATTGCTACGTCGTATGATCAGAGTCACACATGAATTGTCAAAAGCGAGGAATCTTAAATTTTGCAATATTCTTCTTCTGATATTTTCAAACAAAATGGCCTTGCGTAACACCGACTGGATTTCGAATTCGTTAAGCGCCTTCAACTGAAATATCTGACAACGTGAAAGAATTGCCCTGCGAATACGTTTTTCAGGCTCTAAAGTTGTGGCACCTATAAGCGAAAACTGCCCAGACTCAATAAGGGGTAGCAAAAAGTCTTGCTGAACCTTAGAAAAGCGATGAATTTCATCAATAAACACAACAACACGTAGGATGCTTGTATTGTTAGCTTCTCGTCGTGAATTTTCATCTTTGATCAGCGTCAGTAACTCCTTTAAGTCGCTTACTGTAGCATCTGTTGCAGAGAGCTCAACGAATACGTATCCCGTTTCTTGGGCTAGTATGGAAGCTATGGACGTCTTTCCAACACCAGGTGGTCCATGTAAAATCATAGATGGTAAGTATCCCAATCGAATGAAATTTTTTATTAGTCCATTTTCATCGTTAACTAGATGCTCCTGGCCGATAAAGTCCTTTAGCCGTTTAGGCCTTATAACTTCAGATAGCGAAGGCTGCTTGCGCAAAATTGCAGTCAAATTATCTACTTCTTTCACTCTAGTATCGACATACTTATTAGTGTGCCAATCTTCCTTTTTTTCGTCAAGCTTGGATTCTTTAGGCATACCGTGATCGGCATCCTTATACTCTTGGTCCAAGGGCCTTTCACTCTCGAAAACATTATAAAACCCTGCTTGATGTGCACGCTTTGTTTCATTCTCGTCACCATTGTTGGTCTGGGGATCCATTAGAGTACGTAAATATTGCTTCGAAGAAAACTTAGGTCTTCAGCTGAAAAATCCGTATTTTTTGATTTGCTTTTCCTGTAGGTTCAAGCATCAGTTTGGAGGACCAAAGTTTACGATGCCAGTCTACCCTGGTCTTTCACAAGTACTTTTACGTCCAAATGCCTACGGTGTACCAGGGCCGAGATCAAAGAGCCTTCACAGGAAAAAATGGTTTTATCACGAGAGTCAATGGAACAAGTTAAATGTAGAATAAAGAAGGTAATTATATTATAATTATACAATTGATCAATACGAGTCCCTTGAGTATATCTCTATTGCCACATCAGAAGACGCTCTCTCCTAATTCAAAAACAAGTGATAGAACCGGTGCAAATTCAAGAATTAGTAGTCCTCCAGATTCCTTTGGTGGCGGTAGGAATCCTATGCGTTTGTTCCTGGAGACGGGGAAAAACCTGCATTAGTGTTAGTATTATCATTATTAGTGTTATTATTGTGAATGTTAGTGTTATTATTATTATTATTGGAAGTTCCAATGGAATTCTTTTTGGGTTGGCTCTTGAGGCCTTGATTGTTGTTATGAGCAACCATAAAGAGTTCGAGTGCTTTCATGGGAGAGCTCACATTATTCGCAGAAGAGAACCCCATCAATGGACCAAGAGTAGACATGGCGTCCCCCATTTGTAGTACCCTGAATGCGTTCTCATGTACTCCTGATGTACTAGAAGCTTGGGTAGCACTTGAGTTTCGGAGTAACTGGGCAAAAAAGTCTGATTGGTGTTGGTTTTCGTCGTTCTTATCCTTCTCCGACTGAAGATTTTGGAAGTGATTCGTCCACTGTTTCTCTAAGCTATCAAAACTAATGGTACTCTGATGGTCAGCAAAATGGCAATCTACGCTCTCTATACGGAACTCTCTATTCATCATCAATTTGATATTACCCGAAACGTTAGCCACTGAGCCATCAGCATAAAAGTATTGTATCGATATTCTTGAAATAATGAGGATTGAGCTATTGTTCATTACTTGAAACTTTAACCCGGGCAAAGTGACTGTATGCTTAACAACATTTCCGTACAACAACTGTGCAAGGAAAAATCTTGGAGCAGTAGCCGTGTTGAGTTCATATTGACGCGCTTTACCCTGACTATCAGACGTTAAACTGAAGGAATTATTGGTTGTGGAATTAGTTAGTTTTGGTTTGGTATTTGTGTTAGCGACAACAAGCCTTAAAGCACACGTAGGAACACAATATATATGTATCACTCTTTGCCAAAACTCTATTTTAGATAAGTTTTCATATGATTCATTGCTAATCTGTTCAATCAAATTCAAAATACGAATTACGCCAGCATTGCCCAAATTACGCTTGAAAATCTTGGCATTTAATTCATTCTGTAACTGCTCCTGTTCTTGGTTTCTAAAAAACTGCGGACTACTCATCTGTTTTTGCATTGGTGAATGAAGCTGCCCGCCAGCTGACATCGGCATTTGGCCTTGCATCTGATTTTGGATGGAAATATTTTGCTTCTGTGCCGCCCCCGGCCCCGATTGGCTCTGAGGAGTGGGTTGTTGTTGCAGAATGATGGGAGTTACATTGTTGGGCATCACTGGCCCGTTAATATTTTGTCCTTGTAAAGGCTGCTGCTGGAACTGGGGAGGAAACTGTCCAGGTAGCGGTGGCTGCGGTTGATTTCCCATTTGTGGAGTATGTCCTTGCGATGTCGCACCTGAATTGTTCGACGCAGCCGATATAGGTGCAGAGCTCGGCCCTGGAACAACCCCGTTTGGGTTGAACTGGCCGACTTTGCCCATGGGTCCCGGCACCTGGTTTACTTGTTGAATAGTGGCTGCACGAGGAATACCTGGTCGTTGGGGAAGTGGCTGTTGTTGTTGCTGTTGCTGTTGTTGCTGCTGCTGCTGCTGTTGTTGTTGTTGCTGCTGTATCAAAGGGTTACCAAAATTGGGGTTTTGTATCATAGCGGCTAGCGCCTGGTTATTATTATTATTATTTATCCCGGCCATATTCATATTCGTGCCTGGCATATTCATCACGTTCATGTTCATATTCCCATTCATTCTATCATTAATGATATCCCCTTAATAACTACTCCAAATGAATGAACAGCTGAAAGTAGCGCCTTGAGGTCGTCGTCTGATGGTGTTCTACGTTCCTGAACCTTTGAGGTTGTTTTCTCGATTCAAATGTCCTGAAGGGTACTTTGCTATCTTGGAAATAAAATGATGATTTAACCACTAAGCAGGTATCACTATTTTCATAAACTTCAACTTCAACAATAGCCAGAACACTGTTAGGGCGTTTCAGGGTTTTGGTTTATTATACTAAGAGGGTCCTGAAGGACAATTTCCGCTCATCATAGAAGGGCACGTGATCTGATATACATTTTCGACTTGGCCAAATGGGCCCAACTATAACTATACAATAACTACGCTATGGAGGCGAGGAATAAGCTAAGACGGAGTTGCCATTGAGGGAAGATGTGCTTGAGATCCACCTGAACAAAGCAGGATGCTCTTGGATGGGTCTGCGGGGTTTTGTGACCAGAGGGACCGCGTCGACGCTGCCGTCCTTGTCTTGCGTCTCGCGAGTTTTGGTTGCCCTTCTCTTCAAAAGTTTGTTGAGGGTGTCTTGCTTCTCCTCTTCCATTGCCTTATTTTTATAATCCTGCCTTCTGCGGGCACTCTCGGCTTTTCTCAATGCGATCTGCTGTTCGGTTTGCTTCTTCTTTGGTCGCGCCTTCTTGATATTGCTCATGTTTTCGTCCAACTCAAGGAACTCCTTTTTGCCGTCAGTCTCCTCTTCTTCGAGATACTTTGCACGCTGCCGTTCTGTCATTTTAGATAAATCCGGGTTGGCTCGCGGATTGTACTCGGCCTCTTCGTCTGTTAGTATCAAATCGGCATCGAGATCCTGGGACTGGGGCTCTGCCGCACGGCGCGACTTCCTGGCTGGTTGCGGCCGTTTGGGTGCTTCCTGGTACTCGCTATCTTCGTCTTCCTCTTCCCCATAGAGGGTCAACTGGCGCTTTCTTGTCTCGCGCTGAGGGTGCGGGTGATCCTGTCTCGTTCGGGCCGACACCCTAGTGCCGGCTTTTGCTGCTGATGGTTTCTTCGGGCTTTCGTCTTCTTCTTCGTCTCTCAATTCTAAGTCATCGTCAATTTCGTCCGGGTCTTCGAGCTTATACGCATCCTCATCGTCGCTTATACTAGGCACATCCTCTTCTTCCTCATCCTCGTCAGCCTCCTCGTCTTCGTCCTCTTCTTCATCGTCCAATTCATCTTCCTCTTCGTCTTCTAGATTGGCCTCTTCACCTTGTTCTTCCGCCCCATCGTCATCTGCTGCTGCCTTCGTATTCTCGTCACCTATATCATCCAAATCACTCGATTCGTTCTCGTCCCCTTCTTCTTCATCACCATCGCCTTGTTCATTGTCTCCTTTCTTGTCCCCATCACTAATAACTGATGACAAGTCGGACTCCTGGTCGTTACTATTTGAGTTATGAAATTGGTCTCCCGCATCATCTTCTTGATTCAACGCTACAGACGAATCTCCTTCCGAATACCTTTCTTCTTCTTCGCTGTCTATGATTTTTGGAGGCATCCTTTCGTTGTACAATACTACCAAATCTACTTGAGTACTTGACTTCTGATATGGTTTTCCATAATAGAGATCAAAATTACACAAAAATGTGTCCAAACGCCAACACTTCAAGTCTTATATATGGTCTACCGTGACTATTGTATATACATAGTGACGTCTTGTAATAAGCATAAGCTCGACCGTGCAGAGTGTTTGCCAAAAAAAAAAGGACGAACGTTAAGAAACCAAAATCGAGACGGGTTTTCTTTGGTAAATTTGTGCCATCTAGGCTTGACCGCTCATATACAATCCTTTGATGCTCCGTATTTCGTTTTTCGTTTCTAACGAAAGATTTTTCGACTTAGGTGACGTAGAACCTGTTTTTGGCGTATCCCCAGGCACGGTGAATAAATCTCCACTGTTGAAATATATCATGTCGGCCTTGGCTTGAAAATCTTTCAAGGATGAGCTTACGGTCTTGTAGCTGGGGATGTCATCTACCTGATATGCCTCACAGTTCTTTAGCACTTCCGATAACCGGTTCAATCTGGAGGCCAACCTGCCTTGGTATAATTTATCGGCCCTATTCAATTCTTCCTCTTGTTCATCCACCGTCTTGGCTCTGGTCGAATCCAAATACGAGTCTGCTGTCTGGCAGATTGCATCCGCATACAACTTACCCGTGCCATCGTTCTTGTTTATCGCTACTATAGGTATGTGGCTCACTCGGCCCACCAAGTTCAAGTAGCAGTCTCTGAGTCTTGCTCTGAATTGTTCGAGCAACTCGTACCGACGATAAGCAGTCGTTTCCAAAAGCGGCTTCAATGCGAAGATACCTAGTATATATACCAATGTTAACCCTAAAGACGAGCCATATGTCAATTTGATTAAATACGCTAATAGCCTCGATCGGCGTCCGCTATACCGACTTGACGCCGAATAAATACGAGGATCATAAGATGATTCTGGAATAGATAATATAGGCACGCTAGACATGTTATTGATCCGATCCTATCCCAAACTGTTCCGACGGGTTATTATCCCATAAACTTGGAGATAGCTATCAAGCCTCGGGCCTATCCAAGTCTATATACAGGAATCAACATTCCCCCCACCATAGCAGTCTGGGATTTGGAACCAAAAATCGATGTTGAATTGAAGGATAAGCAGACGAAGAGGTGATGTAATGATAGTGTGGGGATACTTCTGGCACCGGAAGGCTCAGTGAACAGTTTCGATAAAAGGAGGGCAAGATTTGATCGACTGCAAAAAAAACCTCTGCCAGGACGAATGCTCGCTTGTCAAAACATATATTGAACGGGTGTTCTTGAAAGAAGCTTAGGGGTGTAACAACCAATCATGTCACAGACGAAAAAAAACCGTCGGTAAAGTTTATCAACCTTGAAAAGGTATTGGTGCTCCACAAAAGGAGCAATCTCTTCTATTTACATATATACATGCAATTCGTAAGTCATTCAAAATCAGAGCCATGGCTTTAATCTATAATATCGCCCACAGATTCCACGTATGGTCTCCGCTTAGTATTGCGAGCCCTTCCTTTCTTGTTATAATAGCCATGGCTGTTGCTGCTGTCGAAATTGACCCGTCCGTTGCTGCTAAAGGTGCTGCGCAAGCTTCCAGGACGGCTCCGAGACAGGGGCTGTACCCCACCACCTTGCACGCCGACGGTGGCCAAGCTGGCACTCTTGCCGTACGTCAAGCGCTTCCGAGCCAACTCGATGTCGTTGATCATGGTCTGTTTGGTGCTTTTGCTGTCGAGTTTACGTCGTTCGGCCCGTAGCCGGAGCTGCTCTTCCTCGGCATCGCTAGGAACCCACAGCGACTTTAAGATTCGCCGAATGGCCTCTGGCGATACTTTGAAGTGATTCGCAAGCTCCACTGTCTTCATCATCGGCATCTTGTCCTTGATCGACCGTATGTCCTGTATTTGCTGCCTGGAGAGCTTATGCGTGGGTTGCCATACCCCATACCGCTTTCTATGAGCCAAATCTCTCTTTTCCCACACTGGACGTCGCTGCAGTTCCTCTTTTTCTTTCTGCTTGATCTTCTGCCTGAAGATTTCCTCTGCTGCAATGGAACCACTGGTGGTTGTATTTTTACCCCGAACACTTGCCTCGAAAGCCGTTTTTCTTTGTGAAATGATTGTCAGCCTAACAAATGCTTTGAACATGCTTTTTATTCTTCCCTGTCCTTCTCTCTTCACCAATAATACCGGGTCCGCTAGTAAATCAGTAGTTTAGAATCGACAGGCGAAAAAAGCTAAAGAAAACCAAAGTGACACAAAACCGCCATTTACCTTTACTTTTACTATTTTGAAGCTTATTGATAACAACAGTGGTTTTATATTATAGGTAAAGAGCACATTTATCTCGAATAGTGGCATAAAAGGGCCAATAAAGGAACATACCGATGAATTTCTTAAGAAAATTGTTGGGTACGAGTCAAACGGACGAAGTGGCGCTGATTCCTTCGGGGAAGTTGTTCCTTGCCAGATCACCGCAGTCGCCCAAAGGGGAGCTAGAATGTCTATATAACGATGCATTTGCATCGATACGGCAAACGACCACCCCTCACTACTATCAGTTGTGCATCACGCGGGTGTATCAGGAGGGGGAGTTGGATGCCCACGGATCAAGTGGGTTTGACGATTCAGACGAATCCGATGAGGAGGACCACGACACGCCGCACTCAATCAACGACAATTCGAGAGCGGGAAACTCGAAGGACGAGTGGAGCTTTGCTATTCTGGAGGAATTAAGGGTGCGCACGTATGAACGAGTTGACGGGACCAGGTCGTTCTCTTGGCGGGACTTGAACGGTGACGACGGCGACAAGTTTGAGTTTATGGTGGACGAGGAGATTAAGCTCGCCGACTTCGAGTCATTCATGTTTGCCTTGTACAAGTGCTTATACGAGCTGAAGTACCACAAGAGCTCTTTGGGGATCAGGGACGTGAGTCAGTTGCAGGAATTTGTGTATGATCCGCGGTCGGAGTTGTTGACGTATGACAGTCTCTCGCGGCTGCTTCTTAACTACGGACAAGACGATGAAGACGAGGAAGCAGAGGAGGAAGAGGAAGAATACAATGATTCGGGTGTTGGATATCATTCTCCGTCGTCTGCGGATGAGTTCTACGATGCAGATTCTGTGGCAGCCGCATCGCAATCAAAAGTTTTGTCACTGAAAGCGACCATCGCGACATCACTAACTCTTGATGACAAGGTCAAATCCACGGCAGCTGGCGCACTTAAGGTTGACAGTGACACTGTTTCTTATGAAATGTCGAATTTCGAGTTGCACCTCTTCGATTCGGACGCAAATGTTTTCAAGCTCCAAATTCCTAGTTCGAAAGCGAAGGCTCAGATTGTCGAAACAGGACACTGGACGCGCGCGCTTAGTATTATAAGTGAATATGAGCCGACACCTCTTAAATTCGCCTGTGTCATTAGTCTGGCTATGAATCCTACGTTCAATTTTGAGTATATGTCGTTTGTATTCAACTATTTTGTGGATAACTCTGACAAGCAAACGCTTGCATATTCATGGTTGTTGAAGTTTTCGAAGTTCGAGGACATACATCGATTCCAAGTTAGTTTCATGAAAGCCATGTGGGAATCCTTGAACAAGGATAGATGGGGTTCGAACGATGAAACATGTCAAGGTTATATTCTCGATGCCTTCTCAAAGCTCGCTATCGATCATGAAAATTTGACGGAGGGTGACAAAAAGGAGATCAGCGAGATGAGCGATGATGACATGGCTGTAGATAATTTCAGTGACGACGAAGAGGCTATAAATAAATTAGTCAACAAGACTATTCGTACAAGCACCACCAGTCGAGGAAAACATGAATACGATGAAGGCGATGAATTCGGCGATGATGAAGATGAAAAACAAGCGGGTGCATTTAGGAATACTAGAGACAAGAATTCGAGTTTATCTGTGGGGTACGCTAATGATAGATCTTTCGTGGTAAGAGGAGACAAATTGGGGGTTTTCAATAATAATGACAATAAACTCAATTATCAGACGACAGTGTCGAATTTGCGAGACTTGAAGGGTAAGACCTTTTACCCTGAGAGAGTTATGTTGCATATGCAAGACCAGAATATGGTCATGTCCAATAAGGATGCTGATGACAATCGGCTTTATAGGATGGACCTAAACAGGGGAAAGATTGTCGAGGAATGGGAAGTGGACAGATATGTGCCTCTCGTCTCATATGGTCCCAACGATAAATTTGCTCAGATGACAAGTGAACAGACGTTTACAGGCATTTCGAAAAAAGGTCTTTTCAAGATTGACCCTAGACTACCAGGTACGAAATTGGTTTACGATAATGCCAAATTCTACGTTAAAAATAATGATATGCTGACTCTTTCTACAACGGAGCAAGGATATATCGCGGTTGGATCAAATAAGGGTGACATTTGGTTGTATGATAAATTAGGAAAAAATGCGAAGAGTTTGCTACCTCCCTTAGGCGATGCTATCATAGGAATTGATGTCTCAAGTGGCGGGAGATGGTTGTTGGCTACTTGCAAAACATATCTTTTATTGATCGATACAAAAATCGGACCCAATCAGAAAAATGAAGGCAGTCTCGGGTATGTCAAATCTTTTGACAAGGACAAGAAGCCTAAGCCAAGAAGATTGACCATCAAGCCGGAACATGTGGCATATATGTCCATGGAAACCGGCGGCGAGCCATTGCATTTCACCAAAGCATCATTCAACACCGGCATAAATTCGAAAGAAACTACGATTGTTACATCGACTGGTCCGTACGTCATTTCGTGGTCGTTAAAGAAGATCTTGAGCAAATCTGCTACCAAAGAGGACCAGCAGTACTTAGTTAAGCGGTACGAACAAGATGTGATTGCCGACAACTTCAAGTTTGGTTCTAACTCCGATGTGATTATCGCATTGCAGGACGATGTCTCGATGATAAATAGGAGGAAGTTTCGCAGAGCTAACAAAGATACTCTTTACTCCAAAAGTGATATCGTTAATGAGTACTAGTATATAAGTATATAGGTAATAAGTAATAATTAATCGTTGACTTGTATTGCCGTAAGCCCTTTTTTCTCCTCGCCATAAATCTATAATTTTCCTCGTCATACTGCTGTCATAAGTTCACCTCATGGTCTGCTCGTTTCATTAATATATGAGTTCTGCGGCTCCAGGCGTCAGAACTACTCATTGCTTTACAGAAAAGAATTATTGACTGCCAAACCCAAACGATCTTTTCATCTCGTCTATCCATATTACTCGAAAAGCATTTAATTTATGGGCCTTCGTAGGGCGATAGTGCTCGGTTTGGATGGTCTCATGGGCTTCATTTTCTTTTAACGGAATCCGATTAATTTTCGCATGAACTCGCCGAACAAAACGGTGGAACCGTGGCGAATCCATGAGGCTTCTGTAGAGCAACTCTTCTAGGGATCTTGGTGGTGGCTTCATTTCTGGCCCTGACTGTTGGTGAAAAGTAAGGATTTTCGACCAGAAAGAATTTATCGCACAATCTTCTTATTACCACGTCAGTAGTTCTTTACGGGCAATTTGAATCCAGCATCACACCAACGACAGTACACAAATAGAGGGCAATATGATAACTGATGACCAACTAAACACCATAGTATTAACCTTTGGGATTGCTTCTGTGATTCTAATTTTAATTTATCATACCATATCGACGAATGTGAAAAACTTGGAACGGAATTAATCAGGCTTACAACGGTGGAGGCTACTAAACCGGGGCCGAGCAACTAGATCAAAACTATAGAATCTACGGTCTACGCAATTGTACTGTTAGGTCTTGAAATTCTCCTGTTTATCTTGGGTACTGTGTAACTGCATGGTAGTGGATCGATTGCAGTAAAATTTTCACTCAGATTGCCGAAATGTCGGATTGCCTTTGCAGCTATCATAGAAGGAGTTATCTCTACCATGTACCGAAGTGCCAACGAAAGATAACCATCAAAGACCACACCAGTGCTGAAATCCAAAAAAAATCATCTAGAGAACGAACTCGGCCACGGATCATTGCCCCGGGATGGGTTTATAGCCTTCACAAGTACAGCCAGCTTTAGCCTTATTTTACTTCGATTAGCCCGTTTATAGGTATATAGAACAGCAAAACTGATAAACATAGTAGTCGTGTATGAGCATCGATATAAGCGTATATCAAAGTAGCTTAATATTTAGTATGGCAATGAAATTCTATGTTAATCAGAGGATGGAAATGAAAAAATGCTCCAGATGCCGAGGAAAAAGGGGCGACGAGTCCGAGTTTGAAATGATGAAGTATTCTACCTGTGTCAAATGCCGAAACAAGCGGAAAATCGTAAAACAGTATCCAGATTTCAGCGATGAGTCGCTTGAGTTCGAAGCCAACACGTTCCATAAGTTTGGCCGGTACCTTGAGGAGCTCGGAACCAACAAGAACACTGATTTGAGCGGCATCAAGTTCAGCGAGAGTTTAAACTCCGAGGAATTTCCCGTGTACACCTTACAAGAGGTCGACCAGCAAGTCAATGCTAACGAGTTCTATTCTGATATTTCAAAAAAATTGGTTAAACGGTACCTCGATCCCATCAGCATGGCAACTGGGTACAAGTTCCCGATCCGAGACTACCACAAGGGTGGCGTCAAGACGAAAAAAATCGCTTTGATGTTCATCTGCTGCCAGGACAAAACTAAGCAACGAAAGTCTCGCAGCAAGCAGAACAAGCGCGTGCACAACAAGTTGAAGGTATTCAACTGCTTTTCTAAGATCAACTTGAACTATGACTTGTTGGCGGGCGTTGTGTCAATTGTCTACACTCACAAGTGCCATCAAAATGCCTCCAGCGACGACTACGACTTGCACGGTTCCCATTTGCACGCCCAAGACTTGCACCTGCGGGCGGCCAAGGACAATGTCTTGGCCGACATAGATAACTCGATCCAGTCCATTGCTGCTGCCGCTGTCGAAAACAAACTCATTAATATCGACGATAGGCTCATCAATAGCTAGGCGGCCATCCCCACCCTCCTACCAGCTCACTAAATGTTTGCGCGACCCTCCCAGTACCTGCCGCTATACCGCCGCGACGCATCCAGCGTGCCTCGCCAACTGCTCTCCAGAAGTCGCCACCGTTGGCCAGCGGCCCCCCGGCCGCCGCCAAGGGTCGCTTACGCACTATCGCGCGGCACACCGTTGGCGTGAACCCTAAATCGCCAGCGTACATATTTGGCCGGTAGTCTACCCCAGGCTCGCACGACCGCCGTCATCCCCTTCGTAATCGGAGAAGTCATGGCACCCTGGGCCCTTTACGTTATTTTACGGTACCCTTGTGCGTGCACCTTAAATCGTTCTCGTACTTGGCTGAATCTACACCTCGCTTCCTTCCATGTCTCCCGGTACCCCGGCACCCCCGTCCCCCTATTTCATCTCACTAGGGACAGGTGACTGCAGCCACACCCCTCCTTCATCTCATCATCATACCCTCGGCCTACACATCTGCGGTGATGTACGGACGGCCTATAGTGGGCCCACTATGGGCCCATAATAGGCCCACCAGGCCCCCTCGTCCCTAGCTTCTCGTGACACCAAGCGATGCTGAGCTCTGGTATTCGTTACTGCCGTTGCTAATGCATTGTCGCTGGGGCCAATTCCGTAGTCCGGATCCCGCTTAATGTTCCTCCATTAGCACTGATTGCTTATCGAATAGCTCCGTGCGCACTAATCAACCGTTTATTCCGGTGTCTAAGCCAATACACAGACACAGACACACAGAATTCCATTTTTATGCACTTTGGTATGCACTATGGCTTGTAACCCGGTGTACTGCGGCAACCACTTGACGCAATCGATGTATAGTGGAATAGCTAATGCTATTGTTCAAGGTTATTGTCCTCGCACAAATTATTTTATAACCGTTTAATGTTAAGATATCACAACCCCACCTGAACGAAATCATATATAAATATATAAAACTATATTAGTAGGCCGAAAAAGTGGCACGTCTGAAGCCGCTACTAGCACACTAGGTTAGGCGGACATGTCCAATTATAGAATTTTCCCCATATGTGAGCCCGATATAGATATACACATAGACCGGAACAGTCGCTTACCCGGGTGCGAGTATAAGTTTGATAGCGACAGGACGCCAATGATAATCCCTAGCTTGGAGGAGGTGCTCGACGATGTTAGCGTGGGGCCATTCAACAAGAAGAATTTTGTGCAATACTTGACAAATAGCCACTGCTTGGAAAACTACGAGTTTATAATCTTCATGCAAAAGTATACGAGGGAGATCCAGTCCGAGGAGAAGGCGTCGACGTGGCGGTACATCATGATGACGTTTTTGGCGGACGACGCTCTCAAAGAAATTAATTTACCGTGCAAAGTACGGTCGGAGCTTCTCTTAAGTGGCGGCAGCAGTGGCGCAGGGCTCCCGCTGCCGCTGGTAGTGGGCCAGGCCCTGCTGATTATCTACGACTTACTCCTCGAATCGTACAACGAGTTTATCCGGGCTATGAAGCTCCAGCCAGGGAACCACTATTTCCGACGCAAATCCGAGAGCATGGCGCCGGTATTCGCCAGCTCGACCCAGTCGCCCGAGGTGCCTGAGGCTCCTCGGAGCCACAGCATCCCGGTGGACGTTTTCTCCCCACTATCGTCGCCGGCGCGTTTGCTGCTAGACGGCAAGATGGACGAACTGCGGCATCGCACCGCTAGCGCTCCTGCCAACTATAGGAGCGCCAGCAGCAGTGCCGGGTCGCGCGGTTCCTCGATCAGTTCGTTGATGGACTCGTTCAGACATAACGATCTTATCAGTTGGCGCAAAACAGTGAAGAAGTTTCGGCTACGGCGGTTCCTGAACGAATTGTAGCCTTCAGGCACCCTTTACATGAACAGTTACGCCTTTTACATTTCCTTTCTCCCCATCTTATAATAGACATATAGACTTATAGATATATTCACTTGATCTGTGTTTCGTAGCACCTTATGGGCCGAAGACGCCGGTAAACTGTTAAAATAGGTACCTATAGCTGCTTAGTGTCACCTTTGGGAAACTCTGCTCGCAACGGAGGCTCTTTGATGTTTCCAGAGATACCAAGAGATTTCCCAGAGATACCAAGAGATACCAAGAGGTTCCAAGAGGTTCCAAGAGGTTCCCAGAAGTTTTTCAGATAATAAATGCAGGGATATCGTATTACGGACAAAGCACGGACCGTTCTCCGCCCGAGGTTATGTGGTGCCTGATGGGTGAGCCCCTGGGGCGCTTGCAAGCAGGAGAAATTGTCCGAAGATTACGACACACTGCATGTTTGTGCAGTTCGAACAGTTTCCACGATCACTAATGAAGAGAATTGGTGGGGTTTAGCGGGCCCCAATTTACGACGGCGTGGTCATGAGTTTGAACCATGCCGGAAAACACTACACACTCTGGCCGTTGGCTGGGTGGTCATTTTCAGGAATCTGGGGTTTTTGTGGATTTCTTTTTGGGTTCCATTTTGGGCTTCATTTTAGGTTTCATTTCGGGGATTCTGTTTGCGGGTTCCTAAAAGAATATGTGGGTCTGCGCACTGCGAAGCATAACCCTGGATAACGAAAGGTTTTGCGTCTTGGCTACAGATCTGTGGGGCCGTGGATGGAGTGAGTGGGACCATAGCCAGACATGCTATGATTTGCAATTGTTGCATGATGATTTTATTACTAATATGCCCAGGTGGGTCTCTTGCACAGTGGAACCATTTTGAGGTACGACTGGGGGACCTAAGCGAGGAATGGGCTGAAACAAACCTGCCCTGACATGTGAATATCAAGACGGACACCTCCAAGAACACCTCCAAGAACACCGAGAACAACACCAAGGAGCATGTGTGTTTGGGTGGCATCCGTCGTGTCCATCACCAAGGTGCAATGCTTGACAAAGGAATATAAGCTCTTGCGCTATGATGTCGAGACCGCAGTAGAATGCTTCGAGAGCTGAGTACTTTTGCGGAGCAGCTTATTGTATTATTTTAGAGGGAAGACATACCTTTACAATTAGTAGCAGATTTGGATGTGAGTTCGATAGCAGAACAAAGCGAATAGGCACATCTTCGTATAGTTGGGAAGAAGGGCTGCGAGGGAAAAAACGGTTGCGGGTGTAAGGGTGCAAAATCCGGTGTGATTTGCACCCACGGTATTTCTGGAATGGACCCAGGAACCAACTTCGTTAGAGGAAAGGAAAGCCATAACCAGGCAAAAGATCGTAGAAGCTATAGTAGATGATGTAGAGGCATCATACTAGGGCCAAGCTTCATGAAAGCGTTTATTAGACAACCAGTTGTTGCAATAGCCTTTGCTTCTCGGCTTGCAGGTCGATACTAAGGGCCAATACAGGCCCTATCCATGCCCGCATGCATGTATGAGTACCACAGTCATGTAGAGCTACATTGTCCCTAATAAAAAATCGAAATAAACTTGATGCATTTATACCTGATAAATTACGTAGTATACATAAATTGGAGCGACTAGCTCGTTAAAGCTACTGACGGGCTCTTTCTTTCAACAACTTCAATTCATACTCCGACCTCTGGCTCCCCTTCTCAATTATCAAATTCTTCAAAAGCTTGTTTTCCATTTCTAGTTGCAGAATCTTCACCTCAAAGTTTTTGATCATCTCGTGCAAATCCATGATTTTGTTCTCCATCTGCTTTTCCTTCAACTTCTTTTTAGTACGGAATCGGGCGCTGGCAGCAGTGTTTCGCCTCCGCTTGTCCATCTCGGAATCGTTTGGGGCCTCGCTGGTCTCTTTAAGCATCCGGCCCGATGCACTGGTTTTCCGTTCAGGGGCCGGCTCTGCCGGCCGCCCCGCTGGCAAGTTCAGCTGGTGCTGGGCTACGAGCGCAGACAACAACTCGATTTGGTTTTGGGAGATGCCGGCGGACTCAAGCGACGACTTCGCGCCTGGAGGCACGGGCCACTTCGGCAAGTCCGATATATTCAAGTTTTTGGCCTTGGGGAACCCATCGTTGGCAGCACCGTCTTCATGGTGGTAGTTATCGCGGCTGCTACTGCCCGGATGTTCATCGTAGGGCCCTCCCGACAGCCCTCCCGGCTTCTTTTCCTCGTCTGGAAACACAAACGAATCGTCCGCAAACGCGGCTAGGTCGAGCGAGAGCTGGCCATCCATATCCATGTTTGGTGTCGCATCTGACGCGCTGTTGGGCCCTGTATTCATGAAATTATCTATATATACCAACTGCTCCAAGAGAGCCGAAGACGTGGCATTAGTATCTGCCGTTGTTCCGACCACTGTTGCCGCTGTATCACCTGGGTGGGCCAGGGTAGGCGGATTACGCAAATTCTCCAGTTTGATCTTGATTTCTCGCGAGCTACTCATGCTTGAATGACTGGTTCCGTCTCCACCTACTAATATCTTGTCTTGTCTTACTTGCTTGCTTACTCCTGTTGCTGGTGAACTATATATATTAATACATAGCTGCTATCCACAGTGTAGGGCGCTTTCATATTGGATTACGAAAGCGCACGTGATAAAGCATAGTAATGGTTCCACACCCATATTTCAAATTTCAATAGCACCGTAGTTAAAGCAGTGGCTCTAGTTATGAGGTTGCGTCAGAGCAGGCGTCATCACCTGAGCTAGAGCCACCGTGGGCCTAGAGTTGTGGACTCACGGGCTTACAAACAAGCAAGCTCTCCTCGAAGCACTGCAATAGGCACGTTGCTCGGTCAGCAGTAGGCACCCTAACAAATAGGCACCAGACAAGCAATAGGCAAGCGAAAAGCAAGCGAATTGAAACATCAAAAAGAACCGAAAAAGGAGCCTAAAATAACCATAATATTTCCCATATATGCTATCTACACCCGAAATAGGCCCATTTTTGTTTTTAGTTCCCTGAATGGCCATATAACTATATACCCAACGTTAAACACATAACACGTAAGAGCACGCAACTGTACAAGACCGGCTTTTCAGTTGGCGGCTTTAGCCTTCATTTTGACGGCCAAAGGAGACTGGTTTGCGGCCTTCAACCTATATTCCGCAAAAGTTCTAAACGAGTTCCCGTGAGTGGGTTTCCATTTGATACCCCCATTGCGACCATTCTTGACAAGATTGAATGGGGTGGAAGCAACTTGCTCTTTCTGGAACGCCAATCTGGATACGGTGCTGAAATTTCTGGTTAACATAACTGAACTCCAAACAAATACATTCAGAGCGAAGTCCTGGGCATGCAGCCAATTTATAAGAGACCGAGTGAAAAACTTGGCCCACATGATGTTATCACTAACCAATGAGGTCCTGCGATGGCGCGATTGCGATGTTCGAATTTTCAGTGTTCTCAAGCAGGGACGGATCCCGCTAAGTCCGCGGTGTGGTGGCGACACACCACGGGTACCGTGCGGAGATATACGCGGACGAGCTCTCCCGTGCGCAGCATCGGAGTGGGAGCCAGGGTGCGGCTGTGGGTTTCCTCTAGTGGGATGGGGCAGTTCGAAGCAACTACAGGGTCGCTTGAGGGAAACTATGGAGTAGCAGCAGAGTAGCAGCAGAGCAGCATCAAGAGCTATGAATATCAGGAGGATGCACGTGCTATCGGTGTAGAGATCAAAGTTTTGTAAGATCACGGAACGGAACCATAAGCCGCACCCAAGATTTAGTCCACATATTATTATTTTATAGCAGGCTGTGGAGGTATAAGGCGAGGAGCAACATCTTACGGGTTTGTGGTCCATGTGTCACTAGTAAAAGTAGCAGAATGAGTATTGTGAAGTTAGCTGAGAAATTTCGGCCACTATACAGTCCTTTCTATTATACCAGTTTCAGTGCTAAATAATTTCACAATACTTTCTAAACGGCCGTATCGTTCAGTGCCAGGTCATTCTAGGAGGTATGGTACCCCAATAGCCAGAGCGACAGTATGATCGCTGTTTGTTTGTCGAGAAAAACCTCTGGGTGCTTGGATCGTATATACACAACTTGTAAACTAGTGGGCCTGCACAAGAGAGGCATTAATAGAATACAACCAATGCCATACATTATATGCTGCACCCTTCACTATAAAGTTGATTATAGTATACGCGGATGTTTGGCTGTGGTGGAACAAGGTTTCGCAACAATGCGCTTTATAGACTATATCCTGCTACACTATAGCATATTATGCTAGATTATCTATACTCACTAGGCTATACTACTAGGCTCTGCTATACTATATCATATTCTTCTCTACCATGCCATGCTATACCAATCTATACCATACTAGATCGAAGTATAGCATATTACACTATTTCGTACCAAGGTACGTACAATATCCCAATAGCTAATATATGCATCAAACACTATACCGTATTTGGTACGGTATTACAATACATCCAGACACCCACATACTACTCATACCTACACTGGCTATAGTACTATACTTTTTACATTATCCGAGGGTCCCCGGTTGGAATTCAATTTGCAACCTCCCGCCCTATTGCCCAACTCTATCACCACCAATAGGGACGCTCCACCGCACTAACGTTGGTGTAATCGCTGTTGCATCCGCCTGCGTCCCGCTTGCGCTCGTCTTCGGACTTTATTGCCCGGCGCGCTCTCGCCCATGGGGTGAGTCATGGACCGAGGAATGCGTTATCCGTACGTACTGCGTAGCCGCCGCTTTCGGAGTTGACTCCGGTGCTCTGGCGGCAGACCACATAACCTAGTATTTGGACGATTCTGGCCCTGTTTCACAGTCGCCTACATACCGCTCACCCAGGATTCTGGCGGCCGCCTACTGGGAGCCCTCCAGGCCCCTAGCCAACTCCTGAGGCCCAATAGTGATGGCTTTTGGGCCGTCGGGGTCGGACTAGTGGATCACGGGCTCATAACGGCGCGAAGGGCCCGCGAATAAAACAGTCTCAGCGGTTACGATCCAATCATGATACCGCTTCTTTATTATCGCCAGTGGGTCAATTAGCGGGATAATCAACGGATACAAGGAAATTATTTACTGTATTGTTGACCAGCTGCAAAAGAATTTACAAAATATATTTAAAAAGGCACCTCCAGAACAAATTGTTGTGAAAAAAAAATTCAAAGTTCAACCACAAGTAACAAGTAACACATGAGCTCCCGCAGCGAACAAAAGATCAACCAGATGAGGAGAGACTCGACGGTGCTAGGCCCCATGAACAAGATCTTGGTGGCTAACCGAGGCGAAATCCCCATTCGGATTTTCAGAACCGCTCATGAGTTGTCAATGCAGACAGTGGCTATCTACTCACACGAAGACCGGTTGTCGATGCACCGTTTGAAGGCGGATGAGTCGTATGCGATCGGCAAAAAGGGTCAATACTCGCCGGTGCTGGCGTATTTGCAGGTGGATGAGATCATTGACATCGCCAAAAGGCACGGGGTCAACATGATCCACCCCGGCTACGGGTTTCTCTCTGAGAATTCGGAGTTTGCCAGGAAAGTGGAAGAGGCTGGCATTGCCTGGATCGGGCCCTCTTATAAGACCATCGATTCGGTTGGAGACAAGGTCAGCGCTCGGACGTTGGCCATCAAGAACAACGTGCCGGTGGTGCCAGGTACCCCAGGCCCTATTGAAGATGTGGAGGATGCCCGTCGGTTTGTCGAGAAACACGGATTCCCAGTGATCATTAAGGCCGCCTTCGGTGGTGGTGGTAGAGGTATGCGAGTGGTGAGAGAGGGTGCCTCTATTGAAGAGGCGTTTGAGAGAGCGGTGTCGGAGGCCAAGACTGCTTTTGGCAATGGTACCTGTTTCATTGAGCGTTTCTTGGACAAACCAAAGCACATTGAAGTTCAGTTGTTGGCCGATAACTACGGAAACGTGGTCCATCTCTTTGAAAGAGATTGTTCGGTGCAAAGAAGACACCAGAAAGTTGTGGAGCTTGCCCCCGCCAAGAACTTGCCTAAGGACGTCAGGGACGCCATTTTGACTGACGCCGTTACGTTGGCGACCCTGGCCAATTACCGTAACGCCGGTACCGCTGAATTTTTGGTTGATGAACAAAACAGACATTACTTTATCGAGATTAACCCTCGTATTCAAGTGGAGCACACCATCACCGAGGAAATAACCGGTGTCGACATTGTGGCAGCCCAGATTCAGATTGCCGCGGGTGCCTCTTTGAAGCAATTAGGATTATTGCAAGACAAGATTACTTCAAGGGGTTTTGCTATTCAGTGTAGAATTACCACCGAAGATCCTGCCAAGAACTTCCAGCCTGATACTGGGAAAATCGAGGTGTATAGGTCTGCTGGTGGTAATGGGGTTAGATTGGATGGTGGTAATGGTTTCGCTGGCTCCGTCATATCTCCACATTATGATTCTATGTTGGTGAAGTGTTCCTGTACTGGTTCTACCTATGAAATTGCTAGAAGAAAGATGTTGAGAGCTTTAATTGAATTCAGAATTAGAGGAGTTAAGACCAATATCCCATTCTTGTTGGCGCTTTTGACTAACGAAACTTTTATCAATGGTAACTGTTGGACTACTTTCATCGATGATACCCCATCTTTGTTCCAAATGATTAGCTCCAAAAATAGAGCAACCAAATTATTGAGTTACTTGGGTGATTTAATTGTCAATGGGTCTTCGATTAAGGGTCAAATCGGTCTTCCTAAGTTAGACACCGAGGCAATCATTCCAGACTTGCACGATCCCAAGACCGGAATTAAGATTGATATTAACAACGAGGTCATACCAAGAGGCTGGAGACAAGTTTTATTGGAGAGTGGTCCAGACAAATTCGCAAAGCTTGTTCGTGAATTTAAGGGCACTTTACTTATGGACACTACCTGGAGAGATGCTCATCAATCTTTATTAGCAACCAGGGTTAGAACTATTGACTTATTGAATATCGCTCCAACCACTGCAGTTGCATTGAATGGCTGTTTCGCTTTAGAATGCTGGGGAGGTGCTACTTTCGACGTCTGTATGAGATTCTTATACGAAGATCCATGGAGCAGATTGAGACAATTGCGTAAGTTGGTACCAAACATTCCATTCCAGATGTTGTTGAGGGGCGCTAATGGTGTGGCGTATTCCTCATTGCCTGACAATGCTATTGATCAGTTTGTTTTACAAGCGAAAGAAAATGGTGTTGATATCTTTAGAGTGTTCGATGCATTGAATGATTTAGAACAGTTAAAGGTAGGTATCGATGCTGTTAAGAAAGCAGGGGGTGTGATCGAAGCCACCGTTTGCTACTCAGGTGACATGTTAGTACCAGGGAAAAAATATAACTTGGAGTACTACTTAAAGGTGGTTGATGAGATCGTCAAGTTGGGTACTCACTTTTTGGGTATTAAGGACATGGCAGGTACATTGAAACCAAAAGCAGCTAAGATATTAATCGGTGCTATAAGGGAAAGATACCCAGACTTACCCATTCACGTTCATACTCATGATTCTGCTGGTACCGGTGTTGCCAGTATGACAGAGGCTGCCAAGGCTGGAGCTGATGTTGTTGATGCAGCCTCAAACTCTATGTCTGGTATGACTTCTCAACCATCTATTAGTGCGATATTGGCGTCATTGGAAGGTGAAATTGAAACAGGCTTGCAAAGCTCATTAGTACGGGAATTAGACAATTACTGGGCTCAAATGAGGTTGTTGTACTCCTGCTTCGAAGCTGACTTGAAGGGTCCAGACCCTGAAGTTTACCAGCATGAGATTCCCGGTGGCCAGTTGACAAATTTACTATTCCAAGCACAACAACTAGGATTGGGCACCAAGTGGCTATTAACTAAAGAAGCTTATAAGGTAGCTAATCACTTATTGGGTGATATCGTGAAGGTTACTCCTACCTCTAAAGTCGTCGGTGACTTGGCTCAATTCATGGTATCGAACAATTTGAGTGAGGAAGATGTGACCAAGTTGGCCTCGGAGTTAGACTTCCCAAGCTCTGTCTTGGACTTCATGGAAGGTTTGATGGGTACACCTTACGGCGGATTCCCAGAACCATTAAGAACGAACATATTGGGCAACAAGAGGGCGAAGTTAAATAACAGGCCCGGTCTCAATTTGCCTCCTATCAACTTTGGTTCTATTAGGGAAGAGTTGGTATCTAGGTATGGTAATGATATCGACGAGTGCGATATCGCATCCTATGTTATGTATCCAAAGGTTTACGAAGCTTACAGGGATTTGCTTGAAAAATACGGCGACTTATCTGTCTTACCAACACGTTACTTCTTGAGACCTTGCAAAATTAATGAAGAAGTTGTGGTTGAAATAGAGCAGGGTAAGACCTTAATCTTGAAGTTGTTGGCGGTGGGAGAGATTTCTCAACAAACAGGTACCAGAGAAGTATTCTTCGAATTAAACGGTGAAATGAGATCCGTAACTGTTGACGACAAGACGGTGTCAATTGAGACCAAGACCAGACCAAAGGCTAACCATCCAAATGAAATAGGTGCCCCAATGGCTGGTGTGATAGTTGAAATCAGGTCTAAGGTAGGTCATGAAGTCAAGAAGGGTGACCCTATTGCAATTTTATCTGCGATGAAGATGGAAATGGTTATCAGCTCGCCTGTACTGGGTAAAGTCGGTGAGATTCTTGCGAAGGAGGGTGATTCCGTGGATGCAAATGATTTAATTGCTAGCATTGTGAAATAGTCGCTTCGTGTTAACTTTATTTAATTGTATAGACCGTTATTTATATTTATGTTTACTTCTTGTGAGAGATTTCCAATTCTAGTTACGCTACAACGTTGATTTGATTGGCGTTTCACCTGTCATCTTTGTTAACGAATGGAAGTCCATGTCAATGAACCGAACTACTCAGCTTATGGCTCAAAAACGGCTCACAAACAACAAATCAAAATAGCCTTAAATTACTCAAGGAGCCTTACTTCCTTAGTGGGCAAATCGTGAGCCGAACGCGTCATACTTGTGTCTTTGCTCTATTTAAACACCCTCGATACACCCCTGCCCCTGGGTACAGTTCTTAATCCGAGCTCTCTATGTCGTTTGCTTATAACATCACGCCTCCTTTGTTCTTCGATCTTCTCCCTTTGTTCTTTGATATCGATTTTCTTTGTCAATTCGTTATTTTCACTCACCAAATCATTCAAATCATTGACTAACTGCTCTTCTTCAGCCAACTTAGCCTCAATTTCCTCATCATCTATTTCTGTCATCCCATTCCAGTGGGGGTTCTGTAGTATATCATTAGTAAAGTTAGTTTGCGATAGGATCCTAATCCACTGGTTTAACAACTTTTCTGTATTTTCTGTCGATTCTTGGGTCGTTATTATGTTTGTTTGAGTCTTCCTGATTGTCTCAATCATGGACGCAACTGTTTCATTTATAGATTTTAGTTGCTCTAATTCTTTTTCGAGGGCTAGCTGGCGCTTTGACGAAGACATATCAGACCAAGTGCTTCGTTATAAGCAAAAAGGCCCATATTGTTTATAAAATCACTCCTGATAGTGATAGTGCGACTAATATGAAAATTTTGGTCTTCTATTTTAAAAACAGCGGTTTGCAGTTCAGGATACGTTGAAACAAACATGGACGAGTCGCTACCTACTAGATGGGAGATTGAGCTAGAGTTTGTTCAGTCGTTGGCAAATATTCAATATTTGAACCACTTAGCACAAAATAATTACTTGAACAATCTGGAGTTTTTGAATTACTTGGATTATTTGAACTATTGGAAAGAACCCGAATATTCCAAATATCTCGTATATCCCAACTGCTTGCACATTTTGACATTGTTGCAGAATGAAGAGTTCCGTAAAAATATAATTAGTCCCGATTTCATGAATACTTTAATGAATGACATGGTGAGGAGATGGCAGGATCAAGGCAGTGTATTTGATGCCACCCCTGCATCACAGCTCGACACAGACCTTGGTGTGAACGAGAACACTGGCAGTCAAAGTATGAGTGCCAACAACGAGGATGGCACTCTCCAGTTAGCCAGCCAGCCCGATAGCCAGGCGAATAGCTAAACAGTTTAAAATAAAGTAAACTACTGAACAATTGCTTTAACTACAAATTCAAAACCCCAAGAGCAGCCATGCTTGCTCAGTGGTTTTTACAACACGATTTTCAGCGTAATAGGTGTGGAGAAGGATCAAGTACGGGCGTAATTTAAAATCTGCCGCTGTAAGCATCGATCTTTACCCTATTTTAAGAATACCGCATTGGTCCGTACAGCAGTTAGGCCGTTTGCAGTGGAAGTGTATATTGTTCATTATTGATGGGTATCTTCGATGGGAAAGCTGAGTCTAGCCTTACACCGTTGCTTGAAGTCAATTATTCTTCAAAAAAATTAGTACTGCCTTGCTTAAATCCCATGAAATCCGAGCCAGCATAGTCTGCACATCCGACGCCATCTTTCCACGCTCTTGAGGTCTGCCCTCGCCTTGTATATACGTATAGTTAGATGTTTGGTGGTGTAGTCATAGACTAGGTGAAATATTACACAAAACACCGATGGAGTCGTAATGGCCACGGAACTGTTGCTGCTCTACGCTAGATGGTTTTCTTATTACAAGGTGAATTAGCCCACACTACGACACCTAGGACCCTGTAATCATGTACTCGTCAGAGACATCGAACCATGAGAAATATGACAACCATTTGCGGACTGCTAGCCATTTTGCACAAAGAGTCTCTACTAGCGTAAGGCTCTCAGTGAGTGAGTTGGTGTTTCTCTTGTCATTCATCGCCAACTTTTTTGTGGGAAAGTTGATCCACTGGACTTCGCAAGAAGAAGAGATCTACAATTACTATAATAACAAACGGAACTTCTTCAATCAGGTATTTGTTAAGCGGGGGTGGGGTTGGACGACGGTGGTTATCTTGGTGTTCTACACAAGCTTAATTTATAGCAATAGTCACCCTCGCATCAAAACGAAGCATCAACGTGTCCGGGCGCTAAGACGATTTGTTATAAA
This sequence comes from Debaryomyces robertsiae, assembly GCA_030566065.1. Taxonomy (NCBI): domain Eukaryota; kingdom Fungi; phylum Ascomycota; class Pichiomycetes; order Serinales; family Debaryomycetaceae; genus Debaryomyces; species Debaryomyces robertsiae. The sequence continues at coordinate 596,128 of JAJMHL010000004.1, forward strand.
CTATGCTGTAGTCACTGTGTGGTGGGTATTTTTCACCCAATGGTTTTTCGGCTTACCGATAATGGATCGAGTGTTTGTGTGGACTGGGGGCAAGTGCGCTGGGATCGCTGAAAATAGGCTAGCTCACTATTTGCCCAAATTCGCCACGTCGGGGGTATTTTCACGGTTGGAAGCCGAACTTACATACGAGTCTAGTGCCATAACGTCTGCCATGTGTCGCAGACTCAATGGAGTATGGCAAGGGGGACACGATCCCTCTGGCCATGTATTCTTACTTGTACATTCGTCATTGTACTTGTTCTTTGAAGCTCTTCCCTACTGGGTCTCTTGGGGGAGTATGTACGGCAGTTTACGCGGCCTAGTACTGTATTTACGCACACGAGGCTCTGGCGCTGAACCGGTTGCTTCTTCATCAGTAGCTGGCCCGTCCGAGAAGTTGCTGCCGCTCCAGTTTGTGGTTCAGACGCCGCACGCACCGGTCGTGGCGTTGATTGGGCTCTGGTGGTTCATGCTCTTTATGACCAATATTTACTTCCACTCCATTGCTGAGAAACTCGTGGGACTTTTGTTTGGCTATTTTGCGGTCTTGGTGGTGTACTATTTTCCCCGTTGGATATAAAGAAATGTGTATTACGCTATTGAATTACACTACTGTGGTTTATGATTGTACTACAAACTTGCAATGAGAATACCGTAATACAAAGCTGCAACACCAATACTGTAGTGCATAAATGCAATACAATTACGGTAAAGACGATAATGCCTTAATGCTATGTATGATACTACTGTATAGTATAATAGTGTGGAAATTTAGTCATAATTCTGTATAGTATGATTCTATGATACTATAAGCTGAATTTCCATACTACAATACTGCTATAGCTGTAATAATGTAATAACTGTAGTAATGTAACAATGTAAAATCATCTTGACTAGTCTAGTACTGTACTAATGTTCTACCGTAAATAGCACACTACTATGGCTAGAATACGGTACATTACATAGCTAAATCTATGATACTACAATGCTATAGGAAACATCTACATACATACACCCAGATAAATCCTTCATTTGCATTCGCATCCAGACACCCATACTAGAATATTACTATTATACTGTAACCATACCTCATCTGCATTGCTCTAACTACCGCTCTAATGCTACCACAATTTCCATTGAACAAGATACGTAATACGATTTCATAGTACACTATCTAATGCGATTTATACTATGTACAAACAAATTTCAATACATAGTACACACCCTTTATACTTGTTAGCAGCTTCTCTAATGCATATTTGTCTATGAACTTCTAGTTATCTCTTCTAAATCAGCTATAATATACTTTTCACCAGTGCCTGCACTTTCAACCACCACTAAATATATACACGCATACACTACACCTCTACATAAAACCCATAATCTACACGTTCATATAAACACTCATATTGGTATCCTTGGTATACACCATACTCAATATCCCAACATAGTATCTACATCCACACATCCCCATAAACCAACTTTACTCTATTGTCTAGTTTATTACACGCATGTTGTGCCGGTTCACGAATAATAAAGTCGCTTTATGCTGCAATTCTTCGTATTACTCTTCCAACAATACCTATTCTCTTGTTCCGCATGATTCAGCCTTCGTTCGTCGACCAATACAGTCAAATTTTTCTTTGTTAAGAATCGTGAATCATGACGCGGTGCTACACGGTCTAACTGTTAGTGGTGGTGAGAAAAAAAATCGCGTTTTTTGTTTTGTCCCTTACGTTTTGTAGGGCGAATTGTTCTTTTTTTAACAGTATTTATGCAAATGCAAACTTAAGGGTAGGATGATAGGGCCAAAGGAGGCCCATTGAAACGACAAGGAATAGTTTGAAGAAAAGTAAAAAATTGAGTTTCGTTATTGGTTTTTTTCCTGGTTTTTTGTCAAGATAATACGTATCACCAGCGGATAACACAAGAGAACATATTCTCTAATAGAGAGCTAGAATTAGGCGGCTAAGTGGCTAAAGTGTTTAATTGAAACAGTTGAAGTATAGATTGAAAAGCGCAACAACGAACAGAGAGCACCGGTAACACGAAGTACAAAATAGTGACGATTCGAGTGAAGAGAAAGTAAGACGAATCAGGAGGAATAAACAAAAAATAGGAAGAGAAAGGCAGAATAAAAAAGATTTACAGGAACATAAATATGATATACTTGTTGGCGTTGATGAGTATGTATTTGGTGGAATTGGCCTGCGGGTCGGTGTACGTAGGGTTCCCGTTGAGCGAACAGTTGCCCGATGTGGCGCGTGTTGGCGAAGGGTACTCGTTCACGATGGCTAACACTACGTACAAGGGCGACGGGAGGGTGACGTACTCGGCATCGAATTTGCCCGAGTGGATGTCTTTTGACGGGGCCTCGCGTACGTTCACGGGAACGCCGTCGAAGAGCGATGTGGGCCAGTTCGACGTGACTTTGACAGGTCAAGACTCACAGGACTCCTCGACTCTTTCGCAGAAGTACACAATGATCGTATCAGAGGACCCGGGATTACATTTGAGATCACCCGACGTGATGTTCACTCAAATCGCCAAGTACGGCTACACCAACGGTGACGACGGGTTGGTCGTAAGTCCGGGGGACAAGTTCAATATCAAGTTTAACGCGTCAGTGTTCGAGTCATACAAAAACTCTTCGAGGCCGATTGTGGCCTATTACGGCAGATCGGCAGATCGTAGTTCGTTGCCCAATTGGATCAACTTCAATGCAGATGACATGTCTTTTACCGGTACAGTGCCCTACGTGACATCTGATACTGCTCCATCGTTCGCGTATGGATTCAGTTTTATCGCCTCGGACTACTATGGTTATGCGGGTGCAGTAGGGACATTCAAATTGGTCGTTGGAGGACACCTGTTGAGCACATCTTTGAACGAAACTATAAAAATAAACGGTACCTTGAAAAGTGAGATAGACATCGATGTGCCCATACTATCAGATGTATACTTAGATGGGTCGACAATTTCTCGTGATAATATCTCTCATGTTTCTGCTGAAGAGTTACCTGATTATGTTACGTTCAACGAGGATAATTATACTTTGACCGGTAGATTCCCTCAAACTTCAACCTTTGATAATTTCACCATTATTGTTGAAGACCACTTCGGAAACTCAGTGGATTTACCGTATCTGTTTGATGCCATAGGCTCCGTGTTCACAGTTAAAGATTTGCCTGATGCAAATGCAACCAGGGGAGAATATTTCAGCCACCAACTCATGAGATCTCTTTTTACAGACTACAACGAAACCAAAATATCGCTTAACTATAGCGCTGACTGGTTAACATATCATAAAGCCAATAACACCCTTAATGGTCAGGTGCCGAAAAATTTTGACAAGTTAAGCGTTCAAGTTAAAGCTTCATCGAACTACGACAGTGAAACGAAAAGCTTCAACATTGAAGGAATTTCCAAACATAAATCCAAGAGCTCTTCGCTCTCGTCGTCTTCGTCGTCAAAAGGTTCTACTAGAAGCTCGTCTGCCACTCCTTCTGTGGTTGGCGGTCATAAGAAACTGGGTGGTGTCAACAAACATAAAGCTTTAGCAATTGGCCTCGGCGTTGGTATTCCTGTATTTTTGCTAGCAATTGCAGCGATCGTATTATGTTGTTTCTGCCTCAAAAGAAGAAGAAATAAAAGTGGTGCTGATCAAGAAAAGTCCAGTCATGGTACGCCAGAATTGACCGGACCTGGCTTTGGAATCTCTGTCGATAAAGATGACCATGATGAATCTGCTAAACAATTAGCGTCTCTTAATGTATTGAAACTAGACGAAAAGGAAAAATTAAATTCTGATGCCCCTAGCACGTCATCCTCATT